>VBSM01000529.1:4149159-4197313 GCA_008086735.1 Cheirogaleus medius | reverse complement strand
ATCCTCCCACCTTGGCTTTCCAGAGTGCTAAGATTACAGACATGAGCCAATGCGCCCGGCCTATCTTTTTTGATAAATAATATTTATTGATTAGTTTTACCTGTGCTGATAATTTGCTGATACTGGAATTTATTGTTATTGAAAAATACTGTGTCCCAGGCCCTGCTCTGTGGTGAACAAGGCTCTCATGGAGCTTATAGTTTAGTGCGAGATAATGAAGTAACTAGGGAATCACAACATCAACCTGGAAGTCTAAGAATGAGCTTGGGAGAGGAGTGTCTGTAAATCTTCTGAAGTGGGGATTGCGAGTGAGCGTGCGTGTGTGTGTGTGTGTGTGTGTGTGTGTCTTAGGAGAGGGTACCCAGGCCAGGACCCTCCCAAAGTGCAGGCACAACTGCAATACATATAAGTGCGATGACAGAGGAGGTTCAGGTGTAACGGGATGGTCTGGGGTGTCAGCGAGGGCTTCCAGGAAAGAGGCAAAGCGGAGAGCTGGAAGAGACAGGTCCTGGAGACTCGAGAGCGTGGCCGGAATTAGTGGTGGTGCTGGTGGTGGGGCGACAGCAGGTGCAGGGACAGACAGCCCTGATCGGGAAGACACGTCACAGGACCACTGTAAACAGTAAACTTTATCCCTGGCTCACTAGTTAAGCAGGTAAGCACGTGGTAGTTGAATGAAAGCGATCAGGAGACGGGAAGCTCGCACCTGAACTTCTACGGGGAAGGAACGAAAGATTCTTGAATGTCTGAGAATGCTTTTCCTGGAGTGCTTCATTTAAACCCCCTTCTCGTGGCCCCTCCTAGCCAGAATCCCCCCACAATGTTCTGCACCCCCTCCCCTAAGGTAGCTAGACTTAGCAAGTAAAAACAGGTTGCCCAAACTCGACAACTCCCACCCGCCAAAGGGTGAGCTGGGCCCTGGGAGGCTACAGGCCTCCAGGAGAACTCAGGGGCACAGGCTCCAGGCCCGAGTTCAAATCCTGACCCTGACATTTGTAAGCTGTGACCTCGGGCAGGCACCCACTTTCCTTCTCCGAGCCCTTGTCCCATCTGCAAATGGGGATATTAATACAACCCGTAGGTGACTGTGAACGTTACAGGGGACGTAGGGCACTCAGCACAGTGCCTGGTGTGTGCTGAGCGCTCGATAAATGTCAGGCATGATCATACCCTTACCTGTTATTATATATCATTATACAATAATTATTTATGACAATAATAAGGTATTGTTACTACAGGCTGGACTTTTGTTTACTGTTATCTCCTTAGCATCTGGAATGGTGCCTGGAACAAAGTAGGTGCTCGATAGTTACGTGCTGAATGACTAAATGGTGGCAGAATGGGCTTAGCCTGCAGGTAGCTGGTAAGGGGCCAGACTCTCAGTGTCCCTGAGGTTGGCCCACCCTAGTCCCACCAGGCCAAGCCACTCCAACTGCTCTAATGATAAATAAACAAGACACGATGGGGCATAGAACCCAGGATGAGGTGTGTGGCTTCCTTTCAGCTGAATTCTGGAAAATAGCCCCTTTCCAACCTGTGACAGGAGGTGGGTGGCGTCTCGGGGCAGCTCTGGATCCTGACTCGTGTCAAGGGCCTGTTGGGAGGAACAAGGTCTCGATCTGTCTCTCCAGGGCAGATGGAGAGGAAGCATCTGGAGGATGAACAGAGACACAATTTCTGCTTGTCCTCACCAGGCTGCACCTCCGTGGCGTCCAGCACGCCCGGCTGGCATGGCCAAAGGACGTCCCCACAGCCCATGCATGAGGACAGAGCTCTGGTTTCATGGTTACCTGCAACTTCAAATTCCTGGGCCTCCAGCTGAGATGCCCACACAGCCCCAGACACGTGGGACACTGAGCTCGTGACCTTCTCCCACTGCGAATGTGCTTCTCCCCGAGTTTCCCGCCTCTGAGACTGGCACCTCCGTTCTCCCGGATCTCACGCCAGAGAGCAGGAGTTCTCTTCCCTTCAACACCCTCTCCCCACATACAAGCCAGACCGACCTGTGGATTATGCCTCCCACATACCTCCTGATTCCCCCTGTTCTCACTCGCCCCTCTGGGTCCAAGCGTGCTGCCATCGCCTGCTCATTGCTAACTGCCACGGCCTCCTAGCACCTCCCTGCCCTCTCCCCCGGCCTGGTCTCCAGCAGCAACCCCGGAGCCGGGGCCTCCGCCGGGCCGCCCTCCGTCCCATGCACGCTCTTCTCCCTGCTTCACTTGGCTACTTCCTGCTCAGGCCGCGGGTGCCTGCCTCCACCATAGACACCCAAACATTCAACGTCCGTTGCGGACAAGATGATACTTTGCTTTGTAGTAGTTCAGCAAGTACCTTCTAAGATCAAGGACAGTCTCCTGCATGACCTAAAGTCCATTTTCATACCCAGGCATCTAACTGATGCAGGGATATTAGATAATATGCAACCCATAATTAAATTCTCCAGTAGGCTGGGCGAGGTGGCTCACGCCTGTGATCCGAGCACTCTGGGAGGCCAAGGCAGGAAGATTGCTTGAGTTCAGGAGTTCGAGACCAGCCTGAGCAAGAGCGAGACCCTGTCTCTACTAAAAAGAAAGAAAGAAAAAATCCCAGCCGGGCGTTGCGGTGCACACCTGTACTCCCAGCCTCCTAGGAGGCTGAGGCAGGAGAATCGCTTGAGCCCAGGAATTGGAGGTTGCAGTGAGCTATGATGATGCCATTGCAGTCTACCTGGGGCGACAGAGCGAGACTCTGACTCAAAAAAAAAAAAAAAAATCACACAATGTATTTAACTACACACCCATTAGTCCCCCTGGCAGCCCCCAGACTTCCCTGCAGAGCCAGACCTGCTCTGCGGAGTGGCTTGCTGAATCTGAGCTCCCCGTCAGCTGCGAGATTTTTGAGGGCAGGGCTGAGCCTGTTTGGTGGCATCCCCATCTCTCTAGAGTGCCTGGCATCTAGGAGGCAGGCAGTAAATATTCTCTGAAGTGGAATCAAGGAGATGACACAAATCCTGCTTGCTCATAACTATCTTTTCCTTTCACGATAAAATCTGCTGCCCAGTCAAGGAGGGGGGTGTGCAGCTGAGGAAATACTTTTTAAATTAAAAAGAAAATTAAATTTTATTTATTTATTTAGAGATGAGGTCTCGCTCTGTCACCCAGGCTGGAGTACAGTGGAGCGATCAGAGCGATCAGTGTGGTCCTCCTGCCTCAGCCTCCGGAGCAGCTGGGACTACAGGAACGCACCACCGCGCCCGGCCCAGTGAGGAAATACTTTTCACTCAAACTCTCACTCTGTCTAAACCATGGAAAGTGTGAACCACGGAAGGAGAAAAGACAGCTTGTCTTTGCCTGGTGTGTCGAGTCGGTCTGAGACATGACAGTGTCCTTTTCTATCATGGAAGGGGGACAAGGGACATGCAGGTGGCGGTGGGGGAAGGGCAGGGTCAAGAGTGGGCTCCTTTCTGGCTCTTTCTGAGTCAGGGCCTGCAGCATTGCCTACCGCTCTGCACCCAGGGCCGTGAATTCCCAGAAGGTCTGGGGAGTCCTGGCTAGAGCGAGGCTGTAGAGCTAGAAAACGCTTTCGGGGTTATCAGCTCGCTGGGGTCACTCACTCCCCAAGGCGCTCTGCTGGCATGAAGTGTTATGCGCTGGCTGGAATAACAACAGCCCGGACAGGGTCTTTGGAGGGGCAGGAAGGCCCAACAGCCCTGCAAGACAGAGAGGTCATTCAGAGTCACCAATATTTATTGACACAGCCATGACTGTTCCTGGGACAGCTGTGAATCAGAGGAACTGCCGGGAATAGCATTCAAAGGCCAGACTCACACTGTCTGACCAGCCGTCTGCTGGGGGCCCCCCGCCCTGCCCCCCAGCACCAGGGCAGGAACCGTGGCTGGGGCTGGTCCTGCCAGGCTCTGGCAATCCTGGGTCGGATCAGACGCTGCAGATACAGGCTGCCCGCTTTCTGTGACTTACTGCATGGTCTGAACATACACTTCACTCCTTTATTTGTTCACCACGTAGACTGTGCACCTACTGTGTGCCAGGCAGGGTTGTAAGCGCTGAGCTTGGTTGAGAGCACCTACTGTGTTGCAGCTATGGTCTAGATCTTGGGTCCTGGGTACTCATTCATTTGTTTTAGATTTAGAATGCATGCCAGGGTGACCCAAAGCAGTAGAGCAAAGCACAGAACCAGGCTCTGTCTTTGGGTCCTGGCAGTGCTGCCCTGGGCTGGGAGAGGGCAGTTTGCCCCCAGGCTCCAGCAGGGATCTGTGTCCCCCAAGGGCAGTTTGGTAGGGGGGCAGCCCCCAGAGGGGACGGCAAGAGTGAGTCCAGGCTGTTCAGCCAGGCTGGCTGCCACCCGCACTGGCTCCCAGGGCACCCCCTCCCCGTCAGAGTGGCCTTGGTTGCTGGGAGACGCTGTGCAAAACAGTGCTGGCTATTCTGCAAACCTGGCGAAGCCCCCAGCCCCCCCGGGCTGCTGCAAGGAGCCCAATCCCCTAATTAGAACCGGCAGGCTTGGCCCGCACCCTTCTTAGGCCCAAGCCCGACTTCAGTGGCCATAAAACTTGCAAAACTCTTTCCTGTGGGCTCTCCCGGGATGCAGCCTGCAGGAGCCTGGGAGGCGAGTCACTTCCCCTGGCTGAGGACTGGGCAGGTGCAGTGGCAGCCACGGGCCTCCCGGATCAGAGTTAGCAGCTTCGGGGAGCAGGGCTGGCCCTCCCAGGGCCTGGCACTCTGTGGGCTTTAGGAAGGGACTGCTGAATGGAAGAGCCCCCACTGCCGGAGGCCTGGCCACCTGCCTCCCAGGCCACGGCAGCATCCTTGCCCCTGTCGTGCAAAGCCAGTCTGCCCTGCCAGCTCCTGCTTCTGCAAGGCCCAGCCCCAGGGGCCTCCCCGGGTGGCCCACGAGCTGCTTCTCTGGGCTTCTCTGGGCGCAGACCTACTGTGCTACCATTATTTCACTTGTCTGTCTGGGAATTCCTCAGGGTTGGGACTGAGTTTTGTCTATCTCTGTATCTCAGCACTCACCACGGGCTTGGCGCAGGGTCTGGGGAGGTTTGCCAGGCAGCTGAATTAGAGGCACTGAAACCCTTCTTGAGTCACCTGGCTCTGGCAGGAGGGAGCCCACCCTTCCTACGGGAGCCAGAGGTGTCAGAGCTGAACTCCTTCTTCCCACGGACCCTGAGAGGCTGGTGGGGCCTGGGCCACCGACGTCTCCAGCCAGGTGGACAGGGCTGATTCCAGCTCGTAAGCCAACTCTGGCCAAGCCCGGGCCGAGGTTTCCATTTGGAGAAGGTCCCCATGGTTGGGCTGGCCGAGGACCCAACTCGGAATCTCTGACTAATCCCAACTGTCCGACCTCTAGTCCCTGGGTGCAAAGGGAGCAGCTGTAACTCAGTTTCCTCCCTGGCTTCTCCTCAGCCCGGCCTGCGTGAGAGGTGGCCAGGGCCTGGGTTCTGGGCTGGGCACCCCGATGTCTTCTGGCTCCCCTCCTGCACCTAGAAGGTCATGTCAGTTTGCAGAAAGCCATGGTCCCAGCCCCATGAACTGCATGCAGTGGCTTCCAGCAGGGCTGGGCTGGCTGGCCGTTTTCTGGAAAGATGGCTACTCTTTCCTGAACTTTGGGGGTGTTTGTCCATACCAGAGGCAGTGGGATTCCCAGGTGGGAGGCCAGAGGGAAGGGCTGTCAGCTGAGACAGGGACTTCAAAGGGCTCCTGGGGCCCCCCACCTGGGCCTCCAGCTGCAGGATGGGCTGAACTGCCAGCCAACAGCTGGCAAAACACGCTTCTGCTTGCTCCAAGCACCAAATAGCAAACAGGGACGATTCGCAAGCAAAGGAGGCTCAAGAATGGGAGTGACAGCTGGAGTCCTCCCGGGACGTGACGGTTTGAGAGTGTCCAAGCAGGGTCTGCATCAGTGTCCCCCTGAGGCCGAGCAGGGTGGGGACCCACAGCATAATGCGGCCCTGGCTGGTCCTCAGCTGCCTCTTTCGGGGGAGGCAGCCCGGCTCTTGCTGATTGTTTAGTTGTTACTAATTTGTACATATCCAAAGTAGGGGCCTAGAAAGGCCCTGCATGGTGCTGCCGAGGAGAGGACATTGGCATTTATTAAGCCCCAACTGTATGCTTGCCTTGCCCTGGATGTTGGGGATAGAACAAAGGAGGAGGTTATAGTCTAGGAGCCGCAGTGGGGACAGCAGCCGGTGGCGGGGGGAGAGAGTGGTGGGACGTGAGTCTGGCTGCCCTAGGATCAGCTGGGGATGGGGGCCTGAGGCCCTCCGTCCCTGTGGGTGGGGCCCGCCAGTGTTTCCAGAGGATGAGGTCTTTGGTGGGCCACATCCCTGGAAAGGAGGGAGGGGCGGGAGAGAGGAAGTGCTGTCTGGGCTGAGGCTGCAGCTGTATCCTCCTCCAAGCCTCTTCCCAGCCTTCCCTCCCCGCTCTGGGCTCTGGCGGTCCCTCCTCCTGCCCCAGCCCCCACCCCTTCTCCTGCCCCAGCCCCCATGGCTCCTGGCAGAGGCTGTGAAACGGCACTGTCCCCTGCCCCCCACCTGCCTCCTGGTCTCACATTCCCGTGTGACTCAGGAGGGTGGAGACACAGCCTGGAAGCTTCTCAGCATCCTCCCTCATCCCCTGCCGGCTGTGGGCCAGAAGTCCCCACCTTTACCATGGGACCCGGATGGCCTGCTGGGCTCCTCGGGCCTTCAGGGCACGTGGGGTCTGAACCCTGTTTCCACTCAGGAAAAACCTGGTACATTCCACTCAGGAAAGACCTGGTTCGCCCCAGGGCGTGGCTGGCGTGCCTGGCCAGAGGCCCCTGCCAACCGAGTCTCGGCCACAGGGCCCTGGGCCTGCGCTCTGTGCACTGGGGGTGCTCTGAGCCCTCACCGACTTGACTGAAAAGTAACTTTCAGTCTCTCCCACCGCGGGCTGTGGAGGCACGATAGAGGATCTTGGGCGCTGGAACCTGTCCCCGGGGACAAGCCTGCAGGAGACCGGCCTCCAGCCCCCAGACACACGGGATCGGTGCTCCCCCCAGGGGGCAGCAGCAAGGCCCAGCCCACGCCTGGTTGCTAAGCCATGGGAGGCCTCAGTCCGCACGAATCCAGTTTGACAGGGCCCAGGGGGGCCCTGGGCTTTTAGGGGGTGGCCCTTGAGGAAGCAGGAGGTAGCAGGGCAGCTGGCCCTGGGGACAGCCACCGCTGCTGGGCATTCTTTTGGGGCAGCGTTTTCCTTTCTTTCCTCTTCCTGGGGATTGTTGAGACCATTGCAGGGTGTGTCTGGCAGGGCCCAGCCCCTGTCAACCGCAGCTTTGCCAAGGCCCAGACTGTCCAGGGCTGGGGAGCCAGAACCCCACTGCCGGCCATGCCAGGTCTCTGGGTGGGGGTGCAGCCAAGACTCTGGGAAGGGTGGCCTGTGTCGGATTCCCCCGTTCCTCCTCTGTCATAAATCATTTACCTTAAAAAAAATCCTAAAGCTCTCACTAGATCTGGAATTCCGCCCCAAGAGTCCATGCAAGTGGAGCTTGGGAAGCCAGGGAGTCCTCTCCCTCCTCACGGGGGACTCTTCTCCACGGCTTCACCATCCCATGACTTCCTGGAGAGCTGGGGCAGTGACCTGGCTGCTGGGCCTCTGACCCTCCACCCCCTGGTGCTCTGGGGGACAGTTCTCTGTCTGCCACTGGCCTGAGGGTCAGGCTGTGTGCAGAGGTCAAATGTCAGGGGCAGCATTCTCAACTACAGGGGTCAAACTTGCCAGACAGTCCTCTGAGGCACGGTCCTCTGAGGCAGGGCCAAATAGTTTGCCGTTAGTGAGAGTTAGGCTTGATGGTAAGTACATTAAGGTGGGTATGAGGCTAATTCTTATATGGGATGTGGTAGGATAATGGATGGCCCTCTGGAGATGATTACACAGCAAAAGGGACTTTGCAGGTGTGATCACGTTAAGGGCCTTGAGACAGGGAGACTGACTTGGGTTATCCAGGTGGCCCTAATGTGGCTGTGAGGGTCCTTAACGAGAGAAAGGCACAAGGGTTAGAGACAGGGATACAGAGAGGGAGAGAAAGAGACAGAGTTAGAGAGACACACACAGACATAAGGAGAGAGGCAGAAAGACAGAGACACAAAGAGACAGAGACAGAGGCAGAGGCAGAGAGAAAGGAAGAGAGATGGGAAGATGCTACTTCATGCTGGCTTTGAAGATGGACGGCCCCCATTAGCCAGGGGACGCAGGAGCCTCTGCGAGTGGGAAAACGCGAGGAGCCGCCCGTCGGACACGTTGCTCCAAGCACTTCTGGACTCCAGAACTGCAGGCTGGCGCGGTTGTGCTGTTCTAAGCCATGAACTTGGTGGCTGTTTGTGACGGCAGCCCCAGGAAACTACGGGGGCCACCTGTGCTCTTGCCTGCCCTGCCCAGCGTCAGCCCCTGGCCCTTCCCGTGGGAGCCTCCCCTCCCCAGTCTAGTCCCGGGTTTGGGTGGAGCTGACCACGCCGAGCTCCTGGGTGGGGCATGTGACCAGAAAATTAAAACAATCGGAACTGGTGTCTCTCTGAGGTGGCTGAGGATCAGCCAACCCCTGCCAAGCCCCTGCCCAGCCGAGCCGGAACTCTTCCGATGCACAAAACACTAAAGCCTCTGTTTTGCTTAACCCAGTTTGAGGTGGGATTCTGTCACTCCCAACCCACAGAGCCCTACGCTAGTGTCACTCCCAGCCGTTTGTACTGAGGTCAGTTTTCTCAGGTGGGGGAGAGGGTGGAGTTGCAGGCAGCAGAGCAGGAACTGCCCGCCACCCTCGGCAGGGCCGGCCTCAGCCACAGCACGTCAGTGTTTGCTGGGGGTAGCTGTGAATTACTGCTCTGCTCCCTGGACAGTCTTACCCTGGGAGCTTCCACGAAAACCTGAGCGTGCTTCCTGCCTGAACGTCTTCCATCTATTATGTGCAGTGTATGGAAAAAAAAGATGGAGAACTGCAATTCCGGAGGCCTGAGTGTCAGCGACATGCTTAGTCTTTCCCTGGTGCATTGTCATCAGGAAACGTGTGCTGGACTCAGTTCCTGGCACCACCTTGGTAGGAGCCACTCAAGCTGGTGATCACGCAGCAGCTGGGGATCACACGGTCTCCTGGGATGCCGGCAGGGGGCGGCTGAGGGGCTTGGGGGTTGGTGTTTGGGGGTGGAGCTGGCAAAAGAGGGAAGAAAACTCTTGCAGTTCCCCTGGCTGGGCCCCTCCCCAGGGGAACACCTACCTCTGTTCTCCCTCCTGCAGACCGAGACCCTCTTTTCTGATGTTTTATTCCGTGATAGTCTAGGACAGAGGACATGCGGGCATGGGAGAAGAAAGCACAGGGTGGGTCTCTGGAGACAGCTTGTGGATGCCATGTGATAACGGGCAGGGAGGCACTGGCCGAGGTGCCCACGTTCTCACTCTGTGCACAGCGAGGGTCGGCGAGGGTCCATCGAGGTCTCCATGGCTTCCATGGGAACAGAAGAGCCACAGGTCTCCTTTGGACACCTGGGTGTGTTGCCACCATACGGCAACTATCCTCTCTCATCTTCCCCCGGCCCCTCCAGATCCTGGCTCCGCTTTCCACCATGCCCCGCACTGGAGGCTGAGCGGTGTGGACCACATCAGGGGGTCCCCATGCCCCTCCTCTGCTTCCAGTGGGGAGCCCATAGCAGGCTGAGGGAGGGAGGAGACATGGGACAGCTCCCAGCTCCCTCCCTTGCAGGCCTGTGCTAGTTTCCTGGAGCTGCTAGAAAAAATGGCCATGAACTCTGTGGCTTAAAACAGCATGCACTATTCCCTCTCGGTTCAGGAGGCCGGAAGTCTAAAAGCAAGGTGGCCGCAGGGTCATGTGTCCTCCAAGGCTCCAGGGGAGGATGCCTCCGGGCCTCTTCCAGCTTCTGGTGGCTCTGTGGTGGCTTGTGGCTGCATCACTGCAATCTCTGTCCCCATCTCCATGTGGCCTCCTGCTCTGTGTGTGTGTCCTCTCCTCTCCTTGGAGGGACACCAGTGGCTAGAGTTAGGGCCCACCCTAAATCCAGGATGACTTTATCTCGTGATCCTTAACTAGCTACATCTGCGAAGAACCTATTTTCAAGTAAGGCAACATTCTGAGGTTCTGGGTGGACAGGAATTTCTGGGACTCTAACTCAACCCACCACAAGGACCCGTTGGCCTGGCTGTGTCCTGGAGGTCACTGTTCCCTTCGGTGTCCTGCTGTGCCCGACTCTCTCATTCTGGGCTTGGGTTACTGCTTCTCATCATCGTCCCTTTGGGCCTGGGGGAGACAGCTCTGCTATCCCAGCCCTGGGTTCCTCACTCCCCATTTCTCTCTCGAGATTCCTCTACACCTGCTTCATAAATAAACCCTCCCTGAATTACCCTGAAGTTGTCATCCGTTTCCTGCTGGGACACTCAGGGTACAGTGACCAACGATGCGCACTTGCTCCGTCTCCTTCCATGCTCACAATCATCGTTATTCCCACTTGCAAGCAGGACACGGACGCCCAGCGAGGGTGCGTCACTCGCCCCAGGCCTTGCAGCTGAGACGGCCCAAAGGCCACCTGGGCACCCTGCTTCTGACCACAGGACACTGCCGTGGGCGATGCCCGCCCTCCCTCAGGGTCCAGGGAAAAGCCAGGGGGGTCCTGTGCGGTGTGGACGTGGGAGGGAGGCGGGCCCTGGCCACGCGCACCGTCCTAGACTCCCGTTGCTGCCGGCGATGAGACTCAGCCCCAGCCGCCTTTAGCAGAAGAGGGCTTATTGGCTCGTGTGCCTCGAAAGTCTGGGGTGGCCTGGCCTGAGGACTCAGGTGTGCAGGTGATGGCCTCAGATAGGCACATCTCCCCACCTGGGTTCTGTGTCCCCCACCCCCATGCTGCCCAGCCAGGACGGCCCCCGGGGCTGCAGGCTGTTGCCCTGCCAGCCTCAGGTTCCCGGCTGAGAGAGCTCCTTTCCCAGAGAGCTCAGGGAGGACACTGGGGGGTCGGGCGCATGCCCAGCAGGTGGGTCCCCAAGGGGAAATCAGAGCACCACCGAGGGTCTTGAAAAGAGCAGGTGTGGCCTGGGCTTAGGGACTCAGCTTGCTGGGGAAGGCAGGTGGGGGTTTCATGGGTCACTATGGCCGAGGGAGGGGTGGAGGGAGGGGGCTTCTTCCTTCACAGCACAGGGTCCTCTCAGGCCAGAGGTCTGGGGACAGGCAGGGGGGAGTCAGGGGCTGCTTGGGAGGGGATGCAAGCACTTGGAGGTTGTGTGTCAGATGGGGAAGACACAGGCTGCCACGTGTGAACTCCCTACCCCCATGAGCCTGGTCCCAAGGACTTTAACACCTTAAACCCTCCCAAGGGACAGGTGACGAAGTTCGACCCTGGCTGACCGGGCTGCTACTTCGAAGTGTGTCCTTTCACCTACAGGCACTGTGGTCCCAGACCTCCCTGATGCTCCCCACGAAGGCTCTATGGAACCCCACCTACCACACTCCAGCTTTGTGACCTTGGGCCACCTCTAACCTCTGGGCCTCAGTTTCCTCTGTGGTGAAAGGGGCCGCTGCCTTTTATTCGAGAGGTTCTAACAGGACTTTGGCTGTGAGAAGATTGCCCAGGCCCCGGGAGACATTCAGCAAATGCTGTGACCAAATCCAAAGTCCCAGCCTCTGTGTCTTGTCCCCAGGGGTGGCCGTGGACCTGGAGCTCTACAATCAGGTCCTGTCTTTGGGTGTCTCCTTTTTGTCTCCTTTCCCAGCAACTTGTGTCCGGCCTGCTGGAGGCGCAGAAGGCAGGGCCACTGGTCTAACGCTGTCCTTGTCACCCTTGGCATCCTCAACAAATGCTCGTTTGAGCGGCTGATGTGCGAGACAGGAGAGTTGGACTCGGGAGGGGGGCAGGGAGGGCTTTGTCTGTTCCAGGTCGTGCGTTGAATAAACTCGTTTTGTGCCGACGCAGTGCCAGGCGGTGCAGGATGCCGGGCGGCCGAGGGGACGGGCCCTGGCTTGGAATCAGAGCAGTCTCTGTCTGCATCTCGGCCCTGCCTCCTGCCGGCTCGGGTCACACTTTGGCCATGCCTTTCCTCCTCTGTGCCTCAGTGTCCTTCTCTGTAAAACGAGGACAGAACTCGGACCTCAAAGCAGTGCTGTGAGCACTCAATGAGATGGAAGGTTCTGGTGCTTTGTCCGGGGCTTGGGGCACAGAGCAGTGACTAAGTCATAGCCTTCTTGGCTGGTTTACGGAATAGCCTGGAGGGGCTTGATTTTAATCCGGTCGCTGCCCCCTGTGGTGCTGGGCCAAACCCTCTTTCCTGTGGCTTGCAGGTGTTCAATCAGTTTCCAATCTGAAGTGTGTAGGCCTGGCCTGAGCACTGGAATGTTCTTCACTCTCTCCTTCTGCTTCTGTTTCAGCTCCTCCTGTGTGTTGGGGGCTGGGGAGGGGTGACAGTCACAGACCTGTGGGACTCACCCTGCCCTGGCTTTTGTCCTCCCTAGGTAGGCCACCTTCACCTCTGTCCTTCCCCTCTGCTCCTGTCCCTGGGGAGGTGCCACCGCCCCTGCTGCTGGAGCACCCTTGCCCCATGGACCACTCCCTGGGCGCAGGAGCAGAGCGGCAGCCTGTCACTTCCTGGGGCATTTGCTGAGCCCCAGCTGGCCCATGCCCACCCCACCCTTTCTGACTCTCTTCCCCACCTGCTTCTGCAGGTGTCAGAGGGCCAGATGTGTTTGCACATGTCCAGAGGGGAATGACAGCTGCCTTCCCCTTCCTGTCCTTGCCCCTTCCTCGCCCCATGACTCCCTTGGGCCTCTCGTACTTTCTCCCACTCCCTTCCTTGTAGTGGGGCAGGGAGACACCTTGTAGGGTGGGGCAGGGGTGGGGCGAAGCCAGTTCCACGGCCGGAGTCTGACAAGGGCACCCGAGGCCCCAGTGGCCAGAGTCTCTTGGAGGTGGGTGTAGTTTGGGGTCACAGGGAGAATCTCACTTGTTCTCCTCTTGCGACGCTGTCATTACTATTGAGTACTTGGGACCGAGGACATTTTCTTCTTGTCTTGTGCACGCTGTTGGTGTACGGGGAGGCGGGGGAGGAGATGAACCATCTTGGGTGTGCACATCCCCTTTTGCGGAGGCCTGCAGAGTCCCCTCTTCTGAAATGGTCTCAGCAGAGGCCTGTCTGCAGGCAGAGGTTACGCATGGGACCGTCTCTCTCCGTCGCAGATCTGCTTGGCATGATTTTGGGAATTTCTTACTGAACGTTCCAGCCTAAAGATGCCGTTTAGATCAAAACGGCCAACAGAGATCCCAACAGAAAGACCCCTGTGTCCTCCCCGGCTGTTGCTCTGGGAGAGGGACCCAGGTGTGTCCCAGATGTGCGGTGCCGCAGCGCCGGGGCCCCCACTGTCCTCTGGCTCGGCTCCAGAGGGCCCTGCTCTGTGCAGACGGAGGGGCAGGGAGTCAGCGTGGGTTTGTCAGGTTCCGTTGGGGGTGCCTTTCCCCAAGCACTGGAGCACTGGATTGGGAGCCTGAAGAATAAGGGATCTAATCCTCAGCTCACGTGTCATGAAAACAGAAGCTCCACGCCACGTATGAGGCATGTACTGTGTGTCGGACACTGTGCTGGCACTTACACCTGTGTCCTTGTCAAATCTAGCCCGCAGCCCGGCCCCCCAACCTTGGCTGGGTTCCATCTTAGAGAATCCTCTTTGTTCTGTGTAAATCTCCTTCCTCTGCTCACCCGCTGGCCCCCATAGTCTCCCAGCCCATAGTAGAGGTCAAAGTGAAGACTCTGCTGATTCAAAAAAGAGCCAGGTTTTTTGTTCTAGAGACTTAATCCGACTGGGTCTAGGGGAAGGGAGGGGAAGTGGCAAAGGCCTGTCTTGTACAGGTGTTCAGGTTGTGCACAAGGGTACTTCGCTTCTGAGGGCATTATTCTCAGTGTAGACATAAACTGATGTCTATGAGAGTGTGCGGGGGAGTGTGGAGACTCGGGCCTGTGGCCAAGGCCTGGAGCAACAAGCTCCCTTTATGTAACCCCCACACTAGTATGGACACACTCGGGGAGGTGCCTGCACGCCCTGGCATAGCCTGGCACACTGCATAACGTGTGCAGCAGTGCCATGCCCCCCGAGCTCAGGGGACACCCCGAGGTCCCTCTGCCTGCCTGCTGCTCTCAGACTCGAGACCACACTTGCCCGGTTCCCCGAGGGCAGGCCTGGAGTCAGCCTTCAAGGAACAAGTAGAGGCTGGGCTCGGTGGCTCACGCCTGTAATCCTAGCACTCTGGGAGGCCAAGGCAGGTGGATCGCTCAAGGTAAGGAGTTCAAAACCAGCCTAAGCAAGAGCGAGACCTCGTCTCTACTAATAATAGAAACAAATTAATTGGCCAACTAGAAAGCAGGGGTGAGGGGCCAGATGCCTGACCGCGGGCCCTGGTTTTTGGGCTGCACACCTCTTCTCTCTGGCTAACCCCAAGTGGCTCTGGGCCTGGGTCCCGCAGCCTCTCCTGGCCCAGACACAGGCCCAGAAACGGTGGGTGGAGCACTGACTTTGGGGTCCAAAGTTAAAGCCCCAACTCACCACCTGGGTGTCCACAGCCCACGCAGCTCCCACAGGCCCCGTGGAGCAGGCCGCACTAAGGAGGGGTGATGCTCGGCCAACACGGGACCCAGAGGGCCCCTCAGGGAACACCCCTGCCTCCTCCCTCCCGCCCACAGGCTCTGCCAGGCTCCGGGGCCTGGGGCGGGGGCAGAGCCAGGCAGGGAGACCAGGCGAGCTCTGTCGCTGCCAGCCCGCGGGGCGTCTGCGGGCCCCTCCCCGGGCTCTGGGGAGAGACTGGAACACAAAGCTATTTTTATTTATGATAGTGTCAGTGGGCCGGCCTCCGTCTAGACAGCTGGTGTTATCATTCGAGGCCATCCTGGAATGTGCAGCCCCATTTATTGAGAACAGAGGACAGTGTGCAGATTAAACAGCTCATAAAAATAAGCTGGGAACCGACACTGGGCCAGGAAGACCAAGGTAACCTCAGCTAGGTCAATTGTCCTCGCTTGTTTTGGACACGGGAATGTTTTCAGAGAAAACAAGGAGAGATGTGGCCCCAGGGAAGCCAGCAGGGCCCTGCTGGTGCCCCCTGGGCAGAGATGAGATGCGGGTGGGGAGGCTGCAGGCTCCCAATGAGAGTGCAGCTGCAGGAGGGGACAGAGGGGCCACCTTGGCTGGGACGGGCCTTCTGGAACAGCTTGGACTCTGTGGAAAGCTTGGCCTCCCCTGGGCCTAGGAGCCAGGGCGGGCAGCCACTGCCCTCTCCTTGGGCTCCTGCCCTTGGCACCAAGGCCATCATTGGTCACTCCAGTTATCTGGGCCCCAGGGGGAGCCAGGCCCTGGGCGATGGATTGAGGAGGAGTCGCGTGTCCTGGTCGCTCATTTACCACCTTGTTAATTCGTTTCTCTGTTCATTTGCTCCTTCTTCAGTTCACTCAGTCTCCAAACACACACTGAGCACTTACGCTGGCCTGGCCGAGACTCCATCTTGTCTTCAAGAGGCTTCTGGACAGACATGGAAACACACACTGGGTCCCGAGTGAAATACTGGAGACTCCCGAATTGTCTGATCCGAGAGGCAGCCAAACGCTCGCCCTCTTGGATGAAGGCCTGGGGGACGCAGGTGGACCCCTGAACCCCTCCCCTCCTGGCCTCCCGCCGCTGTGCCACCTGCTCCGCACAGGGCCTCCCCGGCCCTACCGGGAAACCCATCTCAGATGTCCCCACTCGGGGAAGCCCTGGCCGCCTGTGCCCTGAGCAGGGTCCCGGAAGCCCACAGGTGTCGCCCTCACTCCCTGGGCCCGGGAAGCTGAGCGCAGCGTGTGCCGGAGCCCCGGGGACTTGGGCTTGGCCCTGCTGTCCATGTGACCTTGGATGACCTGCCTGGCTGCTCTGAGCCTCGGGGTCCCCATCTGCAAAGTGGGGTGAGCACAGGGCCTCTCAGGGTGAGGACGACATGGATGAAAGGCAAAAGGGGGTTAGGAAGGTTCCGGCACAAAGTGAGGGATCAGCTCACTGCTTCTTCAGTCACTCATTTTCCCCTTGCTACCTTCCCAGCCTGGTGCTGGGCCTGACCCAAGGCGGGTGAGCCCATATGTTTGCTGATTACACCAACAAACTGAGAGGAGGGGGTTGGCGGGAAGTTTCTCTCTCTGTAGCTTTCTCAGGGATCCGAGCACAAATGTCAGTTCCCAGGAAAGAGAAGAGAGGGAAGGTAGCAAGGGTGGCCTTGACCCAGCCCTTCCCAGGGGACAAAGCAGCTGCAGCTTAAGGCTTCTGTGTGGACACGGCGCTGGGCGGAACAGAGGGGGCTCCGAGCAGGTCAGACCCGGTCGTTCCTGCGGCAGGAGACCCCATGGGCAGAGCTCACTCCGATGCCGGGGGCCACACCCAGGGCCAACACAGCGCCCTTCTCAGAGCAAGGGGAGCGCCTCGGAGGGAATGAGAGCGAGAGTCTCAGGAAGCCCCGACCTCCTGCGAGGGGCCCGGGATCCACCGAGGGGGGCGGACCGCATGGGGTCAGAGCGCGGGCTTTGGTGCCAGGGAGGCCTGGTATTAAGTTGCAGCTTCACCACGTACGAGCTGTGGACCTTGAGCAAGTGAATGAGCCTCCCTGAGCTTCCAAAGTCACAGCAGCAGCCGCCATGGAGTCACACGCGTTCACGCACACCAAATGCCTTTGCTGGCACGGGCAGGTTGTCAAGATTGCGTTATTGCTAAGATGCAGGTACTATGATCATGCCCACTTTGGAGGGTGGATGTGGAGGCTCAGAGAGGTGGGGGCATTTCCTAGGATCACAAACGGGGAGCAGAGCTGCAGCCTTTGTCCTCCACCGGAGCCCCAGGTCTTCCACTAGAATCCTCTTTTGAACCTACCACCCTCAGGAGGCTCGAACTCCACTTCCCCGTGGGCGCCTGCCCAGAAAGCCACTTTAGGAGGAAGGCAGCCATTCAGGAGCCTGGGGGGTGCTGGGGCCGGGTCCCCCACCACGCTCCAGTGTGTGGCAACAGCATTGCTGGGCTGGCTCACTGGCACCCCCAGAGTGCCTAAGGGGCTGGTCTCCAGGCACAGGAGAGGTCTGGGATCCAGGGTCACCCTGCGCCGTGCCGAGTGGGCCCTGAGCAGCCTGCTCCCAGAAAAATGCGACATCAAAGGGCGGGGCTCAGAGAGCCACCCAGGCAGGCCCAGGCGCTTCTCACGAGAGGCAGGGGCTGGCCTCTCCAGGGAAAACACTCAGAACATAGACTGCTGGTGGATTTCGAAACTGGATCACCCGGTGGGAATTCGGAGTCAGCCTGGAGCAGGAGCTGCCTGGAGGCGGAAGAACCTCTGCACTTAGCAGAGTAAGTGACCCTGGATTCCCGAAGTTCTGGGTGTAAGGCTCCTTCAAGGCACTGCCCGTGGGAGGCAGAGAGGCTGTGGGCTTAGATAACATATTATTATTATTATTATTATTATTACTGCATCCACCCAACCCTTAAATGACACTATGTGCCAGACACTGTTCCCAGTATCCTACAAAGAATCACCTAATGAGGCTCCCATTTTATAGAGGAACCTACACAAATGGACTCACTTTCCTTACCTGGCAAACTCCTATCCATCCTTCAAAACCCTGCTAGGGCATTCCTGCCCTGCTTGCTTAGCAGAGTCCATTGCTCCCTCCTCTGCATCACTTGAAGCCCCATCTCCCCTGCTTGCTGGTCTGTGCCCGCCCACTGGACTCCCTGGTTTTCTGAGTCTGAATCTTGGCATCCGTGCGTGTCGGGCACAGACAAGGGTGTCAGGACATGTTTGCCAAATGGGACGACAGAGGCCGTGGGTGTGCAGCAGCACTCCCACCCGACGGGGCTTCCTGGCGTGGGGGCTACCCCGAGGGGAAAGGCTGCTTGTTTCCCTCGTAGGTGGCCAGGCTGTCCTCGAGGGCTTGTCCTCCAAAGGTGAGTCTAGGCTGGGCTGCTTCCCCCAGGGGAGGTGACAACCTCAGCTTGTTCTTCCAGGAAGCTAGGTGTGGGGGTGGCCCGAGGGGGGACCCAGCTTCTAGGGGTGGCTGCAGGAGGCCCGGGAGGAGAAGCTGCTGGGCCAGAGGGAGTCTCTCTGGGAGGGGGAGGCAGGTGGAGGGCACTTGTCTTTCCCACTTTCCTGTAAGTAAATATCGTAACAATCAGACCCCGGGCACGTGTGGGCTTTGCAGCCTCTCAACGCATTGCCTACACCCGGGCCTCACGTGATCCTGGAGACACGACGAGCTTGGCACGAAGGCGTCCTTATTCCCGCTTCATGGAATTGGAAATTGAGGCTCCCTAAGGCAGCGACTAGTCACAGTCACAGAGGCGGCTGGTGTTCTGAGTCCAAGCCCCAGAGCTGCGGATCTGGGTCTGTTGGCACTTCCGCAGGCGTCACCCCCGCAGTGGGCTGGCCTGGGCACTTTCCAAGTCCCACCACCGTGCCTGGGCTCTGGGGAAAGGGCTCACGATCTTCTCTCTTTCTGACTCTTTGGGGGATTGTGAAGCAAAAAAAGGGCACGGGGCTGGGGCGGGGGCGCAGAAAGTGGAGTTCCTCCGGGCTGCCACACATGCAGGCTGGAGGGGTCGCCCCTCGCACCCCAGGGAGCCAGGGTCCCCAGGGCTCCCTGCCCCCCACCCCCTGCCCGGCAGCCTCGGGGCCCCTCTGCTCCCACACGGCTCTCAGAGGCGTCTCCCGAGAGGCAGAGCCAAATTCTAGCGCAGGCAGAGGATGTTTTCCTTCCCAGTGGACAAAACATTTCTGGCGCTTTTGGGAGGGGACTGAACACTCTGTCCACTTTGGCGCATTCGGGATTCCTGGACGGACCCAAGTGCACTCTTCACATGCAACAAGATTAATTACACAACCTCCTCCCTCCTGCCCCGCCCGGCCTGCCCCTTCCCTGGTCACCCGTTTGCCCCGGAGCAAACCTTCTGAGAAGTCCATTCCAAGTGGCCTCAGGAAGTGAACACTGAGTCATGTGCCTCTTGCCATGTGCCCCTCCTGGCAGGGGGAGCGGCTGAGAAACACCCCCAACTCCAAGTGAACCCCATATATCTCATGTTGGAGAAATCCTGCCCACCACGACGGGGTTGGCCTGGCCTGACACAGTGGCCTCTGTCCACAGGCTGGTCCCACTGGTGCCTCCCTGGGACTTCCCTGGGTCATTGGGATTCCGAGATGGTTGGGAACATTTCAGAAGCTCCTGGCTAGCTGTGGTCCCAACCCTGGTCCCCTGTGGCCTTCCATGGTCCATTTAAAGAGGCTGGCATCATTTGGCCACAGTGACATGAGTGGGAGGGACCAGGATGGAAGAACAGGACCTACTAGTGTCTGCGACCCATCTCCCAGGCCACGCCCAAGTGCTTGGAGACAGCCCTGGTGTGGAGGGTCTGCTCCAAGGGGTGCCTCATTGCAAAGCTGTTTGTGAAGTCTCTGCCCCTCCCAGAGGGTCCAGCAGTGAGCTCAGACAGAACATTCCAGAACATTGTTAGGGTGCCTGAAAGATGTCCTTAGGGCTATGCTGCCACTCTAGGAAGGTGGGATGCTTTGGAAACCAGGCTCCCACCCTGGTTGCACTCGAGGGAGAACAGGCTCGGGCTGAGCGGGAGGAAGCCGCGAGGCCGCTGAGCAACAGCCTGTGGGCCAGCGCCAGGGCCCTGAACCCGCCGGGGCGAGCTGAACTCCGGCGGGAGGCAGGCTGCTAACCAGTAAGCAAGTTGTAAAAACCCAGCTCAGACACAACATCTGGCAGCTGCTTCAAATAGTTCTCTGTCTGAAGTTGGAGTCGCTCGCGGCCCTCCTGTAAATCAAACCATGTGCACAGAGGAGCCCTGTGCTGACCGGAGGCACCCACGCTTGGCCTGGCCCCTGCCGAGCCCCCAGCCTCTCTCGCTCTTTAAATAGCCCGGGGTTCACATTCCATCTCCTTGTACGATCAGCTCAGGGCAGCCCCGGCTGCAGAAGTGGCAGGGATGGAAGCTACAGCCTCTCGTCCCAAAGACAGATGGAGGAAGCTTGGCACTCGGGGCATGATGTCCCGGGCTCAGCTCCCTTTCCAATGCCCGAGCAGTGCCTACCTTTTCCAGGCTCGGGACCCACTCACTGCCGGCAGGCAGAGGGGTGATTGGCAGAGAGTCCAAGTCCTTTGTCCACTAACAGGTCTCAGGCCTGGTCCTGGCCCTGTGGCTTCCAAGCAAACCCTGGGCACTCACTTCACAGGACATCGATCAGTTTTGGAGCAAATCTGGCCTCGTGACACTGGTTGTCAGAGGCTGGGGCGGGAGGGAGACGATGTGTTGTCAACAGCAAGGGGACACCTGGCCTGTTTGGCAGCAGCCACCAGGGGCCTGGCACTGAGCTCTGTTTCCCACCTGCATCTTTCATATGTCTTCGTGGCCGCCCTAGGATTCGGTGCTAATTGTGAACTGCGGCCTAAAGGCGTGTGCATTGTATGGCGGCCCCATGAAATGTATGTCTGTGTCCCCATCTGGGTACCTGTGAATGTGACCTTATTTGGAAAAAGGGTCTTAGCAGATATCATCGAGGATCTTGCGATGAGATCGTCCTGGATAATCTGGGTGGGCCCTAAGTCCAGTGACAAATGTCTTACAGGAACACAGAGACACAGGGGAGGAGGCCACGTGAGACTGAGGCGCAGACTGGAGTGATGCTGCCACATGCCCAGGAATGCCCAAAGCAAGATCTGGAAGAGGCCAGAAAGGACCCTCCCCGGGAGCCCCCAGCGGGAGCATGGCCCTGCCCCACCTTGACTTTGGACTTCTGGCCTCCAAAGCCGAGAGAGAACAGAATTATGTTGTTTTAAGTCACCAGTAGGTGGTACCCGGTTACGGCAGCCCCAGGACACAGACGCAGTTTGGAAACAGGATCAGAGAGGCTGAACGAGCTCTCAGCGCCCGCCGCCCACGGACCCCTGGTTACCAGACTGCTTTTTAGAAAACCAGATCTCCTTTCCCTCCAGAGGGACTGAGGCTCAGGGGCCCAGTCAACTTCGCTGCAAGATGCACCCCGCCAGAAAGTTGTCACGGACAAGATGACCCGGCGAGCTCAGGAGGATAAGCGGGGATCTCCGGGCACCAGGGGGTGAGGTGTAATCACACGGGCTGTTTTTATCGACCACTCTTCACAACCAGACGTGGCTCACTTAATCCTCACAACAACCCTAATAAGAGGAAATATTCTTCCCACTTGACAATTGAGGAAATGAAGACGCAGGGAGGTGACAGGGAGGGCGCCGGGGACATCTCTCCTCGAAGCGCCGATTGAAAGTGAAAGAAGCCAGACACAGACGCCACATGTTGTTGGATCCCATTGATTATGAAATGTCCAGATTAGGCAAATCCGTCGAGACAGAAAGTAGATTGGTGGCTGCCAGGGGCTGGGGGGAGGGGAAATGGGAGTGACACTCAGTGGGTGTGGGGTCCCCCTGGACGTTTGGAGCTAGGTAGAGGGGACGGCTGCACAGCATTGCGAATGTACTAACCGCCACTGAAGTGCATACCTTGAAACGGTGAGTGTGATGCCATGTGACTCAAGGGTAGGGTGGGAACACGCGGGACTGGCCCCCGATATGCCTGGCCCTAAGCGTGTGGGGTCTCCACGGCACCCAGGGAGGAAGGCGATGTTCCCATCTCACGGACGGAGGCTGCAGGCTCACGAGTTTAGAGCCACCGTCCTGAGCAGTGACGGGGGAGGCCTGGCACCAAGCCCAGGCTCTTCTCCCATCACGAAGCCCCAACACAAGAACCAGACTGGAGGGCGAGGGTCCCTCCCTTCTCGGCTGGGGTTTATTCCACCTGTAGATTTCCGAAGCTTTGCTTACCAGAAATCACTGGCAAGGTTGAAAAGTCTTTTGAAAGGTGGGCCTGGGGGTGTAGGAGGTAGAGGGGAGTGGAACGTTGCTCAGGCTGTAACGAGATGGGCAGACGTGGTCTGACGAGAGGCACAGTCCTGGGTGGACACCCTCGTCCCCACACCCTGCGCCGAGGCCGTGGGAAATCTCTGTGAGAGCTTCCGGGAAGTGGCCCTGCTGGGAGGGTTTTTCTTTGCTTCCCCCCAACCTCAAGTTCCCCTGGTGATTCAGATGCAGGGGGCATTTGTGAACTTCAGGCAGAAACCCCCAGCGAGGTCCTGTTACTCATCTACGTTCATAAGACACATCCTTAGGGACAGCTGCAAGGTTCGTCCTCAAATGCCATCACGGAGATGGGGGAGGCTGCAAGCCGGGTCTGAGCGGGAAGACAGACCCAGCGCAAAGTCAGTGCCGCCTTCTGCCCAGCCAGCCGCCCTCAGCCTGGGCTTCTCCACTGACAGTATTCCTCTGCCCAGGAAAATCATTATCAGACTGGCAGCAACAGCAGCAGCTGTTCTCTGGCCCAAGAAGAAAGGTTCTAGAGAAGAGTTAGTTTTCTCTTTTCTTACCAAAAAAAAAAAAAAAAAAAAAAATATCAGAGGACAGGACACAGAGGTCTGCGTGCACCAGGAGGATGGTTGGGCCGCGTCCTGCCTGCCAGCATCTGAGTCCTGGGAAACCCTAGGAGAGCCACGAGCGGCTTCCTCTGGGTTCGCTCGGCCAGGACATCATTTGTTGATCCTAGAGTCCAATCCCCAGCTCACGATTTCCTCCCTGGTTGCCATGGCCCCGCGCAGAAAACACAGCAAACTCCTGGCCCTGGGCAGCTCATTTATTTCAAATATTCCTTGCAGCTGGAATCCAACCATGTTTGGGTGTCTGGACTGGAGCATGAACTAATTGCTCTGTCTTCGGCCCCCTCCCCAGCTCCCCCAGCATAGTTTATGGTTCAGTAAAGTCCACATTCCTCATCCCGCCGAGGAGCAGGAGAAGGCGGGAGGGAAGCTGTGTGCAGAAGGGTGGGACGGGAGGGCTCTTCCCATCTATGGCCAAGCCCTGAGAGTCTGCTACCTGCTCAAAGGCAGGGGAGTAATTACAACCACATGGGCCAAGTCTGCACAGATGGTTTTATTAATACCGCTCCCTTCAGCACAAAACCCTGCTCCCCCAGAAGTCTCCTGGCAGCACAAAGGCCCTGATTTTCCCCGTGCCCCCCCAATCCCAGGCCTGACCCCACTACTCCCCTGCCACCCCCTTCAAAGGAAGCCGGAGTTGCAACTGCAACCCAGACATGAACTCCAACCTAAAAATAACCTCAGACCACCCCTTTCCTTCCACCGTGTCTGGGAAAAGCACCCAGGGGACCCTCTTCTCAATGCTCACTTTGACCTTGGGAGACTTTACCTGGGGAGAGAGAAGGAACCTTTATCAGAAGGTTGGCTTGGAAATGTTTGGTTCATCCTCAAAGACAAAGTCCCAGTCCAGGAACCGCCATTTTCCAGAAGCGCACGGGCTCCTACAGCGTTTGTGTTTGCACACTTGCTAGGAGGCCGGGCCCTGTTCTGAGAGCCTCATCTCACCTGGCTGCCCTCCTGTGAGAGAGGCGCCACGATGACTGGCCTGTCCTTGTGTCCGAGGCCACAAAGCCAATATCGGAACCCAGGTCTGACTCAGGAGACCAACCCACCGACACATGGAAGTGATCTCCCTTTACCCAGCAACTTTGCAAAATTAAGAGCTGACACAGTTACAAACAGTGGTGTTCGAGCTCTCTTAGGCAAGGCCGCCTGGGGAGTTTGGGAAAATGAAGATTCCTGGGCCTGGCCCCAGAAATGTTGATTTGGTCGAACTGAGGCAAGACCCTGGAATCTGCATTTTATTACTAACAAGCCCATCCCAGGTGCTGCTCACAGAGGTGGTCTGAGGACAGCTGGCCGGGAGGCTCTTAGAGAAGGGGACATGGGACTTTGGGCCTAGGGGTCTTGGGCCCCCAGACCAGGCACTTTTCACAGCGCGGTCAGATCCTGCTGTACCTTTAGAACGGAACATCCGTACCGCAAGCTGAATGCACTCTGGACAATTCTTCGGAAACTTGTCATGACATGGGATTGCATCTAGTAAATTTCTTGACTATTCACTTTTATCACTCACTGATCCTCTAAATAAGCCAGAATTTCCTTCCTTTCTGCTGGGTCCTCCCACAGTGGCTGGCAGGAGGGTTCGCTCATCCAAGGCCCATCAAGCATCACTGTGCGCTTGGCACGTGGGATACAGAGGTCTGCGCCCCCCACCCCTACCCCCAGCGCTGAGGGCCTGGACTCTGAGGACGCCCACAGTGGCTCACGCTCTGCTCCTAAAAAGCCCCCGTGGGAACAGAACAAAGGAACCAGAGGCGCCGTTAATGTCAGAGTCGCTTTCTGTTCAGCTGGGCAGGGTCCCTTAGTTTGGGCTGTCAGGCCTGCCAACCTCTGACAAGGCATGAGGATGTCAGGGGCATAGGCAGTCAGCCGTCATCTGCTGAAAACTGGGCTACGGAGTTCGAGGGACCCAGGAGGGGTCAGCTGTGCCTCTTTCCCCTCCCCCAAGGCACAAAGGAGGGACTCAAAAGTGGCTTTATGTTTTAAAAACTTTCCTTTATTTGTTAGGTTACTGACTATTATCAACCATCATAAAATAGACCGGGAGTTTCAAAACTGTACAAGCCACAAGGCTCTGGGCTGATAGGGAAGAAAGGTGGGGGTCTCGGCCCCCAGGGGAGTCGGGGCGGGAGACGCGATTCCTCTGGCGTCCCTGGGCCGGCTGGGTCAAGGCCACAGCTGGGATCTGTGCACGCGAAACTCCCTCGAGTGCGACGTTCATCAGAGCGTGACCCGCCCTGAATCAGGGGCGAGGAACATCTTTAAAAGTCTTACAGGTAAGGTCCCCTGCCCCAAAAAGGAAAAACAAAAAAACAAACCCTCAGAGTAATAAGGTCATTTACATTCCTCACCCAGCCTTGGCACCAATTTTGTGCTTTAAAAAATATACTCCATTGGAAGAGTTCCTTTTCTTTTTTTTTTAAAGGTACCCTATAGCAGCTGTTTAAAACATAATTTTTATGGACAAATATATATATGTATATATTAAACATTTTAAACAAATAAAGTCATCTATTGTACCTGTGCAGAAATGAACCAGAGCCAGACTCAGAGAGAGTTGACTTCAAGATCAAAGAAATGGCGCGAAGGTGGTGGCAGGGGCTGGGGATGCTACATGGGGGAGGTGCTGGGGACAGGGGGTCCTTTTCCTGCTGGCAGCTGTGTTGCCCTTCTTGAGGCTCTGAGTGGGTCGTGAAGACCTGGGGCTGCTCCCCGAGCCCGGGGCCCTGGCCGGGTGCCTAGCAGAGACCCATGCTGGCTTCTATGAGGCTCGACTGTCTGTTCCTGATCTCCCCTGTCCCACCCCGCCAATGGCTTCTCAGGGGACGGAGACCCACTCCTTCTCCCTTCTTAGTTCTGGGGGTCTTCTGGCACACCCAGAGTTTCTGAGGATGCACTTGGGAAATCTCAGCCAGAAAAGCAACAGCAAAATCAAACCCACACCAAAAAACCCATAGAAGATTAAAGAAATTTGACCGTGTGCAAAGACGTATGAGCCCAAGAGGTAAGTGGCTACCTGGAGACATGGGGGAACTGCCACCGCCCTTTCAGGGGGCTCCCCAAGACACCATATTGCACGTGAGGCTAATTCTCCCCCAGGCGCCCGCTTGGGAACTTGGAGCAGAGATCCCTGGAAACTGCAGGTCAAGGGACCCAAACAAAGACCCCCTTGTGCCTGTGCCCAGGTGCACACGTGCCACAGGCAGGGCCCAGGGAGGACGACAGGTGAGGCACACACATCCCAGGGAGGGTGCAGGTGGGAGGGAAGCAACGGGACACGCCAGAGAGAAGTGACTGAAACAAAATTTCCTTTCTAAATGGAATAAATAAATGGCTTTTGTTATTGTTAAAAGAATAAATACAGGGTACGGGGCACCAGCAGCTGGGATGGACGCTGGGTGCTTTTGCCTGTGGAGGGTCCAATCTTGGTCTCTGCCTTGGTGTCCGTGGTGAGTGTTTGATGTCCTGAGCTTCATCTGCCGCGGCGTGGCCTGGCGCCAGCCCGTGTCTAAGCACCTCTTAGCACTCCTGGTCTCTGCTCTCGGAGTGGTGGCACTACCCCGGGACCCCCAGGGGGCTGTAGCTCACATCCCACTCCGAGAGCAGGTCGGAGCTCAGTGTAGACCTTTAGCAGGAGTTTGTCCTCTGAGTCTCTTGTCAAGGAGGGGCTGTTTACGGCATGCAGGGACACTGCCTTCTGCCAGTGTCGGGAGAGGGAAACAGGAGCCTGTGTCGCAATAGGGCCTTGTCTGGCGGAGGCAGCCAGGGAGGGCGAAGGGAAGAGCAGGGACTTCTGTCCATGGCTGCGGACGCTGGTCCAAGGCGTGGGATGCGGCGGCCCCCGCGGCGGGCGGCTCAGTGAGTTGGCACCAGGTGGCTGTCGAGCTGGTGGTCCCAGGGAGTGCGTCACTGGTAGAGGAGGTAGGCCTTCAGGGAGGCAGGCAGCGGCAGCGCGTGGATCTCCCCCAGCCGCTCCTTCCCCAGGGCCAGGCGCACGGAGCGGCGGCACAGATCCATGAGCGGCAGCGGCTCGGCTGCGGAAACCGAGGAGAGAGAGAACCGCAGGTCAGCACGGCCCGGCTCCAGAGCAAACAGTACTAACGACAAGGGCAACGCTGTCATCGATTGATCCTCATTCCAATAAACAGAGAGACAATAAAAACCCAATCATTTGATTTTTCATTTTAAATTCCTACGAATAGCTAACACAGAGAGCCCGCTCTGGGCGGGGCCCCCTGGGGAGCCCTCTGCAAACACTAACTCATTCAATCCGCACTGCGGTTGTTTCTTAACGGTTTAATAATCACAGAGACATACCGTTACCATCATCCCCATTTTACAGATGAGGAAACTAGGGACAGACTCTAGATCACTGCCCAGGGCACACGCTGGCAGGAGCAGGAGCAAGAGCTGGGATTCGAACCCTGGCCATCCTGCTCTTCCCCACGGGCCCCTCTGGACCAGCCGCAGCCTTTGGCGCCTGTTGGTCCAGGAACGTGGGAGCAGCTCTCTGGCCTGCACCACAGCGCCGGACCCCATGCAGGCTTTGCTTTAGGAAGGGAATCATTCTGTGTCACCAACCGCTCTCAGGGACTGTCCTCATCTCTTTTACAGCCAGGGACACTGAGGCACAGAGGGGGTAGCTAATGTGCCAGGGCTAAAGGCTGGGATCCGAATCCAGCAGCCTGGGCCCAGCGTCCACATTCTTGGCCACCAAACATGCTGCCGATGAGATGGAAGAAACGCTGGCCCAGAGTCGCATGTTACAGGCCCGGCTGGCCCCACAGCTTGGCAATGTCATGTCTGTACTGCACCAACCTAGAGAAACCCCAGTGCTTCTGTCTGTCGGACAGCGAAGCTGAGGGCCCGGACTGGGGGACACTGGCAGTGACAGCCCAGCTGCAGTGGAACCTCCTCCCGCTGCCCCGGAACCAGGGGGCTGTGTCCCAGCCAGGGGGCTTAAGGCAGAGCGGCTTCTAGCCGCAGCCTGCAGGGCACCTCCGTGCTATGTCCCCAGAGGGCCCGGGCCCTGCTTTCCCACAAAGGAGGCTCTGTTCATTCAGCCTGGGTCTCAGATGAACTCTGGGCTCCAGATTTCAGGACTCTGAAAATCACCCTGGGGGCTGCCGGGGGTGGGGGTGTGTGGAGGAATGGGGAGGGTAGGGGGTGAGTGGGGGGAGGGCGGGTGCTGACCCCTCTCTACTGTCTTCCCTGAAGGCAGGTACAGGTGAGCACACCTGGAGGTGCTGGGGCCGCCCCACGGTGTCTGGACACGGGAAGGGCGGAGATGAATGATTTGTGGCTCCACCCGTGGTCTTCCCTCGACTTTGAGACTCTTTCATGAGCAAAATAAAGGTCGGACCAAAAAACTAAAAAAACCCGCAAAACCCCATTCCTCCAGTAAAAAGTGGATTAAAGTTCTTTAAAATTCACCCTGTCTTAGATGAGAATGTCTTATGTGTCAAAATTAAAAGAAAAAAAAATTCACCCTGTCTCAAAAATATTAAAAATAGGATTAGAAAACTCAGTTATTGAAAACCAAATTCTAGGCTGGGTGGGGACTGGGGGGGAATGGGGGACTGGGGGACTGACTGCCGGCAGGCACAGGTTTCTCCTGTGGCGGATAAACGCGTTCGAACCCTGACTGCAGTGATGGCTGCACAGCTCCGGCTGCAGGAGAGGCCGCCGAGCTGACGCTCTCTAAATGGCTGAATTGTGCGGTATGTGAATGACAGCTCAATAAAGCTGTTATTAACAAAAGGAATAAACCTTAGGCTGGATCATGCATTTACTAAATTCTAGGCTTTAAAAGAAGAGGGACAAATGCCATCCTCTCCCGAGAGCAGACAGCCACAGGTGCGGAGCAGAAGCTGAAAGGGTGAAGGATTTAACGGAAAGCTTCCAAACTTAGGATGATTGAGGGGAGCCCTGCCTGGAGGCAGGAGGAAGAACTAAGTGACCCTGGCCCTTTAGGATCAAGGACGGGGTAGGGCTGGTCCCACCATGGCAATGCCAGGCCTGGCTTCTCACTTCCGCCCAGCGCAGCAGCCTGACCCAGAGCAGATCACTCCCTCTGTCTGAGCCTCAGTTTCCCCATCTGTAAGATGAGGCATCTGGACCAGATTCTCCCCAGGGTTCTGTCCAGCTAAGATCCTGAAGGCCAGAAATGACCCGGCTGCGGAGAAGTGGCCCTCTGCCCGATGGGGTGGGGACGCTGGGCTGCACTTCCTCTTCTCTGCGCAGGAGCGCTCTTGCATCTGCCCTCTTCCCTGGGCTACCCCAGCTCCCTCCCTGGAGGATGTGGCTTGGCCCCTCTGGGGGTGGGGTGGGGACTCCCCCGGTGGCTGGACTGCACTTGAGAAAGCACCAAGAGCCACTGAATGTGGCCCAAGAGCCAGGCAGTGGCAGGGGGGCTGAGAGGGAGTTCCCATCTGCGCCCTCTCGGCTTACTGGGTTCCAGGCCTGGTCCGAATGCTCTCAGGAAGCGTATCTAACCAGCAGAGGCCTCAACAAGCCCCAGCTCCACCCAGCCCCTCACTCTGGGTGGCTGACACCACGGCCCCCGCAGCAGGGTGGCTTGTGCAGCACCTATTGTGTGCCTGGTAGACACTGTGGCCCCCACCTCGCGTGGGGAAATGGGTTCAGGGCGGTGAGATTGGGGGGTCCGAGGTCTGAGGGCCAAGGACTCCAAAGGGCCGAGGCCTGACAGGGACCTCATCCCACCCCCCGCTGAAAGCAGCCGGTGAGGAGTTTCCACGCCCAGTCATGCACCTTCCCAGACAGGCTGCAGAAGGGGCAGCTGATGGCTGCGGTGACGTGGTATGAGCTGAAAACATGACCAGAGTCACCCCGGCCACCCGCGGATGGGGCTATGCTCTGGGCCTCAAGTACACAGACAGGTCTCGCCCCTGACCTAGAAGGAGGAGAATGGCGGTGCCCAGGGCTGCGCTCTGACTGGGGAGAGGGCGGCCTCGTGAGCATGGTCTACACTCGCTGTCTGCACATCTGTAGTGGGTTGAGTGTGTCCCTCATTCCTGTTCACCCTCAGCCTCGGAGGGCTGTCTTATTTAGAAATAGAGTCTTTGCAAGTCTGCTTAGTTCTGATGAGGTCCCTAAATCCAATGGCCGGTGTCTCTCTAGGCAGAGGGGAGGGCACAGAGAGACACAGGCAGGAGACGCCACGTGCAGACAGCGGCAGAGACTGTGGAGGCCTCCCCAGGCTGAGGGAGGCCGAGGGCTGCTGGCAGCCCCAGCGGCCTGGGCAGAGGCGGGATTAGATCCTGCTGACACCTTAATTTTGGAATCTGGCCTCCTGGACTGCAGAGAACACATGCCTGGTGTTTTAAGCCACACCATTGGTGGCGATCTGTTGCAGCAGCCCCGGGGGAACGAACGCACCAGCCTCCCCCTTCCTCTCATAAAGCAGCCCCTCCGGCGTCACCCCATCCAGACCACTCCTGTTGTGACCTCCTTGTTGCAAAAGCCGAAGGGTAATTCTCAGCTGCCGACATACCTGACCGGCACCTCTCTGCCCTCCTTGAAGTTCCTTCTTCGCCTGGCGCCCAGGACACCAATCTCCCGGGTCCCCCCACCTGGGACCCCCGCTGTACGGCAGAGCCCCTCTGCCTCCTCCTTGGCCTCCTGACCTTGAGACAGGCTCAGCCTCGGCCCTCCTCTCCCTGCTCTCTGCCCCTCACTCTCTGGGTGACCTCATCCAGGTCACGGTTCTAAAGCCGTCCACACGTGGACCACTCCCCGCTGACCACTATCCTGGACTCCAGGCCTGCAGGTCCTCCTGGATGTGTCAAGGAAGCATCTCAAGCTTAACCTCCACCCTTCAACCTGCTCCTCCCTCGCACTTCCCCATTGTGGTGGGCAGTGGCCCCATCCTTCCACCTGCTCAGGTTGAGCACCTGGAATCTCCTGGGCTCACCTGGACATTTCCCTCTCCAATCCTCTTCAATCCGCTAATGTGCCCTTCCAGAAAGCCCGCGACCCAGTCACCTCTCCCCACCTCAAGGCTTCCTACCTGGCCTGAGCCCATGCCACCTACCACCTGGACACCTGCCATGGCTCCTCCCGGCCTCCCAGTGGCCACTCTTTTCCCTACCGCCTGTCTATTTCTGCGGAGCAGCCAGCGTGGTCCTTCTAGGACACAAGATACCCCTCAATGAAGGCCCCGAGGTGTCCGTCTAAGCAGGCCGAGGCTGGCGGCTCTGACACATGGCAGCCTGCAGCAGGCTCAGGAAAATGCATCACCCCCACATGTTCTGCTCGGCAATAATTGACCAAAGAACTGACCACATCTATGTATTTTCCAATCAGGATCCTCCAAAGTCAACTGACCACGTGCAGCAGGGTCCACCACATCTACCAGCTGGGGAGGCCAAGACGCCAGGGGCTGTGCATGGCTTGGCAGGGCGGTTCGGGTCAGGGGAGGCCCTCGCTATTGATCAAGAGTGCCCTGAGCTGATGGAGTCTCCGGCCAGATTCTGGTGCAGATTCAGTTCCTAACAACTTATCCCCATTCTCACGACCCCCATCACACAATGCCTGTAAAAATTTCCAAACAATTACAATTACACAAGCATTTAGTGTCCGATCTGCTGCAGAGCTGAGCAGGGCATCATCTACTCACAAGACGCGTGTCTGGGCCTCTAGGATGGTTCTGGCAGAACCCTCCGTGCGGGCTGTGCCCTGACGTGCCGGGGCGAGCAGGCTCCAGCGCTCCCCCGGCCGCTCTGGGGTCCGTGTTCTGTACTGGAGCCGGGACACACCAACAGCGAAGCCACGCGGACTCACAGCACTCACAGGAGTGTCGGTGGCCTGTTCCCAGAGGGGACGGGGCTGGACACTCTCGTGGTGGACACCAGTCTTGGTGGCCAAGCAACAACAGCAGGCTCAGCAATTCCTGCGTGTGTCTGCACAGAACAGACGGTAACTGCCCTGGATCCATGACCACCCTCTGCCAGGAGGGAGGCAGGGCTGAGGGCCAGGGCTCCCCAAGATCCTAGGTCCTGGGGGGCAAGGGCCTAGGGCTCCCCATCCCCACCCATCCCTGCTGGAGGCAAATTCGATGTGGATTTAGTGCCACTCACAGCTATCACCTGGGGAGAGGGACTCACAGAACTTGCTCTGCAGGTTCCCTAGCCAGGGCTGAAGTCACTTCCTTAGGGAGGCTGCCTGCTGGATGCACCCTGGCCACCCCTGCCAGGAGTACCATGGCCTCGGGGTGCTAGGCTGCGCAGGTGAGGACAGAGCAGCCCTGGGAGCCTGCACCAGACGCCCATGTGGCTGCCAGCTCCCTGTCACTACCCAGTCAAAGCCAGAGCAGGGGGCAGGGAGAGGGAGGGGCGTGGAGGCTGCTAATGAGAAATGCGTAAGTATTCGCTCATGCCCGCCCCCGCTGGACGTTTTCCCCAGTACCTTTCGAAGGCTGAAGTGGGGAGGAAGAGGAGTTGGAGGAGGGGGAGGAGGAGAGAGGGAGGGGGAGGGGAAGAGGTAGAGGAGGAGGCTGAGCATGAGGATGGACAGTGCTGCTGTGCCAGGACCTCCTGCTGCCCCAGGCTCCCAGCCTCCCAGCCGGCCCCTGCCACCACGCACGGCCTGAGAAAGGCCACTCCCCTTTCCAAAGGGATAGGTGGAAATCGCTGCTGACTCAGCCTGTTTCTAATCCAGTGCTCCTCCCAGGCTCCTGGCAACGTGACTGGATAGCCCCCTCCAGATGGGGACCCACAGGAGCCCACTCAGAAGCCTCCGGCAGGACAGAAAGACCCTAAGCCTGTCTGACGAGTGAGAGGTTACTGGCTTTCACTTATCTGAGAGGCCCTGCTATCCCCAAGGCTGCACACCCCAGCTCAATAACAGGCTGGCTCCTGGCTAACACCGCAGATCACACCTGGAGGCAGGTTAACCTGAGACAAAGACCATCCATCCATGCATTCATCTTTTCATCCACTCATCCATCCTTTCATTCGTTTATTTATCCATCTATCCATTCATCCATCTATCCACTCATCCATCTACCTATCCACTCATCCATCCATCCATCCCTCCAAACACTCATCCATCCACCTGTACATTCCTCCTCCACCATCCATCCACTCATGAGGCACTGCCAGGTAATCTAGCAGACTCTGGCTAGAATTCCTCATTTAACTAGATTTAGACAAACTTGCCTCTGAGGGTCTGAATACACTAGGATATCTACTTAAAGATACTTTAATTCCAACGACTGTATAAACTTCCGGCCCGGGCCCACCCAGGTCCATGGGAGCGTGGGGAGGGCACCACCTCAGACAGCCCAGGGGACACTTACGATCGAGTCCGTTCAAGTAGCGCATGCGGATCTCACAGTGGCCCCAGACGGCACTCACTACGGGATACAGTTTTTTGCCCTTGAGTCCCCGAAAAGCCACTCCCATGTACTGTCCATCCACAATGAAGCTCAGGGTCCCGTCGTCCATGTCCAGGGCCACCAGGAAGGAGTCAGGGACGATGAACGTCTCGTCCGGCTCCAGAAAGGCCGGGTACGTTTTGCTCGGCTGGTTCTTGCCGTCGTGGTAAAGCCGGTTGCGCCCCAAGTCCCAGCCCCAGGACTCGTGGTTGTTCCCCACGAGGGTCGTGTACCCCACGGAGTGCAAGGGGGCGTCCGCCGTCGCCACTCCCACCACAGCGTGTGTGCCCCGCTGCCTCATGGCCCACGTGATCTGCCACACGTGCAGCCCTCGCGTGTACCCGACCTTGCCCCTGATGGCGTCTGTGCTCTGGGCCACGGGATGCCGGTGAAAGATGAGCTTGTCGTCCTCCTTGACGAAGACGTTGAGCGAGCGGTCGTTGTTGTTCCACGAGTGCAGCAATTGCACGTCGTAGGACACAGGGGGCATGTCCAGCAGCAGGTCCAGCCGCGTGGGCTTGCAGTAATCCAGGCCCTGCAGCTCCTGCTTCAGCGGCCGGTACGTGGGGTCCCTCATGTCCACAGTCTTGATCCCTCCGGTGACCTTCTGACCCATGTTCGCCTCGGTTTCAGCTTCTCACCGGCCCCCCAGGCAAACTCATCAATCTCGGGGCCGCGTCTCCAGTTTTCTAGCCGGGGCCGGACGGAATTCCTAAGGAGGGTTGCTAGGAGACCTCGAGAGTTGTGGAGCGTTCAGGGTTGCCTAACGGATGGAAAGAAAAACAGAGGCCGTGAGTGGGCTGCGGGACAGAGCAGGGAAGTTAACAGGGAGGGCTAGGCTGGCCACACCACATGCCCCACAGCCCGTGCCGAGCTCCCGCCGCGCCGGATCCGGGCACAGAATGAAACTCCCAGTCCTCGTGGCTACGTTGTCACACGAAAGGGGCTGTCTGTCCACCCAGTGGTCTGCGTGGAGGGGTAGGCCTGGGGGCCAGCTGTCACTCTCTACTGTGTTGGTGGCCGTCTGAGACAGGCAGCTGACACCCACCAAATATCTCATTGGGGTTTCACAGGGCGGAAGGCCACGGTGCCACCGAATCTGGAATCAGCCGCGATGCAGTGGGCATTTTCGTGGTCAAACAGAGGGAGGCGAAGTGCTCTTGCCTCGCTGCTCAGAGGGGAGTGGAGCCCCAAGTAGCAGCAGAGGTTGTTAAAGACCCAAATCCCAGCTCCCCCCTTTCTGGTGTGAGACAGGGCTCCCCTCGTCTCAGAGGCACCGTCCTCTCTTCAGAGACAGGCTAGGACTCCTTGCGTCCCATGTATGCAAAGCCAGTACAGAGCTGAGGTGTCCCTCTGCAGCCGGGGTGGGAGGGGGACTGCCCTGGTTCTGGAAAGTTCTGTGGAAACTGTCACCTCATGTCCTGGATCTTCTAGGAAAATTCTAATCTCAAGTTTTTGGTCCCATCCTCTCTCCTGGAAGCTACCAAAACCTCCAGGACTCCCTGTATACCCCTGCTGAGGGGTCACCATGGCTGACCACGGGAGGGTGGAGAGAGCCGGGGTCCAGTGTGGCACAGCTGCAGCCTTCCCTGAACCCCGCTTTGCCCCCACTTCCACTCGAGCATCTCTCTGAGCTGCAGGAAGGCTGGTCCGAGGTGGCTCCCAAAGTCAGGGTGCATGGAGCAGGGCACAGACGCACCTGCTCCTACCCCCGCCTGAACCTCCCCTCTGGCTTGGTGCCCAGGGACCTGTCCCTATCCTCAATTTTGCAGGACCCTGTGGGGACAGGGGTCAGCTCCCTGGGAGGGCAAGCAGGGAATTAACTTTCTAAAAGAGCTCATTTTTACCGCCTCCCGCTTCCTCTGCCAGCTCTATCGTTACCGCGGGAAGGACATTGCTCCCTGGATGTCATCTGTTATGGAAGATCCACCTTCTTTCCATGCAGGGGAACAGGTGGGGAGAGGGAGGAGGCTGGGGGAGGGGAGAGGAGATACTGGAGATACTTTTTCTGTAAAGGGCTAGATAGTAAATATCTCAGGCTTTGAGGGCCAGACGGCCTCCGTGCAATTCTTCAGCTCTGCTGTTGTAGCACAAAAGCAGCCACAGAGATACATAAACACACGAGCATGGCCATGTTCCAATAAAGCTTTATAAGAACAGGCCGGCCACAGTCTACCAAGCCCTGCGCTAGACAGTGCCCCGCGTGTGGCTCCGCTGAAGACAGCGCTGCGGAGGCTGCAGCCGGCGTAAGATGTGTCGGGAGGAACCTCATAGCAGCGAGGTCGGCCCCACCCCAGGTAGAGCCACCAGAAAAGACGGCATCGCCTCAATGTTTTGTGTCCACTGTCTGTCAGCTCACCATGGCCCAGCAAAGGCACCAACACCAACCTGTGTGGCATGTCTTCCCTTCCTGGCCCCCCGTGTGGGGAAGTGTCAGAGAGGAGGCCCCTCCTGCATGGCCGTGCGTGGTGGGTGCCAGCACCCAGTGTGGGAGGGTGGGCCTGGGAGGAAGGGGGCCGGAGACAGACCAGGGACAGGGCAGGGCGGGCAGGTAAAGATGCCTGCAGCATCATGGGGTGACTCTCTCACAAGGGTACCCCAGGGCCTAGCAGGGGATGTGGGCCACCCACCTGGCCACTTCTGGGCCCTCCTGACATCTGAGTCACCTCCTGGGTGGCCAATCACTGTCGTGACCCCAGGGCCACTCTGACTCATCTGCCATCCACCCTGTGTCCGGGCTATGGTTAAAGATGACACTTCCTTCTCCTCAGCTTCCTGTTGTCCACACCTCGCCACTTCCTTGCTGTGCAAGGACACCAAAGCTATCCAGCTGCCCTCCTCCTCCTGTCTATTTTAAAACGTGGCTGCACAGATCCGTCCTTCCTGCAGGTCCCCCAGGTGCTCCCCTTGCCCCCTAGGGCTGCATCCTGGGGGCACCCCCAGCCCTCTTCCTGGGGCTCCCAAGTTCACACACTGCAACAGTGGCTTGGGCCACTAAGATGGGCACCCGTAGCTCTCCCGAGCGTCTGTGCGCTCATCTGTGAGATGGGAGCCACCTGTGTGTCACAGGCTTACTTAACACTCAGTGGAGACAATGTTCCAGAGAGGGTCTGGCTCGACTGTTTCTGTTTGTTTCTGTTTTGTAGACTGTGTTCCTTTCACTGAACAAAGACCTCCGTGCTCCTGGTCACCATGTCTGGCCCTGCAGGCAGATGCTATCTTTGGGCCAAGACCCAAGTGCTCGGAAGTCTGGGCTAGAGCAGATCAAGTTCAAGGTCCCTTCTAAAGCAGTGGTCAGCAAACTTGTGCCGTAAATGGCCAGATAGTAACTGATTACGACTTTCCAGAATGTAAATGAATTAATGGGCATGGGTATGTTTCAATAAAACTTTATTTACAAAAATAGGCAGTAGGCCAGATTTGGCCCAGGGGCCAGTTTGCTGAGCCCTGTTCTAAGCCCATGCAAAGCTGCTAACATGCATCACCGAAATACCTGGCCATGGTGCTCAGGAGGGGGGAGGGGTGCACCCAACAGGGGCTGAGTGACAGGCGCTGGTGGGCCCGAGCGGCTCCTAATAACACTGGGCCAAGACAGACACCACTGGGCCGGGAGGGGATCCAGCTGTGAGTACCAAACATCAGGTAGGAGGTGGGAGAACAGGACACGCCGTGGCCTTGGGGCCACCCCATTTCCTGCTGTTCTGAGAAGCAAATGTCCAGGCCTGGTGGGGCCTAGAGGTGCCGCAGGAGCATCAGTTCCTGGGACTGCCAGGCAAGTGGTGGGTGAGTCTTGAAGAGGTGGGAGGACTCAGCCCTCGTCCCTACCCAGGAGGAGCAAAGCCACCAAGGGTGTGAAGGGTGTGGCTGTATAGTGCCCTGTAAGGCTAGAATTGGACAGCAGAGGACAGGTGGCCCTGGGCTGCCACCACCACCCATCAGTCACACGCATGCATCCTCCATGCAGACACATGACACACACCCACGTGCACACACACACACACGCTTGCAGCAATGGCAGCAGCCGAGGCTAATGAGCAGGACAGAGGCGTGACATTCTAGGAAGTGCCCTGGCCGGCGACACCTGCTCTTCCCTCCCTTATTGGAAGTTTTCTTTCCTAGAAAGCATGTTCTCGCATCAGCCACCGGCTCCCCCAGGACTGCATCTGCCTGTTCCTCCTCACGGCTCTCGAACCACCCCCAAGACAGACAAATTCCTGGTTTGCACCCTTCTTGCCCCTGGGATGTGTGTGTGGTGGGTATGCATGTGTGGATGTGGATGTGAGTGTATGTGTGTGTGGTGTTTATGCATATGTGTGTCAGTGTGTGTGGTGTGTATGTGTGTGGTGTGTGTCATGAGTATGCATGTGTGTGCATGTGGTAAGTGTGTGTGTGTGTGGTGTGTATATGTGTTTGTGGGGGTGTATTTGTGCATGTATGTACGTGTGTGTACGTGTGTGTGGTGTGTAGGTGTATGTGTGTGGTGTAGATGTGGATGTGTATTGGAGGAATGTATATGTGTGTGTATGTATGTGTATGTACGTGAGTGCATGTGGTGTGGATGTGTATCTGTGTGTGTGATGTGGATGTGTATTTGGGGGGGTGTACACATGTTTGTGTACCTGTGTGTATGTGTGTGTACATGCATGTGTGTGTGAAACCACAGGACCGTCATTCTCACGGGGGCCGTGGGGAGACAGCCAGTCATTCCGGGTTGGGAACCCCTAGCAACATTTTTCTATAGGTTACTGTGTTTCCCCGAAAATAAGACAGGGTCTTATATTTATTTTTCCTCAAGAAGACACCCTAGGGCTTATTTTCAGGGGATGTGTTATTTTCCCCTCAAAGCCTCAGCTTGCAGCACACACAGGATGGCTGGGACCTGACAGGGGGAGCCGACCTTGTTGGCAGGGCTGCCCACACCTTTCCGGTCACCTCTGGGATAGTAGCTGTCACGATGGGGCGGATGAGAAGGGCTGCTCATCTTCTTTACCACTCTACAACGAAATGCATGGGTTGTGCAGATGCGCTGTGTAGCCACGCCCATCACTAGGTCTTATTTTTGGGGTAGGGCTTATATTGCGCACATGCTTAGAAATCCTGCTAGGGCTTATTTTATGGGTAGGTCTTATCGTAGATTAAAGTAAGATCAAAAGGGACGAGGGAGAAAAATCCCCACAAAAGGTTGGGCTGGGAGCTTATGAGGGAAAGGACACTCTTGACATAACCGTCCTCGAGTCTGTGAGTCATGAAACAGCTGCATCTCATTCGGGGTCTGAGAGGTGATGCTGGTGGCAGGACCACGTGCCACAGGAGGGCTCAGGACACGCCCTGCGGGAGCTTCCCCCACTGTCACCATGTGCCCTTCTCTCGCCGGGGATGGGCTGTGGAGTTTGCCTGCGCTGGTGAGCACCGAGGCGCCGGCCTGTGCCCTCTCTGCGTCCCTCTGCTCCTCCGCTCACAGCTCAGCGGCCCCCACGGGCCACACTCAGGTGGGGATAAAGGGAGGAGGACCCGCCCCCAGTCACAGCCAAGCCAGAGCACTGAGACGCGAGGTCTTGGCGGGAGGAGGCAGAGAGGAGCACGACAGAAGGGACAGAAGCAGGAACCGCAGCCGGGACCCCCACAGCCAGAGAGCAGGACCCCTGCGCCTCAAACACGGGCCGTGAACTGCCTTGTCCGACCCTGCAGAGGGACACGGACACACACACACACGCTAGAAGCCTGGCAAGGCCTTCAAGATTCTGCATTTACTAACAACAGAGAAAATGAGATCAAAAGCTCTGGGGTGGGGGACGTTGGCTATGATACCAGATGACACTGAGCTCTGTGGTTTAGCTTCATTTAACCCCCATTCCCACTGGGAGGGAGGAGCCCCCATCCCACCCCACGACGGCCACACACACATATAACCCTCTAGGGGCAAAAGCCTTCAAACGCCAGTGCCCCCGACAGCAGCCATGGGATCGGGGTGGCTTGGGGCTCCGAACACCCACCACAGCGGCGTGCCCATAATGGAAACGGGGGCAGCCCAGGCTCTGAGCACATGAGCTCCCACGGTCTCCTCCTCCCACGGTCTCGGACAGTCATTTAAAGGGGTCTTTGTCCAGGGTCCAGGGACGAGTGCTGCTCTCATGAATAAGGCCTGCTTCAGGGTCGGCTTGCAGGGGCCAGGGGCTGCCTAGGAAGGGAGAAAAGAACCTCACAAACCACTTTCCTCCAGTTCTGGGGGCACGGGGGGACTAGCACGTCAATTGGCAGGTGGGGGGTGCCCACCCCTGGCTGCTACTTCCCAGAGCTGGGAGGAGTCGAAATCATCCCCAAAGTGCACCGTTTGGGGGTCTGACACCTGGGACAGGGGAGGGCACTTGTCAACCCAAAGCATTTAATGATCTAAGACGGCGACTCTCTCTGAAGAGGCAGGAGAGACGGGCACATGTTCAGAGAACACCTGCTAGATACACCTGCTATTTGTTTTCTTTGCACAAGTCACAGAGAAAAGTGAAACTGGGCAGAGCACCACACATGACAGAGGGACCAGAGAGCCCTGTGGGATGCACAAGATTAAAAAAAGTTGCGCGCCTTAGAAAGGATGTGCGGAAACGCCACTCTACGCAGGTGCGGGTGTGTGTCGCAGAGAGGCAGGCAGACCCCGAACTGGGACAACTTTCTTGGCATTGCAGGTGTGACGTGGCAGTCCCCATCCAGGTGCCAAATGCCCAGCACTCAGACGGCAAGCGCCCGCCTGTCCTGGGGTCTTGCCTACGAAACCCTACAGGCCTGCACGGGACACGTGGACGAGGAAGCTCAGGTGGCATCAGCCCGCCTGGTCCACTCCAGGGAAGGTGCAGCCCTTAGAGAGGAGGAGGCGGCACCTGGATGTGCTGACACGGCATAAAATGTAACGTGATGCTGCATTTAAGAAAGCAAATTGCAGAACAACATGCAGTGCGTGATCCTGGGTCTGAAAGAACAGGATTTAACAGATTCTCCCTGTGCACGTCTCTCTGTCTGCAGGCACACAGAAAGTTCTAGAAGAAGAAATGCCAAACTTTTCACAATGGTTAATCCGGGAGGGTGGGACAGGAGGAAAGATGTGCTCACTTTAAACACTTTTTGAATTGAAATTTTTTAAAAAGTATATTTTGTTTGGAACAAAAATGATTTTTAAGCACACAAAAGAGAACCACAGGCTTGGAGACACCGATTTAACACACTGCATTCACGAGAACAAGTTGACCCCAAAGCAGTTCCTAAAGGTGCTCCACCTGTGTTGCTTTCTATACAGCAGGTGCAGGGTAATGGCTAAGCTTGAAGATTCAGGTTAAGGGTCTGTAATTGGCAGAAGGACATTTAAAGTAAAGGACGATGATCCTTGGGAAAGCTTTGGGGCCATCTCAAAGAGGGACATTACTTCTGTAATGATTTCTCCTAAGATTTCCAATTACACTGCTTCAAAACCACAAATTTTAATTTGCCCAGTAAAAATGGGGCCACTGTCTGTCTCTGCCGGCCCAAAACACATGAAGAGAATAGCTGTTCTGTCCCCAAAGCCAGCCAGGAGGTGGCCGTACAGTGACTCTGCACTTGGCAAAGGCCAGGTGAGGCTGCTCCAGCAGAAACAGCGGAGGCCCCGCCAGGACGGCCTGCACGGCACCTGCCTGAAACCCGATGATGTCCCCTCCGTTAAAGCCACAACCCTGCAGACCCCACCTTCCCCCAAAGTGCTTCCGGATCCACTGGCCCTAGAGCCCCACTTCCACTAAAAATTACCCTTTCGTGTTAATAAGAAAAGGTCTGTTGAAGGAACTGTACCTCTGTTGGAGACATATCCAAGGTACAAACAGATGGGGGGGCGGGTAGTGATGCACTGAGGGGGTCACCAGAGTGGCAGACGTGCCCCCACCCCCTTGAGCTCAGTTCCCCCACGGTGCAGTGCGTCTGACTGACCCCAGAACAGTAACGCCATTGTTTTGACCCAAGATGGGGAAAGAATGAAATTCAGGATGTGGAACAAGGTGACCTATTTATAAAGCCTCCTTTCACCTGCAGATCACAGACCTTCCCTCCCTCTGCCTCCCCGCCTCATGCATCGGTGGTTACAGCCCAGGATTTTGCAAGAGAGACGCGCCCCGAGCAATCTGTTGTTATATCAGAACACAACCTCTGCAGCCTGGGGGAGCAGCCCGGGCTCTGCCTGCACAGCTGGGCCGTGCTCCCCCAGCCTCCCGGGCCAGCCTCGGTTGGGGGAGCACTCAGGGCATGCTCCGGGCGAGCCTGGCCATGATCCCCTGGAGGAGGTGCCACCACCAGCAGGATTTGTGACATGTGGCTACCACCCCCCCCACCCCACTCTAACGGTCCACTTGAGGAGGTACCCTTTAAGTGGGGATATAAAAATAAGTCTCAGCCCCTAGAAGCAACAAAAAGGATTTGGACTTTTCTGGAAAGATCTGACAAGCGATTTTGGAGAAAAAAATCCCACATGGTCCAGAGCTCTAGCCTCTAACCTCAAAAGACCAAAAACACACCTGCTGTAAACACCTACGGAAGGACCCAGATTACTCACGGCACTTTCAGAAAGGGCTCGAATCAGTTGGGCCGTGGCCCTGGGAAAGCAGCCTCACATTCATACAGAGACTGAAAATTAAAACAAGTCACGGCTGTAGCCTCGTCAGGGTGGTGAGGACAACGGACTTGCCTCGTTCAGAAGAGAAGCCCGTCCTTGGAGGAACCTTGGCGACACACGGCGACCTTCCCCAAAGGTTACCCAGACAGTGGCAGATGCACCTTCAAGCCGCAGTGGGAATGAGTCCAGCCTGCAGACGACCCACACCACCCAGCCCGGTGGGTGGGCGTCTGTCACAACCTGAGCCTGCCTGGTGCGCATGGGAGCTGGGCGTCCCAAAGAGCAGAGGCAGAAAGGCAGGGCTGAGAGCAGCCCCAGGGCCACCTCCAGGGGACAAGCTGCCACCAGGGTACCCGCAAGGAAAGGCTAAGAGACCCTGGCCTCTGCTCACTCCCCAACCCTCCCCGCCAGCTCCCCAGGAAGGCAGGAGACAGGGAAGCCTGCAACCCCTCAGGGTGGACCGGGTAGCCCCAGGGAGGAGACGCTCCGGCAGGAGGCCGGGCCTCCCTCTAGCCAGGCCTCCCTGGGACTCCAGGGCTTGAGAGCTGCCTGGCTTAGGGGGAGGAGGCAGGAACGAGTCTGAGGACTGTCACTGCCCTCCATCAAGGTGGCCCAAATGGGAGCAGGTGACACTTTGGCCTCTTTCTGTGGGATGTGCCAACTGGCAAAGGTCACCTCTGGGAGTGGGCTCTTGGGTTACCCCCATGTCCCTCAGGGAGAATGAGCATGACAGTGGCCAGGGAGGATCTAAGGCCTTAGGAAGCATCAACTCCCAGACAGATTCGAGGGGCCACCCCGCAGCCTGTGCGAGAGTCAGAGGGGCCCGGGGTCTGCTCATAGCACCCTGCACACCCAGGTCAGTGATCTCAAACCACTGGTGATGTAAGAGGAAGAAGAGGGTGGCACTTATGATCTCAACATAGAATCGGGTGGCTAAAGTGCCCGGCATAGTAGAGGGCACACAGTAGGCGCTTACTTAATACACACTGCTCTCCCTTCCTGTCACCCCTCAACACAAGGGGCAGCCAAGGTCAGGGGCTCCTGAATGCCAAGTGCAGGGGAGCGCTCAGCCAGGGATCGCCAAGGCAGGCACGGGTCCTCCCGGGTTGCTCGGCCTCGCCACGGGACCTGCGGGGTGGATGAGGGAGGCACGGAGACAGGAGGCTGAGGCTGCAGGCCCTCGAAAATCCCAAATTCAATCACGTCAACCCCTTAGGTCAGAAGCAGGGGCAGGTGGCCCATAAAATCCCATGGGGGAAGGGCCCATAGGGATGTTCTCCTATAACTAGGTTTACAGGAGTGGTTCTCAAAGTGGGGTCCCACATCAGAACATCAGCATCCCCTGGGAACCGCTCGAGATGCAAATTCTTGGCCCTACCAGACCTTCTGAATCAGAAACTCGGGGTGGGGCGTAGCAGGAGCCCTCCAGGGGATTTGGAGCATGCTAAAGGTTGAGAACCACTGGTTTAAAGAAATTATATCTCAACATCGTAGAATCTCAAATCCATCTTAAATGAAAACCACTAGGATTATACTTATACCATAATTTTTAAAAGCTTCTATTTTGATATGCAATATTTCAAATGTTATACATGCCCGTAAGAAACCTCAAGACAGAAATGTATAAAGTATAAAATTAAAGTGTTCCCTCTCTCCCACTGCCCAGAGGTGCAGGTGTCCTTCCAGACCTGGTGCTCACACGAGTGCAAGGACGGTTCACTCACAGCAAAGGATCGCACCACACATACCACTCCGCAGTTTGCTTTTTCCAGGTCATCATATATTAGCTTCTACGTCAATTTTACTTGTTAGTGGGTCTGTAATATTCCATCGTGTGCTATTGTTATAATTTTTATAATATTCCCTGATAGACGGACATCTAGGTTGTTTGACTGTAATGATGGTCACGTGTAGGGACTTAAGAATTTCTCATAATAGGACGGCCTTAGAGTAGTTTCTTTCTTTCTTCCTTTTTTTTTCTGAGACAGGGTCTCACTCTGTTGCCCAGGCTAGAGTGCGGTGGCGTCATCATAGCTCACAGCAACCTCAAACTCCTGGGCTCAAGTGATCCTCTTGGCTCAGCTTCCGAAGTAGCTGGGACTACAGGCATGCGCCACCATGCCTGCCTAATTTTCCTATTTTTAGTAGAGACAAGGGTCTCATTCTTGCTCAGGCTGGTCTGAAACTCCTGAGCTCAAGCGATCCACCCACCTCAGCCTCTCAGAGTGCTAGGATCACAGGCGTGGGCCACCGCGCCCAGCCACTGTATCTGGCCCAGTTGCTTTTAATTTAGTTCATGGCCCCCTCTCCTCTTATCACCCTTAAAATCTTGAACCTCAGAACCCCTCACTCCATTGTCCACTTTTTGTAGAAGAAAATTCGATGTCCCAGTAACTTATCTCCAGGCTTCCTGATCTTTGCAACTGACCACAGCAGGCCAAGGGTGCTTGGGAGTGTCTGTGGAGCCAGTTGGACTGAAGGTTTCTCAACCGGACCTCGGCTGGACCTCAGCCAATGAACTTGGAAAGGATTCTAAAAGAACTGGGCAGCGTGTCTCCTTGCGCAACTTCATCACCATCCCTACGTGGGATTTCATGGGACTGAACAGGATGCCAAGGGAGAGGTAAATCCCGGGGCCTCACAGACAGACAGTTGGTGAAAAAGGGGACTTAAATATACTTTCCAGACCACAACAGCCTTCAGGGACTTCCTCTCCAGTCCCATCAACCGGGAAAGTCCTGAACACCTGAGCCAACACTCGAGCGGGAAGGGCCACGGCAAGTCCAAAGGCGGTGGATAAATGAATCCGAAACTTCCAGGTAAGCTGAAGGGTCTGGGGCCAGAGTGCCAAGGCCCCAGCTTGTCACGTGCAGGATGAGGCAAGGAGAGAGCAACTGCGGGAGCGTTACTCAGCTGTCAGAAATGTCAGCGGGAGGGAGCTCGGTGCAAGAGGCAATGAAAACGTTTGCTATGTCAAGTGGAACAAAGGACACAACTGTATCCGCCTGGAGACTTAAACCTAGAAAAAATTAAACCGGCGCACACGGGAAAGAGGTAGAAAGGAACCCAGAAAAATGGCAGTGTTGCCGGGTTTAGCGTGATGAGCTTATGGTTTTCCTTCCTTTTACATTTCTTTACTGCTGTTTTGTTATTGTTGCAAAAACATAAAGGGACGAGCCCAAATGGCCATGGAGGGACGAATGAATAAACAAACTGTGTATACACACACTGTGGAATAGTATCTAGCCACAAACAGGAATAGAGTACTGGTACACGCGACAGTGTGGATGAACCTCAAAAACTTAATGCCAAGTGCGAGAAGCCAGGTACAAGAGGTCACAGATCATATGACTCCATTGCTATGAAACAGCTCGAAGAGAGACAGAAAGCAGATGGGGGCTGCCAGGGGCCAGGAAGGGAGCAGGATGGGGAGTCACCGGGGTCTCTTGGGGATGATGATAATGTTTTGGGACTGGAGTCTGGGGTGATGAAAGTATTTTGGGACAAGACAGAGGTGGTGTTTGCACAACACTGTCAATGTACTAAATGCCACTGGATTGTACTCTCAAAAGGTTAATGTTTTGTGAGTTTTACCTCAATAAATGAAAAATAAATGGATGAAACATGTCCACCCCTCCGAAATCCACAAGGACAGGAGGCGGGGGCGGAGCAGAGAGAAGCAAGCGGCTTAGGGAGACCCGGCCGACGGGGCCCGGCCTGTCAGCCAGGGTTACACGCAAGGACACGGCTAACGATGTTCAGATGTGGGGAGTTCAGAGCCTTCGAGAGCAGAATTGCTGCAATTCAGATCTCCGCACCCCTCCCCTTTCTGTTCTCCAAAGGAAAGAGCGCAGAGCTGTGGTTTGGCAGCCCTCGCTGCCTGGAGACAGCACCTGTAGATCGGGTTTCTCCGGAGGAATCTGGAACGTGTGCCTGTATCGCTGTGCCCGCGCCCAGCTGTGGTCTGGGGAGGGGCGACGGCACTCGCTCCAGCCCTGCTCGGGGGGAGGAGGAGGACGTGGGAGATCACCCCTCAAAATGCTCCCAACAACGCTGGGAACGGGGCGGGTTGAGGAGGGAGGGACACGCTTGAATTCCTAGGTCGCTGCGTCCTCGCAGAGCAGGTTGACATCCCGAGGCTGCTCCAAGTGGCAAAGGCTCTGCTCTGATACCAGGAAGTCATCCCAGCCACCCGGATCCCGCTCGCTCCCCTGCCGATGACGTCAGGGCCTGCTGCCGCTACGATGCCACACGACAGAGCTTCTGCCCCTGGCCAGGAGGACCCGGGTTCATGCACAGTTGAACCGGACTTGTTGCCACATGAAAACCTCTTCTAAGGGGTTGGGTTTCTGCATCGCCGTGAGGATTACCACTCACGGACCTGGTGCAACCCAGGTGGTGCATGCCAGGTGCCACCGTTTCCCACAGATGGTTTCTGGCCAGCCTCGCTCACGTGACACATGGAAAGTTGGCCAGCAGGGCCGTGCTCAGGCCTGAGCTCCGACTGCTTGCTCACCCATCCCACCAGAACCTGCTACGTCCCTAGGACGGGCTATGTGGCTTCTCAATACCATCCTTTGTTTCTTAGTCCCCGAGCACCCCAAAAGGTTGACAGTTCACAAATGTAGCTACACAGGGTCAGTGTCCAGTCAAGGGGAACAGGGTTCCCCCAAACTGCCAGCAAACACCTTCCCTAAGTGGAAACCGGCCGGAACTAACAAAACAGAGGAGATGTCGCCGGCAGAAGTGACCCAACCCAGGAGATGGTCTGCAAATGCTTAGCCGACGAACACGTGGAAAACACCCAACCCAACGACGTGCCTCAGGGTTGGAACTGATTTCAGAACTACTTATTAGGCACCCACTACATACACAGAACAGGTGGAACGTGCTGCCCACATGGAGCTTACAGTTTAGTGGGGGCAGGCAGAAAGCACAGGACCATTTGAACAAGCTGCAAGGAGAGGGGCCTCCATCTGTTGTGCTCACTGTGGTGGCCCCCGTGCCTAGAACAGTGCGTGGTACATAGTAGGTGCCCAGTAAGCAAGTGATGAATGAATGAATGTCTAATATCAATGTCAAAGGAAAATGAATGGGAGTAGTGAGGACGGAGCAAGTGACGGGGGCGGGGGAGGGTCGGCTGCCCTGATACAGCAGTGTGAGGACGGAGGTGGGACAGCAGCAGAGAGGCCGTGTGGCAGGAGGGAGGGGCCGAGGGAGAAGACAGGTGGGTGACAGGCAGAGGGTAGGCCACGCCAGGCCCCGTGGGCACATAAGGACTTTGGGTTTTATGTTCGGTGTGAGCAGAAGCCACGGAGGGCTGTCGGCAGGCAGAGGACAAGGCCTGGGTTCCTTTCTACAGACTCTCCCCGGCTGCTGTGCTGGGAAGGGCTGTGGCAGCCCGAGGGGAGGCAGGAGACCAGCCAGGGAGGTGCGAGGATGCAGCCTGGACTAGGGGAGGCAGAAGCAGCAGGACCCAGAACGTAGCCAGAACTAGCTGTCACCCAATCGGTGATGCCGTCACTTGCCTAAGGAAAGTGCTGCTTCAGCAAGGTGTGGTGAGCAGGACTTGGTAAGGACCCCAAGATGGTGGCCATGGACGCAAGGCCTCCAGCTCTTGTTAGGTGTACCCTTATGGTGACAATAGAGACACTGGGCTTGAGGCATGAGTCATTATCACCACTTGGCTTCCCCGAGCTCTGGTTCTGCACCTGCCATTTGTCACCTTCAGAGGTGAACACAAATCTTTAGCACACCTGAGTTTTCTAGTCCTTACTGTGTGTGAACAGATTTCCTCAGGTTTTTACATCAGTCTCTTGTGAGTTTGGTAGATACCTCTAAACCACATCAACAGTGAATACACTGGGGAAAAAATTCCAGTTTCTGAACCCACAAAGTGTGGGTGGGCCATCATGACCCCAAAGACCCAGACTACCTTTTTGGGATCCTCATGTGAGTATCCCGCTGCCTCTATCCAAGACTTCTTAGAACCGAAACAGGGTCAACGAAGGGAGACCCATTTACCAAGTACCTACAAAGGTGGAAAAGACACGTGCAGTCTGGAGTTGGGCTGCCTGGGCTTAAACTTCAGCTCTACAAGCTGGGTGACCCTGAGCAAGTTTCCTAACATCTCTGAGCCTCACGTTCCTCACCCATTGAAATGCGGGTGATGATCGTTCAGCCTCACTGGTGCGCTTTAGGGGTTAAACGAGGATCCTAAGGAAAGCTTAGCACTTAATAAACAGTCATCACTGGTGACATATTTGCAATTTAGTGGTGTGAGGGGAAAGAAGGAAGGAAAGAGGGAGCGAACGAAGGGTCGGTTTTGTGAGAAGCGGGGTATCTGGTTGTCCCCCAGTGGTGGAATGCGGCCATGCAAATCCTGAAACCCATTTCCGACCCCAAACTCAGCCAAGCGCATCTGCTTCGGGGTACCCGTCACCCAGTGCTGTGGCCACATCTCAAGCTCATTAATGGCAACAGAGAGCCCTTTTCTGGAAGCCCTCAGATGCTGCTGAAGCCAAGGCTGCCCACGCCTGGCAGTGGCTCAGCCTCTTCCAACTCTGCTTTGGTGCCCACCCCAGCAGTGTGCCCTTGGGGAGGGGTGGCATCT
>VBSM01000529.1:4110301-4125203 GCA_008086735.1 Cheirogaleus medius | reverse complement strand
CCCCCCACAGGGCAACAGAGCAGCCCCTCCCCAGCCAGAACCCCCCCATCTCAGTCAGACCCACAGCCCGGCTGGGAGAGCCCCCAAGGCGGCCAAAGGACCAGGGAGTCGACTTGGGTCTCCCAAGGGAGACCGGTGGGGGCCCCGGTTGCCGTGTTTCAAGGGAGCACAGAGGAAATAAGAGAAAAAAACTCCAGTTCGTCCACGTGTCCCAGGAACAACTTTGGGGTGAATGGGGTGGGGGAGGGGTGCAAGGACTCCCTGTACCCACTGACAATTCCCGGGCCTGGCATTCGATGCCCTCCCTGCTCTACAGCTCTGCAGCCTTGCCCCCAGTCCTCCCGTCTCCTGGCCCCCCCAGCATGAAACCCCCGGCCTGGAACAAACCCTCCCAAACAGTCACACGAGGCCTTCCATGCCCAGGCACATCTGGGGCCCACCCAGCACCCTGGCGATCAGGCCAGCCAATGCTTCCAGCACACACCTGCTGGGCGCAGACTTGCGAGGGCCCTGGGCTGCTGCACACACCTCCCAGGCTGTGTTCGACAGTCACAGGAGAAAGAACGCAGGCCGTGGAGTCAGGCCCACCTCTGCCGTCAGGTAGCCGAGCCGCCGCCTGCAGCGTAGAAACCTCTCTAAAGCTCACTTTTCTCACCTGCAGACCAGGCGGTGAGATCCAACCTGCAGGGACGTGTAAAGGATTGGAGATCCATCTGCAGCAGAGAGCACAGTGCCCGGCCCACCGTAGGAATTCAATAAAGGCTAAGACTATTTCGGGCAGAATCATCCTCAGAGCAGAGGGGACTGCAGACACCGAAACACTGGCCCGAGCCCGGGAGGGAAGCGTCAGGAGCTCCAAGGACAAAGGGGCCAGTGATCCTTCAGGTGGTGACAGCTTGGGGGATTTTCTACCATGTCTGGAGCAACCCACCAGTTTCCTTTCTACAAACTGGCCCCCCAGTCACAGATGGGGCACCATGGGCTCCAGGGGGCCCTGGGCAGGAAGGACCCACTGCCAGAGCGCCCATGACCCAGCCAAGGGTGAGCACGGGGCAAATGGCACACTTGCCAGTTGACAAGGGTCAGGGCAACTGTATCACTGGCCCCCAAAGCCTTGGCAGGAAGCTCAGTCACACGTCAAATGAGATGGAGACAGTCCCCCGCCCCCACCTTTCGGGTCCTGACAGGTCTTGGAAAACATGAGGAGGAAAGGAGAAAAGAAAGCGACTTGCTAAAGCTGGAGTTCTGGTCCCAGATCGGGTCAACAGGATTTGGAGGTGACACCAAACTGCAATACTGTCAGTAACCAATCTGGAAATCCCCAAGGAGGAGGAGCAGCACGGGTTCTGGATCCCCTGCCTCAGAGCTGGTCCCCCGGGAACACATCTGGCATCTTAGCTTGGGATGGGCTACGGGGGGGGGCATAAGATAAGCCTGGCATGAGGTCACGCGGCCCCGAAGGCCACACGCGGGTCTGGGAAGTCACCCTGAGAGCAGTGGGAAACTGACGGGCTTTGAGAAGGGAGCTGACATCATCAGGTGTTCATTTTAAAAGAATCGATGGAAAAAATAAAAACAAGCACAGAGATCACTGGCTGCAAGCGCACGGTGGCTGGGTCTCTGCGGGGATGGAGGCGGAGAAAAGGCAGGTGTGTGCAGTGCAGGTGACCTTCCCCACAAGCCTTTGAATCCAACTCTTCCCACCTCCACACGGCCTGTGACTGAGCCAAGACGGGAAACCCAGCTTCCACGTAGGAAACGGAACCTCAACCTTCCACTCGAAACCTGATCAGCCAGAGCCAGGCACAGGAGGCCACGTATCCTACGATTCCATTTACTCCATTTACATGAAATGAACATTGCATAGGCAAATCCGTGGGGTCAGGACGCAGATGCAGGCCAGGGAAAGACGGCAAATGCGGAGGGGGTTTCCTTTCAGGGTGATGGAGATGTTTTGCAACTAGACACGGGACGGGATGACTGTGCAACATTGGGAACGTACTAAATGCCACTGAATCGTTAACTTTAAAATGGCTCATTTTATATTATGTGAATTTCGCCTCAATTGAAAAAACCCACCTTAATTAGCCAGTGTCACAGAGCACATCCACACCTCTGCTCAGTGTCCACTAAGACCAGACAGCCACTGAGCCCCACACCCGGGACACTCCTGACTCTCCCCAGGCCCCTGCATACAATTTATCAGGCCACCAGTGACACCAGCTTTGCTGACCTGTCTCCCAGATGGCTCATTTCCTCCTATTCCTTCCTTGTGGCAGGGAATGGTGGCTAAGGGTATAGACCCAGGAGCTCCGGCTCTTCCCCTCTCTGGCTGGGAGGCTTAGAACGAGTCCTAGTTTTCTCATCTATAAAATGGGATGGCACCTAATCACGGGCATCATGAAGACGGAATGACTTCCTACATGCACAGCCGAGGGAAGCTGCCCGCACATGCCAGCCGAGGGCTGGTGGCTGCTGCTACTGCCACCACTGTGGACTGACCCCAGGCCATGCTCCTGCCCCAGGCAGGGCCAGGAGGGTAGGAGGCATGACAAAGGAAAACTGGCTATGGCCCCAATACCAACCTGCCGTGCCCACTCCACTCGGGACACCTGGCCGTGCAGGGTGGAGAAGCACCAAGCGAGCTGCGGCAGGGCGTGGCCTCGCCATGAGGGAGGCCCAGGGACTCAGCCATCCCGACACAGGGCCGCGAAAGGGGAAGGCCACTGCCAGGAACAAGCAGTCACCCCAGAGGCCCTCAGCCCCTGCCTTGGGGAGCCCCCTGCAGAGCCTTGGTGTCCTGGCCCGCTCCTACAGGAGCACGGGGACCCAGCGGCCTTCCGGTACTCCAAACCGCTCCTCCCGCCCCAACATGCCGGAGGGAGCTCCCTGAAGCACCAGCCCCCTCCCATGTGGGCCTGCGGGCGCCCCTGCCTCTCTGTCCCACTCCAGCCACACACCAGCCCACTGCCCACCCCCCACGATGCCCTGAGCACATCATCACCTGAGACAGGCCTGTCCCACCCATTAGACAGAGAGGCCTCTGAGAGCAAGTGTATCCTCGGCCCCAGCAGACTGGCTGCATACAGTAGGCGCTCAGTAAATGTTTGAATGAAAGAATGAATGGCAAGCAATCCAACAGTAGCTTCCAAGGAAGGTGGCTTGTTTGGAGTTCCTGACCTCCCACGAGGTCATGGAGGAAATTCGAGAACTGAACACGGGCGGCTGGGTTCTGTCAGGGAGAGTCCCCAGGAGGCCTGGTGAGGGCCACCACCTCCAGCACCCACTACGGGCCATGCACCATGGCCAGTGCTAATGCACGTCACTCCCTGACACCTCACAGCCACCCACGAGGTGGCAGCCACACCACCACAGTCAGAGAGGAAGCCTGTGCCCAGCTACCCGGCCAGGAAGTGCTGGTACCACCAGGGCCCGCGTGGAGCCGTCTCCAAGCTCTTGCTGGGATCCACTAAGCCACGTCCCTGGCCTTTGCTCATCTGTCCGGCAGGTGTCCAAGATCCCCTGTGGACGCTGAGCACGGGGAGACGCAGCCGTGAATAAGTACCACGTGGCCGAGTCCTGCCCTCTTGGAGCCCACAGGCTGTGGAACGACTGCAGCTGTCCCGGCACCGCCCAGGGCGCCTCGAGGGGGTGAGCGAGGGTCTGGGTTACTGGGTAGACAGTGGACGGCAGGGCGACCCACCGACGGGGACATCACAGGAGTGGACGTCTGTGCCGGAGACAGAGAGACAGGGGCAGCAGAATACAGGTGACAGAGACTGAACCCATGATCGAATGGGAGAAGGACCCTCCTGAAGAGGTGAGTGGGAAGGAAGGGTCAGGGGAGAGGACCTCGGGGAGGAGACAGAGCCAAAGGGCACAAAGGCACTGGCAGCGGCAGGAGAGGGAGTGTCCAGAGCTTTCCAGGCAGGGAGGTGCCGACGGCAGCAAAGCAGCACAGGGTGAGTGTCAGCAGTTAGGACGGGTCCCCGGTGACCTCCCCTGAGCAGTTGTGGTCACAAAGGCTGCTGGAAAGGCCCAGGAGAGCCAGGGAGTGGAAGCCAGGTGTGTTGAGACCTAGGAGCGGGGGCTGGGCATTGGCCAGAGGGGCTGGCTCCTCTTGCCTTGGTAGCAGCAGCTCTAGTGGGCGACAGTCAAGAGAAGCCCGAGCTGTGGGGACCTGCCACTGAAACCCTGGCTCCCAGGCCCTCAAAAGCTCCCACAAAGGCCGGGCGCGGTGGCTCACGCCTGTCATCCTAGCACTCTGGGAGGCAGAGGCAGGAGGATTGCTTGAGCTCAGGAGTTCAAGTCTAGCCTAAGCAAGAGCGAGAACCCATCTCTACTAAAAATAGAAAAATAGGCCAGGTGCGGTGGCACACACCTGTAGTCCCAGCTACTGGGGAGGCTGATGCAAGAGCATCGTTTGAGCCCAGGAGTTTGAGGTTGCTGTGAGCTAGGCTGATGCTACTGCACTCTAGCCAGGACAACAGAGCAAGACCCTGTCTCAAACAAGCAAGCAAAGAAACAAACAAAAAAGCAGTCTTGCTTCATCTGCCCACCAGCTGGAGTCCCCTTTGCTTGCAGTCCCACAAGTACCTTGGAAGCACAGGATGGGGCCACCCTCCTTGGACCTGCAACTCTCAAGGGCTGTAATCAAAAGGCACAGCGCCTGAGCACGCCCCATGGATAAGTGGGCAAAGCGTGGTCCATCCACACGACGGAACATCATTCAGCCCCAAAAAGGAAGGAATTCTGACACATGCTACAACATCCATGACCTTAAGGACATTATGCCAAGTGAGGGCAGCCAGACACAGAAGGACAAATGCTGTACAATCCCGCCTATCTGAGGTCCCCAGAGTTGTCAATTCACAGAGACAGAAAGTAGAGTGGTGGTGGCAGGGTGTGGGGGAGAGGGATGGGGCGCTAGTGTTCGCGGGGACAGGGTTTCGGTTTGGGAAGATGAATAGTTCTGGAGATGGACGGCGGTGGTGGCTGTACAGCAATGTGAATGTACTTAATGCCACTGAACTGTGCACTTAAAAATGGTTAAGATGGTAAATTTTATATTATTTATATTTTGCTACATTTTTAAAAAGAAAGAATGAAAACCATAAAACCCCTAAATCAAGAGAGGCCTTCCCAGATGCTCGTGTGCACCCTGGCGCCCACCTTGGAGACCCCAGCACGTGCCAGGTAATGAGTGTCCGGTGACTGTCAGGGGCGGACTCCCCCCCAAACACAGGGGTCTGGGCAGGCGTACTAGGCTGAGGAGCCAGTCTAGGGCCCCTGCCCCGGTCCCAGAGGAAAACGCCAGGAGTGAGGTTCCACACCCTGGGCATGTCCACCTCATGCTCTCCTGCCCATGGCATCAACCCCCTTTGAAAGAAGGTTCTTCTGTCAGGCCCCAGGCCTGGCTCCCATCTGGACATGCCCACTTGCACCATTTCCACTCGGGACAGGTTCAAAGCACCTCCACGTACCCAGTCCCCTGCCCTCTCTACAGAGCCATCATCCACTATGACCCCCAAACTAGCTGGGAACCTTGGAGACCCCTGCGATTCCCTACCCTTCTTTATACCTCACATCCTACCAGTTACCAAACTTGCCCACTCTACCTTGGAAACGCCGCCAGCTCATCCCGACGGGCAGGGCGGGCTGGGGACCATGGACTCCCGGGCCTTCCAGCTCAGCCTCCTCCCCGCCAGAGTCTAAAGGCCTCCACACTGTCTTATCAGGGTTTCTGGAAAGACAGATGGATAGGATACACACAGAGAGAGATAAATGAGAGAGGATTAGGGGACTTGGCTCATGTGACTATGGAGGCTGAGAAGTCCCGCAACAGGCCGTCTGCCAGCTGGAGACCCTGGGGTGCTGGGGGTGCGGCTCAGGCCAAGTTCAAAAGCCTCAGAACCAGGGAAGCCGACGGTGTAATTCTCAGTCTGAGGCTGAAGGCCTGAGAGCCTGGGGGTGCTGGTGTCAGTTCTGGAGTTCTGGTGCCCAAGAGCAGGAGAAGAAGAATGTTCCAGCTCCAAGAGCGAGAGAGGAAATTGCCTTTTCTCTGCCTGTTTTGTCCTATCCAGGCCTCCAGCCGATGCGATGGTGCCCACACTCATCGAGGGTGGATCTTCCCCACTCGGTCCTCTGACCCACAGGCCATCTCCCCTAAAACACATTCACAGACACACCTGGGCAGACTAATAATTCTAACCCAATGCTAAACTAGCTGGGTCTCCTGTTCAGCAGAAGAGGGTTGGGCTGCGTGCACTGATCACCTGCGATAATTAATGCTCTGCAGGCCATCAGGGTATCCCTTAACCCAGTCAAGTTGACACCAAAATCGATCATCATGAGTCCTCCCCATGTCAACCTGGCACCCACAGGCATCTCCTTAAACCATATTTAATTGCCAAATAAAGGTAATAATAGCATCGTAGCTCCACCTACCATGTGCTGCCCTGCATACAACCAAGAACTTACAGACTGTAATGCAAAGTTAATACTTAAATACTGATGTAAACTCAATTAACTCTTATGTTATATGATAAGGAATAAGAGAGGAAAGAAAGCACAGACATCTGCCTATTCTGTAAGTATGTACACACAATCGTATTCTGAGCAAACAGAGAGGAGACATCCGTGGCAATGGTGGCCCTTGTTTCTGTAACTGGGCACGTGGCTGCAACCGGAACACCTAACACCCTCTAGTACTACCCGCGCCTGTGTTCCCCCACCTGCGGCAGGCACCTCAGCCGGCTGTGGTTCTCCACGTGGAGAGTGACCCAAATGCTCCCTCCTGAAGAAGCCGAGTCATTCACAGTCCTGCCTAGATTGGACTGTTGTCATTTCCCATCGACGTAATTGCAGAGCACAGCAATACTAAGAGATGCCCCAAGCCAGCAGTTCCCAACCTTGGCACCAGGGACCGGTTTCATGGAAGGCAATTTTTCCATGGACAGGGCGGGGGGATTGGAGGGATGGAGCTCAGGTGGTGAGGCGCGGCCCGGTTCCTAACAGGCTACAGTCTGGTACAGGGCCTTGGTGCGGGAGTTGAGGACCGCTGCCCTAAGGGACCTTCTGTATTCCAGATGTACCCTTCCTCACCTCCACTGCGGAACAGGAGTCCAAGTCCCCCTTGGCCGTCCAGATCAGTCACCCCAGCTGACACCTCCCTCTTAGCCTGCTGACTTGGAGGCATGAGGAGTCCAAAGTGGCCAGGTAGCAATCTTAACCTCGAGTTCGACAGAACAATTGTACCTCCTTGTAGCAAGGTACCCCAGAGGGGTACCTCCCTCTGGAAGCAAGACCTCCGGGCCAGCATGGGAAGAGGAAGCAAAGATTTTGCTCGTGGGTCACTAGAGGTGATCGTGATGGTGACACTCCCATTTTCACCCTTGATTCCTGGGCCCCGGAATTCTGGCTACGGGAGAAACTGCACCAAATATTGGATGCTGATCCAGAGCACGTGCAGCCTTCTGAAGAGCCTTGCCCCAGCCCTGCAAGACATAGTCACCCAGCAATGTCTTAAAACCACAACTTCAAACGCCCGTTCCCCTGTTCTATCAGGCCAGCTGCTGCAGGATGCTGGGGACACGGCACAATCGGCCAATCCTGCACGCGTGAGCCCGCTGCTGCACGTCTTTTGCTGTGAAGTGAGGTCCGCGGTCAGAGCAATGCGTGTGGAACACTGTGATGGTCGGTGAGGCACTCTGTAAGTCCTCGATGGTAGTTTTGGCAAAAACATTGCGTGCGGGGCAGGCAAATCCACACCCAGAGTCAGTGTCTATCCTAGTAAGGACAAAATCCTGCCCCTTCCAGGAGGGAAGTGGCCCAATGTAATCAACCTGCCACCAAGTAGCCAGCTGGGTGTCCCCGGGAATGGTGCCATACCAGGGGCTCAGTGTCAGTCCCTGCTGCTGGAAGACTGGCCAACAGTGGTGGCCACAGCTAGGTCAGCCCGGGGGAGTAGAAGTCTATGTCGCTAAGCCCATGCATGACCTCCATCCCTGCCCCCACAGCCAGTCTGTTCATGAGTCCATTGAGCGATGACAGGGGTGACTAGTATCCATGCCACAGGCCACCCTGTCCACCTGACTGTTAGTCCTCCTCGGCTGAGGGCACCATCTGGTGAGCGCTCCCATGGGACACAGGTATCTTCACATTCTTTACCCACTCAGGGAGGTCTATCCACATACCTCTTCTCCAAATGTCTTTGTCACCAATCTTCCAACCATGTTCCAAGTCCCTGACCTTCCAGCTAAACCACTGGCGCAGCACGTGAATTGGGACAGAATTGCTCATTGGCCATTTCTCCTCCCAAGCGAAGTGTTCAACCAGCTGCTCTGCCCAGAAGGACTTCCCTTCATCATCGCCCTTCCGGGATGTCCCAGAAAGGGGCTGCGGTGCTGCAGATGCCCGCTTTTGGGTGCTGTGGCGTGTGGTACCTGGCCACCTCTAAGGCAGGCCCACGTCCTCTCTGCCTCTGCTAACTGACCTCAGGACACCTCGAGAGGCCAGAGGTGCAGGCTGCGGGAGAGAAGGCAGCGTAGCAGGAGTGGGGACTGTGGGCATTTGGGCCACTTTGTTCACATAACTTACGGTGCCTCCAGGACCTGCTCAGACTCAGGCCACCATGTGCACCCCACTTTATAGCTTGAAGGGTCGGATGATACCCAGTTTGTGATGGGCAGTTGGGCTGCATGGTAACTCGGTGACCGTGGTCTGACGTTTAGTTTCTAGGCCAGCAGTGGGCCAAGAGCTGTCTCTTAAAAGGAGAGTAGTCGCCTGCAGGTGATGGCAGGGCCTTGCCCCCAAATCTTCACGGCCTGCAAAGCAATTCACCTACAGGGGCCTGCCAAGGGGTCCAAACGATGTCCCTGTCTGCCACTAACACCTCAGGTACCACTGGGTCTGATGGCGCTTGTGGCCCGAGTGGCAGAGCAGCCTTCATAGCAGTCTGGACCTGTTGCAGAGCCTTCTCCTGTTCCGGGCCCCACTCAAAACTAGAAGCTTTTCAGGTCACTTGGTAAACGGGCTGGAGTCACACACCTGGATGCGGAATATGTGGCCTCCAAACTCCGGATGGGCCCACTAGGCACTGCGCCTCTGTCCTGGGTGTAGGCGGGGCCAGAGGCAACAACGTACCCTTTACCATAGAGGGGACATCCTGACATGCCCCACACCACTGGGCCCCTAGAAATTTCACTAAGTAGAAGGCCCCTGAATTTCCGGTATAAGTTATTTCCCGCCCTTTGACATGCAGATTCCTTAGCAGTAAGTCCAGAGTGGTTGCTACTTCTTGCTCACTAGGTCCAATCAGCACAATGTCATTGATGTCACGGACTGGTGTGTGACATCTTGTGGAAGACAAAGGTGATTATGACAGAGTGCTGGAGAGTGGCTATTCCCCGAGGGGGAACAGTGGAGGTGTACTGCTAGCCTTGTCAGCTCAGAGCAAACGGCTTCTGGTGGGCCTTATAGACAGGTATGGAGAAAAGGTATTTGCTAGATCAATAGCTGTGTTCCAGGTCCCAGGACGTGTTAATTTGCCCATGCAATGAAACCACATCTGGTATAACAGCTGCAAATTGGGGTCACCACTTGGTTAAGCTTACGACAGTCCACTGTCTTCTGCACAGGCCAGACAGGACAGCAGAGCGGGGGTGTGGTGGGATCACCACCCGTACATCGCTCAAGCCCTTGATGGTGGCACTCATCTCTGCAGTCCCTCCAGGTATGCGATGTTGCTTGTGATCTACTATTTCCCAGGCAGAGGCAGCTGTAATGGCTCACATTTGGCCTTTCCCACCAAAATGGTCAGGGAACCAGTGTGGGGACAGCTGCTAAGTATTCCAACCATGCATTCTGGAACCAGGGAAATAACCACAGAATGGGTTCAGAGACCCACTGGACCCACTGTGAGTTGGACCTGAGCTAAACCTCCATTGCTCACCTGACCTCCATGAGCCCCTGCTCTGAATGGAGGCCACAATGATGTTTCGAGTCTCCTGGAATCGGTCAGTTCAGAGCCGGCGTCTACTAGTCCCCAAAAGGTCGGATTATTTCCCTTTCCTGGTGCACAGTTACCCTGGTGAAAGGCCATAGGCCCCTTCAAGGAGGGATGGAAGATGAACGGCATACATTTTTGGAAGCGTACCAGGGTCCTTCTTCAAGGGGACCCAGCCTCCCTGCGTTCGAGGGCTTAGGTGTGTAAACTGGCTCAGGTCTGGGAGTTTGAGGGAAGGGCCGTGATTCTCTGCTTTTATGATTCAAGTTAGGCTTTTGTCCACTTGACCTGGAAGTTTTCTGCTTATATAGATCAAGTACGAATTCAGTAGGTTTCCTGTCTATTTCACTTCTAGGACGCCAGGGTGAACACACTATCCATGGACGCTCTGTCTCTGCTGTCCACGATGGCAACCATACCCACCCTGCCTTTGGTGGTTGAACTGTCACTTGGCCCTGCCGCCCCGGGATCCGGTATTCCCTTTGTTTTCCAACTGTGTGACTGCAGCCCCCACTGTCAGATCCAGCCTGCAGGGAGACCAATCACAGAGCTCTTCAGTGAGGCCGGGCTCCCCTTGCAAATCTATTTCTCACAGTACTGGTGAAAAGTATGTCTTCCAGATCCTCCCAGTGGGTGAGTAGTTCTAAGTGACAACTCCACTCCAGCATTCCGACTTCCCTAAGCCTTTGCATTCCTTCCTCCACATTAAACCAAAGGGATCCGGCGATTCCAACTCACAAGCCATGAGCCGTCTTTTGACCTACGTTTCAGCAACCAAACTGTGAGGTCCCTTCTTAAGTCCCTGAGCTGCAACATTTAAATGTAGACTCTCTGCTTAGTGGGCCCCTATCGATAAATCCGGCCTGATCCAGCTTTACATTCCTCCCACCCTTCTCCCACACCCGCTCTCTGGACGTCTGCTTGTACAGATGAGAAAACTCAAGTAGCTCTTTTGGAGTATAGCACACCTCCTCCTGGGTCACACTTTGTAAGCCTCACCTCTAAGGTGGGGTGACCCACGGAAAAGATACCTTGCCTCTCGGAAAGGGTGAGACCAGATCACAATTGGACAAAGCAGATGCGCACAATACCGGGATGGGTTTTTAACCATCAGAGTGGCCCCAAAAGGGAGCCACACACAGCCTGTCTGGCAAGGGATGTTCACAACTGGGGCACCTGTTGAGACCTTGTCATGGGTGGTCCTTCCAACCCTGGAATCCTATATTCCCACTTAGCAGTCCTTTCCCGGGTGTGGGGTTCACATCCCAAACCACCCACTGCCTCCCTGTTTTCCAGGAGGCGTCCGTGGGTGGCAGAGGCTCCCGGACTCCTCCACCATCGCCTGCGCAGTAAATTCGAGAGGGTTGGGATTGGGTTTAGGTCTGAGCCAACATTTATTGACAAACCATTCTCACATCCCGACGCCCAGCCCTGCCACAAATCCCACGCCTGCATTGCACAAGGCCAGGCCTCGACGGCAGGCACAGCCGGGCTGTGCCGCGGTGGGTTCTCTTCCCCGTCTCCAAGGGAGGTCCGCAGAGCCAGGCCTGCTGTTGATGTGGTTTGTCTCATGACCATCGGACTCATTTATTTTTAATGTTGGGCAATAAACAGAACCTTTGAAACACAAAACAAGCAAGGAGTGTCTCAAAGTCTCAGGGGGTGGAAACAAGCCAGATCCCCCGATGATCCCCTGGGTCTTGCCATCCTGCCTTGGTCACAGCGGCCCCAAGGCAGAGAGGACACGCTACCAGACTCTTGCCCCCACACAGAGTAACAGTCAACCCCTTTGACGCTTGATTCTTCCCTTAACTGCTTCTTAGGAAGTAGCTCCAGATGACCCGACATGTTGTATTTGCTTCAAAATAATCCAAAGTGTGTGTGTGCGTGTGCATGTACGTGAGTGTGTGTGCGTACACACATAACGTAGGAGTGTGTGCATACATGCGTGTGTTGACATTTGAAACTGGTGCAGAAACCTGGAGGCTCATTATACTCCTTTCTACTTTTGCAGAAAAGTTGATATTTTCCATAATAATAAAAAATGCTCACTAAAAGCATTAAGACGCGCTTCTTGAAGGAAAGGCTGAGGCAGCAGAGGGGGCAAACTGTGCTGGTTAAGGGCTTGGGTGCCAAATCTGGACTCGAGTTTTGGCTTCACCACTCGGTCGCAGCAAGATCTTGGCCAAGTCACCTGCCTGTTCCGAGCCATGGGAGAATGTGGATGGAGGGAGAACCTGCTTCCCAGGATTCTGAGGATGTGTTTAAGAGTCACTGTGTCAAGGATTCGGATCAGAGCCGGGTACCAGCGTGCACCATGAGACTGTTTGCCACTGTTATTGTGATTAGGACTCAAACAAGGTCACACCCCTAAAGCACTTAGCAACACAGTGCGTGGCACCTGGCTATGGGTGGAACTTCACCTTGGGAAGGATGCTATCAGACCGCTGGCAGAAGGGACAGCACTACATTGAAAGTCCAAAATCAAAGTCCCTTTAAGTCTGGATTTCATCGATCTTGGTTGCAGGGGAGGAAAGGATTATGTACCCCTAGGCAGACTGAGGCACACCTCTACCCGCCTTTGTGCTTTTGACTGATAAAACTTTTCAGAACGAAAGGATAAATCGATTCACACACACCAGCCACAACCTATTTCTTGAGAAGAATTGATGCAAGATACCCAGACTACACTCATGAAGTAGTGTAAGTCTACACTCATGAAGACTCCACTGTAAGAATCTGAGGTTTTGCTAAATTTGAAAATGCATCTGCAGGGAAGTTTCCATCCACCCAGGAAGAGGGGTAGGTGCAAGAAAGGAGCAGGCACAAGAGAGCACAGCACGCATTACATTTGCAGGGGTGGGGGCAGCGCTGGCCTCCACCAGGCACCCGCCCTGCTCCCCAGCTCTGCTGGAGAAATTACACATCTGTGCTGAGTCCAAGGGGGCGAGTTCGATGCAGCAGCCCCAAGGAACCCACTGAAGGGTGGATCCAGCCTTACTGGAGCAGCCCAAGAAACAGACTCACCCAGCTCCAAGTGACATCACTCAGGGCCCCAGGCAGGACTGCTCGCTCCTTCCTAAGAGCCCTGAAATCTAGTGACTCTCCTTAGGGCCCAACCTCCCTGAAGCCCACACCAAGCTTGGCCCACTGCTGGGGGCTGTCAGAGCCACCAGGCCCCATGTGCTAGCACTTTTGTTTTCTCTGCTGCTAGGGCAGTAGCCAGGCTGGGAAAGAAAAGACTTGCAAAGTTATTGCATTAGGTGACTCCACACCTCCCCAGCAGCAAACAACACACACATACACACACACACACACACACACACACACTCTCACTCCATCTACCGGGTAAAGCGCTCCCTGCAGAAGAAAAAGGCAATAAGAGGACAGGAGGAGTGCTTAAAATGATCTAATCCAGCCCATCACTTCACAGCTGGGGAGACACGAAGTGCCTGGCCCATGACCTCAGAGCCGGGGACAGTAACCAACAGCAACAGCCAGGACTTGGGAGTCTTGGTGCATAGCCCTGGCTGTGCAATTTGGGTAAGTCAGCCATGCTCTCTGGGCCTCTGGCCTAGAAAGATGCCCTGTAGGTAAGATAGGGCTTCCCTGACTCTGCGATTCCTCACCAGGATGAAGGCTACCTGTGCACTAACGCTTAATCTAGCACCGTCCAACACCCAAAGGAAAGCATTAGGAAGAGACAGGCAGAGGAGAAAGGAGCTCCCCCTGCCCCCTTCCGTGTGAGTGGCTCTCCTTGCGCCCAACAGCTAGGGATAAAGTTGTGGGCCCAGCCCGCACCCCCAACCATCCTACCCCCTGGAGAGAAAATTCTTCCAAGGACACCAAACCTTAGTCACCGGGGATGGCATTTTTACCACGAACACCTGTTAAAACTCAACTCATGACCAGTTTCTGATGCTATGGGCTGGAGTATTTAATTAAATATTACTCACTCAGGAAGCAGCCCCTGCCAACTCACCCCCAAACTGTATAGTTCATTTTCAGAGAAAAGGAGAGAGGAAGAGAGAAAGAGCCTGCACTCTCAGCTGGCACCAGCAAGGAGCGGCCCTACTGCGGGGCTGGTGGTCCCCACAGCCCCCCTGGGAGAACCAAGCAAAGAAATCAAGCGAGGCAGTGCTCAGGAACCAGGGGCCCCACTGCCGAGTTACCGCGGACAGGACACACACTCGCAGACACACCCACACGAACGCAAAGAAACACACTCACACTCACAAAGATACACACACTCACACTCATACACTCACACACCCCTTCTTGGGAGACCAGCAGCGGCCCACGGAGCGGTCATCAGTGGGAGACTTTGCCCTCCGGTCCATCACTTGAACTTGAACAGGACAGTGACCAAGTCCCTGCACACACCCGGGGCGCGGGGTGAACCATCCCACGGTTCCACCGACCGGCCAGGCGCTCTTGTTTTTCTGCTTTAATCGATTTCCTGACATAACACTCGGGCTCTCCCTTCGTTGCCGGGAGAATCCGCGGCGGCTCCGGGGCGGCGGGGAGGGCGGCGCCGCCCGGAGTGTCGCCCGGCGGGCTCCCTGGGGGAGGCGCTGCAGGCCGGGTGGGGAGGCCCGAGGGGGCCAGTCGGGCCGCGCTGCAAATCCTGACCCGGACCGGCTGGAAAAGCGAAACTAACTTTGCGGAGCGGGGTCGCGCTGCCCCCGTGAGGGGGAGTGGCGGGTCGATGTCCCCGCCTCGGCCGCGGGGCAGTCGCGGGACAGAAGCCCCGGAGCACCCGGGCACCGGAAAGTCGGCGGGGCCGCGGCGCGCCCCAGGCCCCCTCGGTGGAGATGCAGCCGCCGAGGCTCAACTCCGGGCGCGACAGTCCCCGCGGCCGCCGAGACTCCCGCCCCGTCTCGCCCCCGCAGGTGG
>VBSM01000529.1:4084941-4110201 GCA_008086735.1 Cheirogaleus medius | reverse complement strand
GGGGCCGGGATCCCGGCGGGCGGGGGTGCGGCGCGTCACGTGCCCGGCGCTCGCTCGGCCGCCCCCGCCGCCCGCCCCGCTCCGCCCGGCGCCGCCCTCTCCTCTCCCGGAGGCCGCGTGGGGCGCCCGAGGCCGCGGCTGCGCCTCGGGCCCTGCTGTCGGGGCCGACGGCCTGGGCGTTGCCGCCTGATGCTAGCGTCCCGCGGGAGGCGTGTTGGGGAAACGCCGGGGTTGCAACCCCGGGGGGCCGCGGCGGTGCGGGCCTGGGGGAGGGGTGGGGGCCCCACTAATTAAGAGAGGACTGTTCGGTAGCCTCGGGAGCAAGGCCTCGCTTGTCCCGTCCGAATGCCCAGCGGTCGGAAGTTGGCACCTGCGGGGGCAGGGGCGGGCGGTGGGCGCTGCGGAGCCTCCCGCAACACTCCCTGCACCCGCGAGGGCCCGGCAGCTGCGCAGCCCCGGGGCTCACGGCTGGGTGCTCCCCGCAGGTTTGCGAGTTGGGGACGGATGAGAGAGTGCCCGGCAGTCCCCGCCTGTAAGGACGTCCTCATCTGTGTCCGGCGGCTCTAGCTCATCAAAGGAATTTTCCTCCCCCTGCCCCCAACAGGGCAGTCACCGGGACAGGGAAGATTTTAGAGAAATTACTGTTTTAAGAGCAAGACCTCCCTACCTTCCCCACTCCTCACTGTGTGTGGTGTCCGCTGCCAGGGGCGGGGAGTGGGCATCACTGGAGGAACCGTAGCGCGCAGTGTGGCTTCCCTAGTTACTCGATCTTTCCCATAACCCCACCAGGGCAGGACTAGAGTTACCGTGAGGGTGAGAAAGCAGTGAGCGGCCTGGGGTGGCAGAGCTTGGAACCCAGCTGGACTGTTAGATCCCAAAGTTTCATGTCTTCTCATCTCACTGTGCTGAGAATCAGTTTAGCTTTGTTTTGAACCCAGAATAAAAATAGAGGCTCAACTGACTGCCATGGGCAGGGGAGTCTGCACGGGCGTTCTGACTTTCTAGGTTCAAGTTATCTAGGTGCGTCAAAGCCACCCTGCTCAGATGGGCAGCCACTGCCAGCAACCTGGGGTGCCTCCAGCGTAAAAGAGCACATGGCTCCCTCCAGCCACTCCGCAGTTTGAGAACTACTGTTCATGGTGGGGCACTTGGGAGACCTGTGAGAGCTTCTGGGACAGCAGTGGGGGGTCTTTCCTGGTCCCTGGTGCGCTCCAGGGCCGTCTCATTGATGAATATCACAGGGCCCTCCGATCCGCTCATTTCTTCATCTCTCCCCCTTGGAAGAGCAGCCCTGTTTGGCGTGTTATTCAGGAAGCGTGTGTCCCCTATCAGGTGCCATCGTCTTACAGGGCTGGTGCGGCAGCCACAGGGCCTGGGGTCATGGTGCTGTGGGCTTTCCTAAGGGGAACTCCTCTAGCCATTGCCTCTCCCCCTCTCTTGGGGCAGAGCTTCCAGGGAAGACTGGGACACATTTCCTGTAATTCAAGTGGCAAGGGCTACTTTGGAGCTAAAGACCTCACCTTTAGACGTGAGTGCTCTGAAAGAGACGGCTCCCAATTAACAAACACTAGCACCAGCCATGGTACACTGATACGCTGATCCCGCGCCCTTCTCACGGTCTGGCCTCCAGGATTGCTTGCCGCTGCTCCATGCCTCTGTGGTCACTGCTGCACGACCAGCTTTCCATCATCCTGCTGACCTGCCCAGTGTCCTGCAGGAGAGAGAGGCTCACTCCCCAGGGGTTTCTCTGGGAAATTTAGGTCAGCAGGATCTAATTACCTGACTGGATCAGAGCTGAGATTTAAAAATTAATACTGAAGAGAGGTGGGGTGGGGTGGTGGTGCTGAAGGCTTTTAATAAAATTTAAACCCGTGATGCATCCCTAGCATAAGATATACTTATCTCATGGGGTAAAACTGAAGTAAAGTGGTTTTTATGTTACAGAATTTTGACCTTATAGCATTCACTAATTAGTACATTGATTTCACTTCGTGTTCTTTGGCTTTAAACTGCTGTAGCTGTCACAAGAGATAACATTGTTAGACAGTGACACCTGCTGGCCAAGTATGAGATTGCACTATAGCTCTATCAGACATTGCAAATTATGAATAAAGGAAAAGATTCAAAGCAAAGTTTCAGTACTTTTAAGTGAGACACTGGATGATAACCAGGCTTGGGAAGAGTTCCTGTGACTTTGAGAAGAAAGAAATAAAGATATCATGTTGGGCTTGTGACAGTTATTATTGCAAATTTCTTCAAAAACACTTCCAGTGAAACAGAAGTGAGCAAGCTGGATCTTGGTACTTCGCTTAATTCTTCACCAGATGTGTTTAACAGTCTTTCAGTGTATTTTTTCCATGGGACATCTTGAATATTATGTATATTATAATATAATTCTATAATTATAAGCCCAATGAATAAATATTGAACAGTACTATTCTGCATGCTGGAGAGAGAGTGTTAAATGAAAATGGACCAGGGTCCTGGCCTTAAAGAATTTCCATTTAAGTGGGAGTGACTGATAATAAGCAATAAATGAGATAATTTCAGTTAGTAATAGTGTTAACAAAGAACTGTTTTATATAACTTTGTTCTGTGGTCTATTTCTGTTTAACTTAGAGAAGGGGGGAGAGAGAGAGAGAGGAAGAAAAGACCTGTATTGAGTGACTTCAGTTCAAATTTTAAGACTTTATATAAAGATTTTAGAAAGGTCACCTTTCTATCCCAAATAACAGATCAGATACCTCCAATAGTCAGGAACACATTTCTCGCACTGCAGGGCTTGCTGGTTTGGTAGACACCTTGACAATGGGTGCAAACTCACAGGTCCAGCTTCTCTGCTCCATCGTCAGTTCAGGATGCCCCAGTCCCCAGCTGGCAGGTCGGCTGCCTTATTCATTCAGTAAGCATGTATTGGTTTCGAGCAGTAAGCCCTGCTCTGTGCTGGGAGATTGTAAAGTCAGTGTTGAACCCATGAGGGACCAACTTGGAGAGTGAGAATAAATCAGCTCCCATTCTGCCTCACTCCTGAAAAAATACCTCCAAGAACATCAGTCCTGCCACCCTTCTGCATAGATCCTGGCACCTTCCATCTGGGAACTCGGTGATCCTGGCCCTGGGAGGGCTTTTTCTTCAGTAGATGTCCCGAATCTTTCTCTCCAGGGGATATCAGATTGGAAGAAGAAGTAATTAAGGCACAAGATGACAATAGATTTTTTTTAAAACTAACATTTATTGAGTGCTTACTACATGCCAGGCACCGTGCTCTGTGCCTTACATGTAGTATCCTGTGTGACTTTCCTGTGAGGTAGGTACTAGAATTATCTCTGTTTTATAGTGGGGAAGCTGAGACACAAAGGGGTTAAGCAGATCACCCAGAGTCACCAAGCCAGTAAGCGGTAGAGCCAGGACTTGAACCCAGAGCTACTCAAAGCCCAAGCTTTGTGTTGGCCAAGTTCAGATTGTGACCCGTGAGAACCCCGGGCATCAGGAGCACCAGCTGGCAAAGAAAAGGGTAAGTGCTGCCTTCCCAGACCCTGCAAGGGGTCATGGGCAACAACTGCTGAACATAAGACCCATGCACGTTGGAGACAAGCCTGACCATGTGACAGGAAGTGAGCAGACACAGCCGTAAGGAGTTGCACCATGGTCGAGTAGAGGGGACAGGAAGGGAGTCAAGACAAGAGGGGGCATCACAGGTGGCTCAGCTCCATGTTCCATGCATTTCACCCCCTAAGCAACTCCCAACAGTGTCCACCCATCACCTCCTCTACCCCCACCCTATGCCGCACTATGCCCCTAAAATTCATGTCCACCTGGAACCTGTGGATGTGACCTTATCTGGAAATATCATCTTTGCAGATATAATCAAGTTAAGATGAGGTCATACTGGATTAGGGTGAGCCCTAATCCAATGACAGGTGTCCTTATAAGAGGGAGATTTGGACACAGGCACACAGAGGAGAAGACTCAGAATGTGATGAGGGAGGCAGAGACTGGAGTGATGCATGTACCCGCCACAGAATGCAAGGATTGCCAGTAGCCATCAGACTCTGGAAGTGGAAAGGAAGGATCCACCCCCAGAGCCTTCAGAGAGAGCGTGGCCTTGCCCATACCTCAATCTTGACCTTGGCAGCCACAGACCACCATCACCTCTCATCAGGCCTCCTCGCCCACCTCCCTGCATTCACGGCCCCGCCAATCTGTTTCCCACTCAGCAGCAGAAGTGATACTTGCAAAATGCACATTTCACAGGGACCCCCACCCACTGCTCTTAAAATAGTGTCTAGAAATCTTAACGTGCCCACAGGGCTTTAGGAGGTCTGACTTGCTCATTGTCCCTTACTGACACTCTCCTGTGGACCCCTCCCTCATTGCACTTGTCATGGGGGCAATTTTTACACGTACTTGTCTCATTCTCTGATGAATCTGCATCTTACCAGACAGTGCATCTCATGAGAGTCTCTGTTTCCTTCCCACAGAGAGTCTCTGTTTCCTTCTTTTCCTGAATCCCCAAAGCTTACCTCAGACCCCGGCACATAGTAGGCCCTTGTATCAATTGTCCATTGCTGTGGGTGAAACTACCCCCAAACTCAGTGGCTTTGCATCACTGTCATTTATTCTCACTCCCATTTCTGCAGGGTCGCAAGGGTCAGCTGGTCACCCTGGGCTTGGCTGGGCGACTCTGTTCTGGGCTACAGAGGTGCTGGGGCGTGGCTTGCTGTCTGGGGCTTGGGCTGAGGGCGAGGTGGAGACGCTGGGAGAGACAGTAGAGGAGCCAGGAAGGAAAGCCTGGTGGAGCCAGTGCCCTTCAAGGCTCTGCCTGAATCTCGTGCGCTCATTTCCCAGTGGCCAAAACGAGTCACCTGGCCGAGCCCCAGGTTGTGGGGCAGAGAAGAACGCTGCCCCAGTAGGGGGTGAGGGGGGGGGACAGTAAATATTTTCTTAATGATAGTCTAATCTCTCGCTGTCCTCAATCAATATTTGTTGAATAAATGGAGATATTTGCTTGAGCAAACTTAGTCAAACAGAAGCAGAGGGATGGTGGCTGAGGAACCGAAGGAGGGTCCTGGATGCTTTGCAAGTTGGACATGCTCCAGGCCCTGGTTTCCTGCGGTGGCCTTCAGGAAGGTGCCTGCAGGGGGCGCTGCGAAAGTCAGCGTTAAGCTCCTGTGGAAGGACTGGGGGTGCTTGCCCCCCTTCACTGAGGGATGAGAAGCGCAGGCCCTGCCAGTGGCCACAGAGGGGGACTCTGGGACAGGACTCCCTCCTGCTCACCATCCCCACAGCTCCTGTGGGCTCTGTCCTGATCACGCCACCCCGCACATGGCTGGCCCGTCTGTCCTGGCTGCAGCGCACCTGAGAGCAGAAAGGCAAGAGCGGGTGTTCTCCAGCCAGCCCTGCACCCAGCAGTGACTGCTGTCCCCTCCCGCCCCTTGCGGCAAGAGAACTGCATGTCCCATGGTCAGGAAGTCACCTTACAGACCCCTCCCCAGAAGCAGGCAAGAGTGGGCCGATCGTTTCCTTACCTGCCTGGAACATTAGCCGAGCAGCCCTCAAATCACAAAGTCCTCCAATGTCAGCACACTGGAGGGTGTGTGTCGGGGGGATGATTCTGAAACACTGATGGTGGGGAAACTGAGGCATGCAGACATATGTGATTTGCTCAAGGTCTCAAAACTAGCTGGTGACAAACGCCAGAAATTATCCTTAGGGCTTTAGAGTTGAATTCCAAGACTGGGAGCATAAATGTGTGTAAAGTCTCTCTTTGTGCCACTGACCTCCAGCAAACTCAGAAGCCTCCTCCTCCCTCCAGAGTGAGCCCTCAGCTTGGCCCTATAGGAGTCTGTTATTTCGATTATAATTTCTGCCATACAGGCAATTCTCAGAAAGGCTGGGTGGCCGAGCAGGCTCAGGCATCCAACTGCTGGGGGCAAGTTCCAGCTCGACCAGGACGTTAGGAGAGCCATCTCATCTCTTTGCCTTAGGCTCCTCATCTGTAAAATGGGGATAAGGATGGAGAACCCCTCAGAACACCTGTGGCAAGCCCCTCCTGGGCCTTCCCCATCTCCACATTAAGGTGTCACCGTGACTACAACACCCCCACTCTGCAGGAACACTGGCCTCACAGGTGTGACCTGAGCATGATCCCTGCGTGCTTCCTGTACCTTCCTGTTGACACTGAGGCTTAGGAAGCCACGGGACCCTTGTTAGCACCCAAGTGTGGGCAGCCCAGAGTACTGGGTGGTTAACACGACAGGAGCAAACCCGTGACCTCCTACTTCAAGGGATAATAATCCAGTACTATCATTCATTTTAATGCTTAAATCGTGCCCAATGTAACAGTGGGAGCCCCTTCAAGCTCATTTCTGTCATGCCCTTTTGACATGTTCCCACCATCCTTTGAGCATTTCCTTTGCTGCAACAGCAGATGTTCCAGGCTCATTTTATACTTTCCCTGCCCTGGAACCAGCCATTTCTCCAAGGAGTCCTGATTCCTTTGGCTGGAGAGAGATATTTGGAACCCAGGATCTAAGTGTTCATGGAGACTGGCCCTTGGCTAGACCCCTGCTCAAAGAGGTGCCATGCTGGGTTGGAGCAGGAGGCCAGGAGCCTCCAGAAGTAGAACTAATGGGTGGCCTAATGTGCCGGCTGTACTGAGAGAAGAGTCACAGTTCTGTCAGAGATTCCAGAGGAAGAATTAGTGATAGGAAATTAAAAGACAAGGCAATAATGAATTATAGGTAAAACAAACAAAAATACTAGAAGGAAATATAATCATAGTACACTACATGGCTCAGCTGTAAACAATATTTATATAGTCATAATAATGGACACAATGAATATTGATTTAAACAAAAATTGTGATATAACCATATTATGAAGTTGGCAGGAGAGTGTTACTCCTCATCTCTCATACATGGAAGAAGAAGGTGATGATGATGACGATGATGATGATGATGATGATAACAAGCATCAACATTCTTGAGAGCTTGTTATGTTCCAGGCACAGAATATGTACTTATACATGTCAACTCCTTTAATCCTCACATGAGCCCTACGGTGTAGGTAATGAAACTGAGGCACAGGTGAGAAAAGTAACTTGATCAGGGTTGCGCAGCTAGTAAGTGGCAGAACCTGCATTTGAACCCAGGTAGTCTGGCTCAAAAGTCAGCATCTTAACCATTATCCTATGTGGCCTAAATCATGGCCCCTTGTCCTCTGGTTTATATGTGCCACAAAGACGTCCCATGCTCTGAGCAGAGATCATCCTTCTCTGGATGAATTCAAAAATGAAAAAAAATTATAAAACAGAAGTATAAGCCAGCTATTGGGGAAATGTGGTGGTAAATTTCAGAATAGCTAAAAAGAATTGCAAGTTGTCACCTGTAGGGTATAGCAATTGGTTATGGGAAGAGGGCAGCAGGAACATGCTGGGTGGTTTTGTTTTACTTGTAGCTCTCTGATATTTAAAAAAAAAAAAACTATGTGCATGTGTCTTAGTCTGCCCAGGCTGCTACACCAAAATACCACGGACAACAGACATTTATTTCTCTCAGTTCTGGAAGCTGGTAAGTCCAAGAGGCAGGTGCTGGCAGATTCTGGTGAGGGCCAGCTTCTTGTGGCTGGTGGGAGGGGAGAAGGATCTCCCGGGAGACTCTTTTACAAGAGCACTAAATCCCATCATGAGGGCTCCATCCTCACCACCTAATCACCTCCCAAAGGCCCCACCTCCTAATATCGTCACCTTGGGGATTAGGATTTCAACATATGCATTTTGAGGGACACGAACATTCAGACCATAACAGCATGCATCATTTTGGTTAAAATGTAAAACAAATCGAGACAAGGAGATTCATTCCAACAGTTCCCCAGACCCCCTCCCCAGAGGCCACCCTCATACCAGCTTCCCGATGTGCAGAACTTTCCAGACCCCCCTGTGCTCTCTGACATGGGCGCTGCACTCCACACCCGGTCTCCCTCTTGCCTCTTGCCCCCAGCAGTCTGCCCTGGAGACGGCTCCCAGCAGGGCACAGGGCCTCTCCCTAGTTCCATTGCATGGTCGTGGCTTGTCATCAAGCAGGGTGTCCTGGCTGCAGGGGGCCCTGGGGCAGCTCTTCCCCGTGTGCCCCAAGGACCTGCATGGAGCCAGTCACAGAGACACCAGAGCAGAGCCACTGGGCCCTGCAGCCCCTCCTCGCAGGCAGAACTCAGAACCCCAGTGCCCAGCCAAGAGGGAGGGCTCTGCCCCGGCCACTGTCCACTGACTCTCACTGTCCACGCGGGCCCAGCAGGGGAGCTGGGAAGGCAAGCTCGGCAAGCCCGGTGGCCCTGGGTGAGGACTCGCTAGCTAACCACCAGCGCCTCCCTGTGCCCCTTCTTATTTAATGTGTCGTCTGGCAGCCCCGGCCCCCTGTGCTCTGGTTTCTATGTGCCACGGAGACGCCCCGTGCTGCGACCAGAGACATCCCTCTCTGGACGGATGGTGCTTTGGGCTCTCAGGTCAGCCTGCTGCCACCCCTCCCAGGAAGCCTGTCAGGAGCAGGCAAGCCCCACCCTGACACTGCCCGTAGCTCAGGGCGGGGGCGGCTGAGTCTGGGTGAGGTCCCAGGGTGCCCACTCGGAATCTAGAAGGAGCAGTGCTGGGGTGGAGTGAGCTACTGAATTTCCTTTCTATTTAAAGAAAAACACAAGTCAATATTTTTAGGTGTCAGCTGAGAAGTTGCTTCTTTTGCAAAGGGTCTGTTGTGTGGCTGGGTGGTGGCCGACCCAGTCTGCAGAGTTAGGACAGGGAGAGGTAGAGGAGGAGGGGAGAGAGCAGGGGGCCTCCGTCCCCCGGGCTGGTTCAGGACAGATACTGACATCTGGTTTTAAGTGAGGGGGTCTGTTATTTTCCACACTCAACTGGTGGGTTTGCCTGGAGCTCCAGAGGAACTTTCAGGAAATTGGTGGCAATTTGAACCCAGGCTCCTTCTGGCCTCTGGATTTCATTCCGATACCGGACCACCCAGGCGGCTGGCACTTACGGAGAGCAGGCTGAACTCTGTCTGGAAGCTGCATCTGGGATGCCGGAAGCCAGGGCCGGCTCAGCCTGTGTTCCTCAAGTCCAGGCCTCGGCGGCCCTCCGTGCCCAGCAGGGCTGACTGTAAGAAGGTGCACAAGGTGGTTCTGCGGCTCGGTGGGGTCACAGGTGGCTCCTGGGGCAGCTGGGGAGGACACAGAGCTACAGCAAAGGCCCAGAGAGAAGCTCCACGCCCCCCCCCCAGGGGGGCTCTGGGGCTGTAGCTGGGGCAGTGGGGTGTGCCGTGTGGCAAGGCCTGGCTGGGCACACGGGCAATGCAAGTGCAGAGGAAGCCCGCTGGGCAGGCCCCGGGCCCGGTGGAGCTTCTGTGTGTGCATCCTCGCTGGCAGATCTGCCTCCGCAGGCCGCAATTCCCACGCGGAGAGAGCGCTGAGCTTTCAAAGGCCTTCCAGGTCGTTAAGCGGGAGCAGATCCTCTCGGCCCCTGGGAAAGCCTCGGGAGTTACATCCCATCAGAGCTGCCAGAACTCGATGGGGTGATGAGACTGAGGCCCAGAGAGGGGAAGCGGCCTGCCTCGTGTCACACAGCAGGGCTTTGCTCATGTCTGCGCCCAGCGGAAGCATCCCTTCCGCCAGGATGGAATCCCACCCTGTGCTGCTCCCCAGGGGAGCCTGCCATCACCTGGTGCTTGTATGTCTCCCCACCGGACCAGGAGCCCGGCCAGGGTCCTCCTCTGTCCTGCTGCCCACACATCCCAGCACCGTGTGCAGGGCCTGGCGCACAGTAGGTGGGCAAGAGATACTTATGGAGTGTTGTGAAATCAGTCCATGTCGTCTACTGAACTAAACTGTGGCCATCAACTTGACGGGGCTCTTTCCTGACTCTCTTATGCCCCCTGCAACAGATCTGCCCCTCTCTGCCCAGAGCCCTGCTGCTCCCGTCCCAAGTTCTCCCGTGACATCTGCAACCCGGGGAACACTCCTTGTCCGTCATTTCCAGAGTGCAGGGCCATGTGTTGGGCATCCTTAGATAAGACAAAGCCCTGGCAGAGGAGAGCCCCGTGCTGGGCAGATGACCGGGGCTGGTGTGCAGACACGTGGCCCTGACACTGCAGGGTGCCTGGGGTCTCTCGAGCTCCGACCCCGGGTACCATGATGAAGCCCCATCTTTGTGCCTCCTTTCTGGAAAGCAGGGTTTATTATTCCAGTTCGCAAAGGAGGACGCCGGAGCTCACAGTGGTGACATTGCCCTGTGTCCCTCACTGCTAAGCAGCAGGGTCAGGATTTGAACTCAGACCTTTCTGACTCAGAGTCCAACTGTTACCCTTACAAGGGGCTGTCTCCTCCCAGGTGTCCTCAAAAGGCCAGGACAACAGGGACCCCATGTCCTTGCTCCTTCCATCCTACAGAGAGGGCGGAAAATGCGCCACAGGCCAAGTTGAGCATCCCTTGCGTGTTTTGGACGGGCCTCGCTCTGAAAGGAAATCGCTCTTGGCAGGAGCCCTCTGCGAGCCGGGCCGGGTGTGTGGGCAGAGCGCGGAGCAGAGCGCGGGGCTGGCAGCTGCCGGGCTCGGGGACCTCGCAGCCTCTGCTGCCGCTGATAGAAAACACATGAAGGGGAGACGCCCACGGGCAGCACAACACGCCGGTCCAGCTCAGACCTGACAAACCGTTACTGATTCAGTTGTTGACTCAGTCAACAGGCACTTGCTGAGCACGGACCGTGACCCTGCATTGAGGCCATGGAGCGAGTAGCTGGCCCTCAACCCACCGCGGGGGGAGGTTCGGCCACAGACCAGCCGCGGTGAGGTGGGAGGGGGACCTAGCCTGCCCGTTTGCAGCTGGCACCCACCGCTCACCACGTGCGTGGCCCTCAGGGGTCACCTGTCTCGTGAATAAATGAACCACTCCGTGGCGGGCTGGTGTGGCCCCTCCCCGGTTAGAAACCCTGTGCCGATTCCCCAGCGCCCAGGAAGTGAGTCTCAAACTTCCCCCCAAACCCACCTAAAGTGGGAACGGCTTTGAAGTCGTGTGTTTCATATTTGAAAGGGATGGAATGTTGCGCTCTGCTCCGGGCTTGTTTTATCGTAAAAATAATATTTTCCTTCAACGCTTGGGGTACGGTCTTTGTTCCGGGAGATGGTGTCTCATTTGCCCTGTGGCTTCAGGTCCCCCAACTCTATGGTGGGATCCAGTCTGAGAAGCCGGGGCTCCCCTGGGATAACATCTGAGCTTCAAGGCCTCAGGGTCTGGCCTCAGGGGTCAGGCCCACCACAGGCCTTCTCTCACTTTCTCCAGGGGACGTGGGCGGTGCTGCAGCTGGACCCCGGCCCACAGTCGGCCTCTGTGTCACCTGGAGTCCGGCTCAGGGGGCTTCCCGCCTCAGGTGACCAACCTCTCGGCGTCTACGGCAGCTCTCGGCCGGTCCGTTGGCATCCAAGCAAGCTTGGAATGTCACTTTCGTCCAAGAGACAACCTCCCTCTTCCCTGGCCCTCTACACCGCATTTTAGGATTTTGTGAAAATCCTCCACGGCAGCACATGAAGTCATAATATTTATAAGGACTCAAACCGTGGCTAAGCACGGAGAGGCTGTGGCGGCCCTGGAATTTTTGAGGCACTCGGAGTAATTTTAGCAGTTTGCTGCGGGGGAGCTAAGTAAAGCACTGTAGTCCACGTTGATTTTCGAGAGCAGGAAGAGGCTTCTTCCCCTCCCCTCGCTCTCTCTTGAGCTTGGTCTCCAGCGCCGGTGGGCGGCGGAGCAGACTGCCTGCAAGACTCCCGTTGTAAACACACCCCTCGGCTGGGTGTTCTTGGGGGGTGACTTGCTTCTGAAATAACTTGATGATTAGAAAAACTTTTGGGTGGATGTTCCCTTCTCTGGAACATGGAATAACAACTGCTAAAGTTGTTACTTCTACTAAACTGCCCTTCCGCGTACCAGAAGACATGCGGTGAAAAGCTCCAAGACCCCTCCTGAGCTCTCGTGCCTAGCCCGTGGGGTGTCTCTGTGCGGTTCTCCGCCACATCTGCCCTTCCTGGGAGTGACCCACGGGGGGAGCCACGGCCCCGGGGTGGACAGCTAGCCCCAGCCCCGTGCAGTCACTGACTCAGAGAGGGGCCCTGCCAGGACCCCCTTGGGGAGGGGCGTGGGGCAGACTCTGATTGGAAGAGGGAGTGTGGCCCTTGCCTGGGGGCTGCCGTGGCACAGCCCATGACAGAGAGGAGCTCTCAACTGTTCACGGCCAGGAGTTGGCAGGGGGCCGGAGGCTGCGGGAGGTGGGGGAGTGAGAGGGCTCCCCAGGCCCTTCCGAGTGCTGCCACCACAGCGACCCACACCAGACCCAACAGAGGCCTCCCCAGCATGTCCGGGACAGAGCCACGGGGCCCGATGCCCTCTCTTCCTCTGGCACCCGGGGCCATCAAGATGCTGCGAGCTGCTCACAGCCATTTTCCCTTACAGGAAAAGCCAAACGGAGGAGGCAAGAATGCGGCCAACACACACAGCAAAGTTGCCAAAGAAAACACAAGAACCCAGGTAAATCTGAATTTCAAATAAACAGCAGATACTTTTTAGTATAAGTATGTCCCAAATGTTGCATGGGACATACTTATACTAACATTTTATTTGTTCTTTATCTGAAATTCAGGTTGAACTGGGCACCCTGAGGATTTATTTGCTACATCTGGCAGCCCTAGTGCACAGGGAGCTGAACTCAAAGTTTCCTGGCTCCGCTGCTGACTTCCCTGGATCCAGTCATGCTGAAGCTGTTTCCACTCCGGGACCTTCCAAGGACAGGAGCCAGGGCATTTCCTTTTCTTCTTTTCTCTTTTTTAAATCTAGTTTGAGCTGGGTTTCTGTCTCTTGCAACCAAAGAAGTCCTGGTGAATACAGCAAGCGATGCCCAAAATTCGAGAACAAAGTACTATATAATGCACAGCATGAAAATCCGGTGGCTCAGAGACGCAAAGTTTAGGACCAGGGGCTCCAGAACTCCTGAAGGGGGTTTCTGGGCCTGGTGTCGTGGCCTCCAGCCCCGCAGCCTCTTCCTGCTTCTCTCCCATGGTGGGCGCCCCCGCTGCCGCCTGCACCCCATGTGACCTGCACTGACCCTGAGCGAGAGCTTTCCGGGCCTCTGCCCGTGCCTGGGATACATCGCATCTTCTAACCCTCCTTCCTTCCTTTTCTACACCATTGGTTATTATTGCGGCTAAAATCCTCATCACATTGGGGTTTGTTTTCCATTACGAAGTAATTCACGTTGACCAGGTCATTTTAAACCTCACACTTCCAATCATTTAGAAAATGATTTTAAAAAGCTGGGGGTGGGGGGTTGCATTCTAAATACCCACGTCGCCGCATCATCTCCAGCAGTTAAGCGTCAGGACTCACCTAGACGTTCAGCAAGAGAGGACTGGCCAGGCGTCACACACGTGCGGAAGCCACAGGCGCGGGGACCAGGAGGTGGCATGGAGAATGCTCAGGATAGGACATTACAACACGGAGCAGGACGCGAGGCTGTGTCGACACAGATTGCGGAGATGTGAAACTCCCAGAGGGAAGGAATCACCGGAACAATTCACGGGCGGAGCGGCAGGCACAGCGGATGGTTTCCCATCTTTTTGAGTCTTTTTTGGCACTTTGTATGCATCAGTAGAAACCCAAAGGGGAGGAAATTCGCCTCTTACAAGCCGCCTTCCCTCTTGGGTAGACGTGAGGAGGGGACAAAGCTTAGCTATGTGGCACCCAGAATTAAATCCACGAAGAGAATAGATGAAGGGGAAGATGCAGCAGCCTGAGCAATAAAAACAGGCGACGCCCTCTGACCTGCTCCCGAGATTGGTGGACACTGTTCTAGTCTCCCAGATTTGGTAGCACTGGCAGGTCTTGGCGAAAACTCCTGCCCCAGCTTAAGGCTGTTCTCTGCTGTGGCTCAGTAGAAACGAGCTTCCCAGAAGAGGAAGCGAGTCGGAAAAGTAGATCTCCAGACTTGGTCGAAGCCCTGCCTGGGCCTGACAGAGGCTGGGACATGGCAGATGGCCTGGCGGTGGGTCAGCCACTGGCCAAGGGCTGTTGGTCTGCCCAGCACTTTCTCTCCCCAGAGCAACTGCTGCTGATGTGACCTGGTGGTTAAGGGAGTGGACTCTGGGGTTGGGCTGACTTTAGTGGCGTTGCCACTTGGTAGCTGTGACCCTTGGGCAAGTTAGGCGACCTCTTGATGCTGTGGTTTCCCCTCTGCAGGCGGAGGGTCTCTCACCTGGGCTGTGTGGGGTGGTGGCCTCTTACCTTACTGTGCCAGCAGCCTCCAAACTGAGGATGGGTCTGGTGGGAGGTCCATAGTGGCCTTCAAGAGAGTTCTTCTAGTAGGACAGTGGGATGGAAGTAGCCAGGAGGCCACGGAGGGGTCCGCCAGGGCGGAGCACACAGAGACATCCCTGCAAAACAGGCCCTGGGTGAAAATGGTGAGCACTGGCAGAGGCAGCAAAGGGGAGGGAAGGTTCTCTTGAAGATGGAGGGATGAACCCCAAATAAGGGGGAAATGCAGGATCCAAGGACAAAGAGCATAAGCACAATGAGGACAGGCTCTTTGGTCCCTCCGTAGCCCCTGGGCCTGGAACGGGGCCGGCCCTGAGCCAGCAGCTACGAGGGCTGTGTGGGCAGCCTGCCCGCCCCGTGTTTGGGGCCAGCACAGGGTGCAGCCCCGGCCCTGGCAAGAGGAGGACATGGAGAGGGCGGGTACACTCCAGGCAGGAAGAAAAGGGGACGCAGGGTCATGCCTCCATCCTGCCGGCAGGGGAGGTCTCCGGTTTGGGGCTCAGGAGAAGCGGGAGGCAGCGGCAGGAGCCCCTGGGAGGCAGAAGCCGGCAGAGAATCGGCGAGGAAGGAACAGGTGAGGACCCTGGACAAGAGCAAGATGGAAACAACATGCCTGCAAACACCGGGAATTGGGAGCCAGGCGACAGAAGCTGGCGGAGAATCAGTGTCTGTAACGGTCAAAGTCAATAGACCCCAAAACCAAAACTAAGGCAGGGAGTTCGACATCACATCAAAAGCTGCTAAGGACTCCAGCCTCTCAGCGTTTTCGTACAGTCTCAACCTTCTGGGAAATGGTATTTATGGTGTGACAAAATGTTCTTTTGAAGTTCAGCAGTTCCTTCGGTTTTAAGTAAAATTGTTAATGCACTATTAAAATTAACATCAAGAGAAGGATCTCATTTTTATAAAATATTTTAGATCTCTTCTATTTGTATCTGGGTCTTGAAATGCTACTGTTGTTAATTTCTAGGGGGTTAGACTATAGTGGTTTTTTCTTTTTTAACGTTCATTTGTGTAGTTTTCTGTGCTGTTTGCATTCATTTATAGCAAGTATGAATGATTTTTGCAAAAATATTTGTGATTTTGTTTTTCTTTCAAAAAGCAATATAAGGCCGGCTACAGTGGCTCATGCCTGTAATCCTAGCACACACCGAGGCAGGAGGATGGCTTGAGGTCAGGAGTTCAAGACCAGCCTGAGCAAGAGTGAGACCCTATCTCTACCAAAAATAGAAAAAATTAGCTGGGCATCATGGCCCGAACCTGTAGTCCCAGCTACTCGGGAGGCTGAGGCAGGAGGATTACTTGAGCCCAGGAGTTAGAGGCTGCAGTGAGCTATGATGACACCACTGCACTCTACCCAGGCAATAGAGCGAGACTCTGTCTAAATAAATAAATAAATAAATAAGCAATATAAAAGATCTTACAGTCGTTATGCTGAGTGGAGGTAATCTGCATGGATTAGTATTCCTATCTTGGTGCTTTTCTGTATTTTTTTTTATTTTTCAGTAAAAAGTAAAGGCTATGGAGCAACAGGGCGAGCCCGACAGCATGAGCTTTGCTTTATGATTTTCGTTTCTGACAATACTTCTCCAGACAGAAAATGGAAGGGTGGGTTCCCACTGCAGGGGGTAGGAAGGGGAAGAGGAAGTGGCCGTGGCAAATGCCCCTCAGATGGCAGAGCGGCCCCTGGCTGCGGGCACTGACCCCAGCCTTACTCTCCACCTCCAGCCTTGGGGACACTGGACGCCCATTCATTGTGCCCCTGGCTCTGAACGCAGGAGACCCATGTTCTCAGAACCTCCCTCCCCTAGAGATGATGCCACAGGCCAGGCTCCCCTCTGGCTGCCACACCTGCCCTGTTCTCCACCCCTCCCCTTCTCCTGTCTGCCGCCCTGCTGCCCACACCCTTGTGGAAGCCTTGTGCTCCAGCCACCAGCTCCTGTTCTCTCCTCATCCACAGATACCGGGCCGGGGGCCTTGGGTCCTGCAAGCAGACCCTGCCTGGGCCTCTCCTGGGACTCACCCTCAGGTCGTGAGCGATGGCTGGGCAGCTGCTGGCGCAGCCTCTCTGAAGACAGCCCTGCTCAACACCTCCTTCAGGAGAGGGCACAGGGTTTTGGTGTCCAGAGCACCAACCCCCAACAAGTGTCCAGGCAGCCTGTGGATGACAACCCCTGGACAACTCCAGAGCTCTCCTGGCAGCATCTAACAGTTCTTGCCTTGCTTTCATCATTGCCATTCGTTCATTCACTCACTGACTCACACACTCACTGCAGGGCAGCCTGTACGTGTGGAGTCTGCAGAGTGAGCGTCCTCAGCCACACAGGTGAGTGGGGAGATGGCGGGGAGACAGGGCATCTGGTGGAGCCACAGCCCTGTCCCTTCTGCTGGGGGCAGGGTGGGCCAGCTGGCCCCTCCAGGGCTCTGGCTGTGCATCCAAAGAGCTTGCAAGGGACCCTGGGGAAGGCGGGCTCAGGCCAGCAGTTTCTGAGCTTGTCTCCACCACGACTCCTTTTACTATTTGCACAACTCTTCCCCTCCTGCCCTCCCGTCCCTGCGTTTCAAAAACGATGGTCTATCAGGAAAATGACACCAATGAAGCAATAAGCAAACAACCGAAGTTGCATGGCACTAGACCGATGCGATCCTGACCCCAAACAGGAAGTTTGCCCTCTTGATTAGCCTGACTCACCTTCTTTTAGGTCAGTGTGGGGTTTCTGCTGGGCTTCCTGAGGTACGTAACAAAGCCCCCAGCTCTTATCTATTAAGTTTTTCTGTTACAAGGTACAGCCCAATTTTAACTAGTGTAGGAAAATGAAAGGGCTGCAGGCAGACTTCAGGCGAGACTGAACTCAGGTCCCTGGTGACAGCCCCCTGACGTGGCACCCTGGGGCTCTGCTCTCTTCTGGCCTCATCCTCAGGCCCCCAGTGGCACCCAGATGGCTGCCAGCAGCTCCGGGGCTACACCCCTTCCGGTCCGAGTCCAGAGAGATGGAGTCGCATCAGCCTGAGTCCATGGGGTCACTCTGACCTGACCAACTGGGTCCCTGAGCCCTCTCCAATCCCTCCCGCAGCTGTGGGCACTGATGTTCTGACGGGCTAGCCCTGGGTCCCACGCCCCATACCTGCGTCTGAACCCCCAGCACACATGTACAGGGCAGCCCCCCAGGGGGGACGGCACCAAGGAGCCCTCCAGTGCCGCCCTCCCAGACTCAAGCGCTAGGGGGCAGTGAGCCCCTGCCATGTTCCGTGAGGACTGCAGAACCACTGGCCGTCGCCGGAGGAGAGCTCTGGGCTTCTCCCCCAGGACGTACATTCCTGGGTGCTTCCCCGTCCAGGGGGACAGCCAGGCACCGTCACTGCAGCCTCTGGTTTCTAGCCTCCATTGAGGCGCCTCCTTGGAGGTGCTGGTGTATTTCACATCTGTCTCCATCCCCTTTGCGGTGGGGTCCCTGCCTGGAGCCACCCTCTTCTAGGTGGGCACTATGCTCCTGTTGCCACCTCTTGATGTCACCAAACCTGCTTGGGTCCTGCCTGGTATTTGTGACAACCAGCAAATCTCCCAAAGGTTCCTGGGAACGTGACACAGGTTGGAAGTAAGACAAGCAGGGACAGAAGACAAGCAATGGTGTCGGGCACTGCTGCTTCCCAAGCCCCTCCCCTCCCTGTCCCTCCCGACATCTCTCAGGCACCCGACACCCTCGGCTGGGGTGAGCTCCTTCCCACCCAGGGGGCTGCGGGAGGGCTGCTTGGGATCCGTGAGGCTGGTCGCCTCACCCACTGCTGTCTCTCCCGAGAGGCCGGCAGACAGACCCATGCTCGAGGCAGCTCGCAGCTGTCCTTAGACCCCCGGGGCCACCCTTCCCCTTCCCCTTCCTCCAAGAACACACAGCCCAACACCGAGGCCCACAACCCACAACCCACCCCATCCCACAAAGAAAGAATTACAGCATAGGTTTTGGCAAAACAATTCGATTGTTTAAAAAATAAATGTTACATTTGACATACAAAAAGGCATGTTAAAAACCTTTTAAAAAGGCATCTGTTGTGAATGTGTCTCATCATCTCAGGCATCATTAAGTTTCCAGTATTTCCATAAAAACCAGTGGTCGTTTCCCTCGCTGAAGAAGAGCATGGCGCATTCTTGCCGCTTGGCAGTGCGTGGCCCTCACGCTCACGCCTCCCACCCCACAGGGAATGGTCTCTCCTTCTGCTCCTTGCCTGGCAGAAGCCCAGACCCCAAGTTCCCAGCGCGGGGCAGGGAGTGCGGGGACTCGACCCAGATGGGCCCGGCCCCCGCCCCTGCCTAGTTCTGCTGCTGCTGCGGCCTCTCAGCTCTGCTCCAACTTGACCTCCCCGGCTGGAGTCATGGCTCTCGCTCAGGCACAGGCAGGGACGAGCTCCTGGGACCCAGCAGAGGCTCTGCTCTGGCGTCTGCTGTCTGCCGGCTCTTCTGGGTGAGCAGACCCGGGAGGTGCAGACTGTACTCAGCACGTCCCGGAGAAATGGAAGCAAACAAGGTTCTTGATTGTCAACTAATCCAGGGTCCTCTCCTCCGGCACTCCTGCACCTCCTAACACTTTATGATGGACCCTTCTAGACTTCTGCGGGCTAAAGCTAAGGATCAAAACTGTTCACATTTTCAAAGCTAACTACTGGCCATTCAAATACACTCGATACAGCTCTCAGCAAGTGAAAATGTGCCTACCCCTCCCATGCCAGGGACAGAAAAGATGCAGAGATGGCCTTGGAGACACGTGAGAGAAAGACAAGGGTTTAAAACAAGATCATCCTTGGGAATCAAATAAGCAGAGGTGTAATTAATCCAAATCTCCCTTCCCACTCGTGGGACACACACAGACACATGTGTCCCCATGGACCTGCTTTGCAAACGGAGGCACTCTCAAAAGTTGGCTGGAGGGAGCTTTCATCCACGGGATCATTTTCCCCATGGCTTGCTGCGGTGTCGGAAATGCATCCTCAACTTCCTCGCCCTCCCTGTCTCGTGCTGGTGACGGCAGTGTGAGTTTGCACTTTGCTTCAGTCTCTCGCTCGCACCCCACCCCGAGCTGCTGACCGGGGCCTGGAGAACCCAGTATGTGTGTGTTCCTGGAAGGCATCTGCTGTCGCGAGTCTTCCAAGAACATGTGCTGCCGTGGGTTCCCACTCTCTTCACCCGGGCGGAGACACGTTTTGCAGGGAAGACTGATATACACGGGGACGCAGAGTTCTGCTCTGGAAAGGGAGGGATGTGGGGTTTTCGTTTTACATGGAGACCACACAGTATGCAGCAAAGGGAAGCAAAGAACACGCAGCGTCCAGCGCAAACCCTCGTCCAAGCAAGTGAAGATGGAAACGGGACTGCACTGACTGCTGCCTGGGCTGACGCTGGCTGGCCAGTGGGCAAGAGATAAAAGCAGGCAGGACCATCACAGGAATAAATCTGCACTTCAACTAGGCAACTCCAATCACTGTGGTTAAAATGCTCGGAGCCCCAAGGGCAGAGCAGCACCAACTGAGATGTTCTTATTGCATTATCAGTTTAGACACCCTCTCGGGTTCCGATTAGCTGCCAAATGCTGGTAAGGTTGGAGGAGCTGCCTTCTTCCCCGTGGAAATGTCAGTTAACAATGCGATTAGCACCTCTCCAACTGCTAAGGCCTCTTCATGGCTGGTGGCGCTCAGGGTGGAACAGTCGCAGGGAGAGGGAACTTGCTGAGGCAGACACTCTTCAGTCCCGACAGCGGATGGGTGGGGGTCAATGGCCCCCCGTGGGCCACATGGCCCGGGACATTTGGAGGCAACAGACCTTCCTTGGTCCTTTCCCCCTCCAGAGTCTCATTTGCAGGGTGAACAGATGCGATGACGGCCAGCCACCACGGCCACCCAGCTTTCCCACCGTGGAGTGCGGTCCGCGGGAGCCCGTCTGCTTAGGATGAAGACAGGGCTGGGTACGGCTGCTGCAGAAGCTGCTTATGGGAGGCGGCATCTATCTCACAGGAAAGGATATTTGTTCCTGAAAACTAAATTCTCAGAATTAGCCCGACGGAAGCCTCTGCCTTCCTTCTCCGTCACACACTCCCTGCTCCGCCTGGGCTCCACGAGACCCAGGACAGGAGCAGCACGCAGAGCAGGCGGCTCTCCCGCGCCAGGGAGCCCAGGACTTGCACCTTTGGAGTATTCGAGGGAATATTCTGGGACATCAGTCCAAATGGTAGGATGCTTTGGTTATGCTGCTAACTTGGGGGCCCAAGAGTGGGAACAAGCATTGTCTGAAGAGAAACAAGCAACAGGGAAAAGCAACAAGAAGAGACTATTTCAACTTGCAGTTAGCAGAAAAACTTGCCCCCAGATTGGGAACAGAATCAGCCTAGAAGGCCCCTCGAGTCCTTCCCTGCCCCAAATGATAAGACTGCTTGCTCTGGAGATGCTGACTAACACGGTGTCCCAAAGGAGGGGCCCTTCTGCCCTCACGGGCCCCCGAGTGCACACGTGGGCTCCTCATGCGGAATCACCGGTCCCGACCGCAACCGGGATCCTGGTGACTGCGGCTGCACAGCAGGGCGTCTGGGAACACAGCTCTGGGATCCTAGACACCTGGGCTCCGACTGGGCGGCTCACTGTCCCATTGTCTTTAGACAGCAGTTCCCTAACCCGAGCTTCAGGTCCAAACTCATCAGGGGGCCGGGATCCCAGCGCCTACCTCTCGGGGTTGCCAAAGGCTCAGACAAGATCCCGCCCGAGGGCCGGGCAGCCCACGGCACAGCCTCTGCGCCCACCCAAGGCCAGCGCGGTCCGGCCTCCCCGCGTGGGCTGGGCACAGGCCCTCCCTTCAGAACTGGGGAGAAAGTGGAACCAGAGTGGCGTTTTGCAAATTCTGTATCAAGTCAATTTAGTGAATTACAAGCAGCATTTTTTTAAGAAGGAAAACTAGAAAACAGAGGGTGCCTCCGGGCCTACGGGTAAGAAATTCTTTATAAAACTTGCTTGAGACAGAGACTGATGTAGAAATGGGCTGAGGCACGGTGGAGACATGTTCTGGTGTGGATCATGATCTGAACAGTGTGGGAACCGCCAGCCTGGGCGCTCCTGGTTCTGAGGCTCTCCCCTTCCGAGCGCAGGGTGGCGGGAGAAGGGCTGGGTGGGAGCAGAGGAATTCGGACCTGCCCAGTGTGATTTTCAGAAAGCATTGATTCTGGAAAGGAGCCTTTGGCATTTTGGCCCCCGCCCCACTCCCATACACGCACTGGCCACAGATGAACGGTACACGCCGGGGCAAGTCATTCCTCTGAGTAAGAACAGGACATTCTAGGCCCAGGCCGGGCGGTGACTCACTATTATTCACAAATGGTGACATCAGGGGCCTGCTCACCCTTGATCCTGGAGGGATACTTGGGCATGTGAAGGCCCCGTTCTCTCCGGTGTTGCAACCGCAGAGGAGTACGTTCCTAAAGAACAGATGGGGAGTGCTGGGGCCAGGCGCCCAGGGAGGGAGCACGACTGGCCGGGAACCTGCCGCCAGGGGAGGCCACCGCCCCAGACGGCCGGGCGGCAGACGGTGCAAGGGCTCCCCCATGTGGCCAGAGGCGGGACTTTGACCGCGAGAGCCGGCCCGGCCCCGCCCAGTAGACAGAGAGGGAGGCCTCTGGGCCGGGCTCTGTGGTTCTGTTCGGCCCACGGTAGCTCTCTGGGTGTAAAGAGATGTTCCGTTTGGCCTGGGTCAAAGTGCCCGTCCCATGAGAGCCACTGGCTCAGGAACCATTTCAAAGGCCCACGTCTCAAAGGAAAGCGGAATGCTTTCAAATCCGCAGCCTTGAAGAAAGTGTAAATGATCCAAAGCAGAGAAACAGACTTGGTGATGCTCCTTCTCACCAAACGAAAGCCCTCTCCCAGAACGTTCTGCAGGACGTGAAACTGTGCTTGCCCGACACAGTGTGACTTTAAGGTGGGGGAAGTCACACAGCAAAATCTGCCTTAACCCTTCAAAGTCCTGTCTCGGGGCATGACTATGTGGGAAGTTGAACAAACAAAATTATAGGTGTCCTGGGAATTTTGCTTTTTGTTGTTTTTTAAAAGAATTTCAGAACCCTTCTTGGGGGTTTCAGAAGAGCAGGTATTACTGGCCTGTGGCTTCTCAGGAGCAGAGACTCCGTTGCTTGCAGCCCGTGCTTGTAGAGAAGGATGCTGGAGAGGTGGCAGGAGAGACCAGCCAGGAGTGGCAGGCTGTCACCACCGAGAGGCACAGTGAGAAGGGGTGGCTGCAGCCCTGTAACCCACCAATTAAGGCCCTGAAAAGGCTGTGGGCAGCTGCTGCCCACCAGGGAGACCGGGTTCTTGTATGGTCGGATCAGAGCCACCTGCACGGCCCAGCGTCACTTGACGCACATCTTTCTCGCCAAGTTGAGCTGTCGCCATCAGTAAATGATTTAACTGGATCTTTACAAGAGAGGCTACAGAAAGTGGAAACGCCCACCTGGGAGTCCCCTGAGATGTAAGTGGCCCCCTTACATTAGGGATCCCTAGAACGGCCTGACCCTCTGTACCCTGCGTGCTCCAGAGAAGGAGGCCAGCTTGAGAGAGGACGGAGGGCAGGGGTCTTCCCCGGGAAGCTGGGGGAACTGGACCCCGCCTTCCCTTGCAGAGCAGTTCAGCAACTGAGAAAGGGACCTCCCAACAACAGCTGTAAGATTTCTGGAAACTTTTGACTAGTATTTGCTGCCGTGTTCCTTCATCATCCCTCATCTCTCTAGAAATCTGAGCAACAGCAAAGAAGCAGGGAGGGACCAGGAACACCCACTGCACGGTCAGGGTGGAGGAAAGAGGGAGGGGCCAGCGACGGGAGCAGGTGGAGACCCATGAAAGAGGCAGGGACAGAGGCTGGCTGTGCAGAGGCTCTAGGAGGGGGGGTGGCTGGAGGAAGCAAGGCCCCAACCTGCTCAAGGTCTCAGAATTGTCCCCAGCATGCCTGCTTTGCTCAGGGCACTGCCCTCCCCTGGGTGCCTTTCCATCCTTCTCTCTGGCAATCACACTCTTCTTTTCCACGGGAGCCAGTTCAAGGATCACCCGCTCCAGGAAACTCCCTGAGTAAGCTCAGCCCACCGCGTTCCCTCTTCTGAACCTGGGAGCTTTCGCTCCTTCCTATTTTGGGTGGCTTGCTGTTAACGGGTGACTCCTGGAGGCCTTTTCTTAAGGTTTCCCTCCTGACCTGGATTCGAAGCTTCCTGAGAGCACAGACTCCATTTCTCCCTCGTGTCTGCACCATCCACCACAGCTAGACAGGATGACTGCCAAAGGCACTGGGACAGGCCCCGTCCTGCCCCCTCTGGGGCCTGACTCCAGGGCATCAGATTCCAGAGAGCCGGGGCACACTGGGCAGGTGGTGGGGCTAAGAGGGCAGGGAACGAGGCAGGTGGGGACAGCTCGGGAGCAGAGTGGGCAAAGGGAAAAGGCACCATCATCCCAGGAATGCCTCGTAGTCCATGTACCAAACCAGCTGGCCAGAAGTAGGCAGGACGCCCGAGATGGGCCACTTCTTGGGCTCGTGGCCCACACGGCTCACCAGCAGGGTGATCTCACGCTTCATCCTGCCCATGACCAGGACCGCCACCTTCTTGGCGCGGTTGATGAGCGGCAGGCTGAGGCTCATGCGGCGGTGCGGCCGGAGCGGGCTCTTCGTCAGCACCACCAGCTGCTCGCCGTCTAGGCCGGCGGGCGACTGCGGGAATAGCGAGGCCGTGTGCCCGTCGGTGCCCATGCCCAGCAGCACCAGGTCGAAGCTGCTGTTGGTCACCAGGGCTGAGATCTCCCTGGCGTAGACCTGGGGGCCCTGGTCCTCCTCAGCGCAGAGCCGCTGGTGCAGGTGCACGGGCATGGGGTGGATGTTGTAGTAGGGGACCCTGACGTGCTGCAGCAGGTGAGCCTGCAGGCCCTGGAAGTTTGACTCCGGGTCCGAAAGTGGGACGCAGCGCTCGTCCACCAGCCACAGGTGCGTGTGGGCCCAGGGGAAGCCATAGTGCCCCATGGCCAGCTCCTGGAACAGGGCCACCGGGCTGGAGCCGCCCGAGAGCGCCAGGTGGAACTCGCCGAAGCGCTGAATGGCCCGCACAGCTGTGGCCTCGATGTCGTCGGCCAGCTTAGAGATCAGCTCCTCGGGCCAGGCTGAGATCAGCGGGCTCTCTCGGTACTTGGCCCTGAGGACCTGGAACTCACTGGGCACAGGGACAGACCCTGGCCCGGGCACCAGCTGCTCCAGCTGCTGCTGGGAAAAGGACAACTGGCCGCCACTGAACTCAAAGTCCAACAGGTGGCCATTCTCAGCTCCTCCCGGGTAGAGGCGTGGGACCTCGCGGGCCAGGCTGTCCAGCACAGGGGTCCAGAAGACCCAGGAGGCCAGCAGGTTCTCCGTGGTGATGAAGGAGTCCTTCCGGCAGTGGAAGATATGCGCTAAGAGGATGGAGTAGGCGTCCCGCTCCCTCACGGGGCTGTAGGCGTAGTAGTCGGAGAGAGGGCGGCCAAAGAGGCGCAGCCCGGGCTGGTCCTCCATCTCCACCCAGCTCTCGGAGGGCAGCGAGGGCCTGAACAGGTTCCTGCTGACCAGCACGGCGGGGCCGCCCAGGTCGCCGTGCCCGATGTGGAAGACGATCTGTCGGGGCAGGCACTGGCTCTGCTCTGTGGCCCAGTGCTTTTCGCTCTGGACACAATACGCCCGGTTCTTGAACAAGACCCGAACATAGCCCACTCTCTCGTCCAAGGCTTTGCCAGATGTCAGGATGAAAGGAACGCCCTCCCAGCGAAGGTTGTCGATGTGGACGAGGACGCCTGGGGTGAGGGGAACGGCAGAAGGTGACGTGCCAGCAGGACCAAGCGCCCAGCCCTCTCCTCTGTAGCCCTCTCCTCTGTAGCCCTCTCCTCTGCAGACCCCTC
>VBSM01000529.1:4062051-4084841 GCA_008086735.1 Cheirogaleus medius | reverse complement strand
CCTCTGCAGCCCTCTCCTCTGTAGCCCTCTCTTCTGCAGCCCTCTCCTCTGCAGACCCTTCCTCTGTAGCCCTCTCCTCTGCAGCCCCTCCTTGCAGGCCTCTCCTCTGCAGCCCTCTCCTCTGCAAACCTCTCCTCTGCAGGGCTCTCCTCTACAGGCCTCTCCTCTGCAGGCCTCTCCTCTGGGTACCCACCGCCCTGCCAGCCCCTCCTCTGCAGGCCTCTCCCCTGCAGCCCTCTCCTCTGGGTACCCACCGCCCTGCCAGCCCCTTGCCTTGCCACGCTCACCCCTTACCTTCCATCCTTTCCGTCGACTTCTCTTCCTAGTAAGTGTTCGAAAAATAGTCTCTGGGGCAGTGTCTGCGGCCTGGACACCTACCTCCCTTGAAGTCCCTCTTAGAGTCATGGTCCCCGGGCAGAGGAGAACCAGGCTGAGAGCCTCTCACCTAGAGTCTCATGGTGGGGGGTGCTGCAGAGAGGTGCTTCCCTCCTTTCCCTCCCTTTTATGCAGCGCACGGGCTGCACCTGAAGCGAGGTCAGGTACGGGGTCGGGGGCAGGGTGCGGGGTGTGTGGGGGGACAGAGGACATGGTGGTAAGAGTCAGACACTGACTAGACCCACACCCAAGTTCTGCACCTGGTTTAGCTTCCACAACTTCACTAAGCCTCACATTTCCTTACTGTGAAAGGGAGACAGTAATGTACCTACGTCATGGCTTGTGCACGTGGGGATTAAGTGAGATAAAGTGCCCAGCACGTGGTGCGGCTCTTGGTGTGTGCTTATTACTTGCTGAGGAGCTTCCCTCCCGCAGAAAGCTCTGAGCCTTTCAAACTGCCCAGAGACGCCCTGGCCACCTGCTGACCAGCGTGGTGCTCGCCCACCGGAGTGTGTCCAGCTGAGGCCACACAGAAGGTCTGCAGCCTCATGTGGGAGGCCAGAAGTGAGCCCCGTGAGGGCAGGAGCCGGGGCTGAGCCTTGCCCAGCAAACCCTCAGGACACAACTCGGACTTGGACCGAACTGGGCTGATGCGAGAACCAGCCGTTGGGATGTCCTTCCCCCAGACGGCGCCCACAGGCGGCCTGCTGCTTTAGGCGGGCAGAAGGCCAGAGAGGCGGGGGAACAGCATCCTTGCCTCTGGCCACCCTTGTGAAAATCCCAGGCCAAGTCCCCTCCACCCCAAACCAAAGGGCCCCTGGGTCTGGAGAGCTGCCTGCAGCTGGGGGTGAGGGGAGCCCGGCAGCCCCTGCCCGGGTCCAGGGCCCACCTGCAAAGGTCGGCGTGAGGCTGTGGAAGCTGTCCGGCTTCTGCCGCTCTCTGCGCACCTGCTCGCTGTACGTCTGGTACTGGCCCACGACGGCACTGCCCTTGTGCAGGCCGCGCAGCGCCTGGAAGACCTGAAGTTTGTGCCGCAGCACGGCCTCCGCGTCGCTGATGTTGTGAGGCAGCTCCATGGCCACGAGCGTGAGGATCTCGGTCAGGTGGTTCTGGAGGATGTCCCGAATGACGCCATACTCCTCGTAGAAGCTGGTGCGACCTGAGCGGGGTGGGGGTGGGATGTCACAAAGGGGCCAACGCATCGGATTTCCCCAAGCTGAGATGCACCAAGACCCCCGCCCCACACACTGGTCCTGCGCCCTCATTCCACAGTCCAAAGAGCCTATGAAACCATGCACGCCAGAGGCAACCTCCACAAGGGAGGGGAGGGATGTCTTGGAGCCGCCTCCCTTCGATGAGAACTGTTCTACTGAGAGAAGGTGTCAAATCCTTGGGCCTCTCCAGGCACGTGCACGGGGAAGCCTCCAGCCCCAGCAAAGGCCAGGTTGCACCTGCAGGTGTGTGGCTGGCCCGCTGCCCCGCCCTCCCCATGCACCGGCCAGCAGAAAGTGCGGCAGCGGGAGGCCGCGGCACCGCCGTGAGGACCCCCGAGCCTGCCTGCTGCTTACTAGTGTGTGATCTTGGGCGGGTTATTTGACTTTTGTTTCTGCGTCCCGCCCTTAGGTGGGCGTAACAAATGCCACCCCAATTCTATGTGCCAGGCAATGCGCAGGGAAGTTGGAGGGAGGGAAAGTGGGCAGGAGAAAAAAGGAAGAAACTAAAACTATAGACCAGTTGTGACAGAGGGTAATGGGAAGCCCCTCTGAGACCTGAAGGGTCAGCCCCGCAAAGAGCCAGGGAGAGAGCATCTCAGATGGAGGGACCTTCAAGTGCAAGAGCCCCGAGGCAAGAAAGAACTTGGCCGAGCTGGTCCTGTTGGAGGTGAGCAAGGGAGGAGGACTAGACGAAGCAGGGGGTCCAGGGGCCCAGTAGGGCGCGGCGAGGAGGCTGGCCTTGTGTCTAAGCTCCAGGGGAAGCCCTGGAGGGTGTGAAGTAGGAGAAGAGGACGTCTGATCCATATTTAGAGCGGGTCCCCGGCCTGCTGGGGGAGAATGGGCGAGGAAGCAGGGAAACCGAGGAGGAGGCCACGCAGCTGCCCAGGGGAGAGACGACAGGGCTTGAAGGAAAGCGTCACTACAGCAGGAGCACTCCTGAAGCAGCCGGGTTGGCAGTAAGGGGAGATGCAGCCTGGAGTCAGAACGCACTGGACTTGCTGATAGACAGGAAGAGCCTGAGCAAAAAGATGGCCCCAAAGACGACCCTGGAACTGGGGCCTGAGCAGTGGGACAGACGGTGGTGGCATTTACAGACATGGGAAGGCTGGGAGAAGAGAGGCTCGATGGAGGGAAAATCACGCATGCTGTTTTAGGGTTCAGCTTAAGACATCCAGGTGGAGACGTCAAGTTGGCAGGTGCACAGGGTTACCGTGAGGGAGAAAGGAAGTAGCTCCTGAGAACACGGAGCACGCAGCCCTGACGCTGACTGCGGGCCTGGCACGGCGCTGAGCCCCGGACATGGGCCACTCTTCCCCACACTCGCGAAGACCCCCAGCAGCAGGGGCCACCGTCACTCTGGCTCTGCACGCCAGGAGGGAGGCAGATGGCCAAGGCTGGCCAGGGCAGGCTCAGGAGCTGGTTAGCCGCGTGCTCCACTCTGCTCCCTCCTCCAAGGCTCCCTCCAACGTGAGCGCCGATTGTCAGGGACTCAAATGCACACGACAGTCTCAAAGCTCAGGGTTCATGTGCACACCACCTCGTATGCGATGATCACACGCCACTGCCTGGCAAACACCAAAGTCCATGCATGCCTTACATACACAGAGAGCCCGACGTCATGACATGGAGAGCAACCATTTCTCACATGCTTCTGCGTGCATATCTGTAACATGGGATCGGTCTGTTCACCCAGCTAACTCCAACCTATCCTTAAGGGCTCAGCTCCCAGGAGCTTCGGCCTACCCGTCCTGAGGGGCCCTGCGTCTCCTAGCCCACCTGTTTCTCTCTTCCCTACTACCCTGAAGCTCCATCAGAGTAGGAACTGTATCTACCTTCCCAAAGCTGCGTCCCTGGCTCCTAACACAGTGTCACTCATACAGCGACAGCAGAGAGAATGAAGATACACATGTCATAATGGATAAATCTCAAAAACCTGATGTTGTGAGAAAGAAACACAATGACTTTGATAAAATAAAAATTAATTTGAAAACAGGATGTAAAGTGACCAGAATAAACAGAACTTCAATAAATGAAAAATGTGATTGGAAATTAGAAATTCAATAGCTGGCTTTTACAGATTAGAAACAGCTGAAAAGAGTCAGCTCACGGAAGACAGGTCTGCATCGATTACTCCAAAGAGACAAAAAGATCCACACTTGGACATCTACAGTATGACTCTTCTTCAAAATTAAACAACAGATTGTTTAGGGAATCAGATATATACGAAAATAATAAAGAGAAGCAAAGAAATAATCGACCCCAAATTTGGAGTCGTAAAGGAGAAGAAATGAGAGGATTTGGGGAGGGACACACAGGAGACGATGGAGTTCTTTTGTAAAAACCGGGTGGCAGGTGCATTGCTGTTTGTCGTATCATAGCTCTATGTATCTTACATGTATTTTGTAAACGTTAGTTTTACCCAGTATCTAGTTAATATTTAATTCAAACAGATAAAAAGTAGTGGATCCTGTTCAGGAATCCCAGCACATTCGTGTTGCGGGACAAGAAATGAAGCTGGCGGCCGCCGGCAGAGAGGCACCCTCATCCCCAGGAACAGAAACCTGACTGCTTTGTTCTCAGCCAGAGCTTGAGGGCACAGCTGTGGCCAGGGATGCTAACCCTGAAATGAGCAGGACCGTCCAACTGGATCATGCAAGGAAAACGGCAAGCGTGTGAGGAAACGGTGCCTGAGTTATCCTAGCCCCGTAGCGTTCTGGTCCTCCAAGTTCTTTAAGATATTGTTGAGAAGACGTCAAGAAAAAGATAATAATGATAATAACAATGTATGTATCTTAGTCCATTTATTCCTCCCAATAACAACATATAAGGAGGATCTACTAACACCCTCATTTAAAATGTAAGGAATTGGAGGTTCAGAGAAGTTAGGTAACTTGCCCAAGGTCACACAGCTGGTAAAGAGGTAAAAATGAGATTCAAGCCCAGGCAGCTGGCCCCAGAGCCTGCAATCCTGACCACCAAGACATCTCCCTTTTAAGTTCCTACTACCCCACCGTACAAAAGAACGGCGACCTCTGCGTGAAGCCGAGCGGCACGAGCACAGCTGGCTCTTAGAAGCGGAGCCCAGGGATGGGGAAGAAGCCAGCCGAGCTCCGCTCTGGAAGGAGCGGTCTAGGTCAGAGGTTGGGCTCCAACGCCTACTGGGGCAGCAGCTGTGAGGAGGACGGGGTAAGGCCGGTGTCCCTCGTGGGGACAGTTACATACTCAGCTGCAGTCAGGTGGTGCCTCACGGGAGTGTGGGCCCAGGATGACCACATCTTTCAGTTTTTCAGGAGAATGTAAAAGTTTGTGTTGTTAAGTATAATCTCCCATGATTTTTAAATGTGCACAAATAATTCAGATTTTTTAAAATGCTGTGTGTCTCAAAGTAATGTGTGTGGGGGCCAGCTCTGCTCGGGCCACATCCCGGCTGGGGGAGCCGCACAAGCAGACGGCAGAGGCCTCCGCGTGCGTTCAAACTGCGGCGGGGCGCCCGGCTGGCAGCAGCAGCCGGTCTGTGATTCAGAACAGCAGGAACTGAGAACAGATGGAAAGGGCCCTGGGAACTAGACGGAAGAATTTAAGGAGCATTTAAGATTTCTTGGCCTCAAACAGTTAAACAGAGTCACGATCCAGCAATTCCACTCCCAGGTTCATACTCAGGAGAAATAAAAACGTATGTCCATGTGAAAACTTGTACACAAATGTTCGTTGCGGCATTATTCATGATAGCCAAAGAGTAGACACAACCCAAATGCCCACCAGCAGCTGACCGGATAAATAAAACATGGCATATTCCTACAATAAAATGTTATTCAGCAATAAAAAGTAATGAAGTACTAATACACGTTACGACATGGATGAACTTTGAAACTATCGTGCTAAGTGATACAAGCCAAAGGCAAAAGGCCACATGTTGTAAGACCCATTTAAAAGAAATGTCCAAAAGAGGCAAATCCACAGAGAGAATGTAGGTCAGTGGTTGCCAGGGGCTGGGGGGAGAGGGAATTTAGGGGATGACCACTAAGGGGTACGAGGTTTCTTTTTGGAGTGGTGAAAATGTTCTAAAATTGTGATGGGTACACAACTTTGTGACTAGACTAAAACCCACTGGATTGTATACTTTAAATGGGTGAACTGTGTGGCATGTGAGTTATATCTCAGTACAACTTTTAAAAAAAAGTTTTAGAGCAGGAAGGTGGAACCGTGGAAGAGGAGCATCGGGAAAATGAAGCCGTCTGCGATGTGCGAGATGAACTGACAGAGACGGGGCCTGTGGCGATGAAACCAGCCAGGCAGTCTTTGCGGCAATCAAAGGAAGTGACAGCGAACTGCAAAGACGTCATTTCATAGATGGATAAAAACCACTTGGTGACTGGCTGGATCTAAGAATGGTGGTACAGAGTCGTGACCCGGAGTGTGGTCTCTGCAGCCAGGCTACCTGGGGTTCAATACCTGCTCTGCCATCCTTCTGCCCCGCGATCCCGGGCAAGTGATGCCGCCGCATGTAGGGAAGAGCAATAGTCACTGTACCTCCCCTGTAGGGCTGGTGTGAAGATCAAGGAGTTAACATATATGCAGGGTGTGGAACAAGAGGAAGCACTGATCAATACTGGTTGGAATTTTTGCTATTTATCATAGGGCTGTGAGAGAGGGGCCACCAGCCACACCACTCAGAACACTGTGACCATTGGGACATAAGGAAGTTAGAATAAGTAGTTGGTATTTCATGAGAAAAAGGCAATGATGGTTTTGAAACCTCCCTCTATAAAATTACTAAAAAGTCATAAGGTGGGAACTGCAGTAAGGGCCTGAACTCTGCAAAGGTGCCGGCACAGTTAACATATACAACCATCCATTGTTCCCTCGATTGCTTTCCCATAGTTGCTTACTCAGCTCAGGAGTCACAAAGCTGATGATCATGAAGATTCTTACCTTGCTTCATTGCCCCCACAGATAACGCCACCCTTGTGAAACCTAAGGCTGGTCCCCGAGATATCTTCCAGACCCTGCATACCAAGGAACCGACTCAACCAGTCTTGCGTGCCGGGAACTGACTCAGCACAGGAAGACACATTCTGCTTCCTGACCCTATGTGTCATCCCCAGCCAATCAGCAGACCCAATGCCCTCACCCTGGGCCTGCCAAACTATCTCTAAAAACCCTGGCTACCAAATTCTCAGGGAGACGGATTTGAGAAAGTCCTCCCGTCTCCTTGCACGGCGCCTGCGACACGAAACTCTTTCTCCACGGTAACCCCTGCTGTCTCAGGGTATTGGCTTCCTCTTGAGCAGCGAGCAGTAAATCTGGTTGGGCTGTTATGGTTTTAGTTCTAAATCTGCTGAACCTGAAGTAATGATGTAACATCCAAGAAAAATGTCTCAAAAGCTGCTGGAAGCGTAAGACCACGGCTTGGAGAGACCGTGGACGCTGGAGATAAACTGGATTTCCTTAAATCTAAAACGCCACCAATGGTGGAAGCACCGATACTGTGCAACCACCGAGAAAGAAATGGGCTGGCAGAACCCCTGTGGCACCCTGGCAAGAGCAAACCCAGCTTCAGAGAGGTCCAAGGACGAAAAATGAGTGCCTTAGAATCAATGAATTACAGCGGATCTACACGTAAGGAGGATAGTTACAGCTTTAAAAACAGATGAATTTTTGATGGAGAGAAAGCAACAGAGTCCTCAAAAAGCCGGTTATCTGCTTACTATTCATTAATTTAGCAAATCCCTAAGTGGCCCTTTTCCTATTTTTATCCTATCTCAATTCTCAGGGAGAATGCATTGCAGGTTTACTACCCGCTGGGTTAAAGAGAGCTTCCTTTATTCCTTAATTTCAAGCTTCAGGGGGTGCGCCTGTGCTTAACACAGCCGATAGATTTACAGGCTCTGCTCCTCTCCTGGCCAGAGCAGCCCATGGGGAGGAGACCACGCTGGACACAGGGCAGGAAGTTGGGGGCCACTCCTCATGCTGACATCCAACATGTTAATCTTTTCTAGGGACTGCCAGTTATTGTGGACTGGTTTTTCCTAAAAATGATCTATTTAATAATATATTTGGCTCCTAGTATGTCTTCCTAGGTTGAAAGTTGAGGGTTAAAACCCTTCAGTGCATGAAAAGAATAGAAAAAAGCACAACCAAGTAGGCCGATCGGAAGAAAGACCCGCGTAATCTTGGCCCCCACCTGTACAAATCCAGAGCTGGTTCAGGGTCGCAGGCTGGCAAAGCAGGGGAGACCCACTGCTCTGTCCCTGGTCACACGGCTCAGTCTGATATGAGGGAACAACCGCTGGAAAGTGCTGTTTACCCTTTGGCTGCAAAAGTACACTCACAGCGAAAATATTTTTTTAATGCTCATAAATGTTCTAGAATTAGATAGTGAGACTGTAACTTTGTGACTATAGTAGAAGCCACTGAATTGTATACTGCATAAGGGGACATTTTGTGGTATGTGAATTGTATCTCAGTTTTTTAAAAAACAAAGTACCATTTAAAATAGCAAAAAACTAGAAACAACCAAAATGTCTAATAACAGAATTTATACCACATAGTCTATGGTATGAATTTTAAATACATATATAAGAGTGTGCGTGTGTGTGTGTGAGAGAGAGAAACATTAGGTGAAGAACGGACATAAAAGAGTGTCACAGCCCAGTACAGGTCTATCTATAATAATCCAGTATGTGTCACGTGGAAATCAGAGACACTGTCAGAACACTGCTGCTACCTCTCCTTGCAAACTTGGAAGGAGAACAACATTTCCATTTGTAAAGTATTTCCGTGTACATTATCTGATTTAATCCTTAAAACCACCCCAGGAGAGAGGGAGCAGGGGTTATCAGCATTATACAGAGGTGTGCTGAAGGTCACAGCCTTCGGAACCGGGACCAGAAACCCCCCCACCCCACCACTACCTCCATATTGTGAGAGATCCAGGTTTTCCCAGCAAAACCAGATATTTTTTTAAAAAAGAAAAAGGAAAACAACTAAAAGCTAGCTGCAATCGCTACCAACACCTTCTGGGATTACTACAAATAAAAAGAGGTGAGGGCCAAGGAGAGCACGGGGTGCTGGCTGGTGGCTCTCTGGACAGGAGGCCGGGCAGCTGCCCTGGGCTCACCTTGCAGACACTCTGCAGATGGGGCGGGAAGGGGAGCCGGCCCTGCTGAGCGAGCTCCCAGCCCCTTCTGGCAGGACAGGCTGGAAGGCAGGACAGCTGGCGTGTGCCTGGGAGGACCCTGGCTGCCTCGGTCCCTCGGTGAGAGGCACTGAACGGTCACTCCAACCCTCAGAGGTGAGTGTGCACCAGGCTCCTCTCCCCAGTGTCCAGACAGGGACCCTCCCAAGCAGGGACATCCTCAGGAAGTCTCCCTCTTTCCCCTGACAAAAGACGAGAGAGCCTTTTCCCCAGAGGGGACACTAGGGCAGCAGAGGGACTGCTCCTGGGCACACTGTGGCAGGAAGGCTGACTGCTGAGGGCCTGGCTCGACAGGGAGGCTGTGGCGCGCAGTGGTTAGAAATCTGGGTTCTGAGGTGCCAGAGACCTTGGTTCAAATTCCAGCACTCCCAGAAGAAAAGGCAGCCCGACCCAGACAGCTGAACGCTTGCCCATCAGTGACAAGGTCCCTCCTGTCTGCAGAGCCTTTCCCAATGCCTTGATGAGGGCCGGCCAGGGTCATCTCCCCAAAGAGGCCAAGTGACTGTCCTTCTATGGCCCACGCTGCTGCTTCAGGAGATCCCGGTCAGGGTACCCACGGTGTCTGTGACTCCCAGGGGCTCCCTGGACTGGGACTCCTGGGAGGAGGACCCCGGGTCAGACTGAGAGGGAGCTGAGCGCTGGATCACTTCTTCCTTTCCTCCCCCCGCCTCCCTCCTCCAGCCTGTGCAGCAGCCTTGACTCTGCAGCAAACTCCTCTGGGCCAGAGGCTGCAGCAGAGAAAAGCACTCGCACGCACCACGGAGGGGGAGCCGGGGAAGCCAGCCTCCACCCATTTGGACACGTGTGAAGGGGGGTGGGGTGAGACGTTCAAATGACCTTGCAGCTCAGAAGTCCCTGTCCCAGAGTCTGCAGCAGCTCTGGACCAGGAAAGCTCCACTTCCCAGGCCTGGCTTGCAGCCCCCTCCCTTCCCAGCACTAGGGGGGTGGCCTAGGCTGCCAGCAGGTGCCGGGTTAGTCCAGTGCTGCTTCTGCACAGGAGTCAGCTAGGGTCGCACAACCGCAGGGTAGGTGGTAAGCTGGGGATCTGCCTGACCCCTTGGCAGGGTCAGAACGTGAGGGGTGGAGGGAATGCAGGGAGAATGGCCCATGTACTTTGTTCTGCCTAACGGTCAGACTCCAGGGCTCTGAACCCTGTCTTGGAAACGTTCTGCCCACACTGAATCCCACTGCAGTGGCACGTGCCTGCTAAGCCCACCAAACGCCGGCAGGAGGGCAGTCTTTGCCCCTGCCTGCTTCCCACCCTTGCCCTGATGTGCCGGGCACCGCGCTGCTGGCCCTGGTGGGGTGGGCTGCAGGTCTGCAGCCCCGTCCTCTCTCTCCAGCCTGAACTACAGACAGGGGGCTCCCTGAGGGGACAGAGTGGAGCAGTGCTTGGGTCACCAGGGCTGACCAGGCCACCTTCTTGGGATGCAGACAAAACTTGTCCTCTGGCATGCAGCTGCACAGAAAAGAGAGAGAGCGCACACATTCTCTTGCCAAGCGCCCCCTGGTCCAGAGCCCCACTGCTGTGGGGAATGGGCACAGCAGCAGATAGTCATTCATTCCTTGTTACCGACTGTCCTGGGCCTGCGTATGCAACTGGCAGGTAAACAGGCCGACCAGGGAAACCCGAGCCCCAGGACAGCTGCAGTCCTGCTGACCGCTCTGACAAGGACAGCGAGTGGAACTGGCCACTCTGGCCACACCTCACTGGCTGCAATCCCCTCCGGACTGGTGGATGCCCTGCTACCTGTCCCATTCCTGGGCTCCCTTTGCCTCTGGGCTAAAGGTGCAGGCCCCAGCTGAGTGAAAAGGCATGGTGCTCTGGGTCTTAGGAGCAGTGGGACCCTGCCCCCCAGAACCCTACACTGCAGGCAAAGCTAGGCCTGTGCTCTGGCCCCACACAGCAGCCTTGAAGACAGAGCCCCAGGTGCCTTTCCCTGCCAGACCTTGGGGACAGCCAGCCCCGGTGGTTGTGCTGCTGTTCAAACAGCAAACAGACCTGCCCAGGCCTCTGTCTGTCTTTCTGCCACGTCTTCTCTTTTCTTTTCTTCCAAATCCAAAGGTACCTGTGCTAGGATAATCAGGCCTGCAGCCTGCCCAGCCCCTGGCTCCACAGGGGCCCTGTAAAGAACTCACAAACGACAGGAGATACCAAGAAGGAAACAGGGTGGGAGGATTGGAAGAAATAAGAGGTCATTGTGCCAATGAGCGACTGTGGACATGATGGCTCTTCTGCAGCCCAGGGTGGGCACAGGAAGGAGCTGCCAGGAAGGGAGGAGGAGAGGAGTCCTGGTTTCCCAGTCTCACCAGGGACGGGGCCAAGAACAGGCAGAGAGAGGTGCAGGCGCCCGCCGCTGGCCCGCAGCGGGTGGCAGGCCCACGCTCCCTTTCCGCTCCACGCTCTCTGCACCGGATCTGCAGCTCATCTCTCTGCAGGTGAAGCAAGGACAAGGCACACATGGCCGCCAGGACATCAGACACACACAGGCACAGCAGGAAACCATGGCCTGGGCCCTTGCTGAGGACCAGGAGGGGACATTTGGAAGGGCTGGGAGAGGATTCGCCAAAGGCTCGCTGCAGGGGACAGGGCCTCTTTTCCCACGCGGGTTCTGAGTGGAGAAGCCCAGCACCTTCTCGGCACAGCAATGTCCTTCAAGGCCTGGCTCGGGAAGTCCTGCCTGGCCTCCTGCTCCCCCCCGGCACTGCCTGCCCGCACACCAGCTTTGCAGTCTGTGCCACCATCAGAGTGTATTTACGGTCCCTCCCTCAGACTCAGAGTCTGTGCAGAACTAGGGGACAGCGGCTGTGTTTCAGACCTCGAGCAGCACCTCAGCCCCACGGAGAGCTTCTAGCACTAAATGCACATTCAGAGAGGAGGGAGGGAAGCTGAAGAGAGTGACCAAGGGGAAAAGAAAGGAAAAGAAAATGGCAAAGAGAAAGAACGAGGTGAAGAGAAAAAGAGAGACAAATCTCCTAGTGTCCCCAGGTCTAGAGGCTCTGGGCCCGCCCCTGCGGCCAGGCGCACAGTGTGGGCCGGGGCTGGGGTGGGCACGGCCTCCAGTGCTCCCACTGCAGCTGCAAAGGCAGTCACGGGGCGGGGGCACTGGCGCTGTGCGGCAGCCCCACGCGGCACTGCTGAGCCTGGGTGCTGGGGCCAGACTGCTGCCCCCCACTTCCTGCTGTGGGACCTTGGCCACGTCACCAGACCTCATCTGCAAGAGGAGCCCACCTCATTCGGCTGTTGGGGGACTAAATACACAATAAGAATTAGCTGTTATTACTATTGAGTAGGAACCGATGCTTTACATATACGGTCAATGCTCAGAATATTTGTAACATCACAGAATGCCAGAGCTTGAAGGGAGCTGAGCTGCCATCATGTACACAGCTGGCTCGTGTCACAGATGAGGGAAGTGGTGTGCCGGGGTCACCCAGCCACCTTTAGGCAGACACGGGCCTAACGCTGGGGCCCTGACTCCCAGGACAATGCTATTCATTCGGTGTTTATTCGATACTTCCATGGTGTGTGGCAGGGGCCAGGGAGATGCCTTCCTGGAACCTACCACCTGGTGGGAGAGACAGAAGGGACAAGGACAAGACCAGGGTCACGGGAGCAGGGGCAGTGCAGGGAGGCGCGTGGCGCCGTGGGAGATGCAAAGGGGAGCAGGCGTTGCAGGTCCCAGCGCGGGCTCGGGCTTCCTGACATGCCGGGAGCTGAGAGCTAACAGCTGAGAGGGCCTGGGGGGAGGCAGGAGCAGGGGAGCCCCCAGGCAGGGCTCCTGCAAGTAAAAGAGTCAGAGAAGCCCTCACGCGCTCTGACGGCATCCTCCACGCTACTACGCTCACGTAAACTCGGGGTAACTCCCAGCACTGACTGCCAACTGCCCCCACACCTGTGCCGGGCTTATGACACGGGGCCATCCGCCCCCACCGGCACAGTGGCTATCTGGGCTTTGCCAGCAGGCGCCCTGGGCACACGGCAGGCCCTGGAGGAGACCACACACCAGCAGAAAACTTCCCTCCGAGATGCGCCGGCCAAGGCTCTGGCCCCGCAGGGCCCAACGCCTCCATGCAGAGAGCGGCGAGCAGAGGTCAGGGGACCCGCGGCGCGCTGGGCCGCTCACGCACCTGCCGCGTCCACACTCTCCTTCACGACGATCTCCACCCGCTCCACGTGGTGCCGGTTCCAGAGGCCGTCCAAAGCCTTGCGGTGCTGGTCTCGGAAAGGCAGGATCTGCGCCACCGCCTGTCAAGGAAGAGGACTGGTTGCCGCAGGTTCTTCTCACGGTGAAGGAGGAGCCCCGACTCCAGGAAGGTTCCAGACCTCTCTATGCCCTACTCAGAGGAGAAGGTGCCGTCTGAGCAACAGTTCCTGGACTTCAGGGTTTCACAGCCCAGGAAAGACCCCAAAAACTTTCAAGTGGCCTCCACAGGGTTACCAGCTTTTACTTTGGCAAGAAAGAAAATAGTGTAAATTACCTATCTTCTATTATTATTAATGTTTAATAAAATTTAGATATTTTAACACCAAAAATGTAGCAAGAAAAGTTTTCAACTGAACACATTCAGTATTTTTCCTCATTTTGCCATAATCAAGTGAAAACCTCACCAAGATGGCACTGGTCCAAGGGCCACTATTTGGGAACATTGTCATGGGCAACTCCAAACAGGGAGGCATGAAAGTGATGCCTATGTCCTAGACGACCGTCTGTGTCCCCAAGGCCCGCCAGCCTCCGTACCCAAGAACACAGCTGCTGGTGTACTCTCTGCTGGGGTTTCTGGGACTGGATGCCAGGAAGGGGCTCCGAGGCACGTCCAAGTGAACTGGCCAGCTGACTGGCGTCCCCCAGGAGGTGAGCACTATGCTCCTGTCCCCGGGCCTGGCTGAAAAGCAAAGCTTTAGGGTCCCACTGCTCCCTGTTTGGTTTTGAGATCTTGTTACCAGCCTGTGGCTCAAAACAGAACTTGGGAAGAAAAAGATTTTGAAAAACGGCAGATGGGTGCAGGATAAGAAAGCTAATTCTAATTCCCACGGCACACCTAACTGGAAGCCAGGGGCAGACCCCAGAGTTCCGGGACCACCTCTATAGAGGATGCAGGGCCATGCTTAGAAATCAGAGTCCAGACCCTGGTTGGGAAACAAAGAGGACCAAGGATTCACAAAGAACAGGAGAGGCCAGACGCACAGACAAGGACCGAACAGTCCTGCCTGCTGCTCGCTGCTTTTCCTTTGCCCCTCACCTGCTGCCCACCTTTGAGACCGGGGAAGTGCAGGTTTCACGATGCCCTCAGGCCTGATTCCACCATTAGTGGTGTGGGCCTGTTGATGGGGTCCACTGCCTCACCCCGACACCGGCAGGCTTCAAGCTGATGCTCACCTGTTTGCCCAGGTAATGGTCTACCCGGTACATCTCCTCCTCCTGGAAAAAACTCCTGAGTTCTGTGGCCAGCTGCTGGGCTGAGAGGTGGTCATGGCCAAAGGGCTTCTCAAGGACCACCCGCAGCCAGGCGCCAGGGCCTGGACGGCAGCTGCTGTTGATGTTGTGGGCAATGTCTGCATAGGCGAAGGGCGGCACGGAGAAGTAGAAAATCCTGCCAGCCTCCCGGAGGCCTTCGTGCTGGATCTGTGCCTCGATGTCCTTGCCCAGAGCCCGGTAGTCCTCAGTCGTCTTCAGTTGGCGGTACTGGCTCAGTCGCAGGAACTGATCCTTGCGTTCGGCACAGTGACTGGGTGCCATGTCCTTGGGGCAGGAGAGGGATTCCAGGGCCTTGGCCATGAGCTCTTGGCCCTGCTCGGGGGCTGTCAGGGCAGCCCCGTGAAAGCTAAAACTGTGGCCCTTCCCCGCCTCATCCAGGTAGAGCTGGAACAGCCCCTGCCATAGGTACTTCTTAGCCAGGTCCCCAGTTGCTCCCAACAGGATTATGGAGACATGTCCCTGGGGCTCCTGGGCCTGCAGGCAGCCCAGAAAGGCCATGCACATGGCCACTGTGAGCATCTTGCAAGTGCCTGGGTACCTGGGGTGCCTGGAAAGACACAAGGAACAAGGAAGGATCAGACACATACAGTAGCAAACACATTTCTTGGACATTGAACATTTCCTGCCTGGCAAGAAACAGCTACATGAGAAAATGTCACAGGCCCATAGCTTCCCCCTCCTGGGCAGCTTGGCTTCCGTGCCAGGCAGTGAGTGAGTAGGGAGCACGCCTCGCAAACAGGAACTGTGCCTGGGGAAGTCGTAGGCCACTTGCTAGAGATGGACCATTTTGCTGCCAGGAGTACGCACGGGAAAGCGGCACAAGCCACCTGGGAGGCCCGTGGGGCTGGGAGTGGAGCTGTCCATCTTATGACAAGGCCAGCCTCAACCAGGAGCAGCACAGGTCGCCAGGACCCGCAGGGCAGCCCCAGCCCAGGAATGCGGCAGGCCCTCAGACGACCGCTGGACCGCGAGAGGATATGACCACCTCTTCTCGCCTCTCCTTTCCCCCATGTCTACTAGGCTGCGAGTACAAAATGACGACTAATAATTGCCACGGCATAGCGATTACAAACATAGACTCTGGAACCAACTGCCTGAGTTTGGATCCCAGCTCAACCCCTTAGTAATTGGACAATTATTTAACCTGGCTGTACCTCAGTTTTCTCATTTGAAATGGGGGTAATAGTGGTACCTACATCACGGAGTTGTTATAAAGATAAAATAAGTTGCTGTTTATAATACACTTAGGTCAGTGCCTACCACCTGTTAAGCACCATGACGCCGAAGCTGTCATCATAAAACAGCAGCAAACACTTCATGCTAGCATGTGCCAAATACCAAACTACGTATTTATGTGCATTAGATCTCACTGAATCCAGACAAGAATCCTGAACAGAACCACATGGGTGGGTTCTATCATCGTCCCCCCTTTTACAGATGGAAAACTGAGGTTCAGGTAAATGAAGTTCCTATGGTGAGAAAGTGGGGAGCTGGGCTGACGCCAGGCCCCCCGGCTCCTGAGCCGCGCATGCAGCGGTTGCGTGCTACAACCTCCCCTAGGTAAGCCCACCTGGCTGGTTTTCAGCCTAATTTGAAGTGGCTGATGTGTACAAGTGGCAGAGGACTGGGTCAGGTCACATCTGCACCGGAGTATTTGTTTTTCTGGCTTTCTGTTCTGGCCACGTTTGCAGGGCTCACCGTGCTGCATTCTTACTCCACAGCTCTCCGGTTCAGTTTCCCACCAAGGCCGGGCTTGGAGGGAAGGGTAGAAGGGAGGAGGAAAGTCATGTGGCCAGCACCACAGTGGAAATGGGGCGGCCTGGGGTGGAGTAGTGAAGAAGGAACTAAGATTACCGATTTAGCACCTATTATATGCCTGGCATCCCACCAGATAAAGGATTAACAAAATCTTCAACGGACCTTAGGAGGCTGTAATCTGGTAATATAAATAGGGAAACTGAGGTTTAAAGAGATAACTGGACTTATAAAAGGCCCCACAGAAAGGCCAACTTACCTTCCCCCCACACCCCCTGTGATACAAGGGGACCAAATCACCTCTGGACCTGCCATCAGACCCCTTCCTCCCACCTCTCCCTTTGCCTCCTCTAATCTCTCTCGAGATCCAGCCCTGAGATGGCCCTAGCGCATGGCCAAACCACGATGAAGACCCAACGACAGTGTCTGCGCCAGTGCCTACAGGACCCCCGACATTTCCATCACTCCAGCTTTACCTGGAGGGGCAAGGGACCATGTCAGTGGCTCCCCCATCTTCCTCCCCCCTCACCTTTCATCTGCATTCACCCCAAATACAGAAATGGACCACAAGACCATTCTGCTTTCTTCTGCTTTCCAATCCCTGTCCTTGGTCCTTCAAGCATTTTTTTCTCAACTGGCAATCGCCTGTCTGGAGGGAAGGAAACGCTGCAAGGTCAGTGCGGGAGAGAGGCAGTGAGAAACCTGAGGCCCAGAGAACAGCCTGGAGAAGGAGGGGCGCCAGCTGGCAGGCTGCGTCTCAGAGCTCCTGACCGGAGCCTGGAAGCCAGGGCCCTGGACGTGCCTGGCACAAGAGAAGGAGCCCAGGCAGCTCAGGGTGCCGGGACGGGCAGGTGGGGGAGCCCCAAGGGCCAGCACCGCTGCCCCCCGCCCCCAGAATACCACAGACAGCTGTGTTGCGTGGCTGCCTGGCCTGAACCAACTCCTGGCCCTCTGTTTACTCCCGCTCTCAAGTTTTACGGTAACTCTCCCTGACCAGGCCTGTTCCCGGTCCCCAGTTCTAGGTTAGCTTCCCTTATCTCTCGACTATGTTCCCAGCACTGCTTTAAACAAATCCAAGATATCGGGTATTTCAAAACAGTTGCTCACTCCGTGCTTGCAAAACAACTCTTTCCTAAACGGGTGTGGGTGGTATGTGTGTGCATTTGTTTTTTATTAGCATGTTTCTTAATCTTAACAGGGCTTTTCAAACTTTAATGTGCATTTGCATCTCGTGGGGATCTTTTTAAAATACAGATTCTGATGCAGAAGGTCTGGCAGGGGTCTGTGGTGCTGACAGCTGGTCCAAAGAGCACACTTTGCGGAGCACACTCTGGAATGCTGAGCAGTGAGTTCTAGAGCAATGGCTCTCGGCAGAGGAGGGCGTCAGAATCGAGACACACACCTACCTCCTACTCCCTTCGCCAAGACAGAGAAGTTCTGATTCAGTAGGTTCGGGGTAGGTCCTGACATAGGTATTTCAAAACAGCCTCAAATGGCTTAATTTGCCCATCCCCTGCAAAAACTGGTTGCCAACTACTGACGATACTTGCTCACCAAATAGTCAGCAAGTGCCGGATATAACCTAGATGCACTGTCTCCATCCCTCCTCGCAGCAGTCTGAGGGAGGCTCTGTGAAGATCCTCATTCTACAGATGAGGAAACCGGGAGGTAAATTAAACTGCGCAGTCACGAGCCGGGGCCCTCAGGCTCTGTGCTTCCTTAGCCAAGGAGAGGAACGTGGGATTGTGGCCGGAGGAGCTGGGCTCGAGGCCGCTTCCCTGCTGTCCGACCTAGTACACGCAGCGTATTAAATCCGTTTGGGCCCACGTTTCCTCACCTGTAAAACAGAGCTAACACCAGCAACCTAAAGGGGAGGAGGGCTGTGAAGATTAACTGGGATGATACAGGTGACAAAAACATGTACGAGTGTTAAATAATTAACTAAATATAAAGTGCCTCGGGCCCCCACGGGTGGCATAATACCCTTGCTGCCAGGAAAACCCTGTCTGTGCAGCTCCCTTGTCTCCTGCAGCCGCAGCCAAGCCCTGCAGACGGCACTGAAGACAGACGCTGGGAGAATTATGCCGCAGGAGGCAGGGGGAGGCTGGCTCAGTCATCCCCCTTGCTGCCCCGACAGGGAAACACACACACACACACACACACACACACACACACTCACACACACTCACACGCCCAGAGAAGACCAGAAAGTCAAAGTCAGGAGCTGGACCCCAGCCCTGGGAGCAGAGGGGAGGGTTCCAACACACCCCGCTGTGCTCTCAACCTCCCCTCGCTTGCGGAGGCTCTCATTTGAGGGGTTTTCCTGAAGCGCTTCTCCCTCCTGCCTCCTTTGCCTGCTCCGTGAGGGCTGTGAAATAAATCTTCCAAAACTGCGTGCCTGAAGTTAGCCCAAAAGCACGGAAGTGGCCCTCCAATGGCTGATCCAACTATGAACCGCCTCTTTTGTTTAAAATTAACAAATCAAAAGCCTTAGTGAGAAGTGTGAGAAGCTGCAGGAGAGGTCAGGGTATGAGACTGGGAACTAGAGTATGTGGTGATCCTTGCCCAGGCCCTCTGAACAACCACATGACCTTGAACAAGTCATTTCACCTGGCCGGGCCTCAGTTTCCTCATCTAGAAAATGAGAAGCTGAGCTAAAGGATCTCTGTGATGTTCATATTTTACTACGCCTAAGTCCCATGTCTTCCAAGGAAAGGAGATCCCCACCCTGTTGTCAGGGAGATGCCCTCCACCGTTCTACAAGGGCAGGGAAGTGCTTAGAGCCTTAGACCAACGCAGCTGGGCAGGGAAACAGAGAACTAAAATAGGAGGCAGAGAGCTGACAACTGTGCGTCATTCAGAAGTTAAGACAAAATCCTTTGAAGTTATGACTTAAGTGCGTGAAGGATGCAATTTCATTTACAATTCTATTCAAAATACTTGCCAGAAATACACTCACTACAAAATACAGCGCTGTGGGGGCTCCTGTAGGTAGGTGGAAAAGACATTCTTCTGACAGGCTCGTCTTAGAGTTAGGACTGATTGTGGGCACACGGACCCAGCCCCCAGCACCCTTCATTGTCCCCAGCTCCAAGCCTGAGAGGCTCCTACCAGTCCTTCTGGGAGAGACTCACCTGTTAAAGAAGGTCTCTGCTAACATCCCAGAAGGTGGGAACACAGACTGGGCCAGCCAGGGGCTTTGGATCAGAATCCAGGTTCTGGTCTGTGTTTTTGCCCAAGTGGAAGAGGAAGCGGCAGGTCCGGTCGGCACCCAAGCAGCTCTCCCTGCCCAGTCCCGGCCCAGACTGACCCAGCTGGTGCTACAGCTCCAGCTGCAGAGAGTTTCTGGTAAACCAAAGGAGGAAGCAGTTCTAATCCTCTGCGCCCAGAAGACAAGGGGTAAGGGGGTGGTGGGAAGGAGCTGGAAGGTAAAGATCAGTGGCAGCTGCCACCCTGTCCCCCTCCCCAGCTTTGACTATGCTACCTTCTGTGTGCAAGGCAGGAAGAAAGCAACTTTTCTTCAAATCACGGCCCATGAGTTGGGAATTTTTAAAAGATCATGCATGTGGGAGTAAAACAAGGATTCAAACTAAATACCATTTTAAACTGGGCGCAAGGTGATGTGCCCAGTCATTTTCATCAAGGCCGAGCCACGTATTTTTCCTGCACTCTTCCCTTCCTGTTCTAGCCCATCTGTGCCAAATGCATCCAGACAGAAGCAAGTCATTCCCACCTGTAGGTCCCCATCCCGGGTCTCTATAATCAGGGATGCGCTGGAGCCACTTTGTATAGCACACAAGATTCGAATGCTCGATTTCCAGGAATTTTTCAAGCCAGTTGTTAAACACAGCCATTATTATTAAAAATGGAATTACATAAATTTATAATTAAATTATATTTAAAACAAAGGTAATAAAATGCTCAAAGCTCATCACTTCTTAATCATTTGACGACATTTTACTAATATCTGTGCTCTTGACATTATTTACATCTACTGTATCTACACAGTGAAGATATTCTATAACGGTGTGTTTGAAATAGGCCAACGTGGCAATAGTGACACCACAGACATTGGCAAAAGTTTTAAATCAGGTTTCGCACCACCAAACCCCAGCCCTTGCAGAGTCAGTCGTTAAACATTTCCCAGCACACCACTGCCTATACACCTGTCTTTATTTCCAGCCTGGATTTCTCCCCCTAAACTCCAGACTCACACGTTCAACTGCTACTCTGACAGCATTAGTTGGATGTTTACCAGACTTAACATGTAAAAAATTGAACTGATTTATCTCCCAACCTGCTTCAAATGAAGTTTTCCCCATTCTCAATAAATGGTAATTCTGTCCTTCCAAGCGTTCAGACCAGAAACCTTGGGGTCGTCTGATCTGTCAGCAAGTCCCAGTTTCTACCTTCAAAATGTATCTAGAATATAAGGCACCATCATCTCTGTCTGCATTACTGTAGGACCCTCCTAAGCGGCCTCCAGCATCTACCTCTGGACCTTCTATGGCTGAACCTCAACACAGCAGCAGTCAGAGTGACCTTTTTATAGTGTTGGTCAGATCACGTCATCCTCAATTTAGAGGTCCACAGGGTCTACGCACTCTGGCCTCCCACCCGTTACCTCTTTGTGCTCTTCTCCTACTATTCTGCCCCTCTCCAGGCCTCAGCCGCCAATGCTCCCGTTGCAGGGACTTTGCACCTGCTGTTCTCTCTGCCTGGCCTAGTCCCACCCCCTCCTGCAGGTGTCCACATGGTTCACTTGCTTACTAACTTCAGTCCTTTGCTGAAATGTCACCTGCTCAGTGAGCCATTCTCAAATCACTCTGTAAAACTGTAAACCTCCCACCCCCATCCTCCTCCCTGCTTGATTTCTCTCTGTAGTACATACCCACTTTCCTAACATACTCTGTGATAATTACATTTATTTTGTTTGTTGTCTGCCACTCTTCCCCACAAGAATGTAGGCACCAGTGAGGACAGGGATTTTTGTTCTGCTCTCTGCAGTACCTCCAGTACCCTGATCAGGGCCTGGCATACAGAAGGCGCTCTATAAATGTTTGCTGAATGAACAAATAAACCCCATTTGCATAGGACCTCTGTCATTTCTGCATTTGAATGATGGCACTAAGGAATAACGCTAATGGCGACTTCCAGCACTGTGACACAGCACACATCAGTGTCAGCTTACTACTTGTAACAATACTACTTATAATAAAAGAGTTATTTATAGAGTATTTAACTCCATGCCAAATGCTAGGCTGAGAGTTTGACACGCCTCATACCATTTAATTCTTGCCACAATCCTGTGAGGTAGGTACTATTATTATCCCCATTTTAGCAGTATGTAGGGAGGCAGCTAAGGTGCAGAGAGGTAAAATAAATTCCTAAAGGTCAGGCAGCTTAGAGGTGATAGGATTTTAATATAGGCAGTCTGGTTCCAGAGCTAACCTCCCACCCACCTACAAAATGTGACTACACCCCCAAGTGGTAAGATGTAAAACATTGTATTAGATACTGGTTCTGCTTCTCTAAAGGACTGGAACAAGAGTGGTTTAAGCCAGATAGGCTATTTCTCTGCTCCATGAAGGCAAGCTGCCCTGAACACTAACGGCTGCGACTGGCCTCTGCCTCTCAGGGCCACTTTGCCTAATTGTGATTCATGCTCCTTCCTTCTGAAACCATGAAGACATCATGCTGAAGCCTGAGTTGGCTTGTTAAAACCTGGAAAACCCTCGAGGGCTAGTTTCTAGAGAACTGGTTAAGTGAGAGAACTCTGGATTCAAATCTTCGCTGTGACCCCAGACGAGTTATTTGACCTCTCTACCTCAACCACAGAATGGGAAAATTAGTTCACACAAGCACAAAATGAGATAAGCCACATACATTTAGCACAATGCTTGGCAAACAGTAAGCACTCGAGAAATGTTAGCTTCTCTCATTAAGCCATTAGCATCATGAATGCAGGCCTTCTTGCTAGCTTCTTGGAACTGCTGTAAAACCAATTAACCATTCAAACAGAAAAAAGGCCAAGGAACAACTAACTCATGGCCAGCTTGTCCAAACATACTGATGAAAGATTAAAGGGATATAATGCATATTCTAAAATATGACTATTCTATACCAGTTTTCCCTCATCTGCTACCTTTCATGAGCCAGGGGCCTGTTGGGGGTGGGCAAGGATCTCAGACTCATGATCTTTTCAGAAGTTCTCATTTTGGCTAAACATTCGAGGTTGAGTGAGCTGGTTTTCAGAGATCCAGAGGGAGAGGTTTGCCTCTGGAAAAGCATTCATCAGATCGGTGTCTTGGAAACGCTGTTTGAGACCTGAGGGCCAATGCCAAAGATTAAGCATACCCCAAGGGGAAAAGCATGGAGCTCCCCCTCTCCTTGGACTCAGTTCCAGGAAGCCTGGGGAAAGGGACGCGCTGGCGCCCCGGGGCTCCCCAGAAGGGGCCTGGCTGCCTCCTACCGAGCCGCCACCAACCCGCAGGGCCGCCCGGGCAGGGCAGGGCACAGAGTGAGGGCCGCGGGTCTGCGAGCGACACGCGCGCGGCCGGCTCGGGCCGGCGGTCGGGCCCCGCGCACGGAGGCCGCGGCGACGGCAAGCGGGGGCGGCAGCTTACTTCATCTCGCTCATCAGCGCCGGCCGCTGCTCCGGGAAATGGCCGGGCGGCGCGGGCGCGGCGCTGCGGGCCGGGCTGGGCCAGGCCGAGCCCGCTCCAGGGGCTTCCCGGCGCGGGCCTGACAACCGACCCGGGCCCGCGC
>VBSM01000529.1:4035559-4053336 GCA_008086735.1 Cheirogaleus medius | reverse complement strand
AAAAAAAAAAAAAAAAAATTAAATACAGAATTATTATACCATCAAGCAATTCCAATCCTAGGTACATGCCCAAAAGAACTGAAGGCATGGGCTCGGAAACTTGTACACTAATGCCCACGGCAACAATATTCACAATAGTCAAAAGGTGGAAACAACCCAAGTGTCTGTAAACAGATGAATGGATGAACAAAAATGGTACATCCATACAATGGAATAGTACTCAGCCACAAAAAGGAATAAAATTCTGACACATGCTACAACATGGATGAAACTCGAAATCGTTATGCTAGGTAAAAGAAGTCAATCACAAAAGACAAATACTGCATGATTCCACTTGTGTGAGGCCCCTAAAATAGGCAAATTTCTAGAGACAGATAGTAGAGTGTTGGATGCCAGGAGCTAGGGGGAGGAGAAATGGATAGTTAGTATGTAATGGGGACAGACAGAATTTCCGTTTGGAAAGATGAAAAGTTGTGGAGATGGTCACTTAAATTGTAAAAACTTAATGCCACTGAATTGTACACTTAAAAATGATCAAAATGGTAAATTTTATATTTGCATATTTTACAATAAGAAAATATTTATAATCAAGATTCCTGCCAATAAAAAAATATTTTTAACAATTACCGAAAAGAAAAGACAAGCCACGTTTGGGGACAGCATCCCGCGGGTGAGAAGCTAAGAGACACTCGGCTCGTGCAGTAGGATTTAACCTGGGACCTGTCTGGCTCTCTCGGTGGGATAAGGAGGGGCCCAGCTGCCAGCTGGTCATCTGTCCACTTTGGTATGGGGAAGGGTAGGCACATGGAAGTTTGATCACCGTAGCCGACACCTGTCAGAGCTGGGACAGCAGCCAAGTTCACGTGGCAAAAACAGGAATCTCTTCAAGGGCCCGGAACACGCCTTCATTTCTGCATCCCTCTCCACACTGCGACTATACCCGTGCATCTGCAATTTCAGTGTAAAGGGTAATTATGTGTCAGCTTATCCCCCTTTGAGTCCAGTCCGGGAGAATGTGGAGTACATTTAACATAAGAGGCGTATGCAATTCCAACATACGCCAAAGTCTCTGAAACACTTTATTTCCAGAACTCATGCGAGGGGGTAACATGCAAGTAATGTTTTCCTAACTCTTCTAGAATTAAGCGCCCCCTGGATGAGGCTTCAAATGAGCTTGTCTATTAAGTTCCAGGACGCTGGGTAAAGTTAGCGCGGGAGGCTCCCAGGTACTTGAAATCCGAATCACAAATAGACCGCTAATGAGTGCTGCAGTTAGAACTGGTTCCACACAAACATGTATTTAGAGGTGAGGCAGGAAGTGCAAATGGAACCCTAAATAGTGCATGTGCTAATTGTGCTTTCCTGCAAGTGGGGGATTAACCCTGACGGATATTTGTAAAGCTTTTGTGTGTAACTGGTGCTGTTGAACAAATGGGACTTGTTAGGTGCAAAAGAAAACAACTTAATCTTCCCCCATTCTGGCTCAAACCTGTTTGAATGTTCTTCTTTGCCTCTTGGATAAAATTTAAGAGAAACCCCCGACTCTCCTGGCCTCTTTCTCCACTCAGTATTTAAGATGTCCAGTCCCATATAAAAGTCAAAACACCAGGTTATAGTTTCTCCACACCCCAACTCCTGGTGGGGAGGGAGCAGGGAGGGGGATTCTGTTTCCCCAGGCACCCCCCTGTTTGCCAGCGGCACTTGCTGGCTCCCCTAGTCTTCCAACAGGGAAGGGGACAGGTGAGGGTTAATGAGACAGGTAGATCACAGGCTGGCCTGCTGCTCCCTGGGTTTGGCGGGAATTTAAACTTATCACGCTTGGGCACTTTAGAGGGTCTTTCAAGACTCCTTCCACACAAGGCTCTCTCAGCTGCTGTTCTTTTTTGTTGTTGTTGTTGTTGCTGCTGCTCTTTTGATTCCAGTGAAAACATGTCCTCTGGCTGCTCTTTTCATTTGTAATTCCACCTCCAGCTCCTGGGGATGATTGTGTTAAACCCCTGCATTCTCCTCCCCACCCTGGGTGGTCTGGTTGGGAGGATCTAAGACCCTCCCAGACCGGCACCTGGTCCAAGGCATCTCCCACCTCAGACAGGCTGTCAGGGAAGGAGTGTTCCCACCAGGGCTGCTTGAGCCAGGTGCCCCCTGCCCAGGCCTCTCAGGTGGAAGTCGCACCCTGGCCATTGCCTCCCGGGCCTGGGGACGCTGCCAGCTAGAGGAAAGGAGGAAGCGGTCCCCTCCTTCTCCCCCACAGGTGAGGGTGGGGCATACTTGCCAGACACTGACCAGCCTTGTCTAAAAACATCCTTTCCCTAATCTCAAATTTGCCAGATCTCTTTTCTGCCTCAAAGTAGCTGTTGAGCTAACGGATGCAAAACTCTTCTTTGACCCCTCCTTGCCTGTTTGCTGGGTCATCCACACCTTACTCTGGAATTGGGAATAATGGTTGGTGACTAAAGACCAGGCCCTCAAGTGACATGGGGCCCAAGTCCTATTTTAATGTCCCATTACTCATGCTTTTTAATGGCCGAAAGATGGAGTGCAGGCAGGGTGAGGGTTTCCTTTTTTCATATTTTAACAGTTTTGCTCAATACTCAATCTAAAAGAGCTGACAAATTCTGAGCAGAACTCCAGGGACCCATGTGAATCACTGAGCAATTTCAGAAGGCCCAGAAGGCTGCTCAAAAGCACAAGTCACTGGTAAGAGCTCAGGCAGCTAATGACGGTCTTTACGGACCACGTGGTGCATCGACGAACCGGAATCATCCTCCGTTGGATGAGTTTTGTCAGCTATATTCGTGATCTCGTGGGCGCCCTTATTCTAGGTACCGCAATACAGGTGTGGTACCCTTCCTCCCCTAACCTAATTACGAAGCGGTTGGGTACCGTCTCACGCCATCTCAGCACACATTTATCACCCCAGAGAGCAAGCACGCGTTGGCAGCCACCCTCCCCCGTCACTGTATGCTCCTGTCTTAGCACCAGGCCTGGCACGTCCTGGGATGTAGGAGACAAAGCCCGATTTGAATTACAACCTCAGGGTGAAGTGGAGAGATCCACAGAGACCAGGAATTTATTCACCAAGGAATTTACTCTTCCCCTTAAAAACATTCTTTTTAATTAGATTTTAGATATAAAAAAAAATCAATCTCTGCTCTTTTATTTTATTACTCTTCTGTTATATTAGATTGTGCCCTTGGTGCCTTAGAACCATAATGACTGAAGTCAATAAAACAAAATAGCAGGCACATTAAAACCGCCTGTATTTTTAAAAAGTGGACCCCTAACATCCTCCACCAGAATGGCTGGGTTTTCTAGTCTACAAGGTGAGAGGACATAGTGTTCTGTCACGGCTACTTGCCTTCCCAATATCCATTCTCCCTTCTGCATTGGGAACCGACCTTTGGTTTTATTCTGTATGGCAATGTATACAAGCTTCTCTTGCAGCTGAATGTGGCCGTGTGACTAAGTTCTGGTCAATGAAATATAAGCAGAAGTTGTCAGATAGAATTTATGAAAGGGGGGACAGACAGCTGGCATGTGCTTTTTAAATATTCTTCCTGCCCCTGCCTCTTGCTTTTTGCCTGGGATGCTGATGTGACAGCTGGAGCTCCAGCAACTCGATCGGCTCATGAAGCAACTCTGAGAATGGAAGTCACAGGGTAAGGGTGGTAGAAGAGAAAGGTAGGAAGAGCCAGGGTCTCTGATGACACTAATAATACTAATGGAGCCATCATAACAGTCAGGGACTTTTGACCTCTGGAATACTTTTAGATGAAAGAGAAATAAAATTCTATTTTGTTTAAGACTTTATGGCTTCTGTCATTTACACAGTCTTCTATGGTTACATCTGTTATAAAGGATCACTTAAGGCACCTGTCATTTTATTTTACCCATTGTGGAAGGAAGTCTCTCTAAATGTATTGCATTCTCTCTTGCCTTCTTAAACCAATCATATAGTGAACATACGGTTGCTACATAAAATACAGGAGGCTTGGCTAAATTTGAATTTCAGATAAACAATGAATTATTTTTTAGTATAAGTATGTCCCATGCAATCTTTGGGACATGGTTTTACTAAAAACTTATTCATTGTTTATCCGAAATTCAAATTTAACTGGGAGTCCTGCAGTTTTTTTTGCTAACTCGGCCAGCCCTAACCAAACAGACTTTTTCTGCTGTTTCCTACGGTCCCGTGAGCAGTGATGCATAGGGAGCCCATTAAGGCACATACGGCTCTTGGCCCCTGTCTGAGATGGGCGCAGGTTGCCATGTTTTTGATTGCTATTTTCTTATTCTGCTCTTTATAACGTTTCTGTCTCTTCCCTGGTTACCAGCCTATCGATTGCCCCACCTGCCACCCTGGGCGTCCCTGTCTGTCTGTTATAGCCCCTCCGAGTTTGCGATGTGCCCCAGTAATCTGTGGCTGAGCCGTGTTCAGGGTGTGTGCCCTGGAGCTGGAAGTCTGGATGGACTCTAAGTCCCCCGCTTGTAGCTCTGTGACCTTGGGCAAGTCATTCGACCTGTCTGAGCTCGGATTCCCTTGCAATAATGTGAGGGAGAGTCAGAGCTGCGTCACGGGCTATGTGAGGGTTAAATATGTTTAATACGGAGAATATGCCGGGGGCAGCGCCTGGCCCTTAGTAAGCACTCAGCAAATGCAAGCAATTGCCATGTGGTGAGCTCAGCAACCGGATAATTAGGCTGGATAAACAGGATCTAAGAAGAGAGCTTCTATGAGTAAAACATGAGCAATAAGGATGTTGAGGTCCCTGAGAGGAAGGGAGGCTAGGAGCTGGGCCCCCAAATCCGGGGAGAGCGGAAGAGTGCCGTCCAGGCCGGCGCATGATGCGTGGGAGAGTGGGGGCTAAGTGGGCAGAGCAGGTACCGTCATGGGCTGAACTGTGCTCCCCCAAATCCATATACTGAAGCCCTAACCCCCAGTATGCCAGACTGTGACTATGTTTAGATGTAGAGCATAGGGTCTTTTATTTATTTATTTTGAGACAGAGCCTCACTCTGTTGCCCGGGCTAGAGTGCCGTGGCATCTGCCTAGCTCAGCAACCTCAAACTCCTGGGCTCAAGCGATCCTCCCGCCTCAGCCTCCCAGGTAGCTGGGACTACAGGCATGCGCCACCATGCCCGGCTAAGTTTTTGTGTCTATTTTTAGTTGTCTGGCTAATTTTTTCTATTTTTTAGTAGAGACGGGGTCTTGCTCTTGCTCCGGCTGGCCTCCAGCTCCTGACCTCAAGCTTTCCTCCCTCCTTGGCCTCCCAGAGTGCTAGGATGACAGGCGTGGGCCACCGCACCAGCCAACATAGGGTCTTTAACGAGGTAATTAAGATATTAGAGTGGATCCTAATCCAACATGACTGGTGTCCTTATAAGAAGAGATCAGGACACAGACACACACAGAGGGACGACCATGTGAGGACGCAGGGAGAAGGTGGCCATCCACATGCCAAGGAGAGAGGCCTCAGGAGAAACCAGCCCTGCTGACACCTTGATCTTGGACTTCAGCTTCCAGAACTGTGAGGGAATGGATGAACCTGTGCTACTTTGTTACAGCAGCCGGGTGACAGACTGGCAGTGGCACGGTGTCAAAACAGAAGGCCGTGGAAAGACAGCAGTAGACCCAGCACGTGAAGCAGCCACTCGTCCCTTTATCCAGTAGACAGTAGTGTCGCTGTTGCTGGTTGCTCACCGACGCCAGGTGCTCTCGGCACAGGCTGGCGGAGAAGGCAGCAGCGGTGGCTCTAGCGAGAGGAGATAGAGCACACGTGAACTGACACCCAGACGCTCGCAGAGACGGCAGACGACACACACCGCGGCTGCCTGGGAGGGCGGGGGGCAGAGACGGCTTCTAGAGAAGAGGTCAGAGGAGGCCACTCTCAGGCGAGGGTGCCGGGCTGACAGTTGGAGGGGAGAAGGGGTCAGGTATGTGTTTTAAAGGCCCCAAAGGAGGCGGGTGCAGCTGGAGCTGAGCGTGTGGAGAGGGCGGCCGGGGGACGCAGCGGGCGGCGGTCGGACTGCACAGCCCCCCGGCCTCGGTCAGGCGTCTGTGTTTCATTCGAAGACAAGGGGCAGCTCCGAAGTGGCGTAGAATTGCAGAGGCAGGGGCCGCTCAAGCCAGACTGTCCTTCCAGCCCGGGTGTCGTGGTGCCACTTCCGCAAGCCGATCCGCGGAGCTGTGGCATGGGCCGTGGGAAGGCAGCTTTCACTCATGGGGGGATGTTAGAAATCCCCAGGTGGCGGACGTCACAGGGTTGCCTGGAATTGATGAGCAATTCCACTGAGCACAGACAGAGAAGAAAGGGAACAAGCTCCTTCCTTCATTTACAAATGTATACGGAGCCCTACCGAGTGCCAGGCACTGTTCTAGTGCTGGGGACACCAGGGGAATGGAATGGCCACCTTCTCTGCCTTGGGGAAGGTTGTGTTCCAGGGCAGGGAGGCAAAGAGTAAACAAGTGAGCGTACGGTGTCGGGTGCTGATGAACACGCTAAGAGGAGAAATAGCTGGGCAAGGAAGAGAGTGGCTCCGAGGGGCTGGTGTGCTGTCGTGGGTATACACCAAGAGGCGTGGGCCCTGTGGGCAGGGTGAAAGGTGCTTGTGGCTAAGGGGGTCGTGTCAGGGACCCCAGAAAGGCTTTTCTGCAATGGAAATATTTTTCATTTGGCTGCCAGGACCTGAAAATGCACCCGGATTCCTTTGCAGTGAATGTGTCTTCATTCTTCTGTTCAACACGCACACCTTTGGGAAGAATCTCGCTTAAACCAGTTAACTCCCAGCGTCTTCGCAAAGATACATTAACAGTCTACGCAGTGCAAGCCAAACCTTGGTTTGGTTCAGGGAAAGGAAGGCAGCAAAGACTTCACCCAGCGTGGACAGAATCTGACCTCTCCACTGCTCGTGGTAGGCGCTCAACAAATACTTAGGAAATGAACCACTGAGAAAAACCAGAGTGTGCAGACATAAGCTGGCCGATCTGGTATTTGAACAAGTGTGGGTGGTGGCCATCCCATAGCTGAGGGCAATGAAGAAGCAAGAGGAAGAAATAATAGGAGAGTTTGGGGTGGAAGGGTTTTTACGAATCACACAATGCGTTTGGCTTTGTCATCCCTGTGCCCGCACGTGGCACTGCTCAGAGCAGAAGGAACTCCGGGCGGGCACAGTCGCCAACACGAGCGATGTAAAGGATTCAAGGCGGGGAAAGCCTTTATCTCCTGCTGACGGCCAAGACTGCCATCTTGTACCCCTCCCCGGCAACTGTGGTTTTGTGTTGGTGGAGAAGAGGCTGAGCGGGTTGAGGTCATCAAAGAAGGCTCTTTACTCATCCGGAAAGAAAAGCCACCATGATGCGTTCGACTTTCTCCAGCCTCAGTCCAGATGTTTTGCATCTAGAGGTCCAGGGACTTTTTATGATTTAAGACGCAGGGACTCCCCGGAATTGATGGCAACCGTGGGGGCCTATCTAGGCCGGCGCTAGTGTTCAGGTGGCACAACTCCCGTCATTCGGGGGCTCTGCCTCCTCCTAAAAAGGAAAAGGCTGTGCAACCAACTCTAGAGGTAATATTTTAGAACCACTTCCAGACAGAACACTTGCCCTAGGTTTAACCTACTTTCTCCTGCTGAACTGAAAATAAAAGAGGCAGTGGAAATGTTGCATATTAACCCCTCAGAAGGCAGCGGCGGAAAGACCTTGGCTGTATCCGCCTTTCACCTCTGTGTGCAAACTGCACATTGCCACTATAGGAGACCCAAACGGGAATTAGACTGCGTGCATTGTTTTTTTTTTTTAAATCAAGATCTACGTTTTCAAAGCTGTGACATCTCAGGTATAGAAAAAAAAAAAAGAAAAAATGAAGATCTAAGTTGACAGGGTCATTTTCCTGCCATAGCTGCGAGGATTTAGAAGCTAAGAAGAAAGCAAGTGTGTGTTAGAAACTTGCTCTTAAAGAAAGGGAAAGGGTGACCATATTTGTTAAAACACGGCATGGGAAAGGGGAGGTCAAATGTGAGGACCCCCAACGTTGACAGTGTCCAAAAGACCACTGTTGTCCCTAAGTTTCTTCTTTCCTTTTGATTTAAAAATGAGTGCTTGTTTCCTGTTAATTATTGGCCCTGACAGATGTTCCGTTCATCATGACTGACCAAGGCAGATGTGCAGCAGCGTCACTCCTCCATTCATAGGATGCCCTCGTGCACAGATCTGCACGATGAACTTCGCCGAGTCCCCCCATGTGCAGAAAGGCAGCAGAGGCCCTCCCTGGTCAGGATGGCCAAGGAGGACACCCAAAGTTAGATCGGCATGGAGCATACATCCAGAAACAACCAGCAAGTACCAGTAAAAGACAAATCAGAGACGCGGGTTGGACAGAAAATCAACGGTGTGAAGTTGAGACAGAGATGAATCTGCAGCCCTGCACAATTAAGCAGAGTGTGGTTAAGAGCACAAATTCTGGAGCCAGATGGCCTAAACCCTGTCACTGACTAGCCGTGTGACCTCTTTGTGCCTTAGTTTCCTCAACTGTAAAATGGAGGCGATCATAGTACCTGCCTCAGGGGGTTGGTGTAAGAATTAAATGTCAACACAAATGAGAACTAGAGAAAGACCGAGCGTTCTGTAGATGTAGCTACTAACTTCTTAGAACCAAAGAAGTCCAAGTTATGGCACCTCTGAGGATTGAGATGGGATCAGTGGCCATCACATTTCATTGCTGTTGTAATCATATGAAAATTTTCACTAGATGATGTAGTGGGTTGAAGGATGGCCCCCAAGAGATCTGTCCAGCTAGAACCTGTGAAGGGGACCTTATTTGAAGATGTGATTACGTTAAGGATCTGGAGATGAGATCATCCGGGATTAGAGTGGGGCTTCGATGCAATTACAAGTGTCTTTAAAAGAGAATAGACATAAGAGAAGGGAAGAAGACTCACAGGAGGACACACATGAAGACAGAGGCAGAGATTGGAGTGATCTGTCCACCAGCCCGAGAACACAAGTCTCCCTCTGAGCCTCCAGAAGGATCCGACGCTGCAGATACCTTGATTTTGGACTTTTGGCCTCAGAACTGTGAAACAACACATTTCTGTTGTGTTAAGCCACCAAGTCTGTGGTAATTTGTTAGGGCAGCCCAAGGAATGGAATGCAAATGGCATTCTGGGTTTCAAAGCTGGAGGGAACCAAAGAAATGCTTCCTTTGGATTCCAAGCCTTGTGTCTGGTATCGCATCTGGATGCAGAAAAATTACTTGGTATTTTTCCCACTTTTAAAGAGCTGAAATGCCTTGGCTTCAGTCTGCATATCATCTGTGACATCATCTATGAAGAGGAAACCGAGTCACAGAGCAGAGAGGTGATGGTCAAGGTCACGTGAGGAAGGGGCAGAGGCAGACCGCCTGCCCCAGAGGGTGTGATGACAGGCACGGCGAGAGGACCGTAGGGTGAAGAACCTGAAGACCCAGACTCTAATCCAGGCACTGCATCCTGCTGGCCAGGTGACCTTGAGCAAGGCCCGGCCACTTCTCAGGTCTCAGTTTTCCTGTCCATGGGACAGAAGGATTGGGCGACGTGCTCTCTGGGGTCCCTTCCACTCGGGTGCCCCACGAGTCTGTGGCCTCCCACACTGCCCCCTGTCCCTACCGCAGCAGCCGGGATGCAGTGAGGGGACCGCAGCCGGCTCTTGGCTCTGCCCGCCGGTGTAGCGCAGGCTGCGCGGCCTCACCTGTCTGCCAAAGCCCTCGAGCGAGGAAGGAGGGTGAGGGCGGCCAGCAGGACTATGTGCCCGTGTGGCCATGGTGCACTGCAGCAGCGTGGCCGTGTCCCCGGCGGGATGTGGGCAGCAGAGCCTCCCCACTTCCTCTGTTTGGAAACAAGTCACACACTCCTGGTCTCACCTCAGTAATGAAAAGTACACAGAATTGATGCAATTGGTCCTTCTGAACAATTTATTTAGAAGAGGAGTTTTAGTCCCCCCCCCCAAAAAAAACCAGACACACACACACACACACACACACACACTTTCTCCTTTATTGTCCTTTCTCTGAGTTTGCAATAAATTCCCAACCTGGGAATACCCACATCTCCCCTCACCCTCTTCTACCTCGAGGTGTATCCATTCTGCACTATCCCTTGTGGATTATATTTGAATGCGCTATTTTAACCACATCTGCATTTAAAGTGCTTCTCCTCTCCTGGAATTTTCTCAATTAAATCCCTGTCTCGATCTTAAATGATATTAATTTGCACAGAGCCAGCAGCAGAAATTTAAAGAATCGTAGATGTGTCAAGAAAAAATTGACACTTGGAGAGAAAAAAAAAAATTGACACTTGGTGGCTATCTCCTACATTTCACTTGCATGCCAGTTTTTTAAAATGGGGTTTTCTTGAAGGAAAGCAAAAGTAGAGATTTCTCCAACCATTGAGAATTTGCCAGCAGATGAGGAGGAATTTTCCTCTTCTTTTCACCCTGGGTTTACCTCTGTCCTTCTTGAGTAAAGCGATGGTGTCAACTTGTCTGAGGCAAAGCTGGCTGTCGCTCATTGCTGCTGCCCCTTCCTGCGCATCAGGCTCCAATTCTCAAAGTTCTGAACAAGTCCCACCTTCTCCAAAATTAAGGATTAAGGATTCTGCAGAGTCTCAATCGTCTTTTTTACAAGAAAAGCATCTTCAGGCGAACAAATGTAAGAGGTGGAGCAAAGCCCGGGGACTTTGTGAGGGAGTGTGGGGCGGGAGGAGGCTCTTTGGGGATGTGTCTCCATAGGAGTGGGCATCTTGCAGTGTCAGGGGTTTAAATTAAGCTGGGGGGGGGGGGGCGGGGAGGAGGAGAGACCATCCCCGACACCTGCAGCGTTGACTCCGGGCACCACTTCGGTGCAGGGACCCAGCTGACACTTCTTATTTCGGGTCCTGCCTTTCCCACAGCAGTCTGCAACTTGCCGGTGTCCGGGCAGGACGGCAGCAGCTAAGCAGAGGAGAGAGGTAACTTTCAGGGAGGGGTGTGTTGGTTTCTGGATACTAGATCAGCTCCTCTGCAGGCGCCTTGGATTGCTGGCAGAAAGATTCCTTTTCCTTTGGGTTTTAAAATGCTTTCTCCCCTAAGAAGCTAGAGTCCTCTCCCTGCACTGTGCAGAAACTCCGGGCTCGATAAACTCCATCCAGGTCCTCCCCCCATGGCTTCCCAACAGAGCGATAGAGGGAGAGCTGAGTCAGTTGCTCGTGGGAGTAAATTTTTAGAAATAATTTTTAAATGCCGTTCGATTTCTTTTTTTAAAAATTTCGGGTTTCTCATGTTGGTTTTGTGTTTGCACTTTGTGTTTTAATTCAGCTGCAGAGAGCATAAGTTTGTGGAGGAAATTTGGTGGGGGTTTTATGATTTAAAAAAAAAAAAAAATCTACTCCATTGCAGTCCCGCTGCAGTCCCAGAAACCTGGTTTAACTGCAGAGGATATCACGGTGCAGTCTGCCTCTCCTCTTTACCCTTGCCGGAGTCTGAGCGTCTGGCTCCCACCCGCCCGACTTCTCCAAGCTCCCCCTCCAATCTCCTTGCCCACCCACCCTCCGCAAAGGACCCCGGTAAGTGTGCTGATGTCCGTGACAGTTGGGGTTTGAAGGAGAATTTGGACACTGCAGCTTTAAGAATGCCGTACTGCGAAATCTTTCTCCTTCAAGTGACTGCAGAACTGCAGCAGCAGCAACAGCAGCAGTGGCGGGAGGAGGCTGCTGGAGGAAGAGGAGGAGGAGGAGGGAGGGGAGGAAGAAGAAGGAGGAGAAAGGAGGGAGGGAAGGGGATGCTGCCCACTCTCGGGTCAGCTTGTCGGGTACCTCGGACTGGGAAGCGCTCAGCCCTGGGCAAATCCAGAGCACCATCAGGGACGTTCACTTTTGGTTAGTTTCCCTCTCCCACATGTTGGGGGCAGGGACCCTTCAGACTTACCGAGTTTGAGCTCAGTCCTTGCCTTGGTGCGTGCCATCCTGCCGTGTGCGTTTGTGTCTGGTTAAACGGCCCTTCCAGCCATGTGGAATTGGGCTGGAGAATGCAGGGCTGATCTCTACTGCGATCTTTCTCCAGCCTGTCTTGAACCCTGGGAACACAGATGCAGCCGTCACTGCCTTATTAATTGGGGGTGGCGGTTTTCTTTCAGATTTACTGAGAGGAGCTTTGGAGGGAAACTCGAAATAGAATGATTTGCGACCGCAGGGGCAGAGGCTGCAGCATCTAAGAACGGGATGCACCCCTTCTGTGTTGGTAGCAGATGCTGAACGCTGATGCACTGGGTGCCAGGCGGTGGGGGGGGGGCTCCCTAAAGGGATCCTCTAGTCGGGACTGCACCAAAGTGGTAGAAAGCACACTTTGGCAGGGGCTCTTTCTAGGGAAATGCACGAGCAGCCTGAGGCACCTGAGCTGTGGTCTCTGGGGCCCAGACTCCTGCACACCCAGCCAAAGAGCCTCCCCAGAGCCAGTTGCTGCCTCGGTAGGTGCCGGCTGGAGGAGCTCCCAGGCTGGCACTGCTAGTGTGGCATTCCCAGACATGTGGTGCTCAGAGCAGCTCTGCATTGGGGGGGATGTTATGCAGTGCCAACGGCGGCGGCGCTGAGTGGTCCCAGGCACTGGAGGGCTGAGTCCCTTGTAATTCCTCCCAAGGCAAAAAGGTATCTTTTTACAAAGAGATTTTAGGTCGCACAATAAATCAGCTCAAAGGATGTGCAGCAAACCTCTCAGATATAAATTATCCAGGCAAGCCCTTGAAACAGCAACTAGGCTGTTCTAACAGCCGAGGCTGGAGGAGGGACATGACCTCCGTGGGTCCCTGCCTGGTGCTCTGGTTCTAACCATAGACAGGAGCCTGACTTGGAGGCACAGCCTTAGGAAACCTGCGGGCACCCTGACAAGGGGCTGCACGTTGATACTCCTTGGGGCATGAGAGGTGCTCACATGAAACCCCGCAGGCGTCTGGGGAACTTGGGCTCATAGACACATATCTTATGGGGTCTTAGATGGCATAATCACCTAGCCTGGAAAAGCACTCTGCAGGCTGAACGAAATTCCCTCCCCCCAAATTAGGAGTGTCTTTCCACTGGCTGCTTTCACGGTCCCCATTCTCTCCTCCTAGCCCTGTCTCTTGCTCCATTTTTTTATACTTTCCTCATATATTTAAAACCATCTTTGACTTCTGCCCATAAATCTGGGCAGACTCTTTAACTTTCCAGACTAACATCCTTGGGCACAATGATTTTGAGCGCAGTGCACCCAGACTAGTCATTGGGGTCCCACACACCAGGGTCTTTTGAGGTCAGCGTCATGGGGTGCTAAAGAGGGAGCCTCACTCACCCGTGCGTCAGGCCGAACTCTGACCCACCCCAACCCCAGAAGCTGCTGGGATGGGCTGTTTGTGGACTTGGAGTTTCCCCCTGACATACCTGGGACTTGTGTAAAGAACTACACAGTATGAAATGAACAAGGGGGGCTGCCTTGGCTTCTACAAGCTTCTCGTGGCCAGAGGCCTCCTTCCCCCAGGCAGGTTCTGTCTGTGCTGAAGTGACCACGTCAAGGTGGCTGGGAAGAGGAGGTACAGCCTCCAAGTTGACCTGAGGCCCTCAGAGATGGGCAGGTGTGCTTTTTTGGGGGGGTCGGTTAGCTCCTGCAGACCCCTGAATACCTTCCTGCCTCAGGCAGCAGAACAGGGACAACGACTGATGAGAGGCTGGTACGGCAAGCGCTGGCCCAGGACAGTGGGGGCCCGGCATGTCTTAGGTTTCCTCCGGCAGAAAAGCCAATGAGTGAGTGCATGACGGCCACCACAGCTCCCCGTTCCCCCCAGGCAGAACTACTAGCTTTGGGTGCCCTTGTCCTGGCCCAGGTGTCAAATCCCCAAGGCCTGGTGTGTGACCCCACAGTAACATCTAGGGTCACATGGGCCTGGGTGGGGCTTGAAAAAGAATTCTGTCTTTCCATCCCCAAAGTCCTCAGAGCTGGGTGCAGCATAGTCCGGTAATTGTTGGGGGGAAATGAGGCTACAGCTGCTCCCGCAACTAGATGGGGGCTGTGAATGGGAGGGGCTGCAGAGGGGTGTCCGTTTTGGTCAGAGGTGCCAGGTGGCCATCCATCCCGTGGACAGGGCTCCCAGGGACACTTCCCAATGCATCAGTGCTGACTCAGGGGCTTTTCTCCAGCTCGCTCCTCTCCCACCTCCCCCTCCCCCTGCAACTGTCCCGGGTGGCGTGGCCAGCCAAGCCCTCGCCGCCCCGGCTCGCCCGGTCTCCTTGCGCAGGGCAGCTGGAACCCAAGCTACTGCAGGCCCTCCCCCGCCCTCCGCGCCCGCCTGCCCGCCGCCGGGGCCAAGTCAGCAGTGCTGACTGCTGCGGGGCTGCAGCAGCCGCCGGCGATGCGGAGACCCTGCACCACTGCTCCGGGCGGCGCGCCCCGGCCGCCGCGTCCCGACGGCCACCTCCTGGCGGCTTCGCGCAGCCAGCGCCCGGACCACACCGGCGGCGGCGCTGATTGGTGCAGTGAGTGAGTCTCTGGCTTTATTTAGACCACCTTTTCTTGACTACGCTACTTCATTGGAGTTGAGGGCTGGGAGCAGGAGGCAGCCTTCTCTGTGGGAAGGACGGCGAATGGGGAGTTCTGCTTCTCGGTGCTTGTACCAACTGGCGTTGTGCATCCTTGGACGGGCCATTGCACAGGCGCTTCGGCGTTGAGCACCCACCAAGTGCGAAGCCTGATTTTGGGAAACTCCACGGAAGAACGAGCGGACCCTTGGAAGGCTTACGAAGGCTTCAAGACCAGCCAAGGGAAGCTGTGTCCTGGGCCCTGGCTTGGATCTTCCGCTCTGAACCATGGACTCCAGTTTGGAAGGCAAGGCTGCCTTTCTGATTGGGGGGTAAGGAAGAGATTCCCAACTCAGCCATCCTCTTGGGTGAGGGCAAAGGGACCTTCTGGGACTCCATTCTTGAATGTTCCCACTCATGATTTCTGGGATAGCCTATGGAGACAAATGGAGGCTCAAAGGCGGTGGGATAAAGGATTTTGCCCCCAATGTCATGCAGTTAGTTGCCAGAAGGTTGAACTTGGATGTAGAGGAAGTCCGGCTTCCCCTGCAGAGGGAAACCGAGCCAGCAAATGTGGGTGGGGTCCCAGAGCTGCTGGCCTGCTTGGCTTATGTGATGGGCTTCGGTGGCAGAAGCCTAGGACCTGGGACAGAGAGGGCAGCTCCAGGGGGTCCAGAAGGCACCTTCTGCCCAGAATAGCAGCCTCCGGTGCAAGTCTGTATGCCAGCTGCATGGAAATGCTGCCCAACTAGTCCCCAGGGACTCTTTCTTGGCAAAAGCCCCGACTCCCAGCAAGATGAGAAGTGATGTCACCCTGCACACAGGAGCCTGCTCCTCTGGGGTTGCTCACAGTTGTGAGACAGTTTGGAGACGGATGCCTCTCGCTGTCCGGGACCCTGAACTTCTGCTGGGAGGACCTCTGTCCTGTCCCCATGCTTTAGGCTGAGTGTCTCTACCTTGGAGGCTGCCCTTGGAGCCTGCACTGCACTGGGAAGGGAGGGAGGTTGGAGACAGGGAGAAGGAGGAGATGGCAGAGGCCAGGGGGCCTGCAGACGGTGTTCCGTGCTGACACCTTCAGTTTTGGGGGCCTGTGCAGGTCTGTGGCTGCTCCAGAACTGACCCCAAGGCCCCTTGCCCAGTTTGGGACAGGCACAGCACTGCGGCTGGCAGTTTCCCTGCCAAGGACGCGGGGAGAGGCGGCTCTCCAGGAGACGGCAGCCTGCACCCTCCAAGCAGAGCCAACTGCGTCTCCTCCAGGGACTGGGGCATAAGGAAAATGTGAGGGCCACTAGAACTGGCCGTGGATGCTGGTGGTGATCGCCTGGCAAGGTGAGAGCATCCAGATGCCAGAAGAGAGGGTGCGTGCGGTAGGGAGACAGGTGGGGGCTGCAGAGAAAGGCTCCAAGGTGCCGGCAGGACCCGAGAGCTCCAGCAGCAGGCCCTACCCCGTGCACTTTGCTTTTCGCCTCATGCGGAGTCAGCAGTCTCCTCTGCTGTGCTCCGTCTGTGCAGATCCGAGGAAGAATCGGAGCCTATTGTTCTTTTAATGCATTTAAACTTTAACCCCGGCCACCCAAGACAGATGCTCGAGTCAAAGCCAGAAGATACTTAGAAATCATCTGGTCTAAGCTCCCAAGCTCAGAGGGGAGGACAGTGAGACCCGAGAGTAACTGACTTCCCCAAGGACACAGGAAGCTCAGGGCAGACCTGGGATTCCCTGGGACATGTGGGACGAGAATGAGATCATCACGCTGGACCCACCAGGAGCCCTGACTCAAGTGAAATGGGACAAGGTAAGGAAACTGGGGACCAGGAGGCGACACAGACCTGGGTCCTAAGAACCACGGGCAAATCTAACCAGACATCAGGCAGTGCCGCTGCGGGAACTGAACGCTGCCTTTGAGCTGGTTTTCAGCACCTCTGATTTATAACTGTCACTGGACAAAGTGCCAGGGGGAGGAAACATTAGGCTTCTTTTGTGGTTCCTCCTCTTTCCTGTTCTGGAAAATCAGGGAGCACTTGACCCTGGCCGCTCCCCTCCAGGTTATCCATGCTGTAATTCAGGCTCCCTCCAGCAGAGGGCTCCCGAGGACACGGGAAGGAAACGCAGCGGCTCACTACTGGGCAAGGCGGTTTGCCCGACTGAGTTTTTAGTTTAATTTGATCTCATGCGTTCATGCAGGAAAGTTTTTCAGGATTTTGTTTCAACCAACAGAAACACAGTTTACTTAGAAATTTCTCTGCCCTTCAGCACCTGTGTCATCTCCTAGGTCATCCCACAATCCATTTTGCAATACAGAAGTGTGTGCTGAGGATTTTGTTGTCGGTTCTCAGCGCTCCGGGTAGGTCTGATTAGTCATTTGTACATCTCTTATCTGAGAAAATGCAGCAGTATTCCCAGGGAGGGCTGACCATCCTGGAATAGGGTGGCAAAGGACAGGTGGGGACAGGCCCCCCCCACCCCCCCGCAACAGTGAACTCAGCATTCCGGTCCAGTCACAAGGTCTTTCTTGCGGCCATCCTTGCGTTTCAGGTCGGCCCTCGTGCCCACCCCTTGCTCGGGGATTGCTGTGGAATACAGTGCAAACCCAGACAGGAGTCCCCGTGAGTCAGCCTCTGTGTTTGAGCTCATCCCTTCCCCGCCAGCCTCTCCCGTGATGATCCATCTTTCTGTCCTTGCCTGCGGGTTTCTGTTTAGAGTCTGCGCGCACTTGGGTGATGAGGTCCCTCTTTCCTTGCCGGTGGATCCACTTGTTCAATGTGTACTAATGACCTTCAGCTACTCGGAGATGAATTACTGTGATTATCCAGAAGACAGCTCATTTTCTTATATCAGGAGATTACCTCTCTTCTGTGTGATAAAATATAGATCACCATGTAGGATACCCAGCGGTGAAACGTCTTAGTTCTCCCGTCTAGGGCAATATAAGAGTGTTCTGTGCGTGTTTGTGCGTGTGCAGCGCATGCTTGCCAGTGTAGACGCTCAGTGCAAGAGAGTCACCAGATCCCTCCTGAAGATTGAGGTGGTGGTTTGGTTAACTTGACAGGGTTGGAGAAAGTTAGCCAAGGAATTTGACCAGGGCCATCTCAAATGGGACCAAGAGGTAAAACATAGGGTTTTTTTGGACCCTTTTAAATTATATCTCCCAAAGAATTCTTGATAGTACCTTCTTGATAATTCAGTTCAACACTGCAAGAATTTATTGAGAATTCACTTAAGAATTAGA
>VBSM01000529.1:4013146-4027949 GCA_008086735.1 Cheirogaleus medius | reverse complement strand
GAAAGGATTGCTTCTTTTTGGGTTGTGCTCAGCTAGTGCTTTCTTTCTTCCCCTCTGTCCTTCGTGGGCACAAGGGGGACCCGCTGGGCTAGGAGTGGAGGGTGGCCACTCTGGCTTTGCTGCCCTGCGTGCCAAGGTGCGATGGGAGCAAATGCCCAGGCTCCCAGGTGCCTGTCCTCACCTGCTGAGTGGAGGCATTGACACTAGGCACCCAAGGTGGTGGCAAAGGCTCTCATGAGATAGGAAAAGTGCTTCCGTCACTGAAGTGGTGTTATATGAGGTCAAGTCTTCTGTAGACTTTGTTCTAAAAGAGAGGAATGGGAGAGGGGGGTTCAGCCTTCCTGTCGCCAAGGTGACCATGGGCGTCCCCTGCTGGCCAGTCAGGAAGGAGACTGCCAAGGAGGTGGTCCTTGGAGTTCCCAGCTCCTGTCCTGGAGCAGGCGGCAATGCTGGGAGGCCCTCTCTCCCACCCATGTTAGGCGCACATGGTTGGTAGCACCGATGGGACACGTGCTCCAGCGCCCTCCCCATTTCTGTGTCAGGTGGGGCACAGGAGCAAGGCTCTGCAGAAAGACCCAGGGCCTGCACCCTCCTGATACATCCCGGCTGGGTTCTCCGGCTCCTGCACCAGTGCCTGTGGAACTCTTTAGCAGAAGCCACAAGTCACATGGGGGGGGGCAAGATGGCCCACTGTACGTTGTGTGGGGCCAGTTCCGCCTCTGCCCCTAGTTCTGAGAGAACGTTGGGACACATGGCCACTCCCCTGAGCCTCTGTGTCCTGTGTGTGCCACAGTGTGTGCTGTGCAGTAATGGCCAGGGTGGCCGGGCTGAGGAAGAGCCCAGGCGTCTGCACCTGCCAACACGCCCCTTGAAGGTCTGTCCAGGAGCAGAGAGAGCTGCTGTGGGCAGCGTCATTGGTACCTTGGCCTTGAGAATCCCCTGACTGTGGGGCTTGGCAGCCACAGGACTGCGCTTTTGCTCCCCGCCTGAGCCCTGGACGCACGTTGGGAATCGATAATGCTAAACCTAGACGGGCCCCCTGGTCCTTCTCACCGTGGCATCCAGGCAGAGATTCCCATTGATCCTGTGAGCTGGTTGTCCTGGACTGGGGGGTGTGGGAGGGTGCAGGGATGAACGACATGCTGCCCCTAGTTGCAGGACACACACCTCTGGCTAGAGGAGGTCAGGTACATGCATGAGAAAATAACCAGCAGGACTCATTCACTCACTCACCAAATGTTTTGTGAGTCCTTGCCATGTGCAGTGACTCTCTGAGGAGAAACCTGAATGAGGATGCGGGGGAGGCTTTTCAGGCTGTAGGGTCAGAAAGTGCAAAGGCCCCGTGTGTGGTGCGCTTGAGAAATCGCAAGAAAGCCGGTGGGACTGGAGGTGAACCTACACGACATGCAGTAATGATATCAGATGAAAACAAGGAAGTTTTCTTGTCTAGCCCTGAAGTTTGCCCTTTTTTGGCAGAACCTTTCTTCCCATAGAGCACACATCAGTACTGCAGCTACGGCTGTCTCAGTGTCTGACATATTTGTAAGAACCGACTGTTCAGTGCAGGTTCTGGGAGGCAGCACCAAGCAGGTAGTTGACATACCTGCTACAGATCATTTTCCCCATTCATAAGGCACTTCAGGACCCCACCTGGGCCCCAGCATTCCAGTAGGGACATGCATTTCAACTTAAGGACCTGCCTGCCAGCTCCATCTCTCACTAGTTGTGTGTATTTGGAAATAGGATTTAACTTCCTGGCTTTGGGCTTATGTTAGGACCTACTTCCCAGAGTCATGGTATAAAGTAATTAGATAATGCGCATAACTGCAGAGCCGAACGCTGTGGCAGTTATTAGGTAACATTAGTGATAAAGCACTTTGCTTTCACAGAGATCTTTTTCCTCTGGAAAACAAAAACAAAAGAATGCTTTCATAGATATTTAATACTTTCAGTAAATCAGAAGAGCCTTCCTCAACATTGATACAATCTAGTGAGGTTTCGGGAGATTTTTGTTGTTTGATTTTTGCATTGCAAATATTCCTCTCTTCCCCTTCCTAAAATTTGGTACTTTCATTTTTTTTAATTAACTCATATTGCAAATGTTTAAGTGGAGTAAAATGCATCTGGTTGATGCAAAAAGGAAAAACAAGGGTCTATAAAGGGATCTGTTTTGATTGAAGCATGACTGAGTACTCACCCCTGAGTATATACCTGGCTGTGGGTTATGGTACCTGGGGCGGGAGATGGTGCCTGGGGAGTGCTTGGGGGAAGCTCCTGCTCCCAGACCCCTGAGCCCTCCAGGCTCACCCTGGGGCCCCACCATGACCTTTGTGGCACCCAGGTGGCTGTTACTCCGCACTGTCATTTGACACTGGTCTCCTCCCTTGCTGGGAATGGCGCTAACTCACCCTGCCCAACCTTCCCACCTCTCCCGGCTGCCGATTCCCGAGGCTGCCTCTGGACAGAGGGAGGAGGGCTCCTCTTCTCATCAGGTCAGCCGCAGGCGGGTGCACTCGGCTCCTTCTGAGGACAGGGCTCAGTGGATGGGACAGGGGCAGAGGCAAGGGGGTCCGCCAGAGGAGAAGGCGCTGGCCTGGTGGTCCAGGATGGGTCCGTATTAGAGGAGGGGGGTGTCAGTTGACTCGTTGACCCAAAGTGATTCCTACTCTGGCGTTAGACATCCTCTGAGGCTGTCACATCATCTCAAAGCAAAATTAATTAAAATGAACTTGGAAATGGATATGACTACTGTGGCTATCACCCCCTGTTATTATGAACCCCACCAGTGAGGGGGTGAAGCAAGTTTAAGATTCTGGGCCACTTGGTCGACCACCGATCAGATAGTCCCTCCTGCAGGATCGCAAGGAGGGGTGGTGAGCTATCGACCCAAACCCCAAAGCAGTTATAAAGCCCTCTCCTCCAATCTCGAGAGACAGAGATGCTTCTTGATAATTTGCTGAGATGTGGCTGCTTGGGGGCTGTGGAGAATTTATGGCACCCCAGGTACCACCCACCCTCTCCCTGCCCTGGATGACCACCTCCTCTGTAGCCCAGGGAGGGATGTAGAGGGACCCTGCCAGGGTTGGGGGACAGCTGTGGTGGCCTGTGAGGGAGAAGGTGGGACAGGCCCAGAGTAATACATTCTTCCCTCCATATCTATAGGTTCCACATCTGCAGATTTAACCAACCTCAGGTGGGAAATATTGGAGGAAAAAATAGAAATAACAATATGACAATAAAAAACAATCCAAATAAAAAACCAATACAGTGTAACAACTATTTACATAGCATTTACATTGTATTAGGTTTTATAAGTAATCTAGAGATGATTTAAAGATACAGGAGGATGTGTATAGGTTATATGCAAACCCTCCACCACTGTATAAAAGGGACTTAAGCATCCTCTGGTTTTGGTATCTATGGGGGGGGTCCTGAAACCAGTCCCCCTTGGATGCCGAGAGATGACTGTATCTCACACCAGGTATAATTTGTGTTTGGTCCCTTCCCTTTTGGTCTTGGGCATAGCACCCCTGCCCACTGCCCAGCAGCTCTGAGCCTGCACTGTGGGGGCTGACGGCTCTCCAGAAACCCCCACTTTGACACCCACCAAGGGCTGTCTTATCCTCTCAAAAGCCATTTAACCCCAAAATACTTCTGAACTTCTGTTCCCTTAGAGCCACTCACAAGCCATGTCATTCTACACTGAATTTTTTTTAATTTAATTTTTTTTTTAGAGACTGAGTCTCACTCTGTCACCCAGACTGGAGTGCAGTGGCACAGTCATAGCTCACTATAACCTTGAACTCCTGGGCTCAAGTGATCCTTTTGCCTCAGCCTCCTAAGTAGCTGGCACTACAGGTGTGCGCCACCGCACCTGGCTAATTTTTTGTAGCGACGAGTCTCGCTATGTTGCCCAGGCTGGTCTCCAACTTCTGGGCTCAAGTGATCCTCCTACCTCGGCCTCCCAAAGCGCTGGGATTACAGGAGTGAGCCACCACACCTGGCCTCAACACTGAATTTTTAAAAAAAATAGCAAACACTTCCCCTGCCTCTCTCATTATCTCCCTTTCACCAAAGATCACACCTCCTGCAAATGCTTCCAGAAAAGCGTGCTTTGACTGTGTATACTTAGTGCTAATTATGTTCATTTATGTGAATTATTTCCATTTAAGCCTAATTACTATACTTGAGGCTAACACTTGTGCTTGTCCTTAAATATGTGTCAAATTAACTTTGTTAAGAATTGTATTTAAGGCAGCAGAGAAATCATAAAGGACATTGTCTGGAAGTGAGATTGTCCTCGTTTTACCCCTCATTTCCTCGGCGGCTTACGGCCAGAATTTCGCATCTCCAAACCTGTTTTCTTACCTGGGAATAAGTCATTTCTGCCCTGCCTACCTCCCAGACTCACTAAGCAGATCCCACGAGACAGGTCACTTATTCCCAAATACTCCCTGATCCGCCCACCTCACGTTCCTGGCTCTGTGCTCCAGGCAGGATAGTGAGACCCCTCATGGTCTTTACGGTCTGGTCAGGACACAGAGGTAAATGAGTGATGCATAGGCCGGGCGTGGTGGCTCACGCCTGTAATCCTAGCACCCTGGGAGGCCGAGGCCGGTGGATCACTCAAGGTCAGGAGTTCGAAACCAGCCTGAGCAAGAGCAAGACCCCGTCTCTACTAAAAATAGAAATAAATTAATCGGCCAACTAAAAATATATATAAAGAAAAAATTAGCCAGGCATGGTGGTGCATGCCTGTAGTCCCAGCTACTTGGGAGGCTGAGCCAGGAGGATCGCTTGAGCCCAGGAGTTTGAGGTTGCTGTGAGCTAGGCTGACGCCACGGCACCCTAGCCTGGGCGACAGAGTGAGACTCTGTCTCAAAAAAATTAATAAATAAAAAATAAATTTTAAAAAAATGAGTGATCCATAAACAGTGAACGTTCGTTGAGCTCGGACGGTGTGCCAGGCGCCGTGCTAAGCACTTTACAAATGTTACCTTATTTAATCCTTATAACAATGCTCTGAGGGGGCTGCTATTGTCTCCATCTTTGCATATGAGGAAACTGAGGCTGGGCGGGTTACGTTGTTCTGCACAAGTGTGGTCGTGGCAGAGCCCAGCTTGAATGCGTGTAGTATGACCGGAGCCTGCCCGCGGTCATGATCCCTCTGCCACTGTCAACATGCAGGCGACAGGCACTGGGAGGGGAACTGAAACGGGTGCGACAGTACCTTGAGAACCACAGGCCACGCGATTGTCAGGAGCCGTCGTTGTCGTCGTCTTCGTCATCATCATCATCATTCCGTTAGCTATCTATTGCTACATAACAGATTACCATAAACTCTGTGGCTTAGAAAACACACATACATGAGCTCACCGTTTCTGTGGGTCAGGAGTCTGGCCACAGCTTAGCTGGGTCTTGTGCATGGCTGTCATCAGGGTCTTAGCCAGGGCAGAGGTCTCATCTGATGGCTTGACTGGAGAAGGGTCCTATTCTAAGCTCACTCGGGTTGTTGGTGGAATTCATCTCTTTGTAGTTGGATGACTGAGATCCTTGGCTTCTTACTGGCCACTGGCTAGGAGCTGCTCTTGGCTCCTAGAGGCCACCCACAGTCCTCTGCCATGTAGTCCCCTCCCTGGGCTCTCTCACGGCATGGCAGCTCGCTTCTTTCCAGCCTGGGAGAACATCTCCAGCACGAGTCTGCCAGCAAGAGGGGGAGTCTTTTATAAGATCACATGATTGTGGAGTGACACCTGCCACCTGTGCCGTATTCTGTTGACTAGAAGCCAATCACGCGTACTCAAGGAAGGGCTCACACGAAGGCATGAACACCAGGAGGCAGTGGTCATGGGGGCCACCTTAGACTCTGTCCCCCACAATTTCTAACTCCATTTGTGGCCCTCTTGTCTCTGTATGTCTTTACGGTTTCTTGTCCTGTTAAAAGCTTACAAGAAGATTAGGACACCAGCAGCATTTCTGACATTTTTCCTGATCTCCCCCCACGGCCCACCAGATCCCAAGGACTTGCCTTCCAGGGAGTTAATACAGTTGTGGTTGTTCTGTGGTTAAATGCTGCCAGGGAATTTATACAGGAGAAACTGAGCCTGGGACCTCCAGACAGAGTCAGCCGTGAAGGAAGAGAGAGCCCAGTGAAGAATTTAGGCATTTAATCAAAACTTTAAAATTCATCCGTTTATTTATTTATTCCTTGATTCGTTTATTCCTGTGTTCACGTGTCCAGCACACTCTGGCAAGCTCCTTCTGTCTTGTGTGCTCAGCGCCCTGCTGGGTGTTGACACACACATGGCCATGTCCCCGCGGCGTCCAGGGCAGAGTTAACAGAGAGGAGAGGGCGGGACACCCTCTGCCTGAGACGTCATGGGTGGCTTCACTCCCTCTGGACATGGGGACCACCCTGGAGTTCACTGCGGGGACAAGCAGGCAAAGGGAACAGTGTGTAGGAGTGCAGAGGCGGGAGGGGCAGGCATGGGAGGCTGGGTAGTGAGGGGCTGGGTAGTGCCGTGGGGCCGGGTGAGGTCAGAGTCTCCCCACCTCAGTAGGAAAATGGGAGGGAGCAAAGTGTCACCTTTTGTGGGTGGTTTGTCTTTTGGGCACAGGATCCCTCTCTGGATGGGACCCTCTTAAAGCCAGGCGGACAGATTCCTGGGCAGCCCTGAGTGTTGTAGACAGCTGAAGATTCATCCCTGTGTGCACCAGAACTTTCCAGTTGTGTCCTTTTTGGTTGGAAATCTTTCTAGAGTGTAACTATGCTTCCCTTGCTCCTTAAAACAAAATAAACACACTTTTACCTTTTCCTGCTGGTCTAGGCGATCGCGTTGAACACACCTTGCGTGGCTGTATGGAGTAACGGCCGGAAGGCCCTGGCCTCACACCGCAGGGCTTTTTGTAAGTGTTGGCAAGTGTGTTTTATAGTGTTTCTACTTCTTCCCTTGTTCTCTACCTCTCACTTGTCTCTCCTTGGTCTTGCCAGTGAATCTGATTTCAGCAAACCTGAAATTACTGTGGCATCAGAAACCTGTTAACCGTTCCTGTTAGCACTGTGTGCAAAGTACGAGTTAATACAGTGGAATTCCAGGGCAAGCTTGCCCCCACCCAATGTCAGAAGAAGGGAGGAGTGTCATTTGAAAACAAAGCATTGCTTTGACTCATTGCTTTCATTTAATGTTAGTTGTGTTATTTCCTTGATATCGAACTTCAGCTAACTGTAAAATTGGTAGGAGGGTAGCGTGTTTATCCAAGGAGAGTACTGATTAACAGAGTATGAGAATATTAACAGGACACTGCGTTGGGGGTATCGATATGTTCTGAGGAAGGGCAGGAACTTGGGCGCAGGAATTTCGGCTGCTTAGGGCCCTTTTTCTTACCCAGATTCCTGGTTCCCCCCCACCAATCCCCGCTGCGGTGGTTTACTGAGTTCATTCATGACTCTGGGAGTGTAATAGTTTCCTGTGGCTGCTATAACAAATGACCACAAACTGGATGGCTTAAAACAGCAGGAATTTGTTCTCTCACTGTTCAGGAGTCTGAACTCCGGCAGGGCCGTGTTCCCTCTGGAGGCTGCAGGGGAGAATCCTTCCTGGTCTCTTTTTAGCATCTGTGGCTGTCCCGGCGTTCGTGGCTGCATCACTCCAGTCTCTGCCCCATCTTCTGGTGGCTTCTCAGTGCATCTGTGTCTTCTCCTCTCTCTGCCTCAAATCTCCATCTGACAAATCTCCACTTCTCACTGGATTTAGGGACACCCAGATAATCCAAGGTGATCTCATTTCAAGATCTTAATCAGCTCTGCAAAGACCCACATTCACATGTTGCAGGCATTTGGTATGAATATCTCCCTGGGGTGCCTTTCAGCTTAATGCAGTGAGTGTGACACAGCTTAAGGGTTAGGAACTGTGCCTGGCGCATAGTGGGGCCACAGCTGACGTTGCAGCTGTTGCTATTGTTGTGTCACTACTCACACTTTCCTTCATTCGCCGAGCATCCAGGTATCTTCCCTGGCCCACCATCATCCTGGGCGCCACGGGGCCCTCCCCGACACGAGGATGTCTGAGGACTGCCCCCTAGCCCTGGCGCTCAGTTAAGTGGACTCCCTGGCTGTGAGGCTGCAAACCTGCCCGCACTTACAGTATTGTGACTTTGGGGCATGGCATTCCGAATCCAAGCAACCAACTTGCAAATAAACTTATGAAAAGTCCAAATCGCTGTTAACTTACCAATTCGGTATGTTCAAAGACAGTGTAAAATGGAAGCCTGATTTCTTACAGCTGCAGTGTTTAAAACACTTCCCATCTGCTGCCTCTCCTGTGCTGTCCACCCTGATGTACACACCCTCTCCCTGAGGCAGGTCATTAAGCTATGGAAGGATTTGAAGTTGGAGTCTACTGGCTCTGAGCACAGGCTGGCCAGCAGGCCCACCTGCCTCCTTTCCCCTTCCCCTCCGGCCGCTCTCGCAACAGCGCTTGATTGGCATCTGCTGTGTCCTGCGCGCCATGCCAGGTGTTACGAGTGGAAACAGGAAGCGTACACTCAGGTGAGGAGGGGCACATGTGTGATGCTTGGGGCAGGGCGGGGTGTAAGGTGCTTCCCCCAGGAGAGGAGGGCTGACCAAGGCCTGAGGACGGGTACGAGCTGGTTGGTGAAGCTGGAGGGAGGTGCTCAGGGCAGAGAGACTGGTCCCCGGAAGGCGCGGGGGCCGGAGAGTCGGCATCACCCGTGCGAGCAGAGGGCCCTGGGCTGCGAGCTGGGGGCCAGCTCCCCTTCTGCTGCCCACCTCTCCACCCAGAGCTGGTTTGTGCTGAAATTTAAAACTTAAAGCTTCATTCTTTTGGCTTAGGCCAGACAGAAGATTTATTCCACACGCAAATGCGAACTCCCCCAGTGGGGATGAGTCTCCTGCTACGTGTCAGGGTATCTGGCATTCACCTGGGGACAGGTTTCACTCGGTGAACCAGGGGTCGGGCGAGGTCTGAGGACACTGAATACTTGGAGGCGCAGGTGGGAAGTGAGTCACCAGTGTGTGGGGACAGGAACAGGAGGGACAACACTTGGTGGTGCACAAACGTCCCTTGGGCCAGCCTGGGGCTGTCCCACAGTGGGACTCTGGGTGCTGAGCCCTCCCCTTTGGGTGGCAGAGCAGGTTTCCTCCAGGAACTTCCTGCCTGGGAATCCGTGTCTGCAGAGCTCCCGTGTCTCCTCCCCTCCCTTCCCTCCGGCATCCAGATCACCCGTCAACCCCCCCCCCCCCCCCCCCGACCTGGCCACCTTCACAGAGCGCCAGGACCCCAGACTCGGGCTCCAGGGAGCTGCTGTCCTCTCTTGTGACCCAGAGGGCAGCATTTCCTTGGCAGCAAAGTGACTTCCCCGTCCCACTAGCCCACTGGGAATATTGATTTCGTTTGCCTTTGTACCCGTATGTTCTTAAGCTAAAGACACACACATATGAGATTATGATCTTGAATATTATCAACCTGCCCATCTTCCTTTACAGCATTTTACAATGCATGCTGTATCGTTAAAATGTCATGTGGAAACACTGCATTTAGTGCTTTACCACGGTGTCATCGGGAAGTGGATGCCATTAGGAATGGGAGAGCGTGGGAGTCGCCCCTTTGGCTCAGCCCAGTGGCCGCCCAGCTCCAGCCCCGGCTGTGGGTGCCAGAGTCCCTCTTGCAGGACAGGGAGACCTGGGAAGGGGGAAGATCTTGGGGACGCTTGTGTGAGGGACTCATGCTGCTGTGGATGACAGAGCCAGAGGAGGGGAGCCCTGCACTGTCAGGATGAGAGGGGTGAAGAGGTGAAGCAGCACCTGAGGCCCGAGGTGGAGGTGGCGGTTCCAAGTGGCAAGTGGCAGTTCCGAAGGTCCGCACGGGGTGTCATGTGGCTCAGCGCGGGCAGCTGGCCGAGGCTGTGCTGGGTGAGCTGAGAGCGGGCTGGGTGGCGAGGGGGCTGCTGGCGGAAAGGTGCCAGGCAGGCAAAGCATTTTAGCCGTGCGTGACTTTCCTCCTCGTCACCCACATCGGAGGCAGGCGATGGCATCTAAGCTGCTGGGAGGAAAGTGGTTTCTATTCCAACCTGGAGTGACTCGGCGCCGGCCTGGCGGTTCACGTCCTGCTTTCCTTTGCCTGAGCTTCACAAGGGGCTCCAGGTCCCGCTTCTCGCTGAGGAGCTGGCATTTCCCCACATCGCCCTCCCTCCCGCTGAAAGGTCCCGTCTGTGGGGCCTGCAGTGGTGGCCGCCCACCCACTTAGGGTGTGGCAGGAGGCCTGTTGGTGTCGGGTATGCAGCCGCCCCCAACCCGGGCCTGGGTCATGGGCTCGTTGTTCTCATTTCCTAGCTGAGCTAGAGGCGGGTGCTCAGGTAGCTCAGGGAGCTGTCTCTTATCGCCTCTGGCCCTTTCAGAGTCTCACCTGGGGGCAGCTTTCTGGGGTCTGTGACCCGGAACAGCTGCAGGTCAAGTGGGGGCTCCCCAAGCAGGCGAGGCTCTATTTCCCAGCAGACTGGGTGTGGATACGAGATATTCTGCCCTTATTCCTACTTTTTTCTAATATTCTTTTAGGATTATAAAATAAGTAATAATATTCATAAAAAGTCAAGCAATTCAGATGTCAGTGAAGTTAATGAGCTGAGCCTGTTTCTGTCCTGCCTCTCTCCTCCCTCCCAAGTCCCCCGAGAAGTAGCTGTCAACCCTAGGGACATGTCCCTCCCGTCCACTCACCTCTTAGGGATGGTTTCTATTGACTGTTTGCTGAGCTTTGTGGCAGCCCAGAAAAACTTCCAGGGACTGTGATATACTGCCTCCATTGCTGGAGCCTCAGTCTCTGAGGGACACGGTGACCCGGTCCCGGTCCAGAGCCTCCACTGCGGGGGCCTGCCATGGAGCGGGGAGCGGCTCGCCCCAGGTTCCCCAGGCAGGCCGCCGCCAGCTCTGCCCAGCTCTGGGCTCCACGACTCGCCAGACTGGAGTGGCTCCAAGGGTCCTGTTCCTCACCACGCCCCCTGGCTTGTCCCCGCAGGTCCTAGGGCTGGGGGAGTCCAGCTCGGGGGTCTCGGTCAGTCTCCACCTCCCTCCGTGCACTGCCTGTGTCTAAAGTGAAGGTGGACACGTGGCTCTCCCTCCTCCCCTGCCCCTGCATCGCACACGGGTGGTCTCTGAGCGTTCCGCTGGTCCGGCAGGTCGAGAAAGCAGAAAGATGGCCCCGAGCAGCAGGCGAGGCACTTATTTATTCAGGGGAGAGACAGAATGTGAAAGCTCACGGTCACCTGTGAAGCATCTGCCACACGTGAGGTCGTCTGTTACGATGATTGTGAGGACTGTCATCACTCTTTCTCTTTCGTGTAGCTTCGTAGCTTTGCTGCGGGATCTTCAGGGCTGGAACAGCAGGGGGAGGTTCTGAGGCTCTAGAACCCTCGGCGAGCAGCCAGTGGAGGCGGCCAGGCAGCTCGTCCAAGCTGGGGTCTGTGCCCAGACGCCCCTCCGAGATGCTGACCCCGTGAAGCCTGGTCGCCGCAGGGAGGAGCTGCCACCACCTGCGGCCCTGCAGGCTGAGAGTCATGTCAGTGACTAAAGGGGACTATTTGCACAGGACTTGCAAAGAAGAGAGAGACATTTTTCAGTGTATCGGAGGAGTTGCTGAATCGCAGTGCTGCCGACATTTGGGGCCGATACGTTTTTGCTGTGGGGGCTGCCAGGTGCACAGCGGGTGTGTGGCAGCATCCCTGGCCTCTGCCCTCTAGATGCCAGTGGCACTCCCTGCCCCCCAATTGGTGACAACCAAACATGTCCCCAGACATTGCCAGATGTTGCGCTGGGGACAAAATTGTCCCCCATCGAGAAGTGCTGGGTGAGAGGCTTCAGAAATGGCCTTTCTGTGACCATGGCTGCGTCCTCATCTGGGCGCGTTTCCTTTGTTCCTTGTCCAAGAGGCTGACTTCACCGGGCTCATTTGTTTGTTGACTCATCCAGTCTAACCACAGGCAGCCTTCCTACTTTGGGGGATCCCAAATGACTTATCATGGGACTTTGTATGTAAATTTCAAAGACTTTTTCCTTTTTACTAAATTGGAGGCAGAAATCCTGAACTTCGTTTTTAGCACCGATTGGTAAATACCTCCATGAAGTGTTTAAGGGCATGCTGAGCTCCCGCTGACAGTTTGATTGTGAACACCTTTGCCGTTCAGTTCTCCAAAACTGCCAAACATTTCCCTCTTACTCCTTGGGTCCCAGCCCAGTGATGAGCAGATGATCTAAGGGCCAGTGTGGTCTGAGTTGGCCAGTGCTTGGGGGATTTTCTTAAGGCTTTTGACCCAGGAGACTGGCAGGGGAGGAAGGCAAAGGCCTGGCTGTTTGTGCACAAAGAATCAGGTCCCAGGATGTTCCCGCTGGGCCCCTGCCCTGGGTCCCATGCCTCTGCTGTGCATCAGGACCCTTGAGCAAGGCCTGCGTGTTTGCCAGTGACTCTTGGGGCAACAGAGCAAGTGTGGCTTTGACGGGGGCTCCACAAAGCCCAGTGTTGTGCTCAGGGACAGACACAGCCCTGAGGTCCCAGCTGGGACCTGCAGGGCCATATCCGGCAGCAGGCAGCCTTCTCCTCCCTCCACCTCGGTGAGCGGGCCTGTCACCTGGGAGCAGGGAGGCTGAGGTCTGTCTGAATTCCATCTCAGGTCCTCTCTCGGGCTCCTTGCCCTGCCTCTCTGCCTCCTTAGGAAAGTGGGTTCCGGTTTCCTAGTAAGCACTTTGTATCTTAGCATCCCCCTTGCACTGGAAAACCCGAGTTATCAAAAGATCTGTGTGCCCCAGCTCCCGTCTTGAGCCCTTGCCGTTTCTGTTCTGCAGTTAAGGCTTGGCTCAACTGGCCAGCTCAGAAGCGTGTGATTGAACTTGAGCAGTGGTTGGGACTTGAGCTTTGGACACCCGGCCCGCCCCATCCCAGGCACGGAGTCTGTGACCTCACGCCCACGCAGTGCTGTGTGCTCAGTTGCTCGGTATCGACTTGGGCCTGACGGGCACTGGGAGCTGGGAGTGAAAGGCAAGAGAAGCTAAATCTGGCTGCTAAGGGCCCTTGGTCCTGGGTGGCAGGAAAATAGCCAGTGATGCTGTTAGCCCCGATGCCACGAGCCCCACCAGCTGTGCCTCAGCACCCTGGTTAATACATCAAGCCAAGTTCTCCTCTTCCAAACCAGACAACGCCCCAAGTGCTTGGTGACCCTTACTGGCTGGTAGGGACAAGAGGGATGGGTGGGCCTGCGTGTGCTCAGAGCAGAGTTCAGGAGGCACCTGCAGCAGCTGGAACCATCTCTTTCCCCTCCGGGACTGTTCTCCCTGCCTTTACCTGCCCGGGCCTTGGCAGAGCTCCGAGTCTTCCAGATTCCAGCATCCGTGGTAGCCAGTCTGTCCACTGCAGGAGTAAAACTGCTTTCCTGAAATAGCAACCCAGGAGGAAAGAGCAGCCCTGGAATTTGACCCGGAGATCACCATGCACAGCCTGGCCCAGGCTCCGGGCCCCACCCGGCCTCACCCCCGTGGCCATCACGGAAGGACTGTCGGTTGGGTGTGGGGGCCAGGATTTTTCCTCTCCCCTCTCCCTCTTCCCTTTGTTCTTTCTCTCCACCAGCTTTAGGGTTAGAATTCAAATGACAGAGGAGGGACATTCCAGTGCCTGATCAGCTGGGCACAGGTCTCACGTGGGAGGGGAGAGGGGAAGGAACACATGTCCAGCGCCTCTCGGCAGGTGCATGCACACCTGTGGGTGGCCCCTAGCCGCCGTGCCAGGCCCAGAGGCAGCTCGAGCCTAACAGGCCGGACAGGTGGAGCCAGCCCCCGCAGCTGACAGCCAGTCAACCCAGGGTCCTCCTCCAGCCCACAAAGCAAGTAACCTGCCCTTCTCTTTGTTTTGCTGGTTTAGTTCACTGACAACTTTAGGAAACATTTACAACTTGAGACTGAGGCCTTTGGGATGGGTGGGTTCAATAATTTGTTTGTAGAGGGATTTGTTATGTTTGCGTATAGGAGATTTGGCCTTGGCATTAGAAAAGCATTTCTGGTTTTCAGGTCCTTGGTGCTAAAAGGCAGGTTTCGTATGGAGCTTGGGTGCTTGATGGCAAACTGGGGAGGAAAAGCCCCAAAACCACGAGTGTTTGTGTAACTGCCTGTGGAAGGCTTCACCGTGGCTGGGTGGGCTGTTTTCCTTTCCTTCTTAAGGAGGGTTGGGGTGGAGAGGGGTGGGCTGGGGCGGAAGCTCCCCCAGTTCTTATCCAGAGAACCACAGCGGGTGCTGCGCTCCCCCCAAAAATCTAATTCATGCTACAGCCCCTCACTGGGGCTGGCTCTGACTTGAATTGTTGGAAGTTTTCAAATCGCCTCTCCTGTTAAGAAGACTAGACTTGGGAAACCTAGTCTCCTGCTTCCTCACCCCCACTGTGTCTTGGCCAGGGACTTGTGACAGATTTTGGGGGTTTGTGGCCTGAGGACAGAAGGGGAGGGAGCACAGGTCTGTTTCAATGAAGAACAAGCCCAGGACACCCCACCTGAAACTAGGACTTGTTTTGTCCTACTTGGCATCTCTGCAGACATATCTACCGTCTCTGCAGGCTGCACCCTGTCCTCCCTGCTGCCGTCCTGGGGCATTGCCCAGATGCTTTACTGGGGAGGGGCCCCCGTGACGTGAAAGGCTCAGAGCAGATGCTACAACTGTCTGAAACTCCCCTTGCATGTCATGCTCTGCAGGGAGAGGACGGGGAAACAGTATTTGGTGTTAGTGAATGCTTTGTAACAGAGTCGTTGTTTATT
>VBSM01000529.1:3995518-4008734 GCA_008086735.1 Cheirogaleus medius | reverse complement strand
GCCTCCCAGAGTGCTAGGATTACAGGCGTGAACCACCGCGCCCGGCCTCTTCCTCCCTTTCTCTTAATGCTGGAGAGTAAAGCAGGCAGCCCCAGGCTCTCCAGCAAATCCCACCCCTGTGGGAATTGTTCCAGTCTATTTCCTCGAATAGACTTGCTTCAGAGAGTGTCCCTTTGTAACGCACGTTGGCTTGGCCGTGCCCGGTGCCCACTTGGCCACACACTCCCCTCAGCTGCCTAGCCCTGTGGAGCCAGGCGTGGGCTGAAGTGGGGCCGATGACATGCCTGGAATGCCAACCGCAGCAGCAGGCCGACACTGAGATTCCTCTCCGGAGTTTTGACTGAGGCAGCACTAAGGATCACTCCGAGCTGAAGAATTTACATTTTTCCCAGTTTTAGGCGAACTAAAGAATGTCTCTCCCTTCTCCCAACCAGCAATTGATTCAGGAGCCTGAACTTTGTGCTCTCACTAGCCTATTAATTTGAGTTCAGGTGAAATCCTTTGCAAGTAACCTCTTCTTATCAAGCCTTGCTTTTAATGATGCCAACATAAAAACAAGAAAACTTGTTCTTCTCAGAGAGAGTTCACTTATAGAAGTTCCAGGATGATAAGGAAGGAAACAGAGATAGCAGACAGCCTTTGCTTCAAATAAAACTGACATCTTTGTGGTCATTTAATTTACTTCTACAGTCTTTCGAGCAGCTGGGCCATATTCTGTCATCCTTATATCTGACAGTAGAATTTGGGGGGCTTCAAGGTACAGTAAATTGAGGGTATGCAGACCTATGGCTGAATGAATTTCTGCTTTGGGGTACGTATGGGTAGATTCTAGTCAGTAGTTGGAGGATCGCAGAGAGGGGTTGAGAATTTCATGGTTGGACTCGAGTTTGGAGGCAGGTGGAATTAGATGCAAATTTTATGTTTTGGGGAAAAGTATTTGATCTTCTTGGCTTCGAGGCAAAATGAGGTTTAAAAATATAATTGATTAAAATATATATGCATATATATTTAATATGCTCTGTGGATTGTACCAATATCAGTTTCATGGTTTTGGTGTTGTTGTGTAGTTATACAAGGTGTTACCACTGGGGGAATGGGGCGAAGCGGACACAGAATCTCTGTACATTTTTTTTTTTTTTGCAATTTCCTGTAAATCTATGATTATTTTAAAATACAAAATTAAAGCATACATATTTATATTTGATTAAATGCAGTGTGATATCCTGGATTGGATCCTGGAACAAAAAAAGGACATGAGTAGAAAAACTGGTACAATCCAAAGGAGTCTTCAGTTAGAAGTAATATACCGAGGTTAGTTTCTTAGTTCTGACAAATGTATGGGGTTATGTAAGATGTGAACATCAGAGGAAACCGGGTGAAGGGTATGAGAGAACTCGCTGTACTATCCTTTGCAGCTTTTCTGTAAATCTAAAATTATTCCAAAATAAAAAGTCTATTAAAAACATAAGTATATATATATATATACACACACACACACACACATATACGTATGTATTTATATTTGAACACATCTAGGCACCCAGTGCCCTTAAAGAATACACTTTCTTCAAAGGATGCCTCTGGGATGGGTGAATAGTTAAGGGTCCTTTTGACAAATGAGCTGCGGGATCAGGTTGCTCCCTAATTTGGCTGTGGAGTCAGAGAGGATCCTACAGGACTCTTAAAACCCAACGGGAGCCTTGATCACACATCAGGGAGAGTTAATTGTATTATAATACAGTCCCATTTCCCAGGTCAGAAACGGAGGCACAGATGAGAACTGATATAATTAGGTTTTGATTTCCCAGAATATTTAAAACGAAATACTTGTGTTTTCTAAGCAGGTGCTTGCAAATGTACAAAATAATCTATAAATTGTAGCCATTATACATTTAAAAAAGGGAAATGACCTTTGCTCTTCTTTTCTGGGCTCTCTTGAGGATCAGTGGTTAAAATTGGTGGGTGACATGGGGAATCCAGTCAACATGAAAGTACATTAATTCTGCACCTACTCTGTGCCTTGCGCTTGGTGTGGTGCTACCAGGGACACCCAAGGACTAATGGGCATTGGGTTTTTTTGCCGTCCAGCATCCATTCCGTTCCTAGTAGCACAGGCCTGGTTTTTGGGGGAACCACTTCCCCCTGCCAGATATGGTCCAGGGGCTTCCCACCAAGATGCCTGCCCTCCCCTGGTCAAGACCAGATGTGACCCCAACTTCTTGATGGAACGTGAGGCATCAAGAGCTCAGGGCACAGAGGAAACATGCTCACAGCTCACTAGCCCCATCATGAGTCTTAAAAGTGGGATCCTGTCGCTCTGACCACCTGGGTCCCCCAGGGTCCCTGGTCCCTGTCCTTGCCTTAGCATCCTCCAGGATCCTAAGAGCTGCCTTACATTAGACATCTTTTGCTTGGGTTCTCCAGAGTCCATTCTGTTGTTTGAAATTCACAATTTCTAACTGATACACCTCTGGCGTGTAAAGGAGGAGGAGGAGGAAGAATGGACTCCCGCTCTTCATCCCATGTGTCCCTCCATCATCCCCCAAGGCTGGACATTTGACAAGGGGCCCCTTTGACAAGCCCATTCCTCCTCCTTTGTTGGAACTGAAAATGTCAAAGTAAATGGCCAAATATGAAGGCCCTTGTAGTCTTTAGCCTAGAAGTGCTTTGTGTACCTGCAGTATTTCTGTAGCAGTTGTTCAGGCTGGAACCTCTCCCCTCCCCAGGATCCTGATGCCGCATCATTGCAAAACAAGGCATCCTGTCCTACGCTAATTTTACAACTAAAATTGAAATCACAGATGATCCTATCTCTAAATTAGTAACTTTGAGTTGTCGTCTTCCCTATTTGAAGTCACTCTTGCAACATGGACGAGAACATTATGAGAAGAGAGATGAGAGGAAGCTATTCACACAGGAACTGCATAGAAAGAATCTCGCTGTGTCATGATCTGGAAGCTTCCACAAGGCTCAGGTCAGAGAGGCCAGGCAGCTGATTAGAGGCCCCTGTGATGGCTGAGTGGCTCCTGGTGGCGTCCCTGAGCCCTGGACACCCTCTGGCCTGCCTACTCCTCTCTGCAGTTCCCTAACAGGGGAGCCGGCTTCATGGGTGTGACCTAAACAGTCACACGGGCCCAGTGCTTAGAAAGATCCACATCTGGGCAGTCGCTGTGTTGAAATGTGTAAGGATTTTTGGACAATAGCCCCGTGAACTGTGCAGGCGTCTCTGCCTAGCCACGTTCCACAGGGCTTCAGGCTGCAGGAGGCACAGGCCCCTCCCATCGCATCAAAACTCATAACCCGTAGGCCGGGCACGGTGGCTCACGCCTATAATCCTAGCACTCTGGGAGGCTGAGGCGGGAGGATCGCTCAAGGTCAGGAGTTCAAAACCAGCCTGAGCAAGAGTGAGACCCCGTTTCTACTAAAAATAGAAATAAATTAATTGGCCAACTAAAAATATATATATAGAAAAAATTAGCCGGGCATGGTGGTACATGCCTGTAGTCCCAGCCACTCGGGAGGCTGAGGCAGAAGGATCGCCTGAGCCCAGGAGTTTGAGGTTGCTGTGAGCTAGGCTGACACCACGGCACCCTAGCCTAGGCAACAGAGTGAGACTCCATCTCAAAAAAACAAAAACCAAAAAAACCCTCATAACCTGCTATGGGATCAGGACGAGGTGCCCACTTCCCAAGAGGTCAGGTGAGTGGGGCGGAGTGAGATCAGAATCTTCCCCTGAACAAAACTCAGGGCTGCCCAGGGACACACACAGGTCCTATGTGTGGGCTGCCTCTGGCACCGTCAGAAACTGTTAGGGGAAGATCCACACAATTCAGGAAGGAACTTTGTTGGTTTTGTGAGTTGTGTCCATTTGGGGATAGTATTAGTTTGCTTGAGCTGCCATAACAAAATACCACAAACTGAGTGGCTCCAACCTGCGGTCCCCAACCCCCAGGCCCAGGCCTGGTACCTGCCTGTGATCTGTTAGGAACCAGGCCGCCCACGCATCACCACCTGAGCTCCACCTCCACCCCCTGTACCCCCCACCTCCCAGCCTCGGAAAAATTGTCTTCCATGAAGGGGGGGCAAGGGAGCGAAGCTTCGTCTGTATTTACAGCCGCTCCCCAAAGCTCACATCACTGCCTGAGCTCTGCCTCCCCGCCTTCCATCCGTGGAAAAATCGTCTTCTGTGAAACCTGTGCCTGGTGCCAGAAAGATTGAGGACCGCCGGTAAACAGCAGAAACGTACTGTCTCACAGTTCTGGAGGCTACAAGTCCAAATCAAGATGTCAGCAGGGTGGGTTCCTTCTGAGGGATGTGGGGAGAATGTTCCAGGCCTCTCTCTCTGGCTTGTAGATGTGTTGGAGGGTGGTCATCCCTCTGTTCTTATCTGTGTCTAAGTTTCCTCTTCTTACAAGGACGCCAGTCCTGTTGGATTAGGGCATACCCCAATGCCCGCATTTTAACTTAGTTACGTCTTGAAGACCCTATCTCCAAATACAGTCACATCCTGGGGTACTGGAGGGTAGGGTCTCAACATACGAATTGGGACACAATTCTGCTCATAAGAGGGGTTTTTCTGGACACTTCAAAACCACGTTCTGATAGCTGAGCAACGTCTTTCCAGTGTGAAACGCCGAGTCGCCAACCCCAGGGCCCGCCCTCCATCCACAGGAAGAGGTCACGTTGGGAGCCTGGGCCGCCAGCGGAGCGTGGCTGCGGGCGGTTGCTCAAGGGCGTGAGGCGGACGGGGTTGCTTAACACTGGCCTTCAGATGGCCACCGGAAGCGACAGCTCGCAGGACGGGAGTCAGCTGTTCCCCAGCTCCCGCGGGGCCTGGGCGAGCAGGATGCAGGGCTGACTCAGTGACTGCGGGAGGCCCGCGCGAGGCCAGGCGTCCGGGAGGCAGGGGCCCGGCTGCGACAGGGGCTCCCAAACGGCCCCGGGCTCTGCAAACCACACGACCCCGATGCCCGCCTGGGGCAGGCCGGGGCACCTGCACCTTAGCGCTAGGCAGGGTGTGCATGAAACAGAACCGGTCGTGCCTGCAGCCAGCTGATGGCTCCCTGGGGGTTCGTGTCCTTTTGTACCTGTTTGAAATTTTTCATAACAAAAAGTTAAAAAAAAAAAAAAAAAAGGAAAGAAGGAAGGAAAGGAAAGGAAGAGACAAGCTCCCAGGAGATTCTGATGCCAGCTTCAGCTGGGACAGAGCCGGGAGGGAGGAGGCCCAACCCCGCCCCGGGTCCTCGGACGTGGGGGGAGCAGCGCCTCCTGGTGGCGAGGGGATGGCACTGCCGGCATAACCTGGCCGTCGCCTGCAGTCGCTGTGACTCTGGGTCAGGACAGTGTGTGTCCCGGGGTTGACCATGCACCAGGGAGCAAGGCGAGCCCCTGGAGCTGGCTCTTAACCTTGGTCATGCCACGGCCCCCTCTGCAGTCTAGTGAAGCTCTCGGGATAAAGGCATAGATTAAAGTACCGGGGATTACAAAGCTAATCAATTATAATGAAATGCAGTGAGCAAAATACTTGATAAAACTACATTTGGTGCAGAGTAGTATGTTGCCTCTTGTTAGCACATTAAATAGGCTCCAGTTGCAGCTGGTCTTCCCAACAACTGTAATTTTAAAAGTAGTGAGAAGAATATTTTCAGAACTGTGCGACAACTCCAGTGTAATAGAAAACTATCTGTGATTTCTGTTGTTAACAGGATCACAGGTACTGCTAAAACAAAAAACAAAAACTTCCCGCGATGTGTTGCCTCCATTCATAAATAAAGGAAATGCTTGATTCCTATGAGAAGTCAGTGAAAACAAAGATGTGCCTGGTGGCCTTCCCAGTGGCTGGGCCACAGGCTAAGAAGCTGCCTTAGAAAGGCATGGAGGCTTTTCGCTGCTGTCTGGCTGCTCTGAATTCCCATTAGCCATTCCACAAATATTTATTGAGGGCCTACTGTGTGCAGCAGACACCATGCACAATATAGACTAGGTCCCTACCCTTATCAAGCACACTTTTTACAGAGACAGATGACAGAGGAACAGTACACAGAAGAGATTCTATAAGCTCAACATTTAGGTAAGAGGTTCCTATTAAATATATTACCTAATATGTAACAATGTTTGTGCATAATTGATATATAATTCTTATTGAAAATTTCCTCTTTTTTTTTGAGACAAGGTCTCACTCTGTTGCCTGGGCTAGAGTTCAGTAGGGTCATCACAGCTCACTGCAACCTCAACCTCCTAGGTTCAAGCAATCCTCCTGTCTCAGCCTCTAAAGTAGCTGGAACTACAGGCATGTACCACCACGCCCAAATAATTCTTCTATTTTTTTGTAGAGGTGGGAGTGAGGGTCTTGCTATATTGTTCAGGATGGTCTTGAACTCCCGGCCTCAAGCTGTCTTCCTGCCTCGGTCTCCCGAAGCGCTATGATTACACAGGTGGGTGTGGTGGCTCACACCTGTAATCCTAGTACTTTGGGAGGCCGAGGTGGGAGGATTGCTTGAGGTCAGGAGTTGGAGACGAGACCAAAGCACTATGACGACAGGCATGAGCCACCACACCTGGTCCCATTTACTTTAAAGCCATGGTTTTCAGCCTAATTTAACCCACATTGTTTCCCTTTTATAAAGCAAAAGAAATCCTACATCCTCTGGAAGATTCTAAAGGGCTTCTGGGGAGGCGTGTTACTTATGACTTTTATCTCATCCCTCAACCCATATTAAGAGTCACTGCTATAATTCCAGCACTCTGGGAGGCCCAGGCAGGAGACTCACTTGAGCCCAGGAGTTTGAGACCAGCCTGGGTAACATAGTGAGATCCCGTCTCCACCAAAAAAAAAAAAAAATTAGCCAGGTGAGGCGGTACATGCCTGTAGTCCCAGCTACTCGGGAGGCTGAGACAGAAGGATGGCCTGAACCTGGGAGTTGGAGGTTGCTATGAACTGTGATCATGCCATTGCACTCCAGCCGGGGCAACAGAGTGAGACCCTGTCTTTAAAGAAAAGAGTAACTATGTATTCATAGAAGCTTTGTTCACCATAGCCAAGAGGTAGAAAAAACCCAGGTCCATCAACAGGTGAATGGATAAACAAAATGTAGTGTATCCATACACTTAAATATTACTTGGCCATAAAAAGGAATGAAATTCTGACATATACTACAAGGATGAACCTTGGAGACATTATGCTGAGTGAAATACGCCAGACACAAAAGGAAAACTATTGTAGGATTCCACTTATATGAAATATGCAGAACAGGCAAATTCATAGAGAAAGAAAGTAGATGAGAGGTTCCCAGGGGCTGGGAAGAGGAGGCCATGGGGGGTTATTGCTTAAGGGGTATGAAGTTTCTGCTGGAGGCGATGAAAAGGTTTTAAAAATAGATAATGGCGATGGTTGCACAATATTGTAAATGTCACTAACACCACTGAATTATTTACTTAAAAATAGTTAAAATGGCAATTTTTATGTTATATATATTTTACTACAGTAATAATAATTTTAAGAGTCACTGCTTAAAGCCGCTTTTCTGGTTACACTGACTCTTCCCCATCCCTGGTCATGGGGGTGTCCGGGCTCCCCCCTCACTCCAAACTTGGTCCCTGGGAGCCCTCATCAAGTCTCATGGCTCAAACACCATCTTTAAACAGCCTCCAAATTTCTATCTCAAGAGACCCTTAACCCCCCCTCCCCCCAATTCCAAACCCCCATCCACTCGGCTTGTCTCATAAGAATCTGATGGGCCCCTAACTAAGCTCAGCCAATCGCCTCTCCATAAACCTGCCCCCTCCAGCGGCGACTCTGCCCTTTAGTCTTAGGGGTCTAGAATCTTCCCTGACTCCTCTTTTGCTCACACTCACATCTGACCCTTTGGTAAATCCTATCAACTCTGCCTCAGAACATACCTGCCATCCCTCGCCCAGACGATGATGCAGTAGCCCCTGAGCCAGGCCGTAGCCCTCGCCCTCCGGTGTAATCGCAAGTCAGCCCACAACAAACCTCCTTGAGGTCCAGCCCTCCCCTGGCTCCCGTGTCACGCAGCTCAGCCCATTAACGCCAAAGTCCTCGCATTGATGCAGGTCCTACATGAGCTACATGATCTTCATGATCGCAGCTGGCAGCAAGACTTTCCTGGGGCCAAATCCCCTTCCTATGGAATCTCCCTCACTCTTCAAATCTCTCTGGCTTCCTTTTCTGCTACTAGCCAAAGAAAACTGTGCTTTTAAAAGCGCTCACCCGATTAGACCAGGACAACCTGGGCAATCTTCATATTTTAAGGTCCACTGGCATGGGACTTTAATGATATCTTCCAAATGCCCTCACATCAGTACCTAGGTTAGCGTTTGATTGAATAACCAGGGGATAGGAATCTTGGTCGGGGACGGGAATCTTTAGAATTCTGCCCACCAAACTTGGCCAGGACAGAGGATCAGGGCTAGACCCTGGGTCTCCCACTAAGTCATAAAACCTCTCTTTAAGCCATTCCTACCTGCAAAATGAGGCCCTGAGTAGAGGTACGGAGGAAGGTAACTTTTCCCTTTAGTGGCTTAGCTGTTCTCGACAGGCAGCCGAGAGCCGTTGCCATGGAAGAGCCAGGACCAGGGTCTTTCCAGGGTGTGTGCAGGCAGGACGGCCGCGGGCACAGCAAGGTGGGAGCAACAGCTTTCAGAGTTTGGGGTGAGGAGGGGGAAGGCTCAGGTGACAGGGGAGAGTTTAAACACACCCCACTGAGTCCTGAGGACACCTATAGGAAAATACACCCGCCAGATGGTGCCCCTTGAAGAGCAGGGCCCCTGACTCCAGAAATGTGGCTTGTCCTGCTCTCGCATCCGTGTGCCCCGGTGGCCGCATGAACATGCCTAGGGGTCACACAGCCTCCTGTGGGGATGCTGGAGATGGGGGGAGGATGGAGAGGGGCCCCTGTGGACCAGGTTCCTCCTCCACAGCCACTGCTCCCACGTTATCTGGGTAAGAAGGGGCAAGACAAGTTTCCTTGCGTGACGATTTGAGCAGTGACCAGAGGCAGAGCCTGCACCATACTCACCTTCAAACAGGGAAATGAGAAAGGTGGCTGGTCTACATTTTCCCCAAAAGCACAAGGAAAGTCCCTCTACTGTTCTAGTATTAAAAACCACATTTGTGGCTTGTAACTTACATCGGAGTTGACCTTAGAAAGTCCTTCGGGACTCTTCCAAACTGGAGCACCAAACTGTCACCCCTTTTGCAGTTGTCAGAGGAGGAGAATCTTGTGCCTGTGCCTGGTTTGAGAGGAAGAGGAGACAGCCAACCAAAGCCAACCTCCTCCTGGGGCCACGAGCCACAGTTATGGGGTCTTTCTGGGTCTGGGTCCCTAGTTCTGCAGCTAGACAATTGGGGTGCAAGGGAGGCTATGACGATGTGTCAGGACATTGGACATGGCCCCGCTGGATGCTGGACATGGAGCAGCAGACATCTGCCAGCTGGCTTGGCACAGCCTCTAGAGACGTGACTCAGGGTCAAACGAAGAATCCATTTCAGTTTCTTACGAATTCCCCCAGAGACGAGGAGGGAGAGGAAGGACTGAAAGACCAGAAATTTAAGATGCGGCTAATGGAACATCGCATGCCTAGCAGGGTGAGGACCATCAGAGGCAGCTCACAGGCAGGGACTTCTCTTGTCCAGGCCTCCCCAGAGGACCGGCAGCCCCCGGACTAGGAGAAGCAAAGCCCCAGGAACTCTGTTGAGCCGCCTCGGGTCAGGAATCCCCGGCTCCCTTTGGTGGAGGCCAGGCCAGGCCAGGCGGCCCGAGATCGTCCAGCAGCTTGGAAGTCACGAGTCTCACCTCCTGATTGACAATATCTGGACCCATCTAGGCAACATCAGTGAGCCCAGATAGTGGAAAATTAGGTTCAAGCTTAAATCTTAGCAATTTGAGGCTATATCATTGCGTGTCTTTCACATTTTTTTCCTGGTTGTAGGAAGTAGGAAAGTTCTTTGAATGTTGTTTTCTAAGCAATTTCCTGATCAAAATTGTCTGTAAAATAGCCCACTGCTCACTTGGAAAGGCAAAGCACTTTAACCTCAATAGAGCAGGAAATATATAGTTGAGCTTGATCTGCCAGCAGAGCAGGTTGCCACAAGATCTCTCCTGTCCCCTTCCTCCCTCCCTCCGCCCAAATACCTGAAGTATTAAATGACCATGATATGGGGAAGGAGTCCAATCCACGCTGTTGCCCCACCATGTGCCAAAGCCCAGGGCTGGTTGCAAAATCCGAGCTTAAAACTATTCACACCCATAAAAAGCTGAGAGGCTTCACTGACAGAACTCTCAGCCAGGTTCTGTTTATGGTCTGGGGTCCTCTCGGAAGGAGGTCAAGGGACTTTTGCACGATCAGAAGTGACTTGGAAAGAAAGCAGCTGCTCTGCAGCTCCTTGCAGAACAAACTCTACAAATATGTTTGTTCATGCTGCTGAGAATTTCTTTTAGTAACTTTTTTTTCTGGTTAAAAAAGAATCTATGCTTATGTCAGCATTACTTATAATAGCCAAACCTGGAAACAACCCAAATGTCCAAAACAAAAGAATGGATAAATATATTATTTATACAATGGAATACTATACAGCGATGAAAATGAACTACAGCTAGGTGTGAGAATGTGGATGAATCTCACAAAAATAATGTTGAACAAAAAAATAGAAACACAAAAGGGAACAGAGGGGATGACTCCACTTACATAAAGCTCAATGACAGGCAAACTACACTCCTTTGTTTAGGGATGCATACATGGATGGTTAAAAAAAAAAGGAAGGAAATGACAAGGGGCTTGGAAGAGGCTTCTGGTGTGCAGGTAATGATATATTTCTTGATCTGGATGGGTGTTTGCTTTATTTATTAAATTGTACATTCATCTTTTAGGGAGTTTTCTGTATGCATGTTTCATAAAAAATTTTTTTTAAAGTTAAGAGACACAAAGATAATCTGCCTTCTATGAATCAACTGTAAAATCAAACCTGATGTATGCCGGAAACTACAAAACATCACTGAAAGAAATTAAAGAAGACCTAAGTAAATGGAAAGACATCCTAGGTCCATGGATAAGAAAATTTAATATTATTAAGGTAGCATTATTCCCCAAATTTATCTACAGATTCAAGGCAATCCCTAACAAATTCCCAGCTGGCTTTTTGGCAGAAATAGAAAAACTGATCCTCAAATTGGTGAGGAATTACAAGGGGCCTCAAATAGCCAAAACAATATTATATTTAAAAAGGAAAACAACATCGAATGACTCACTCCCCAATTTCAAACTTACTGTAAAGCTACAGTAACCAAAACAGTGTGGTACTGGCAAGAAAAAAACCATTGGTGCAAATCTTCATGAGTTTGGATTACGCAATAGTTTCTTAGATATGACACCAAAAGCACAGCAACTCAAGAAAAAAATAGATAAACTGGACAGCCTCAGAAAACCACTTTTGTCCTTTGAAGTAGACTTATCAAGAAAGCGAAGAGACGAATGGGAGAAAATATTTGCAAATCATATGCCTACCTGATAAGGGTCTAGTATCCAGAATATATGAAGAACTCTTCCAACTCAACAATAAAAAGACAAACCAATTTAAAGATAAGCAAGAAAACTAAACAGACATTTCTCCAAAGAAGATATGCAAATATCTAATAAGTACATGAAAAGACACTCAACATCATTATGCATTGGAGAAATGAGAGTCAAAACCACATGAGATAGCACTTCACATCCTCTAGGATGGCTATAATCACAAAGAGAGAAAATAAAGTGTTGGAAGAATGTGACGAAACTGGAATCTTCTTACATTGGTGGTAATGTAAAATGGTATAGTAATTTTGGGAAACTGTGTGGCAGTTCCTCACAATATCAAGTTATCTTATGACCCAATTCCACTCCTAGGTATATACTAAGAGAACTGAGGCTAGGCACAGTGGTTCATGCCTGTAATTACAGGATTTAGGAGGCCAAGGTGGGAGGATAACTTGAGGCCAGGAGTTCAAGACCAGCCTAGGCAACATAACAAGAGCTTTCCTCTACAAGAAATTTAAAAATTAACTGAGTGTGGTGGTGCACACCTGTAGTCCCAGCTACTTGGGAGGCTGAGGCAGGAGGGTTGCTTGAGCCCAGCAGTTCGAGGTTGCAGTAAGCTATGATCGTGCCACTGTACTCCAGCCTGGGGGAACAGGGAGATGGGTTCAAAAAAAAAAAAAGAGAGAGAGAGAGAGAGAGAATTGAAAACATATGTCCACACAAAAACTTGCACTCGAATTTTTGGATTTTCATAGTAGCATTATTCACAATAATCAAAGTGTTTAACAACTGAGATGTCCACCAGCTGATGAATGGATAAGTAAAATGTGATCCATCCATATAATAGAACATTTGACCATAAAAGGAAATGAAGTACTTACATATGCTACAACTTGGACGAACCTTGAAAACATTATGCTACGTGAAAGAAGTCAGACACTAGGGGCCATATATTACATGATTCTATTTATACACAGTGTCCAGAATAGGCAAATCCATGGACACAGAAGGTAGATAGTGGCTGCCAGGGCTGAGGGGAAGGGAGAGCTGGGTGCTAATAGCTCAGGGATGAGAGTTTCTTGTGGGGGTGATGCAGATGCAGAATTAGATAATCGTGATACATGCACAAACTTGTGAATATACTAAAAACCACCGAATTGTAGTTTAAAAGGCCAATTTTACAGTATATAATTTACATTCTCAAAAAGTATGAAATTTTCAAACAAGAAGAAAACCCTGCAAATTCAGAATTATGTACCATTTTTAAAAAATCACACCTAATTAGCTATTTTTTTTTAAATTGTATGCTCATTATAAGAAAAATTGGAAACACCCGCTCTCCCCAAGTCACCACCACCAACCTGTTGACACTTCGGTATCATACCCTGGAGTTGCGGTCGTGTCACCAGTGGAAAGGACGCCTCCGACCCCAGCACGCACATGAGCTGGCTGAAAGGAAGAAAAGTAATATTAGCTCTAAAAATGCCAGGCCCTCACCCCCACAGGACGGGATGTTCTAGCCACCTGGCAAGAGCAGGGGTAGCGGGGATCAAGCGTGGGGACACTGGCAGTACGTAGGGGCCACAGGGGGAGGGTGTGGGAAGCGCAGGGGAGTGGTGAGAGGGCGTGGTCGGGGCTCAGAGGCCCGGGTACAGGAGCGGGGCTCGTGGGCGGGGCGGGGCGC
>VBSM01000529.1:3964149-3974819 GCA_008086735.1 Cheirogaleus medius | reverse complement strand
AGTGAGCTATGATCACACCATGGCACTCTAGCCTGGGTGACAGAGTGAGAACCTGTCTCAAAAAAAAACAAAAAACCTACATGACTTAGCCCTAGAAGTGGCCTCTTTTTTATACTAATTTTCTTATTAAGGTACAATATGCACAAAATTAAGTAGTAACTGAAGTGCCCTGTCCTGCTGCTTTGAGGTGACTACTTTGAGTTTTCTAGCTATTCGCTTCTGCACTTGTCATTGTATCTCTAAACTCAATGCTTTGTGCTTATCTGAGAGAAAAACGAAGAAGTCCCTGCCACCCATCTGCCACCAACCTCTCCTTTCCATCCGCCTCCCCTTGGTGACCCTTCACCACCTCCTCCCTGACCTGGTGCCTGTCCTCCTCTCCAGAGTCCTCACCACCCTCCTCACCCCAGCGAGCGTGGCATGCTGTTCCAGCCTGTTCCACACTGTTCCCTCTTGCCTGGCCTCCTGTTTCTGCCCTTCTGCAGCCCACACCCCGAAGAGTCACCTTCTTCTGCTCCCAATGCCTTCTAAACAGATCTCTGGGATGCCACAGTCTCCGTGGAGACCGTAAGTCCCAGGGACCACTCTGCGGAATATGTTCCCCCAGAGACTGCCCGGTCCCTGGCACAGACTCAGACTCTATCGGAGGGTCAGCCCATCACGCACCCGAGGCTTAGGCCTTGCTCACTGGGGAAGCTACGGAAGGGGAAAGCTGAAGCGGGGAAAGATGGACCACTTTCTGAATGAAGCACGTGGGTCCAAAAACAATTACTCAGAACCACCTACAGAAGGAGAGTGCAGAATCCATGCTCCATGGGCAAAAAGGTTTGCCCGATGTAGTGGGGTCAGGACACTGTGGGTGGCTAACAGCTGACACTGACTGAGCTCTTACTCTGGGCCAGGCCAGATGGGTGGCCCTTCTGTGCACAGGGACCCAGGTACCGCGCAGGTCACAGGCCCCAAAGCCAGCCCTGCTTGTTGATAACAAAGCCGAGTTTGCAGCTCACCAGGGGAAAGAAGAACGTTCCCACGACAGGGCCTGAGTAGGGTCTCAGAGTAGGAGAGAGCAGCATTGGGCTATTTATTGACATTTTTAAAATTTCAAAATGTGCAGTTTAAGATGAGATTTTCAATGTACGTGAGATTGGACAAGGATCGTGATATACTCCTTCCAGATTTGGGGGCACAGCATGGTGAGGATTTGGAGGCGAAGAGGGGAACGAGTTTGGGGTGGAAGCCGTCATTCGATGCTTTCTACTGAACAGCTGGTGAATCTTTCCAGGAAGTTCCTGGAGGGAACCCTGACGTTACGTGTAGCGTTTCTCCCACTGGGAGTAGTGCAGGGATGTTGATGCAGGCCAACGAGTCTTCGTCAAGTCTTCTCACCGGAGCCGAGCCGAGGAAAGGAGAAGCCGGTGAGTCCCAGCAAGGAGGCCTGTGACCAAGAGGCTCTGGACGGGAGAGACTGGGTTCCAGCCACAGCTCCACACTTTAAAACCCCATCACTCTCGCCAATTAGCCTGCTTAGTCTCAGGCACTTCTGAAATGGGATAACAGACTAAAATGCCACCCAGTGCTTCGGGCAATGACTGAGCTGGAGAAAGAGCTGTCATTATGGCTGCTAGTTAGCCTTTCCTGCATAATCTAAGTGATCTTGAAGATTCTACTCCCTGCCCCCACCACCCACACCCTTGCTCCTAGTGCCCCAGGCCCAGTCTCGGCAGTCAGTGGTGGCCCCAGGAGGGAAGACTCATGCTTGTTGTTCCTGACAAAAGCATTTCCAGCAATTTCTCACTGACCATGATGCCAGAGATGGGATCAGGCCCTCCCTCCCTCTGATCCTTTCTGTAGCTTTTCTCCTGGCAGAGAAGGGCAGAGCCCTGGGCTTGCCTGAGCCCATTGCATCAGGGGAAACTTCTCAAATACCGGCAGGGAAAACCTCCCCGCAGCCAGCATTTGTCTAGGCCTGGAGGGGAGCAAACCTGCCCCTTCCTGCCTGTCTGTGGCTCCATCCGCCACCGTCCCTGGAGGAAGGGCAGACGGGCGAGAGAATCGGAGAGCAGGCACTGAGCACTGAGCGCTGCCTGAAGTTATTCGACCAGCGCCCCAATGAGCCCCTACGAGGAGGACCCCGAGGGCCCCGTGCATGTCTGGGGGGTAAGTCTGCCCCGCTGGGCACAGAGCTGGGAAGCCTCGAGAGCCGAGCCGGGAGGAATCGTGGATGGGCTGCATTCAGGAAAAGCACAGAGCCGTGCTTCTAGAACTTTAAAGTGAGCCTGAACTACTTGGGGATCTGGTTAAAATGCAGGTTCTGATTCAGCAGGTCTGGAGTGGGGCCTGATTCTGCGTTTCTAAACAGCTCCCAGGTGTCTCGCAGAGCAGAGAGAGCTGGACGCTCTGGCTCCAGGCTCTTCTAACGCTCATCTGGTTTGGCTGCGAGGGGAGCCTGCGTGGCTGGGCAGCCCCTAGAGCCGCTCTGTAACATGTCCCTCCGGACCTCAGGCTGGGGATGTAAGATGCATTATGAGATATGTGAGATGGTACTGGTGCCCCATGTGGTGCGAGATTCCACGAGTGCTGGTGAATGTTCAACAAGCCGGGGTGCGGGTGGGGGCGGGCGTTGCTGTTTTTAGTGTGCGCCGATTTGTGTAAATGTTTCCACCGTGGCCTATTTCAAACTGCCGAGGAGAAAAACGTGTGCTTCAGCGGAAAACCGCACTGCTTAAAACATTCTCTCCTCTGGATGCGGCTCTGCCCTCCTGGCATGGCCTTTGAGCTTGTGGTTCTGTAAGTTGTAGATGAACGACGTCCCAGCAGGACAATTCTTGCCTATAAACATGCAAATAAATTCTGTCTTGGGAGGTTCGGTTGTCTTCCCTCCGCCTAAGAAGCCGGTTTGCATCTATTTACAAACTCATTTCAGTACTTCTGATCTGTGTATGTATCTGTGCTTTGGATTCTCTTTTGAATCGGTTATAACGTCTGCCTGGGTCTCTCATTAATAGTGAATTAAGTAAAATCTGTAATACATGTTTATTTTTAATTTGTACAAGAGTCATGGTTTTTACCTTTTTGGGGAAATTATCCTCTTAGCACTATTCACGTTAGGTCACTGAACAAAGAGTTGGAAAGAGTTGCCGCCACTATAGAGTATTTCAGTGGCATTTAGTGTATTCCCAGTGTTGCACAATTAATTAACAACTCTAGCTCATCACCCCAAAAGGAAAACTCTGTGCCCGTTAGGAGTCACTCCTGTTTCCACCTTCCCTCCCAGCCCCTGGCAACCACCAATTTGAATTCTTTATGGATTCACCTATTCTGAATTTTTCATATAAATGGAATCATACAATATATAACCTTTCTCTATCTGATTTCTTTCACTTAGCATTATGTTTTTGAAGTAGCATTATGTTTTCGTATAGCATTTATCAGTGCTTCATTTCTTCTTCTTTTTTTATTAAGAGACAGGGGTCTTGCTATGTTGCCCAGGCTAGACTTAACTCCTGGGCTCAAGCCATCCTCCTGCCTCAGCCCCCCCTCCCCCTCACGAATAGCTGGGATTACAGGCATGTGCTCCCACGCCCAACTCATTTCTTATAGCTGCGTTCCATTTGTCTGTATACCACAAATGGCTTATCCATTTACCCACTGAATGGACATTTGGCCTGTCATGAATAATGCTGCTGTGGGCATGTGTGTGCGTGTATTTGCTGGAGTGCGTGTTTTCAAGTCTTCTGGGGTATACATCTAGGAATGTAATTGCTGGATCATACGGTAATTCTATGTGTAACTTTTTGAACAACCACCAAACAGTTTTCTACAGTAGATGAAGATTTTACATTCTCACCAGCAATAGACAAGGGTTCCAATAATTCCACATCGTTTCCAATACTTGGTAATTGCCATTGTTTTTGGTGGTGGCTGTTTGTTTTTATTTTTATTTATTAATTTTTTTTGTGTTTTTTGAGATACAGTCTTGCTCTGTTGCCTGGGATAGAGTGCTGTGGCATCAGCCTAGCTCACAGCAACCTCAAACTCCTGGACTCAAGCAATCCTCCTGCCTCAGCCTCCCAAGTAGCTGGGACTACAGGCATGTGCCACCATGCCCGGCTAATTTCTTTCTATTTTTAGTAGAGAACCGGGTCTTACTCTTGCTCAGGCTGGTCTTGAACTCCTGACCTTCAGCAATCCTCCCGCCTCAGCCTTCCAGAGTGCTAGGATTATAGGCGTGAGCCACCACACCCAGCCTGTTTTTAAATTATTATAGCCATCCTAGGGTGTGAAGTGATACCTCCCTCTGGCTTTTAAGTGCTTGTTGGCCATTTGTATATCTTTGGGGAAATTATCTATTCCAGTGCTTTGCTCATTTTGAATTGGGTTGTCATCTTGTTGTTGAATTCTAAGAGTTCTTTATATATTCTGGATACTAGACCTTTATCAGATATATGATTTGCAAAAATTTTTCACCTATTCTCCAGTCTTTTTACTTTTTTTAAGAGACGGAGTCTTGCTGTGTTGCCCAGGCTAGATTCAAACTCCTGACCTTCAGCAATCCTCCTGCCTCAGCCTCCTGAGTAGCCTGTACTACAGGCTCACTCCACCTTGCCTAGCTTGTCTTTTTACTGTCTTGATAATGTCCTTTGATGCACAACAGTTTTTCATTTTTTAAATTAATTAATTAATTAATTTTTTGAGACAGTCTTGCTCTGTTGCCTGGGCTAGAGTGCCTCGGCATCAGCCCAGCTCACAGCAACCTCAATCTCCTGGGCTCAAGCAATCTGCTCTTGCTCAGGCTGGTCTCGAACTCCTAACCTTGGGATCCTCCCACCTCAGCCTCCCAGAATGCTAGGATTATAGGCATGATCTGGCAACCACGCCTGGCCAAGTTTTTCATTTTGATTACATCACTGTCAACATGAAATAATTGAAAGGATCAGAATCCAGTTTAAAAGAGTTTATTCAAGTGCAGAGCTGAGGATAGCCATCTGGAAAACACAGGCTCCAAAGAAACAAGGTTGATGCTTCAAAACGGAAAAGTTAAAGGCTTACTTATATAGGCAGAAAACAAAAACAAAAAAATAGCAGAATTACGGCATTTCCCATACAAGGTTGGTTTATGAGTCACAGCAATTTGATTAGTAACAGCTAGTTTGTTTTCTTTTTCCAATTTAAAAGAATATGTATAACATTCCATCTTAGACAATGTAATAGTCAGGAGGTCTTTGTGTAAGAGAGGAAAGAGGGAACTTAATCTATAATGAAGATCAACAAGAAAGAGGGAAGGGGTCTTCTCTGGTGCCCTTTTACAACATTTTACAAAGCAATATAGGTAAGGGGAAAAAAATCTATAATCAGAACACAGTGGTTACAGCTGCCTGTTAGTGACTTAGGTCCCATAATCACATTCCTTTAACGCTCAAAATAATTTGAAGTTCCAACAGCTTTGATTTTTGAATTACTTATTTTCACATTATATACAGGCTGGCACACCACTAGATATTGTTTTTGGCCTGCCTAGTGTCATTTTCTGTGATCAAAGAGAGTTGTCTAATGGGGAAAGGACTTGAATAAACATTTCTTCAAAGATATACAAGTGACCAACAAGAATATGAAAAGAATGCTCAGCATCACTAATCATTAGGGAAATGCAAATCAAAACCACAATGAGATAAGGTCTCATCACTGTCAGGCCAGGCGTGGTGGCTCACACCTGTAATCCTAGCACTCTGGAAGGCCGAGGTGGGCAGATCCTTTGAGCTCAGGAGTTCGAGACCAGCCTGAGCAAGAGTGAGACCCCGTCTCTACTAAAAATTGGAAAGAAATTAGCTGGACAACTAAAAATATGTAGGAAAAATTAGCCGGGCATGGTGGCGCATGCCTGTAGTTCCAGCTACTCAGGAGGCTGAGGCAGAAGGATTGCTTGAGCCCAGGAGTTTGAGGTTGCTGTGAGCTAGGCTGACGCCACGGCACTCTAGCCCAGGCAACAGAGTGAGACTCTGTCTCAAAAAACAAAAAAACAGAAAATAACAAGCGTTGGTGAGGATGTCGCAAAATCGGACCCCTTGTGCACTGTTGATGAGAATGTAAAATGGTGTAGCTGCTGTGGAAAACAGTAGGGTGATTCCTAAAAAAATTAAAAATAGAAATACCATATGATCCAGCAATCCCACTTCTGGGTATATATCCAAAAGAATTGAAAGCAATGTCTCAATGAGGTGCTGTACACCCATGTTCATTGCAGTGTCAGTCACAATCAGACAAAAGGTAGAAGCAACCCAAGTGCCCATCCACAGATGAATAGATAAACAAAATGTATATGCACACACGGTGGACTACTATTTAGTCTTACAAAGGAAGGAGATCTTGTCACGTGTTATAATTTGAATGAACCCTGAAGACATTATGCTATAAGCCATAAGTCAGTCACAAAAAGACAAATACTGCATGATTCCCCTTATACAAGGCATCTAGAGTGATCGAACTCAAGGAAACAGAAAATAGAACAGCGGTTGCAGAGGGGAAAAAGGGGAAGTTGTTTATGGGGAGAGAGTTTCTGTTTTGCAAGATGAAAAGTTCTGGAGCTCTGTGTCATAACAATGTGAATACATTTATCACTATTGAACTGGACATTTTTAAATGGTTAAGATGGTTAAGTTTTTATGTTATGTGTTTGGAGGGCAGGGAGTTTAATCACAAGTTTTAAAAATAATAATAGAGTTTTAAAAAAAGACAGGTATCTACCCAGGGTAATGTGTAACTAACAGAAACTGCTTGGGTCCCGAGAAGCTACGTGATGCCCTTGCTCTCACGCTCTCCGTCCGTGCAGCCCCGGGAACACTCCCTTCTGCGAACATGCACTCTCTGATAGATGAGGTCAAATTCTGTTCTTGGTAAGAAAAAACATAGGAACCTTGTCTCGTCTTGGAGGTTTACCCATCAGGTGTGTCAGAGCGTGATCGGCAGCCTCCCTGTCTTGGGGACATCTGATAGAAGGAAGGGTGGACCGGAGCTCAAATGAGGACAGAGCGTGGGATGGACTCACTTGGAAGGGGCACGTGTCCTCCCGCCTCCTCTCTGCTCACGTGGCAGACTTGGGTTCCGTGGGCCAGGCGGCGTGCGTGGGTCAGGGGAGGCTTTTCACAGAGGGCTTCGGGAAGGGAGACAGTGAGTGTGGGCATCGGGCTTGGGAGGTCTTTTGCGTCAACCGACTGGACACCCCTTCTCCCTGCACCGGACAAGGAGCCCTGCCTGTGTGAAGGGTGCACTTGGATAGTTGGATCCACTCTGGAACCTGTTAATTATTCCTTCCTTATCTAAACCTGGAATGTGAGAAGGGAAAAACAGCCCAGAGCAGCCCAGCTATGTGAGGCACGCAAAGTTTATTAGGCCCAGGGACACGTGAGTGTTGGACTTAGGTCACGACCCTCCACCCAGGCAATTGTTTAAAGGCATTTTGTTCCTCACCAGCTGCCTCACCCATCACGTTCCTGGGATGTGTGATACAGAGAACAATATATAGCCAATCAATACTTAGGTTATTTTAATGCAGATTCTTGGCAAACAACTTAGAAACTGGTCTCCTGTGTTTTCCTCTTAAAGCCCACTGACAACCGCAGCTAGTCAGAGCACGTATTCCAGGCAGCTTGAATCTGTACTCCTGGGTCGCAGTCCTCAAACTTGGCCTAAATAAACTGTCTACTCATATTAACTTCGCCTCAGTTTTTTCCTTTAAGTCGACAAGTGGGGCTGACAGAGCTATCTCCTCCCTTCCTACCCCCTCCAATCAAGTAGGCCGTATAAACACTGCACCTTGTTAAAAAACCTTGTGCGCTCTGGGGCACATACAGGCATTTCTGCTATAATGTGATATACGTGTCCCTAAAGAACCTGACTTTCTGCCAGGCGGCACATAAAAAAAACAGGGTTTAAGGGAAAATAGGGTTGACAGCTCATTTACATACTATGAAATTTTTTAATCTGAATGCAAACAAAACCAACTGCATTGCTGATAAACACAGCAGCAGAGGTAAATCTTGCCAGCATTCCTACCCGGCAGCCCAGCAGCACTGGGGGGCATGCTCCCTCTTTTAAGACATCAAAATTTAAAATCCGATTCAGGTTATAATCAACTAAAACAAACCATACATGGGAAAATGTCTTCAACTGTCACCCTAACTCCAAGATTATGGAAAGCTTGGGAACCTCTAAGCCAGCCCTAGAGTCCTTCTGCAGAATTTGTAGCATTTTCTCTGTAAGGTCTTCATATGTTGCTAATACCTGCTCTTTCATTAACCGAATGCTCACCCCTGACCACACAAACCACTTTCTGCATCATTCTGACAGCATGCCCCTGTTCAACCCTGAATGAGCTCATTCAGGGCACAGAAGCACATGCCGAGGCAGAACAGACTCCACCGTTTGCACCACCAGAGACTTTGATAGAGTATCTTCCTGTTTTCTGTCCAGGCTTTTGGGCACGTGTTTAATGGTTTTATCGGTGAGAATTAGGTTCAGCTACAAGTGACAGAAAACAAATGGAAGCCTGGAGGCCGGGCGCGGTGGCTCACGCCTGTAATCCTAGCACTCTGGGAGGCTGAAATGGGTGGATTGCTCAAGGTCAGGAGTTCGAGACCAACCGGAGCAAGAGTGAGACCCTGTCTCTACTAAAAAAAAAAAATAGAAAGAAATTAGCTACACAACTAAAAATATATAGAAAAAGTTAGCCGGGCATGGTGGCGCATGCCTGTAGTCCCAGCTACTCGGGAGGCTGAGGCAGGAGGATTGCTTAAGCCCAGGAGTTTGAGGTTGCTGTGAGCAAAAGCTGACGCCACAGCACTCTAGCCCAGGCAATAGAGTGAGACTCTATGTCAAAAAAAGAAAAAAGAAAACAAATGGAAGAATATTTTTCTTTCCTACTAAGTCCAGGCAGGAGATCTGGAGCTGGTAGGCGCTCCACAGGGTAAGGGTTGCTCCACACAGGTTGCTCTGTCCTGTGTGGCCTCAATCTCGTGACCCAAGCTGGTGGCATCCACATTCCAGGCAGCAGCAGGATGGAGAAAGGGACCAAGAAGAACGGTTTCTGGAAGCCACTAAATGGCATATTTTTGCATGCATTGCATTAGATAGAACTTTGTCATATCTCTGTACCAAGTGCAAAGGTGATGAGGAAATGTCTTTGTTTTGGGCAGCCCAGGTCTTGCTCACAATTCTATCACTGTAGAAAGGGGACTGATCAATTGGATTTGTGGAAGGGGAGGGGCAGACACTAGCAGTCTGTACAATAGAGGCTGGTGGCAAAACTTTAAAATTCCAGAACATTCCGAGCAGAGATGAGATCAGCAGTGACTGAAGTCCTGGCATCATTGTCTGCTCTCAGAAAAGTTTCACTTTTGGAAAGATAGTTTTTATTTCCTGTTTTCTTATTACAACGGTAACAGAAACGCTGCTATTTCCCCTCCCCTATCCCTTGCCGATCACCAAGTTTTGTCAATTTTACATCCTGAATATCTCTCAAATGTATCTACTTCTCTCATTCCTACCACCATGCTGGTCCATGTCACCCTGGTCTCCCACCTGGTCTACAGCAAAGAACTTCCGCCTCTCTCACCCCATTGCCAAATCCAGTGGTCTCTTGTCCCCTCATCAGTTCCCCCTTGGGCAGCCAGAGTGAACTTTAAAAACACGGACATGATCACTCCCCCAAACTCTTAAAGCCTTCCCTTTGCTCCTAGAACAAAAAGTGAGCTCCTCAACATGATCTACAAGTGCTAAATATAGTCTGGCCCTGCCCACCTTCCCAGTGTCAACAGAAAAAAAAGACCAAACTCTGTAAATTTTTTTTTTTGAGACAGAGTCTCACTCTGTTGCCCAGGCTAGAGCGCCGTGGTGTCAGCCTAGCTCACAGCAACCTCCAACTCCTGGGCTCAAGCCATCCTTCTGCCTCAGCCTCCCGAGTAGCTGGGACTACAGGCATGCGCCACCATGCCCGGCTAATTTTTTTCTCTATATATTTTTAGTTTCAATTAATTTCTTTATATATTTTTTTTAGTAGAGAAGGGGTCTTGCTCAGGCTGGTTTCAAACTCCTGACCTTGAGCGATCCTCCTGCCTCGGCCTCCCAGAGTGCTAGGATTACAGGCGTGAGCCACCACGCCTGGCTTCTATAAAATAATTTTAAAGAGATTTACTCAGAGTCAAATTTGAGGACCATGACCCGGAGCCAAGCCCAAAGTAAGTGGAGTAAGTGGACTCACTGTGGCTGGGTTACAGTTCGGTTTTATACATTTCAGGGAGACAGGGGTTACAGGTAAAGTCATAAATCAATAATACGTGGGAGGCACACATTGGTTTGGCCTGAAAAGGTGAGCCATCTTCAAGGGGGGAGGGCTTACAGGTTATAGGTGGGCTTAAAGATTCTTTGGCTTGTAATTGGTTAAAGACATGAAGCTTTGTCTAAAGGCTTGGAATGTTTTATCATAGGAGCTGTTTATCAGAGATAAGACACCTGACATATATTTGTTGTATAAACTGAGGGCTTGTAGGTTTGTCTTGCATACCCTTAGGTCTGTTAATGGGTTACAAAGGATGTCCCCAAGAAGGGAGGGAACATGATAAGGGATGTCTGACCTCCTTCCTCCTGGCAGGCAATTTAGTTTTAGGATATTCCTTTGG
>VBSM01000529.1:3902950-3914301 GCA_008086735.1 Cheirogaleus medius | reverse complement strand
ATTTGGGTTTTTGTTTTGTTTTGCTTTTAGTTATTTAACCCAATTCAGCCAAATTCCCACTCTGAGTTATTTGTAATGGTGAAAGTGGAAATCCTACATTAACAGTGATGACACAGTTAAACCATATCTGCAGTTTCCATTCAAATTACGAAAGTGTCAACTGATGATTGGAAACTTCCATTTTCAACTTTTCAATATAAAATTAAAACAAACAGAACTAATATAATTGATTGTTTAAAAGTTGAAAATTTTAAATGCTGAAAAAAATTCTAGATATATTTCCTTCCTTCTTCCTTTTACCATTTGCTTTATTTTTTTATTATTATTACAGAAGCAATGCTTGTTTACTGGCATTCCATAACTGAAAAAAAGTTATAATCTAACCAAGCCAGAAGAATTTATTATTTAAACCCTTGCCGTGGAAGCTTCCAGATCTCTTTGTATGCACACACGCAAGTGCTCACATACACATGCACATTTCATGCCTGTTCCCATCTCCAAAAAAATTCTCTGTGGCTGGATATTTAGGTAATATCCAACTTTTGATACTTTAAAACTGAGCAAGTATAACTGTGTAAAATTTACTAAGAAGTTTTAAAACTGAAAAAATAGCGATTTCTTTATCCACAAGTGCTGGATGATGAATTCCTCGGTTGCCTTTCTGGGCGCCCACCTTCCTCTTCTCTCCCAGAGGGGGGACTCTCTTCCTTTCCCTTCCGCTGTCCCCAAGGGGTCTCTAGAAGGAGGTCAGGAGCAGGCCCAGGCCCTGCTGCCCCAGGGGCTCCTGCAAGGCCCTGGACAGAGACAGAGGCCGAACCACACGGCCGGGCTGGCGGCAGGTGGCCGGGCCTGGGTGGCTTGGGGCCAGCTCCCTGGAAAGACTCCATTCTCTGGCTCAGACCCTTCCCTCACTTCCTGCCGCCTCACCTGCCTGGCTGTCCCACCTCCTCCTGCAGCCACTGAGCCTGGCAGGCACCTTGTCCCTCTGGGCTCACCCCGCTGACCCGTCAGGAGGGACCCGCTCCCAACACACCCACCTCGGTGCACTCACATGGAGGGAACAGGGACCACCTGCCTCCGTCCCCGATCTTGACCTCCAGAAGGGGGTGCCCGCCAGAGCAGGGCCTCAGGAAACTCTCAGCATGCGACCGATGCGCGGGAATCACAGCGTGCTCAGGGCTGCAGGGGCGTCAGACACCCAAGCCGTGTGGTTTTTCTGGACGCCTCAGCCATTTTGATGGGATTGCCTGGTCCTCCTCCCCGCAGAGGGAGGTGCGGAGCAGTGTTCCAATCCTGGTTCTACTGCTGATGAACTCTGGGCCTCAGTTTCCCCACTTCTAACCAGAATCCGAGTCCCCAACTTGTGGTGTTGCCATGAGGCTCAAGATGAGCCGAGATCCATGGGAACTTTCGGGAACTTTTGAAGCACAACATAAATGTGGGTGACCCTGTGAATAAAACATCTCCTGGAGCTGGGTCAGTGCTCAGCCTGATTCCTGCCTGGGTCATCTGGGATCCCCCAGCCTCACCGTCTGCATTTGGAGCTGTGCTCCCGCCCAGGGCCAGTGCAGAATCTCCTGGTGGCCCCAGGTGGCTGCGGTGAACACATGGCTCATCCGGCCCAGGGATCCAGTGGAGGGGCTTTCTGGAGGCCACCACAATTCTACCCAATGGCAGTCCTTCCCTCCTACATGATGCATTCTTTCTAGAGCCAGCCTGAAGCCCCATGCCCCGATCCAGAGATGAGCCTGCCCAGATAGAATCACACGGCAGTAGGCTCAGCTCTGGGATCACAGTGCAGGGCAAAAATGGTGAAAAGGCTGCCACCACGGTGTCACCTGAGAGAGCCAGGGTCATCCCAAGCTCATTGTCAGTCTCTGTGAACAGAAGATGGTCTGGTGGCCTCTGTGGTGATGTGAGTAGAGAAGCAGGTCCGTGTCTTACATTCAGTGCAGAGAACAGCATGTGCAAAGGCCCTGTGGCAGGAACTTACTTGGTATGTCTGAGGAACACTATGGCCAGAGCTGAGTGAGTAAAAGGGAGAATGGTAGCATGGTATCCAGAAAGCAGCCAAACGATGGTACTAAAATTAGGACTTTGGCATTTGTTACAAGTGTAATGGGAAACCACTGGAAGGTTTTAAGTAGGAAAATGATGTAATTACATTCTTCTTTTAAAGGGAGTAAATAGCAAGAAAGTAATAAAGAGTAATGAATACCCACGTATCCCTCACCTACCTTAAGCAATACGTCATTACAGACACAAAGATTGTGTTTCCTTCTGTCCCTCCTCATCGTGGATGTAAGCCAATATTCCGAATTTGATGTTAATTACCTTTACTATGTATTAAGCCACCTTAAAATTATACAGTCCTATGTCACTTAACCATGGGGATATGTCCTAAGAAATGTATCATTAGGCAATGTTGTCCTTATGCAAACACCACACAGGGGCACTTACACAAACCTCCATGGTACAGTCTACACACACCTGGGCTAGCAGGTGTGTTCTGTTGCTCCTAAGCTACAAACCGGTACAGCATGTTGCTGTGCTGAGTACTGTAGGCGATCGTAGCACGATGGTGGGTATTTGTGCATCTAAACATATCTAACCACAGAAAAGGTACAGTAAAAATACAATGTTACAATCTTATGGGACAACCATCATATATTTGGTCTGTGTATGATGTCATTATTTCGGAGTTTTTTTGAGACAGGGTCTCGCTCTATTGCCCAGGAAGCTCACTGTAACCTCAAACTCTTGGGCTCAAGCAATCCTCCCGCCTCAGCCTCCCTAGCAGCTGGGACTACAAGCATGAGCTACCACGCGTGGCTAGTTTTTAAAAATTTTTGTACTTTTTGTATAGACAAGGTCTTGCTTGTTGTCCTGGCTAGTTTCAAACTCCTGGCCTCAAGCAATCCTCCCACCTGGGCCTCCCAAAGTGCCGGGATTATAGGCGTGAGGCACCACACCCAGCTTGTTCAACTTTTTACAAATATTATGCTATCCATTTTTCCTGCTGTTTGCTTTTGTTGCTCAACATTATGTTCATACATTTCTACCATGCCGATATTTCTAATTCCAGTTCACTCATTACTACTACATAATATGATCTGTAAAATATCATTATTTTACATCAACCTGTTGACAAACTTTTATGTTGTTTCCTGTAGTTTTCAATGACAAGTAACGCTGCTGTGAACATTTTTGTTTGTTATGTGTATATGCACGTCTCTCTAAAATAAATACCTAAGAGTGGAATTTCTGGGTCACAGGAGATGCACCTGTTCAACTTTACGAGGTTATTGCCAAACTGATTCGGAGTGGTTCTTCCTGGTGACACTCCTCCCAGCATTGGGTGAAGATTGCGTCACATCCTCAGGGCACTTGGTATCATCATATCATCAAACTTTAAAGTTTTTGACAGTCAGGGTTGTGAAATGGTATCTCGTTGTAGTTTCATCATTGCCTTAATTACCCCTGAGATGGAGTCTCTGTGTGAATTAATTTATTGATCATTCCTGTGTCTCCTCCTGTAAATTGTTGGTTCATCCTCTTTTATGATTTTTCTCTTGGGTTGTTAGTTGTTTTCTTATTGATTTTTAGGATTTCTTTATGTGGATGCTAATTCATTCATTCAGCATATTTTGATTATGTGCCAGATACTACTACTACTATTTTTCTTCTTCTTTTCCTTCTTCTCCTTCTCCTTCTCGTTCTTCCTCCTCCTCTTCTTTTTCAGACACAGGTTCTCACTCTGTCACTCAAGCTGGAGTGCAGCTCACTGCAGCCTCGAACTCCTGGGTTCAGGTGATCCTCCCAAGTAGCTGGGATTACAGGTGTTCACCACCATGCCTCGCTAATTTTTTAATTTTTTGTAGAGATAGAGGTCTTGATATGTTACTCAGGCTGGTCTTGAACTTCTGGACTCAAGTGATCCTCCTGCCTCTGCCTCCCAAAGTGCTGGGATGACAGGCGGGAGCCCCCACCTCTGGCTCAGATCCTCTTCTTAGGTACTTGGAGTTTACGGTTCTTGTGGAGCTAACTGCTTTATGGCGAATTCTACATCTTTCTATGCCCTGAATTCCCGGAAGCACAGAATGTCAGCTTGTTTCGTGTTTAGTGACATGGACACAGCTCAGCGTTTCCAAAGGCATCAGCCTGATGCATCCATTATAATATAATCCATTATATTAATAATATAAAAATCCCATGAATCTCCCATCTAATGGAGTTAGAAACTAATCATGATCATCACCTGCGTCCCTTATTCCGCTGAGGCTGCAAAATAATTCCTTCTGCACTTAGCAGCTGGGATTCCCCCAAGAAGAACTTCCCTCACCAACTGCAGAGGGGTGAATGGTGGCTGCCCCAAAAGAATGTCCACCCAGAACTGGTGAAGGTGACCTTATTGGAAAAAAGAGTCTTCACAGATGTAATTAAGTTAGGGTGTTGAGGTGAAATTGTCTTGGATTATCGAGTAGGGTGTAAATCCAATGACAAGCGTCCTTACAAGAGAACAGCAGAAAGACACAAAGAAGAGAAGTCCCTGCGAAGACGGAAGCAGAGCCTGGAGCGATCGGGCCACAAGCCAGTAATGCCCGAGGACCAACAGACGCTGGATGGAAAATGGAGGGAGAATCCCCCACCAGAGTCTTGGAAGGGAACTTGGCCCAGCCAGCGCCCTGACTTCAGATTCCTGGTGTCCAGAACTGTGTTAAAATAAATTTCTGTTGTTTTAAGCCATGAAGTTTGTGGTCGTTTGTTACAGCAGCCATGAGAAACAAATACAACCAACTGTGAAATTAATCTGAAATGCATGTGGACAGGAAAAATAGGATAAATACTTGGTTTTTTCCCCTCTACTTGCCAATTTACAGAAAAATAAAGGGCTGCTCTAGCAACCTCCAGAGTTGACCGGTGAGTTTTCTTTCTTTTCTTTTTTTTTTTTTTTGAGGATGATTATGAGCTTATGCATGTCTACATATCTGGGGTTTCAATCCATTGCAGTCATTATTCTTTCTATGATATTGTTCTTTTGGATGCTTAAGTTGTCCCAGGATCCCCTTAAAGATGGCCCCAGTGTTTTTTCAACATAACTCCAGGACTCTTAGATTTCTTGTTTTCTGGCTTAAAAAGAAAGAGAGCCCAGGTTCATCATAAACATTCTCGCCCCAGATCTGGAACCAGCCACTTCTCCCAGGAGCCCTGAGGCCCTGTAGTGGAAAATGGTTTTTAGAGACCACTGTCTGGTTATAAGGGTGTTCATTGCTTCTAGGTTGTTGCTGCTAGGACTTTTCATTGACAGACCTAGGAAATTCATGCTTTTCAGAAAGAGAAAATAAATTCATACTGATATTTCCATTCAAATGTATGATTATCCAGCTTTTTAATTTTTATTTGGATCTCTTTTTTTTTAATGCTGCGAATCTCATTATTAAGGACATTAACATAATTATGCATGCATATACAGTAATAGAATATAGCAATTACACACACACACACAGTTTTGAAACAACGATACCGATATAATTACTAACCAGATTCCTGAGTGCTTTAAAAGATTTCTTGGTACGTCTTGTCCTTAGGATGCACCTCACCAGGTGTGTATGGTAAACATACTGTGTTTAAAACCACGTGGAAAAATCCTTCTCTGTGTGGTTTGTGCCATCAGATCAATGTATAATTATTCAATTGTTTTACTATATTTTGATGTTTCAAGTTAACTTGAGGTTTAATTTTTAGGGATTGCTTTTTTCCTATTTTATTTAATTTTGTTTTATAATTATGTAAAACCCAAGTTTCCAAAGTCAAAAGTACCAAATAAGGTGCATCCAGGAAACTCTACCTTCCAACCCCATCCTCCCGACTCTTTCCGCTGACAACTCCTTTTAGGTAACTTTTTCTTTTTTTTTTGAGACAGAGTCTCACTCTGTTGCCCGGGCTAGAGTGCTGTGATATCAGCCTAGCTCACAGCAACCTCAGACTCCTGGGCTCAAGCGATCCTCCTGCCTCAGCCTCCCGAGTAGCTGGGACTATAGGCACGAGCCACCATACCTGGCTAATTTTTTCTATGTATTTTTAGTTGACTAATTAATTTCTTTCTATTTTTAGTAGAGACAGGGTCTCACTCTTGCTCAGGCTGGTTTTGAACTCCTGACCTTGAGCAGTCCTCCCGCCTCAGCCTCCCAGAGCGCTAGGATTACAGGCGTGAGCCACCGCGCCCGGCCCTTAGGTAACTATTTTTATTAAATTTTGGTTCCTTTTTCCCTTGTGCCTGAAAACAAAAATAAATACTTAAACATATTCAGATTTTCAGATTTTCTTATGCCATCTGTAAAGTTGCATGCATGCCTACACACTGTCCTATGCCTTGCTTTTTCCACTTAAAAATATAGCCTATGGCTGGGCATGGTGGTTCATACCTGTAATCCCAACAACTCAGGAGGCTGAGGCAGGAGGATCGCTTAAGGCCAGGAGTTTGAGACCAGCCTGGGCCACATAGCAAGACCCCATCTCTAAAAATTAATAAAAATTCAATTAAAAAAATACATATATAACACCTACAGATTATTCCTTATGCAGTTCCCCACTTTGTGAATTACTCTGGTTTAGTCAACCAATCCCAACTGACAGACCTTTGTGTTGTTTCCAGTATTTTGCTGCAAATAGGGCCATCATGAATGGCTTTTGGGGATAGAGTTTTGGGGTGAGAGGGCTGGGTCCCAGGATGCAGGCAAGAGCAGTCCTGTCTGTTTGCATTTCATTTATGTGTGTATAGTACCTTTCTCCAGACAGGAATGTAAGCTCCTTGGCCATATTGTCCACTGTTGTATCTCCAGTTCATCAGAGATGCTCATTTCTGGTTGAAAGAATGAATCTTACGATGTCGTTCCTCAGCTAAAACCCTGCACTAGCTGCCATCGCCCACAGGGTAAAATCCAAACCGTTCAGTGGCACGGAAGGTACTAGTGACGGCCTGACCTCCCCCTGGGTGCCACCCCCTCCTCTCCTGCCAGCATCCTTGAACCGGTTGCTCCAACCACACTAAACTGTGTCCACTTCCCCGTGTGTCTCCCCATGGGCACGTGCCATTCCCTCGGCCTCAGTACCCGGCCCCGCCCCTCCTTGGTTCACTAGGCAAACCCCTTCGCAGCCTTCAAAACGCAGGCCAAGCACCAGTCCTCCCATGCAGGTTTTAAACATCGGCGTCCTGCCCACCGCAGGGTGACTGGTTATTTAAATGTCCACGCTGCTCTCTGGACTCGAGCTCCAGGAGCGTAGGAACCGTCCGTCCCTCCCTCACCCGTCTCTCGACCGCCCCTACTTAGCACCGTGTCTGGCCCATAGCAGGTGCTCAACGAAGCTTGTTGAGTAAATGAAAAGGAAGACTTCTGTAGTCAAAAGAATGTGGATACCAAAGGCTTGGGTTCAAATCCTGGCCTTTTTACCTACTACCTGGGGGCCTTGGGGCGAGTCTGCATCGGGGTCTCTTCTTCCGTACGCTGGGGATCGTGCGACGTCATCGAGGGTGGCCATTGGGGCTAAATGAAGTCAGGCGTGGAAGTGCTCTGGGCATGATAAAGAACAGTATGGAAGAGCAAAGTGGTAACAGAGCAGATAAAGGAGTTCAGGAGCAGACGTGAGCTCAACCAGAGGGGCAGTGAGGGGGCACATAACTGACCAGTAAAATTAACGGCCACCCTGCTGGGCACTTACTCATCAAGCCTCAGCACTAAAGGACAGACTGTGCTCTCATCCCACGTGACTCATAAGTGGCAACGAGCACTCGAACCTGGGTCTGGTAGCAACAAGGCCCAGGCCCCACTGGACTAACGAGGGGGTCTGCAGTGAGGTCCTCTCTCCCCCCTCTCTCCCGGGAGCCTGCCTTCTTTCTCGTCCCTTGTCCCTTGTCTTTCTCTGACGCACAGGGCGTGGCAGGGGCTCCAGATCGCCCCGCTAGCAAGAATCTCTTTCCTTTTTCTTGATCTTGGTCCCGGAAACCCCTCCCACCTTGGCCTCTGTGCCCTCACCTGTGTGTCCCCTGGGTAAGGCAGAGAAGGGATACCTGAGCAGGCACAAAGGAGCATAAAAGAGAATGTTTTCAATGGTAAATTTCCAAAATCATTTTATTACATCTCAATGCTAAAGGGGGTTCGGGCTGGTTCACAAATTACGCAGATTGAGGTGCTGATTTCACGGAAGGATAAGTGGGGCTCCATTCCCTTTAAATTTCTATTCCTATCAGTTTCCACTGGTGACGTCTGACTCAGATCGCTTCTCATGTATCTAGACCATCTCACTTTCGTGGACGATGGTTTCCCCGGTTTAATCCGAAATTCAACAGTCGCCTCAGGGGGAGCCCAGGGGGCATGATGGGCAGGGCAAGGTGTGGCTGCGGTGGTAGCCTCCTCTTCCGTCCTAGCTCAGGCTTCAGGCTACTAAAAATGGCGTCTTCTACCTCTCCTGTCTTCAATATATCTTCTCAAGGACGCGAGGTTTCTGTTGATCTTGTTTAGTTGAGACTGGAGCTCAGAGGATGAAATGTGTTCTGTGAAAAGAAGAGTTAGTCGGAAAAGGTCAAAACTTGGAGGGTCCTCGTGAAAACAGAGAATGTGGCAGAGCCGGACGCCATTTCCCATCGTATTTAGGGGAAATACTTTTGATTCCTACGAATGCCTTCCATGCTCCCATTCCATTGGTTCCAAGCACCTTCACTATGTCTGAACTTGGGCTTGGAGCTTCCAGAATCCAAGGGGTGGCGTGTTGAAGAGGGCTGTATTCTTGGACCTGGGTTTCTCATGCAATGCTTGGTGGCCCTTATGTGAGGGTATGTAGGTGTTTTCTAATAAATAAATTGCAAGAGGTCTGTATTTGGCTATTGTCTTGTTTTTGTAACTGACCTTGTTTCTACTGGTCATTCTTCCTTGATGGGTTAACCATATTCACCTAGCTGGGGTGGAATTCTACAGAACCTCTCTTAGTATGTATTGGAGGAATAAACTGATACAGGAAAAAACAATAAGTGAACCTGGAAGGAAAGATGGGGAGAAAGTCACAAATGGGCCTTTATTGGGGATGAGGGGTAAAGAAATGTAAGAGTTTTGAAAGACACATATGAAGGTAGGGTAATATTGAGTGGGCAATATTGATTGGAGACCAATACCATTGTATCAGAGGATGTAGAAGTATCAGGAATAGTTTACAGAAATAGATCGCAAAGACAAGGGATCCAGGGAATGTGTACAGTTCACTACAACTTTATAGAGGAGCAGAGAAAATAAAGATGGGAAGGTTGCAGAATATTGACATTTTTGCAAACACAGAAATGAGGTGAGTCAAGAACAGAGTTGGAGCCTGACCCAGTGAATTGGAGGGTGCAGTGGAGGCTAGTCTGCCCTGACTACTTCCAGCACCCTTGTGTCTGGGCTTGATCGTTAAGCAAACGCAGTAAACAATGTGTGGTCTAGTTAACCCCACCCTGAGAGAATGTATAGGAGTTGGACATGGGTTTGCAATACAGACCAAGATAAAGTGTGTGGGAAATTATTTGGGTTGGATTTAATAAGGTTAACTTGAACCCAAACTCTTATGAGAGCTTCTGGATGTTGTCATCTTGATTCTCCTACTACCTCTAGCCAAGACCAGGGAGCGGATAAATCACGTAGTTGTCTATCCTCATTGTCTCCTCCGCTCAACTCACTGGCATCACTGCCTGGACTGGGAAGGTGAGTCTTCACCCTCTGCCCAAGCCCTGTCCGGGTTGGCCATCTGGGCCTCCTGCCATGGAGATGACTCTGCTTCCCTCACTATTGCAGAGGAGACAGGTCCACCCAGGGAAGGGAGCAAAACAGGAGTCGACAGATTGCAAAATATAAACAAGAGCTGATCTCACTCACCCTGATCAGGGTGGTACACGAAGTTGGCTTCCACCACTCTGTGGTTCAGGGGCTGGGTCCTGCGATAATCATTGTGGATGGTCTTGTTTTTGTGATCCAATAAGGAATTTTCTAGCTTCAAAACCTGTGGACAATACAAGGTGAATTATGGAGGGGAAGAGGCGCTGGGCAACTTAAAAGTGTTTAGTTAACAATTGGACTACATTTTGGATTTATTAACCCTTATTAATAAAGTAAGAAGATCTCAAGTGCAGAGGAGGTGCTGGGTACTATGTGCCAGGCCTTATTCCAGAATGTATCTACCCGTTTACTCTTCCAACAAGTGTCTACACTCATCACTTTTCATCTTTTCTACGAGTACTCGGTCAATGGTAGAAAGGAGAGAAAGAAGTAAATAGAAATATATCAATTGGTAGGCTCAATTTTTGTTTTTCTGAAAATGTCTATAATTTGTCGACATCCTTGGAAGGCATTTTTGCTGCATGTACAATTCTATGTTGGCTATTCATTTCCCTCAGCACTTTGAAAATATGACACCACTGCCTTCTGACTTTCACCATTGCTGGGTTGAATTAACTCTTGGTCTAATAGTACTCTTTTCATGTTAATCTGTCTTTTCTCACTGACAGATTTTTAAATCTTTTGTCTTTGAAGTGTTTAGTGCAGTGTTTCATATAAATATAAATAAAAAATATATGTACATATATTTGTGTGTGTGTTTGTGTTTGTGTGTGTATAATTTTATATATATATACACACACACAAACACACACAGGGAGGGAGAGGGAGACAGAGAGGGAGAGGGAGAGTCTGACTCATTGGGAGTCTTGAATATATGACTCAGTATCTTTCAACTCTTCCTGAAAATTATCAGTCAATATTTTGTCAAATCATGCCTTCTCCCTATTGTGCCTCTCTTCTCCTTCTAGGACTTCGATTGGATATTTGTTAGACATTTCCACTATACTCTCTGTGTCTCTTTACTTCTTTTTCATATTTCCATCTCTGTTTCTCCTTGTGCTGCATTCTAGATAATTTTCTCTGCTCTGTCTTCCATTTTACTAATTCTCTCTTAAACTGTATCTAACATGTTTTTTAGCCTATTCATTGGATTGTTAATTTCAGTTACTAATATATCTTTCCACTTCTATTTTCCAAATTCTATTTGAGTTTCTTTTTCCAAGTCTGGTTGTCCATTCTTATACTTTTTTCTTCTTTCCTCATATTTAAACTTCTTATTTCTTTATACATATTAAACATTTTATATTAATTATCTGATATTTCTGATTGATCTGATATTATCTAATATAATTATCTGAAATATTTATAGTTCTGATTCTGCTGGCTCTCACTCATAGTGTCTTTTTCCTTGTGTGTTTTGTGTTTTTTTTTTTAATTGAGCTAATCTCAGGTAACTTTATTTGTGAAAATTCTTCTAGATCTGCATTTAAG
>VBSM01000529.1:3820955-3840328 GCA_008086735.1 Cheirogaleus medius | reverse complement strand
AAGAGATCATATAATCCCTAATGATGCACTAAATGACAATATATGGTCTCTTCTTGTTTCTGGGCTTCACCTTAAAAAATCACATTTTTAAAAAAATACGGGGAACATAACCAGGTGATGGCAGCATGTCTACATGACTACTCAAGGTTTGCACTTTAAGCCAAGCAGTTTGTGGAGTTTGCTAGAGTTCATCAACCAAAGGAGGGACTCTGACTTAGGGGAGAAAAGCAAGTGGGGCCACGTGGAATGCTGTATGCATTTCTAGTTTGAACATTGCACATGAGGTATGATGGGGGAGAGGAGACGGTTCAGAATGCAACTTAAGATGCGACGTGGTACGATGGCACTGACGGGTGGCAGGCCTGCAGAAGAAAGGTTGGGGAGTAAGAAACACCTTCATTTCACTCTGTTCTCTTCTGTTCTAGCTAAGTTTGGTGCAAATGCCATTCTGGGGGTATCCCTTGCTGTCTGCAAAGCTGGTGCTGTTGAGAAGGGGGTACCCCTGTACCGCCACATCGCTGACTTGGCTGGCAACTCCGAAGTCATCCTGCCAGTCCCGGTGAGTGGCTTATTGGAACTTCCTGAGCGAGCAGATGGGGGTGTCAGCTTTCTCTGTGCCTTGATCTCCTACACATGAGACTCCCAGCACAGCTCCCTGCCCCTTGCTAAGCATGACCTTGAGCAGGTGACTCAACTTCCCTGCACCCCAGGTTCTTCCTTTGTGACAAGGATGGCAGTTGTACTTTCCTTGTTAGGCTGTGAGTGTTAATTGATATAGTAGTGAGCGTTTCTCCTGATGAGAAATACTGCAGTTAGCGAAAGAGACCTGGTGAGAGCCAGGTGTGGAGGCGGGCACCTGTGGTTCCAGCTACTTGAGAAACCAAGGTGGGAGGATCGCTTGAGCCCAGGAGTCTGAGACTAGCCTGGGCAGCACAGCGAGACACCATCTCAAAAAAGAGAGAGTGCCCTGATGAGCATTTCACAGCTGCCCCAGGCCCACTCTTGTTCCCTAAGGACCAGGTCTTGAGCTCATCTGTGAGCCAGGTGACTGGACTCAAGGTACTTCCTGCTCCGTGGGGCCGTCTGGGCCTGGTGCCATGCTCCTCTGCCCTGCCCCTCCCCAGGCTTTCAACGTCATCAACGGCGGTTCTCACGCGGGCAACAAGCTGGCCATGCAGGAGTTCATGATTCTCCCCGTCGGCGCGGCAAACTTCAGGGAAGCCATGCGCATCGGAGCAGAGGTTTACCACAACCTGAAGAACGTCATCAAGGAGAAATATGGGAAAGATGCCACCAATGTGGGGGATGAAGGCGGGTTTGCTCCCAACATCCTGGAGAATAAAGAAGGTAAAGGCACCAGAGGGGTCCCTGGGCTGTGTCGTGCCGTCTCCCTCCCTCGGGAGGATCTTTCATGCGGCCACCTTGGGAATAGTCATCTTTCTACCTGTTGTTCAGAAAAGTGGTCATGTCATTTTAAAGGAGAATACAAGGAATTTCCTTATTTATTTGATTTCTGAATGCCCTGCTCATTGTCGAAGCTAGGCGGGTCGGAGTATGGAGAGACAGTTTATTCCTCACGATTCCCGCTGACCCTGCGATGGCAAAGGCTTGAAATCCTCTGTGCACGGGAATGTCCTGGTCGTTCAGTTCTGCAATATGATCAATAACTATTTTAGTAAATTCAACTAGGGCAGTCATTCAGCACGCTATGTTTTGTTTTGGTTTTGCTTTGAATCCTTAACATAGTTAAGTGTGAAAATTCTAGCAAGTCCAAAAGTCTTGGGGACAAGAATTACTGCCATGCTCTATGTTTTGGAAGGATGAACAATGCTTAAGCATATTTCTGTTGCCTTCAAAGGCAACTAGTAAAAGAAAGAAAATAGTCTGTTTGTTGATCCAGCCATAGGAGATTGCTCATATCTGGCCATTTTTGTTCTATAAAAAATGTCCTTTCCCATGGTTTTGCCTAATAGCTTGAGGATCTTTGGTGTCCCAGGAGCCAAGTGTCTGTCTGCTCTATAGGCAGGTCGGTGTGGCCGGATAAGGCAAACCCCGAGTCCAAGCTCTCGTGCGCAGCCTGGGAGAGGCTCTTGCTAGCCGGCGCTCCCCTACCACTGGGCTCCCCTTGGATCCCAGCCTCAGCTCTATTTAAAGCCTGTTCCTCAGGGCAGCTGATCTCAGCTGGTCACTGTAACTGTATCTTGGCCAACACAGCTGTTCCTGGGCAGTAAATTTGGGAGCATTTGTCAGGGAGAAAGACTGTTTTCCCAGGAGCTGCACTGGATTTCCCGAGTGGTGATGCACCAAGGGCTCGGACCAATGGTTTCTTGCCCCAAAGGAGAAAAAAGTAACTGATGTCATCATCAAAACTGATGGTTGGGCCCAAACACTGCCTGCTCTTTCTGTTACGGTCCCTGTTGGGCATTTTGGAGGGAAATTTTATCTCTACCTATTTTCCAAACTTGTTGCCACCATCTCTCTTTCCAGCCCTGGAGCTGCTGAAGAACGCGATCGGGAAAGCGGGCTACACCGATAAGGTGGTCATCGGCATGGACGTGGCCGCCTCCGAGTTCTTCCGGTCTGGGAAGTATGACCTGGACTTCAAGTCTCCCGATGACCCCAGCAGGTACATCACACCTGACCAGCTGGCCGACCTGTACAAGTCCTTCGTCAGGGACTACCCAGGTGAGTGCTCCTCCTTCCGCAGCTGCAGCAGCTGGCCCGCTGGCAATGGCTGCCAGGCCGAGGTGGGGGTGTCTGTGCTACACACCTCTGCTCGGGGCCTGTGCCCAGGGTGCACGCAGTGTACGTGCATAGGGCTCACAGAGGTTCCTGGTGTAGCAGAGGAGTCTCAGGAGAGGGTTCCTGCAATGACATTGTGTTAACACAAGTCGTTCACGGTGCAGTTACTTCCGTCCCCGTTGCAGCAGCTTCATGGAGCCGCTGCCGCCTGCACTCCGGTACACAGACCAGGAATCGAGCCTTGAGCATCACAGTGGCCGCTTGTTACTGAAATGTGTGATGATCTGTGAGCTGGCTCCCTTCTAGGCTCTGGACATCCTTTAATGCACACAGGTTAGGGGCTGTTCCTGCCATTTTGCAGGAGAGGAAGCTGAGGCACAGAGTGGTTTAATACCCTGCCAAGGGCCTGCAGCAAATGATGGAGCAAGAATTTTGACCAGGAGGCCTGGCTCCCGAGTCTGCATTTTAGCACCACACTAAGTAACTTGGTCAAGGTTGGCCATGACTCTCACTCAGGTCTTCATGCTTCTGAGGCTGCTCCTTTCTTATTCTCAGTGGCACTAATCTCTGACCACCTTAGGCAGGTTAGTATCCTCTTTTTAAAAATAGTCTGTGGGCCCAGTATTGTGGGCCCCTGTGCCCTGCTGCAAGAGTGTGTTGGTAGGGCAGCGTGTTTCCAGGCTGAGTTGGGAGCTGTTCCTGTCCCGCAGGTGAGAGTGGCGTGAGGCCAGGCGAGGCTCTGGGCGCTGTGGGTCAGCAGACCGGGAGCATCGCCCTGAGGGGGCTTGTCTCTCCTTCCTTAGTGGTGTCTATCGAAGATCCCTTTGACCAGGACGACTGGGGAGCTTGGCAGAAGTTCACGGCCAGCGCAGGAATCCAGGTGGTGGGGGACGATCTCACGGTGACCAACCCAAAGCGGATTGCCAAGGCCGTGAGTGAGAAGTCGTGCAACTGCCTCCTGCTCAAAGTGAACCAGATTGGCTCCGTGACCGAGTCCCTGCAGGCGTAAGTGTCCTCCCAGGAGAGCGGCTCTCACACAGCTGGAGATTGTGAATCGGGGCTGGGGCTCCTTTGTTCTGGTGTTGGGGAGTCTTGCTGACTGAGCTGCGCACACCCTGGCATTGTGCCCGGTTTCATGTTTGAACCCCAGGTGCCTTTTAAAGTAAGTGAGCGCACCAAGGGGCTAGGGCGTTGAGCAGTGGTGGCTCAATCCTGACTCTTTCATGGCCCTAGACATGTGGCTTAATTTCACCTGGAGAGGGCTGTTCAGTGAGTGAATGCAGTGAAGGGCTGTCAGACAAGACCAGTTAGAGTCTCTGTCCTCAAGGGAGGCCGAAACCAGTGTTTGAGCCATGCCTAGAGGGCTGCAGAAATCCTTGGGATGGAGTTTAGAGGAAGGTGAGGCTTAGCCTCTTGCTCTCCACAAAGCCCCTAGGTGTTGAGAGCTCTAGCTCCTGTTGGCGGCCCCTCCATCAGTCTCCTGCCAGCACTGAGGAATAATGGCATCGGGTTTATGGTACCGGACGTGGGGTCATGCCATGTGTGTTGTTTCTTGGCTTCCAGGTGCAAGCTGGCCCAGTCCAATGGATGGGGCGTCATGGTGTCTCATCGTTCTGGGGAGACTGAGGACACCTTCATCGCCGACCTGGTGGTGGGGCTCTGCACTGGGCAGGTAAAGAGCTGCTTAGAATGAAGGTTCTCTGTGTTTTTCTTCTGATCTCAATTTCCTGGGAAGACCCAAAACCGGTGGGGGGGTGGTGCTTGATAAAGCAGTTGGCGGGAGCGCTGTGATTGCCCTCTGTGTACCTGCCCACAGTTCATGAGCTTGAACAGGATGGGGTCGTGTGTGCCCTGCCTGTGTTTTTACCCCCGCCTTCCTAGGGCCAGAGATCCTTCTGTAGAAAGTCGCTCTGGCATGGTACCTTCCACTTGCCCGAAATGCCCATGAAGACTCTGTCCACTACAAGCAAATGTGACCTTTCTTTTCTCCTTCTAGATCAAGACTGGTGCACCTTGCCGATCTGAGCGCTTGGCCAAGTACAACCAGCTGCTCAGGTAAAGGGGGTTCCTGATAGCCATTGGGCCTCTGGTTTGCCCACTCAGGGGTCTGCACTGCACGTGGGCACCGCCCTCCACCAGGAGTGCGTGGCTCTGGGGGCACGAGGGTGCCCGGTGCTGAGGCCTGAGCAGGGTCTGTCAGGGTGGAGCAGTCAGGCATAGACCCTAACCTAGGGCACCTGGCAACACCAGCCAGCAGTGGGAGTCTGTTCCACACAATGCTGCCATCTTCTGGCGGGAGAGAGAATGGGCTCCCTTTTGACAGTTCAACCACAGTGTTTTTAGAGCTAGAAGAGCCCCTTAGTGATTATCATTTTCAGCTCATTTACCCTGGTTTTGTGGATGTAGAGCCAGGACTTAGATGAAGAAAATTGGCAGATGGCTGGGTTTCCAGTGTTTAGTGTATTGAGTGTTCTAGTTTCCCCCCTTTCTCGTGTCACTGTTCTTGGGGAGCCATTGGGCACAGGGAGCTTTACCCCCTCTTTTTTTTTTCTTTTTTTGTATATTTATTTTTTCTTTCTTTTTTTATTTCAGAATATTACAGGGGTACAAACGTTTTGGTTACATAAATTGCTTTTGTACTGTTTGAGTCAAAGTTATAAGTGCGCCCATCACCCAGAAAGTGTGCATTATGTACTCATTAGGTGTGAATTTACCCATCCCCTCCTCCCCCCTCACACCTGATTGATTTCCAATGAATGTGATTTCCATATGTACACATAGGTGTTGGTGGATTATGCCTCCCTCTTTAGTTACTTTTTTATAGACTTACAGGGAAAAGGAACACCCATTTCATAAGTTCTCCTATGTTATCCCTTCTTTAAACTTTATCCTTGAAATTTCCAAACCTACATAAAAAAGCAGAGTAAGGACTTTTCACATAAAGACTTTTTGACATAACCACGCTTCCATTTGGTTGCCTAAGATAAGTTGCAATTCCATGGTATCAATACCAAGTCTGTTCACTCACCTCAGATGGTCTGAGTGATGTTTTTTACATCCAAGATCCAAATAGCACACCCATTTTGTCTTTTAATAAGGTCTACTTTTTTCCCCATGCCATTATTTGTTCTTTTGTTTTCCTGAAAAAGCATTACAGTTTTTACATTCTAAGAAATAGCGATCGTGGTGTTTATTCTTTGTTGCCCCTGAGAAACACTGAGGGAGAGTCGGTGAACAGCATGTTGTGGGCTGAACTGGGAGGTTGAGGAGAACTGAATGCTCTTTTATTCCTGGCATCTCAGAGAAGCACACATTTAGAGAGTTCAAGAAGTTGAAAAGGAGAATTCTGGGTTCTCAACTCCCCGGGAGGAGTGGGCTGTGTCTTGGATCACATCCAGGGCGGGAAAACTCACGGCATTGAGATTTGACTTTTCTTTTTCCCTCCCCCTCCCTTTATCTTTGTGCTTCCCAAGAATCGAAGAGGAACTGGGCAGCAAGGCCAAGTTTGCTGGCAGGAGCTTCAGAAACCCCTTGGCCAAGTAAGCTGTGGGCAGGCGCACCCCCAAACCATCATCGCCTGTCAGCTAATTAGACCCCTCCCTTGATGTCAGCTCGGGCAGCTCAAGGCCCCCCGACCAGTACTTGCAGGGGCCTCTGGTAGTTAGCTCCCCTCGCCTACTGCTGTGGTGTGCTCACTGCTTCCTTAGAACTTCTGCAGAAGCCAAGCTTGACCACCCAGAACCCTGTTGGAAACCCTAGCTCTGTAATAATGTCATTGGCCCAAATCATTGTTTTTCACCTCACTTTCCACCTAGCGTCTGGAGCCATGTATACCAGCAATGTAATCTTTGAGGTGGCCACAGGCAAGATCCCTAGTGGTTTTGTGCAAAATAAAAAGCCTCAGTGACCTATGAGAATACTGTGTGTGTGGATATGTGTGTGTCTGTAGAACAATCTCAACGTGTCTTTAGTGTTCATGGGCAGGGCAGTAGTAGGTAGGCCTTTGAGAACTAGAGGTCTTAGTGTCCTGACAAAAAGGGATCTGTTGAAGACATTTGCATAAGTCCCTGGGAAGGGCAGTTGAGGCAAAAAATGAGAGAGGAGCTGTTTGCTGTCCCTCCAGGGATGTGGGGGTGGTGTCCCTCCAGCAGTGAGTGTAAGCTGGGAGGCAGAGCGAGACTTCAAGATTGGACGTCTGTTTGGGAGAAAATACAGGTGCAGAGCTATTTACAGATTATCTTAAGGATGGCGGCTACTAGGTCACATAGCCGTACGATTGTCTAAACCAGAGGGACTCCAGAAAGACGACTGTCCTGGGCAAAGCTGCGATGTGGATCTCTCTTTCTGGGGCAAGTTGGGTAAAAGAAAAATTAAAAGCTAGCTCTCTGTAGGGAGGCAGAAGGGCATCTAGAAGGTCTTGGAACCAACCCCATTTAAATTAATTAAATTCCATTCCTCAGTTTCTCACGCCTTATTTCATGTGCTCAGTAGCTAATGCCTACAGTGTCAGATAGTACAGATACAAAACTTGAACACGGCGTGTGAGAAGTACATTTATCTAAAAGTGAGAGATGAAATGCGGTGGTTGTTATTTGTCCCTTGAAGAGGTCTCATATTTTATTAACATTTTATTTTTCTTCCCCTAAAATAACTTGATCAAAAAGGATCAGAGTATCTTGAATTTTGTGTTTTAACGCTCAGACTCCCTCTTGTGGACATTCCTGCTCATTGCTTACCTCAGTCGGGGTTTAATCCAAGAGGGCAGGACTCGGGGACTGTGGGGCTTGGGTAAGCAAGCCAGAAATCCATGGGGCCTCCAGTCAGACGGGACAGTGACGAGAGGCAGGCTGGATCCAGGGGCATGGGCCAAGCTGTCATTTCACGGGTGGAATTTCTTCTGTCTTGGGGAAACCTCAGCCTTGTTTTTGTTTTTATAAAAGACCTTCTAGCTGATTCAGTCAGACTGACCCAGAGCATCCAGGATAATCCCTTAAAGTCTACTGATTAGTGGCTTTAATTACAGCCGGTAGATAGCCTCACAGCGACACCTAGATTAGTAATTGATTAAATGACTTGGGGACTCTCTGCAAGCTGACAGATCGCAGAGCCATCACAGTGTGTCCCTGGTTACCTTGGCACCCAGACACATTTCCTTGATCTTCAAATGACAACAAAGCTGGACTTGGACCTGCCTTGATGCAACCGTCCACATACAACCAGAAACTCTAGGGTTTAGAGGCGGACGTCTATCCGGAAATTGATTCTGAAGGGGGAAGTAAGTCACTGACCCGGGCCTGACAGTCTTTACATATTGCTTTTCCCAACGTTGAGGCAGCAAGTTAGCGTTAGTATTTTTAAGTTTGGTTTAATGTGAGCATTTCCTATCGGAAAAAGGCATTTATCACTCTTGAGATTAGATGGCAGGGGTAGGTAGGAGCCCTTTCAGATCTGTGCGACGGTAGAGAAGGATACTGAACTGGGGCTGGTGGCATTTCCACTGCAAGCTGAGCCGAGTGGCTTGCCACGCTGGCCCTGGCACACAGGCTCTGGATGAGGAAAGCTGACTCTGACTAAACTTCCGGGCGTTGGCCGGCAGGCATAAGCTGGGCACCATTGCAGACTGCGGGACCTTTTCCTGGGGGCCCTGTCTGAAGCAGATGGGCAATATGAGTGCCAAGTTTCCAGAAAACCATTCTCAGTGAAACGTTTAAGGTAGGCCTATTTTTCTTTCCATTAAAAATAGAAAAATTAGCTAGACAACTAAAAACAGAAAAAAATTAGCAGGGTGTGGTGATGATGCATGCCTGTAGTCCCAGCTACTCGGAAGGCCAAGGCAGGAGGATCGCTTGAGCCCAAGAGTTTGAGGTTGCTGTGAGCTAGGCTGACACCACTGCACTCCAGCCCGGGCAACAGAGCAAGATTCCATCTCAAAAAAAAAAAAAAAAAAAGGTAGGCCTGGAATGTTAAAGGAACTATGTGTCTAAAATAATTTCATTAACACTTGTTAGTGGTCTCTGTGCTTGCTTTGTTTTCTGTTGTTTTTTTCAAACTTAGTGTTAAATATTTTTCCAGTCCATGTATTTCTCATCTGTGGTTGTCCAACCTCCAAATTCCTGGACCTCTGACATTAGAACAAAAATAAATTGAAAACCTGAAGTGGTGATTCTCAAACTTAGCCACATTAGAATCACCTGGGAAGCTTTTCTTTTTTAGAGGCAAGGTCTTGCTATGTTGCCCAGGCTGGTCTCGAACTCCTGGCCTCAAGCAGTACCTACAGCCTCAGCCTCCCAAAGTGCTGGTATTACAGGCGTGAGCCACCACGACCAGCTGGCATCAGTATTTTTTTTAAAGCCTCCCCAGCTGACTCCAGCATGCAACTGGGATTGAGAGCCATGGTGTGAAAAGTAGATGGTCGCAGGGCTGGGGATGGCCGGCAGGGCTAGAATGGCCAGCTCCCAAGGAGATGATGAAAAGCAGCCTGGCTTCCCCTGAAAAACCCCATGCCTGGTTAATGGATGCAGCCGGGGCAGGAAGGTGGTGGCCACCAACACGGTCCACAGAGCTGTGCCATGCCCAAGGGAGACGGCCTTCCTAGGAGCCTGCTTCTTGGCAGTGAATTCCATGCTGGGGCCTACAGATGCATCCAAGTCAGCTCTCCTCTAAGTGGGTTCCCAACACCCCCACTCCCACGGCAGCTGCCCCCGGAAGCCACAGTTGCAGGCGGCAGTGTGGGGCGGGGGAAACATGGCGCCTGATTCTGGCTCTTCCACTTAGTGCTTCTGTCTCCCCACCTGTAACATGGGGCTAATCACACTGTAGCCCTGTCTCCTGGATCGGTACAAATGATGAGTACTGTAATTACCACATCAGCTTAGGCTCCCACTCAGAATAAATGATTACACCAAACCGTCAGGCACTGACACGTAAATAAGAAGAGGTGCAGCAGGTGGGGAAAGGGAGGCGGGTCTCTAGCTACTGCAAGCACGTGGGGTCTTATTAAAGTGCAGTTTGAAGCCAGGTACGGTGGGTTGCGCCTGTAGTCCCAGCTATTCAGGAGGCTTGCACCTGGCCAAAACAAATTTTTTAAATGCAGATTGACTCAGTGGGTCCCGGTACTTCTCGTTGGGCTTCTGTGAGCTTTCTACTCCCAACTCTCCCTTTTCTGTCTTAGTCGACTTTATTGAGGTATCACCGGCATTCAGTAACAGGGGTGTCCACCTTCAGTGCATGGTTTGCTGCATTTAACAAACACACCTGAGCGAGCAGTGCCGCACTCCTGACCCCGTTTCCAGCACTCCCAGGAGTTCCTTGGGCCCCTTCCCAATCAGTCCCCACCCCATCCCTGGCCCCAGGCTGCCTACAGTGGTTTTTAAAAAAATTCTTCTTAGGGCCAGGGCGTGGTGGCTCACACCTGTAATCCTAGCACTCTGGGAGGCCAAGGCAGGCGGATCCCTCGAGGTCAGGAGTTCAAAACCAGCCTCAACAAGAGTGAGACCCCGTCTCTACTAAAAAATAGAAAGAAATTAATTGGCCAACTAAAAATATATAGAAAAAATTAGCTGGGCATGGTGGTGCATGCCTGTAGTCCCAGCTACTCGGGAGGCTGAGGCAGAAGGATTGCCTGAGCCCAGGAGTTTGAGGTTGCTGTGAGCTAGGCTGACGTCACGGCACTCTAGCCCGGGCAACAAAGTAAGACTGCCTCAAAAAAAAAAAAAAATTCTTCTTAGTTGCCAATATCTAAAAAAATGGATTTCATGTAAAAATTCCAATTTCTGAGTCTGCATTCCTGCATTCCCAGAAAGGGACAGTTGGTCGCTCGCTTATGGCCACTGCGGTCCCACCTGCCTGCTTCTCTTAGACACCTGCCCAGCCCTCAAGGCTATAGTATACCTGGTCTATACCCTGGTCCACGGTCTCTTCTGCAGGCTGCCTTCCCAGTTCTTTTGTTTTCTGTAAAAATCCTCCATCCTCAAGGATTTATGAGTTCAGGTCCCTCTCTGCCGCTGACAGTTGATCTCCCCATGCCTTAAAGGTAGCAAGGACTTCCCTGACAGACACAACCTTGAACTCCTCAGCTCATCTTGACCCCAAACCGGCAGGAGGCAGGGGAAGACACCACCTTCATGGCAGGCAGCCTGGCCAGTGGCGCTCCAGCCTCCTGCGGGTCTTAGCAGGGTCTTAGTGGGAGGGCTTGGTTAATCCGGCTGCTGTCCTTGGAGACCAGGCATGACAGCAGACTCATCTGCATGTGTGACCTAAGACAGTAATTAAACCCAGGCGCCCCAGGGGTTAGAAGCAAGCACGTTAATTCAGGAGAAATTAAAAACCCTCCATTGTCACCCACACACAGCCACCACTTCTGAGACCAGCTCTACGTGGTGACAGTCACCTTCAGGCTCTCTCTTTTGGCCTCTGCAGCCAAGACCACACATTTCTAAGGAAGGGCGTCCTCCAGCCTGAGGGACAGCAGCTTCGCCAGGGTCTGCGTCCTCCACGGCCCTGATGTTGTTATGGAGAAGAGAGGTCATTGTGTTTTTCTCTTAATTGTGGCAAAATAAAGATAAAATTTACCATTTTAACCATTTTTAAGTGTACAATTCGGTGGAGTTAAGTACATACAAAATGTTGCCTAACCATCACCATTATCTATTTCCAGAACTTTTCCACTATCCCAAACAGAAACTGCGTACCTATTAGGCAATAAATCCCCCATTCTCTTCTCCCCCAACCCCTGGAAAACTTTATTCTATTTATTGTCTCTAAGAATTCGCCTATTCTAGGTATTTCATACAAGGGGAATCATACAGTATTTGTCGTTTTTTGGTCTGGCTCATTTCACTTAGCATGTTTTCAGGGTTCATCCATGTTGTAGCATGTATCAGAGTTTCACTCCTTTTGTAAGCCGAGTAATATCCCATTGTAGGGCCAGACCACCCATGTAAGGACACTGGGGTTGTCCCACCTTCTGACTGTGGGGGATGGTGCTGCTATGCGCACAGCTTTGTCAAGTGTCTGCTTTCCTTTCTTTTGGGTATATACCTGCGAGCAGAATTGCTGACTCTTGCGGTGATTCTATAACTTTTGAGGAACCTGCCACTGCTTTCCACGGCAGCCGCACCCTTTATTCCCACCCGTAGCATAGGGGGTTCTAATCTCTCCACAGTCTCATTCCTTGCTACTTTCCGTTTTTAAAGTATGGCCATTGTTGTAGGTGTAAAGTGGTATCTTGAACTTGAAAGGAGGCCCTGGAGCTGTTTGGGGGCAGGTCTCGCCCTACTCTGCTGAGCCCGGCTGTGTCTGCAGGTTAGTGTGTGCCCAGACTATCAGGATGCCTGCGCTTTGATGCTCTGAGAAACACTTTCGAGGCAGGGGGTGCTGCCATCTCCCCCAAACGCACACGTACACACAGACACTCCTGCCCAGGCCTGCCCCAACTGGCCCCTGATGGCTTCATTCTTCTGCAAGGCACTTAACGTCACCTGAAATGTTGTGCACCTGCTTTTTATTTGTTCTTCCTTCATTACACCGGAAGCTCCACGAGACTGCATTTTGCTCACTGCCTAGGATCCTGGGCAGAGAATCGGACCTAGCACACGGCTGGTGCCCCAGGCGTGAATGACCAAGGGGACGAGCCCCAGGGTCCGCATCGGTGGGCTTTATTTGCCACACACAGGCACAAGGCAACCTCTGCCCAGAGCACCTGGGAGTTCTGAGGTTTTGGTGCTCAAGGTGAAAAGGAGAGAGAGTTGTTCTCTAAAAAACTGCAATGATCTTTTAAAAAAACAATGATTGCAGTCCAAAGGCTGAGCTCACATGGTGAACTAAACGAGAGAGCAGCCCAAAGAGTGGGGCCAACCAGGCCTCAAGACATTTCTAGCAGGTGGAATCATGAGGTCACAAGGACAGAAAGTGCCTTGGACCCGGGAGGCTGCCGTTAATTCATGGATGCTGCAGTCCTGGGCTCCTTTGCCTGCCGGCAGGAGGCTACTAGAACCCTCAGGGGGCAGTGACAGCCTGGGGGAAGCCTCAGCCCTCCCAGCCCAGAGAGTTTGCCCAGCAAAAACAAGGGTAAGTCCAGCGAAGTGATCATAGGTCCTTTCGGAGAGACCCTCTTTCTGACAAGAACAAGAGGCACTTCCATGTTCTTGCATCAAAAGGGCCGCCCTTGGCTATCCACTCCGGGTACCACATTGCTCCCTCTGATGGCTTCTTTTAATTGAGATCAAATTCACATTACATAAAATTTACCATTTTAAACATTTCTTTGAAGGTCTCACAAGATGTGAACATTTTAACCATTTTAAAATGTGCAACTTGGCTGGATACAGTGGCTCCTGCCTAGAATCTCAGTTACTGGAGAGGCTGGGGCAGGAGTTTCGCTTGAGGCCAGGAGTTCTAGACCAGCCTGGGCAACATGGCAGGACCCCTGTCTCTAAAACATGACATAAAAATTAGCTGGGCATGCTCAAGCCCAGGAATTGGAGGCTGCACTGAGCCATATGATCATGCCCCTGCACTCCAGCCTGGGTGACAGAGTGAGACCTCATTTCAAAAAAAAAAAAAAAAGAATAAAATGTGCAATGTGCAAATTGGATCAGAACAATAGACTGTATTTCTTTGTGGCTGGCTTCTTTCACTTAGTTTAGTATGTTCAAGGGTCAGCTATGCTGTAGCATGTACAAACGTTTCATTTCCTTTTTAGGGCTGAATCGTATTCTACTTTATGGATATACCACGTTCTGTTTATGCATCCGTTGATGGACATTGGGTTGTTTTTATTTTGGGGTTATTACAAATATTGCTACTATGTACATTCTTGTACAAGTTTTTGTGTGAACGTATGTTTTCAATATTCTTGGGTATAGACCCAGGAGCAGAATGCCTGGGTCACATGGTAACTTTATTTATAACAGTTTGAAGACTAGCCTAACTCTTTTCCACAGTAGCTGCACCATCTCACACTCCCACCAGCAGCGTTTGGGGATTCCAATTTCCCACATCCTCACCAACGCTTGTTATCTTCTGGGTTTTTTTTTTTTTTTTTTTTTTTTTTTTTTTTTGAGATAGAGTCTCACTCTGTTGCCTGGGCTAGAGTGCCGTGGCGTCCGCCTAGCTCACAGCAACCTCAAACTCCTGGGCTCAAGCGATCCTTCTGCCTCAGCCTCCCGAGTAGCTGGGACTACAGGCACGTGCCACCATGCCCGGCTAATTTTTTCTATGTATTTTTAGTTGTCCAATTAATTTCTTTCTATTTTTAGTAGAGACTGGGGTCTAGCTCTTGCTCAGGCTGGTTTCGAACTCCTGACCTTGAGTGATCCGCCCTCCTGGGCCTCCCAGAGTGCTAGGATTACAGACTTCTGGGTTTTTTAATTCCACCCTAAGGATGTGAAGTGGTATCTCATTGTGGTTTGTTTGTTTTTGAGACAGAGTCCTGCTCTGCCGCCCCAGGCTATAGTGCAGCATTTGTTTGTTTGTTTGCTTGTTTGTGACACAAAGTCTTGCTCTGTGGCCCCAGGCTAGCGTGCAGGGAAGTCATCATAGCTCACTGCAACCTCAAACTCCTGGGCTCACTGGATCCTCCTACTTCAGCCTCCCAACTAGCTGGAACTAACAGCATGCACCATGACACGTGGCTAAGTTTTCTATTTTTTGTAGAGACAGGGTCTCATTCTTGCTCAGACTGGTCTTGAACTCCTGGCCTCAAGCTATACTCCCATGTTGGCCTCTCAAAATGCAAGATTTACAGGTGTGAGCCACCTACCCCACTTGCCCCTTATTGTGGTTTTGATTTGCATTTCCCTAATGACTAATGATATTGAACATCTTCTCATGTGCTTATTGTCAATTTGTATATCTTCTTGGAGAAATGACTGTTCAACCCTTTGCCCATTTTTTAATTGGGTTGTCTTTTCATTTTTGAGTTGTAAAATTCTTTATGTATTCTGGATACTATGAGATACATGATTTGCAAATATTTTCTCCCATTCTGTCGGTTGTCTTTTCACTTTCTTGATAGTGTCCTTGCACAAAAGTTATTAATTTTGATGAAGTCCGATTTATCAATATTTTTTGTTTCTGCTTGTGCTTTTGGTGTCAGATTTAAGAAATCATTGCTGAGCCAAGGTCTCAAAGGTTTGCACCTGTGTTTCTACAGGTTTAATAGTTTAGTGCTTACATTTAGGTCTGTGATCCATTTGAGCTGATTTCTGTGTAAGGTGTTGCATGCGGATACCCAGTTGTCCTGGCACCAATTGTTGAAAAGATGTGTTTTTAAATCTAAGTCTTAATTACCCACAGATCACCTTAAAAACTGTTCAAAAGGGGGTGTTTTTAGACAGTGCGCTCAGAGGTTATGGCCACCGCCAGCACCCACCCCGCCCTCAGCTGTACATCTTGTTGTAAGAAAGAGCCCTCACGGGGCCGGGTCAGAACCGCTGCCTTAACTGAGCTTGACCCGGGCTGCGACTGGGAAAATGAAGCTCCCGAGTTAGATTGAAACTGTCTGCCAGTCTGTCTGCCAGGGTGGAACCTTGACTCCTGGCCAGAACACACTGTGCCCGGGGGCCATGGGGAGTGAGGGGAGCCCGAGGCAAGAGAGGCCACAGGGCACCAAATGCAAGGAGCCCTGGTCAGGGCCCTCATCCTGGCTCCTCCTCGCCTGGGCAGAAGGTAGCCCGTGGTCTGGGTCCAGGCGCACCTGAGGGCTGACTTCAGCCACCAGGGGGCGCGGTGGGGCTGCCCTGAGACCCTGTGCCTCGGCGGCCTCCCCTGCCTGCCGCTCTGCCTGCTGCTGGCCTTGCCAGGCTGGCTGGCCTGGGCTGGCGCCTCCCGCCCCGCTCTGCAGCCCCCGCTGGCTGGCACAGGTTTGCCTTTAGGAGTGGACTGCATCCTGTGGCTCACAGGGGCTCAGAGCCAGGACGGAGCCAGCCTGGAGCTCCAGGCAAAGCTCAGAGACACGAATGGAGCTGCCACTGGATAAAGGAGAATTCCTGGACAGCAAGTCCTTGCCAACACCTGCTCTCTCCCGGGTCACTGCAGATGCTGCAGCGAGGCACAGCGGAGGCAGTGTGATGCCGTCAGAATGAGACCTCTGCCTTGGCCCACCTTGATTTCTGAACCTTTTGGGGAGCACCTGCCCAGCCCAGCAGCGCAGTATGGCAGGTGCTGGGCCGGGCCTCTCTCCCTCCCTCGCAGCTGTGTTTGGCATCACCAGCCACACGCCAGGAAAACAGGCAAACCGGGGCTGGGAAGGACACTTCCTGGGACCAGCCCTGGGGGCACTCTAGAAATGAGCCCGGCAGGGGCAGCCACAAGTCCACATGCACCTGCTTTAAGGGGAACCAGCGGGTTCTATGCAAAGTGGCTCATTTGGAGAGCACCTGAGGTCAGACTTGGATGCGAGTGCAGAATTTCCCTCAGATGTCCTTCACTGGCTCCCACCACCCCAAGTGACATCACCTGTTTGCAGGGGTGCTCTGGGGCCAAAGAGAATCAGTGACACCATACAAGACAGGGCCCCTGGATCCTGGTCTGGGGAAGGACAGCCCAAGCTGGGTGGGGGAGTGGTCAGATCCTTGGGTCCCTCCTCTTGGTCATCCTGGTCATCCTGGTCATGACTTTCCCTCATTTTTATGGAATGTTGGGCCACCAACATCAAAGCCAGCCAGCCTCCAGAAAAGATGGGCTGAAGTATTTGGCACAAAGAGCCTGCAGAGTGAAAAGAGCCTTGTGAGTCTCTGGCCAACACCTCTGTAAGCTCTAGAACTGGAGAAATAGCCCCAGGCCTGGACAAATACGAATCAGGAGCAGAAGCAGAGATGATGACTGAAAAAACAAAGGCTTGGCCAACTCCTCTCTCACCCCAGGGAGACTATGTATTGGGGGCTCTCAGTGTGGGCTATGGCCCCCTCCTCCCAGAAGAAGGCCACTGTCAGCTTAATCCACCAACAAACACAAAACTGATGTCTCCATACTAATGTCACCCTAATTCAAGTGATGCAGAAGTATAGAGACTTAAAATTAACTATGGGCCTCGAGTGTTTGAGTCCCCACAAAAGTATGCTCTTGGCCACCCGGGGTCCTTTGTCCTAACTGATCTCTGCAAAATGACAGCGACAGCCTCTGTATGTACTAAATCTTGCCACTCCCTAAGTCCCATTCACATGGCAGAGTAAGGACAGCGGCCCCAGGGTTGTTGGCAAGCAAAATCGCTAGAACTGCACACAGGCTGGGCAGTGATGTGTCATCAGACACTTGAGATCTTGGATGAAGCTCTTGCCCAGAACAATGCCACACGTGAGCCCGGGGCAGAGCAGCTGCATTTGTCAAACTAACGGTGATGCTGGAAACTCATGCAGACACTGGCACAGGCAGGCTCCTACCTTGGCTTTCCTTTCTCTGTAAGAGCTTCCTTCTTTTTTCCTAGACAGCATGAGGAAACATCCCTGGATGACAAAATAACAAAAGTGCACAAGATACAAAGCTTATAAAGTCTTACACACATTCCTGCCTCCTTTAAGGTGGTATTTGCAAGCTTCCATTTCACTTGTCTCTGTCTCCTTCCTAGAAGGATAAAGAGCCAGCAGGGTGACCCAGAACGACGTGGAAGGCAATGCACAGAGAGCATCCTGGGCGCTGCTCCAAGTCCCTGGAGCTCATGAGATCCGAAAGAGAAAACAACAAGGCAGCGCCCACGTGCTCATCTGCTCCCTCTCACCCTTTGGTGACTGAGCAACCGTCCTGTGCCAGGACCTCATGGGGTGGAGTTTAAGGTGAGCACAGCTTTACAGAGCTAAGATCAGCTAAGGCTAAGGTACTGCTGCAGTGGAAGCTTCCGGGGGACTGGGATGGTGGACCTGGCCTCATGGCAGTACGTTGCCAGGAGACGGCGTGGGCTTGGGTAGTTCAGGATCTTTCTCTTGCAAGCAGCAGTAACCAATTCAAAGGGGCTTAAACCAAAAAGGACATTTGTTGGCATGTGGCTTCCAGGCATGGCTGGGTCCAGAAGCTGAAACAATGACATCAGGACTCAGTATCGCTCCATCTCTCTGCTTGGTGGCCCCAACATTTCTGTACATTCAGCTAGAGGCCCTAGCTTCTTCCTCTCAATTGTTCCAGCAAATCCTGACTTTCATTGGCTCAAATTGAACCAATCACCATGGCCAAGGGAGACGAAATCACTGATTGGTTAGGCCTGGGTCACATGCTCACCCTCAGATTTTGGGGTCAGATGAGCCTCCCCAACAATATGGACTGAGATCTGGAAAGGGGCCTTTCCCAAAGGAAGAATGGAATGCCTTTCTGCTAGAAAAAGGGGGAATGATGACCCTCTCTCAGAGCAGGGACTCCTGCCACCTCCTGGCTGTGTGATCTTGGCCAGGTCACTTCTCTGAGCCTCAGCTGGAAACACAGCTCGTTTCAGTCTTAAAGGTCCCTTCCTTTGTAAAGACAGGAGAGAGGATGGAGGGATCCTGGGGTTCCTACTGTACCTGAAGCTTTTGTTAGAACAGATTACGAGGTGACTTAAGAACTCAGTTGCTTTCACCCTTCTAAGCAGAGCTGTTTCCTGGAAAACAATCATTTTGGCAAAGGTAAACGCTTCAGGGTTCACTTGTCCTCACCTCTCCTGCAAAGCTTCCCGCAGAGGGGAGGGGTGTGGAGCTCCTACAAGAGCAGAGCCAGTTAAAGGGCAGAGGTAGGAGCCAGCTGAGATCCTGGCCGGTCTTACTTTGTGCTGGAGCCGAACGAACGTCCTCCCTCTGGGGCCTCGGAGGAGCGGTGGGCGCTGAGCGCAGGTGGGAGCCGGCACCTCCACCTGGCCCTTTGTTCTTGCTGCAGCGGCCTGAGTGAAGGGGCCCACACCTGTTTCTGCAGCAGCTGGACAAGGTAGCAGGTTGATTTCAGGGAACCACACACAGCTGGGCCCCAGGCACAGCTCTGGGAGGCAGCCACTGTCCCTTGGAGCCCTGGGTGAGCTGCTGGGCTCCAGCCTGTGTGCAGCGGTCAGCTGACCTATGTGTGGGAACCTTCCTCCCCCCTGTCCCCACCGGTAACCAGGTTGGTTTTGATTGTAGTCCAGGAAGGCGGGGGCCGGGGGGATGACCGGTTGCTTCTGCTTCTGGGTGACTATAAGCTGGTTTGCCTCAAGCTATGCATACAGCCCCCTCCAACCTCTCCGCTCCACCCTTTTTTCCTCGTAAGACATCTAGGAGGGTCTCTTTGTTATGCTGCTACGGTTTCCTACAGAGCTTTATCCTCCAGGTGTACTCAAAGTGATCCTCCCGGTCCAGTCACAAGCCACCATGTTATGGGACGAAATTGGAACAGAACACACGTAGCAATAGTAACCATTCTTCCATAAGAAAAAGCTCAGCCAGGTGCAGTGGCTCACACCTGTAAGCCCAGCACTTTCAGAGGCTTAGGGCGGGAGGATCACTTGAGCCCAGGGGTTCGAGACCAGCCTGGGTAACATAGCGAGACCCCGTCTCTACAAAAACTAAGAAAAATTTTTAGAATTAGCCGGGTGTGGTGGTGTGTGCCTGTAGTTCCAGCTACTCGGGAGGCTGAGGCAGGAGGAGTGCTGGAGCCCAGGAGTTTGAGGTTGCTGTGAGCTAGGCTGACATCACAGCACT
>VBSM01000529.1:3746997-3769273 GCA_008086735.1 Cheirogaleus medius | reverse complement strand
AAAAAAAAAGTAAGGTGGAGAGGATCTAACTATATCTATAGTATTTTATTAATTGCGTTAGGGGAAAAGAGATCTGAAGCATATATGGCCAAATGTTAACATTTATTAAATCTTTGGCCAGGAGCAGTGGTGGCTCACCCTTATAATCCCGGTACTTTGGGAGGCCAAGATGAGAGATGGCTGAGGCCAGGAGTTTGAGACCAGCTTGGGCAACATAGTGGAACCCCTGTCTCTACAAAAAATAAAATAAAAAAAAATCTTAGTGGTGGGTACATGGTACCCCATATATTATTCTGTAATAGTCATCTGTATGCTGAAGTATTTCATGAAAAATTTAAAGATGTAAAGAATTTGATTCATAAAAGTAAAATGTGAATAAGAACATTATTTGATGTGTTATAAATTCTGGAAGCGGTACCGTGCTTGTACTTTTACGTAGTGGTAGTATTTCTTTTACCTTCAGTTAATAGTGAGTTGTAGAAAAATGGCAACTTATTTTCAGCATCTGCTTTCTTTGGATGAGACTTGTTATGAAGACATACCATCTGGATATGATTTAATGTAATTTCACGTTATTGCTATAGCATTTCAAAGAATGGAGTATTTCTTAAACATCTCTGTTTAGACAGATGTTTTCACTTACAGATCTTTAAATCGAGATGTCAAACAGTATTGACATTTTTGGAGTTTAAAAATTTTTTAAACTTATTTTTGGTAATTCAAGCAACAAAAATTCTTTTTTATTTGATATTGTATTAAAGGTACAGACCAGATGTTTACTTGTTCAGTGGAAATAGGTCTTATTATTTTTTTGAGGAAGTACATTTCTTTTTTGTTCAAACATTGATTTTCCTTGTTGAGTTCCTCAAAGCCAAAGTAAAGTTCCTGTCAAAGAAAGGTACAGTATGCAATCTCATTCTTTGATCGATTTCTGAGTTTACTTTGTAGAATTTTATTTGGAATGATGCTTCAGGAGGATGAAGTAAAACAGTGTCATGTATCAGAAACAAATTATTTGAAGTAGTAATAAGTTTCAGTCCAATGTAGGTTGTATCTAGATTTTTTTTTTTTTAAATCTGTCCTGCTGGATAGAGTGCAGTGGCGTCATCATAGCTCACTGCAACCTCAAACTCTTTGGTTCAAGAGATTCTTCTGCCTCTGCCTCCTGTGTAGCTGAGACTACAGGCACACACCACCGTGCCTGGCTAATTTTTCTATTTGTAATAGAGGTGGGATCTCCCTCTTGCTCAGTCTGGTCTCGAACTCCTGAGCTCAAGCGATCCTCCTGCCTCTGCCTCCCAAAGGGCTAGGATTAGAGGTGTGAGCTACCATGCCCAGTGGTTTTTAAAAATTTTTAAATTGTATGTATTTATTTTTTTTGAGACATAGTCCTGCTCTGTTGCCTTGTAGAGTCCAGTGGTGTCATTATAGCTCACTGTAACTTCAAACTTCTGGGCTCAGGTGATGCTTCTGCCTCAGCCTCCTGAGTAGCTGGGAGTAGAGGCACACACCACTACATCTGGCTAATTTTTCTATTTTTTGTGATCTCGCTATTGTTCAGGCTGGTCTCTAATTCCTGACTGCAAGCATTCTTCTTGCCTTGGCCTCCCAAAGTGCTGGAATTACAGGTGTGAGCCACCATGCCCAATCTAGATCTGTTTTTTTTATTCAAAATATGTTTGTTACTGAGTATGTATTTCTGTACAACACAGTGGAAGCCCCAACCTTTATGGAATCTGTTAGAGATAACAGCTGTGTGTATTTTGGTATCTTTTCTTTGAATCTCTTTCTCTAGTCATATTTGGCAAAACATATATACACATAAATATATGTGTATATGTCACAGTTTTACTGTTTTACAGTATATATAATATATACACATATTTACAGTATATACACATATATAGTTTTATATCTTTTCCTAAAATAGCATTTATAGCATAAACAATTTCTCACAATTTTAAAGTCTTTAACAAAGTTATTTTATTTTAAAGGGCTTTCTTCTTTTTCTGACTATAAAAGTATTATATGCTAATTATAAATTTCACATAATACAGAAATATATAATTTAGCAAATAAAAGTTCCTAATAGTTTTCACCTCCTAAATGATAACTGTTATTAGTTTGGTGTATATTATTTCTAACTTCTATAAAAACATTTATGCTATTTGTATTTTCTATCTTTTTTTAATTAACAACAATAAGATTGTACCCTATATACTGTACTTTGACTTTTTTTTAACTTAACCACAAATCATGAACATTTTCCCAAATAGGTACACAACACATAGTCTATTTTTAATAATTACATGGTATTCCACAGGAAGATATGTTAGTGTTATAATTTAGCCACTTCCCTCATGATGGATGTTTGGGTTGCTTCCAGTTGTTTGCTATTATAAAAGATACAGTTAACATCCTTGTCATTATCTTTTCATAAGCCTGTGAATATTTTTGTAGAATGAATTTCTAAAAGTGGAATTAGTGAGTTAAAAGTTAGGCACATTAAAATAATTTTTTGACCATCCTAAATTGTTCATTAAGGTATGAATTTTACAAATATTACTCATTAATGGTAATGGTGGAACTGGAGGGTATTGTGTCTTCTCCAAACTGCACAGTGAGAACCACCAATAGTGTGGTGGCACTTATGACCCTTTACAAGGCCACAGCTCTTGCGGTCTGCAGATATCAGTTTACATAGTTCCCTGTGCTTGTGGTTTGGTTTGGTGACCCACTATGTGTCAGGATTCCTTTTGATAGCTCTATGGAATGGATCAATGAAGATAACTTCAAAAAAGTTGCATGTGAAATCTTCACCAACCTAGTAAGAATTCAGGACTCTTAGAGCCTCACAGTGACATCCAGCTCGCTCCTTGTCAACAGACTGAAGGCTTGGAGCAAACTTTAGCTAGTTAACACTGTGATGGACAGGCTCGCTACAGGTGCTCTTAGTAACTGGGTGTTTGTGGCCACCATGGTACACACAAATCATGTATCTGCCATCTCTAACCCCCGGGCCGCTGAGGGAGAAAATTGTCTTCCATGAAAGTTAGGGAAGTGGCGAGGTGAAGTGAGTGAAGCTTCATCTATATTTACAGTGGCTCCCCATCACTTGCATTACCACTGCTGTATGTGCCATAACCTTGCTCGGCCTTGTATTCCAGTCTGCGTGCCTTTTCTGGCTGGGTGCGGTAGGGAGCCCTGTGCATTGTAGAGAGCTGGCAGCATTGCCAGCAGCAGACCCTTGGAAGAAAGTGCGTTACCTCAAACTGCTTCTTCCTCATAGCTCCTGGATATACTTGTATGTGCCCATCTTGGCTTACCTGATGGCCGGCACCAGACACAAAGGTCACATATTTTACATTTTAATAGAAACTGCTAAGTTAGCCTCTAAAAAGATTGTACCAATTTACATTCCTGTGGGCAATACATTAGCCATAGGTTTTTAAAGTACAGCATTTTATTGAGTGCTTGCAATGTGCCACAGTACTGTTCTAGGTCACTGTGATCCTTCCCCATGTTCTTCATGCAGTGCAAGTGCAGTTATTTCCACAGATGAGGAAACTGAGGACACAGCTAGGAAGTGGGAGGGCTGTAAGTAACTGAGGCAGTCTGTTTCCAGAGACTGTGCTCTTAATCACTAGGGGACATTTCTTCTTAGGTCTAGATTTGGCCAAAACATTCAATGCTGCTACAGTATTGTAAATGTAGCTTTTGTTATTTAGAAAGTAAATCCCTCATTCATAATCCATGGGGAATGACTCCTTCTAGTCAACTGTTTGTTTTTTTTTTTTTAAATTAAGTACTCATTGTGTGTCAGGTACAGTACCTCATGACAATACCTTACTTATAATAATATTCAGAGGTGAGAATGTTCTTTCCATCACAGCTGAAAACACTGTGTTCAGTAGTACCAACTCTTTATATTATAAAAAACAGAACTTTCTGTCATGGTTGTTTCAAGCTTGTTTTAGGTAATCTTCAATATATTATTGTACTTTAAAAATAATGTGTTTTACATCCTTTAAAATGGTTCAGAATTCAGTATCTTAAGGTTGTCATTCTGAATTAGGCAACCTACCTATCATTTTGTGCGTGGACATTTATTGGGTTTGTAATTTCTTGTGGAATACAATGGATTGGGATCGGAAGTGCAGTATTTTAAGTAAATCTTCCATATGTGAGTATTTTTGTTTTTTTCTTGAAATTGCTTTTTTTTCCCCAAAATTAAATGCAGCAGAAATTTTCCCCCCAGGTAAATAATGTCTTTTACTCCATCAAATCATTGCCACAAATTAACAGAAAACACTGTTAGGTTTAAGATTTTTAAAAATGGTTTTTAGGCTTAACCTTTTCTTATAACCTGAATGAGCTTATAACCTGAGCTTAGATATCAAGAATTCTTTCTTCAGTTGGTGATTGTGACTTATGGAGTCTCCTTGTTGTTTACCTGGTACAAACAGATTTTGCAGCCCTTAGCCTAGAACAGCGATTGGCAAACTTTTTCTGTAAATGGTCAGATAGTAAATATTTTAGGCCGTGTGGGCCAGATGGTCTTTGTCACAATTATTCAACTCTACTCTTATAGGCCTAAAGCATAAATACATGCTTTTACAACAGATGGGTATGGCTGTGTTCCAATAAAACTTTATTTACAAAAATTGGTTGCAGTGCAGATTTGGTCTGTGAGCCATAGTTTGCTGACTGCTGGCCTTTAGAAGATGCCTGATAAACATTTTTTTGGCTAGGAATGATGGGCTCCTTCTCTTAAGTAACTGGATTCTCTTGGAACTTGGGGTGTAAAATGGGTTTCCTTTGTCCCACTAGTCAACACCCACATTTTTGAGGCTTTGGAGTTCTTGTACTATGAGAATTGAACCAAAGGCTCTTCAGGGGCAAGCATCAGTGTTGTTACATGTATTCATAAGTGAATGAATGAGTGAATTCACATATTTATTTTATCTTTTGTGTTATAAACTTAGGACTTTTGGGCACCTACCTGGCCCATAAATTTCTTTATTTTCTTTAACAGGAAAGTATACTGTGCTATTCTGTATGGTAGGCACTAGCCTCATATGGCTATTTAAATTAATTAAAATTAAATGAAATTTAAAATTAAGTTCTTGGTCACACTAGCCACATTTCAAGTGTTCAGTAACCACATGTGACCAGTGGGTGCCATATTGGGCAGCACAGATACAGAATATTTCCATTAGTGCCAAAAGTTCTGCTGGGCAACACCAGTTTAGAATTAGGGATTAAAGGAAAAATGACATGGAAATGGTAATAAAGTATAATGACTAAATTATACTTTCATTACCTTCTGGAATAGATATTGTGGTTTACACTTGTTTTCTGGAAATAATTTTTTTTACCATGGTCAGAATCACAGTGTAGAGCATTTCTCGTTATGTACATTGTATGATCAAATTTCCTCTTAGTTATGTCTATCTTTAAGTTACAGCTGAAAATCAAAATTCTGGAAACATGTTCTTTTTACACCTCATAGTAGCCAAATATCTAACATATATATAACTTTATTTGGAAGAAAGTTAATAAGCTACTAAATAATGGTAAAGAAAAAGGCATCATTGAGCAAATGGATGTCTTTGTGTAGTCGTAGTCTCCACACTGCAAACTAGGGCTGTGATGATGCCAGGTGATCCTTCTGTATCCCCCTCATCTTATCCATTCGTCATTGTTTTATTTCACCTATTTATTAAACCTAGGATTCCTGGTTCACTTTCTCTCAACACCCATCCTTCCCTTCCTCCTCTTGAACTGATGACCTCACTTCCTATTTCATAGAGAAAATAGAAGCCATCAAATTGGAACTTCTCAATTCCAATGCTGCATATCTGTAATACTCAACTGCTTACGATTTCTGGTATACAAAATTATTGATAATAGTCAATTTATTAAAGTCAAAAAATCTAAATCCCAGTTTTCCTTAAGCCTTTAATTCACTTTATAAATCTTATTAGTCTATTCATTAATCTAGTACATTTTATATAAAGATAAAAGAAAATAATTTATTCAATATAGCTTTTGATACATGTTGATTAATTCAAGTTGAATGGACTTAATTCCCTTTAAACATTTAGTTCCACTTATAAACATAACATAAATTGCATTTAAAAATTGAATAAACAAATATCTAAGAAAGCTTACAACCACTTAAAACAAAACCTTCTCCAAGTACTTATACAACTTTTGTAAATATAATTAAATTTCAAAGTACAGTGAATTTCCCTTTACCCAAACATATCTTTTGTGTTTTCCTGTTTTGGTAAGTGCTGTTCAGTTGTCTAAGCTAGCAACCCTGGGCTGTACTGATCCCCTTCCTTCTCCCCCCCACCATCTAGAATCAAGTATTGTTTCTGTTTCCTATTTATTTTCCTAGTCCATTATCCTAGTTCAGGCTATTATCTTTACAACTTCCAAACCAGTCTGCCTGTTCAAATCCTCTGCCCTTCCAACTTGTTCTTCACCACTGTAGTCCTTTTAATCTTTTGTTTCGTTTTATAGCAGCTTTATTGAGATAAAATTCAAATATCATACAACTTACCCATTTAAAGCATACAGTTGTTTTTGTATGTTAATAGTGTCGTGCAACCATCATCACAATTTCAGAACATTTAATTATGCCCAGAAGAAATTCTGTATCTGTTAGCACTTACTTTTTTTTTTTTTTTTTGAGACAGAGCCTTACTCTGTTGCCCGAGCTAGAGTGCCATGGGGTCAGCCTGGCTCACAACAACCTCAAACTCCTGGGCTCAGGCGATCTTCCTGCCCCAGCCTCCCGAGTAGCTGGGACTACAAGCATATGTCACCGTGCCTGGCTAATTTTTTCTATATATAATTAATTTCAATTAATTTATTTCTATTTTTAGTAGAAATGGGATCTGGCTTTTGCTCAGGCTGGTTTCGAACTCCTGATCTTGAGTGATCCTTCCACCTCAGCCTCCCAGAGTGCTAGGATTACAGGCGTGAGCCATCGCGCCTGGCCAGCAGTTACTCTTCATTTCCTTCCCTATCCACCCCCCAGCCCTAAGCAACCCCTAACTACTTTCTGTCTCCATTAATTTGTCTATTCTGGACATTTCACATAAATGGAATCATATAGTCTTTTGTGACTGGCTGCTTTGACTTGGCGTAATGTTTTCAAGACTCACCCATGTTGTAGCATACATCTGTACTTCATTTCTTTTTATTGCTAAATAATAGTCCATTGTATGGTTATACCACATTTATTCATTAATTAATGGACATTTGGATTGGTTCTACTTTTTGGCTATTATAAATAATGCTGCTGTGAACATTCATGTGCAAACTTTTGTGTGGACTTTGTTTTCATTTCTCTTGGGAATGTATGCCTAGGAGTGAAATTGTCGGGTAATATGGTACCTCTATGTTTAACATTTTGAGGAACCATGAAACTGTTTTCCAGAGTGGCTATACAACATGTTATAGTTCCACCAGGAATATACGAATGTTCTGATTTCTCCACATCATCACTAATTCTTGTTATTATCTGTCTTTTTGATTGTAGCCATTCCGGTGACTGTGAAGTGATATCTTATTGTAGTTTTGATTCGCATTTCCCTAATGATGTTGAGCATCTATCTTGTGGTTATTGATCTTTTGCTATTTTCTTTGGAGACTTTTGATCTTTTAAAAATACAAATCTGATTGTATTACCTTCTTAGGTAAAGCCTGTCTAGTGGTGAACATTCTTCCCTTTTTCTTAGCCTGGTCAACTCTTGTTTATTTATGTTTTCAGGCTTCAGTTTAGATGTAATTTCCTTCAGGGAGCCTTCCCCGAACACCCACTATTAGCACTCAACCCACTGTTTTGTGATTATTGTGGTTGTTGTGTTTATACTTCCTTTCTAACCAGACAGTAAACACAAGTAGCAGAGATTATGCCTGGCACATGGAGACGTGTAGCTTTCTTTGTTTTTTTTAACATTTATCTTTAAAAAAATTCTGTTTGGGAGTTTTAATTGGACCTGAGGCAGTATTTCATGACTTTTGTTCATCCTTTGTTTCCTCTCATGTTTTCCAGATGATGCTGGGGTAGTATCGTATAGGGAGTGATGCATGGTTTACTCTACGTAGAGTACTTGCCCCAGAGACAGAGTCAAGTGAAACCTGTGCACACTATGAGACTAGGACTGAGTGTAGAAGGAGCAGCCACAGCCTGCCCTGAGGATGCTCTTTGACCTGGTGGAGGCAGAGATGAGGGCAAGGGAAGACTGAGAATGGGAACCACACAGTTGATAAGAAGCATGAGGCTCTGAGAAATAGCCTCCTAGGATTGGTATACCACAGCTGGTGGCAGAGGTCTTTTTGACCTTAAGTTAGCATTTTGCATGACAATAAATATACTAAGTCATCTAGTACCTTTACTTCTTAAATTATAGGCCAGACAATTTTTAATACTGCATGGAAAATCTGATCATGGGGATAGATTTTTTTCTTTTAGTTTTCAAGAAGGACATCATATTTCTGAACTGACAAGTGAATTATACCCTATGCGTTTTTACAGGGTTGTACAAAACAACTAAAATAGAATCTGTATTTGTTTCTGTGAATGTGACTTACTTAGGTAAATATTATCATTGTCCATCAGGATGTCTAGAAATAGTCTCCTGTTTTCATTTTTGTCCTCCAAACCTGCTGTAGATTGCAGATATGAAATTCTGTAGAGTCAGTGCTTTCTTTTCTCAGCTTATTGGGCCTAACTTCCTTGGCTCTTCCAGGCCTAGATTTTTGCTGATTGAAGGATTGTGATAATGTTTTAATTTTTTTCCCTGTTCAAGGATATAACTTTACTGTGGAAGGCAAAATGTTAATTTTCCAAGGTCCCACATTTTTCAGGTATTTTGAACTCCTAGTCTTCATTTATGTGGCTTGGTTTCTCCATAAGCCTTGCCAGAAAGGGCAGGGGTGGGGGAGAGATAAGAGGAGCTGACCTGATGGCAGACGCATCAGTATTTGGAAAAGAAGTTTTGGGGAACTGAGGAGGGTGTTTTAAACAGGGTGGTCATCTAAGATAATTTGGTGCATTGTCGGAAGAAAGCCTTCCCGAGGCTTCCTCCGGTAGTACCGAAGCCAAGGCCCCATGAAGTGGTGGTTCCTAACCTCAGTGAATAGTAGGATTAGATGCTGCTTGACCTTTCTGACTGATACTATGCTTTTCTGTCTTCAAACAAAGTAAGCACCTTGCCCTGGTTATTCTGGGAGCCAGATAAAACTTAAAGAGCGAGTTCCATGGAAATTATGATTATTCTTCATAGATTTGTTTATATGTTTTAAAAAAATTAAGTAAATGGACACAAGTCCTGTGCTAAAAAGCTCGTGTTATACCCAGAAAGCTGATTTAGAATTTTTCATTCATTTATCAAATATTTGAGTACCTGCTGTGTGCAGTATATTCTCACCAGAATCTGTGGGAGACTCACAGATGAATCAGACATAGACCCTACTCATAAGGTGCTTGTATGTTAATACAGGTATTTTTGATATGAGGCTGAAATTGGTAAGGGTCAAATGAAGTGCTATAAAATTCAGAGGCAAAAACAATGTCTGCCTCTGAAGGAGGAAGGAAATTAGACAAGGTTGCATGGAGAAGGAAGCATTTGATCTGAATCTTTGAAGGATTGATTGGTGGGGAATGAGCTTTTTTGAAAGTTTTCTAGCAAACGAGTGGCACGGTAGAGTTGTGTCTTAGGAAAACTACTCTTTTTAAATATCTGATGAAAGGTAGAGACTGGCGACTGGGTGAAAAGCAATGGGACTCTAATATTTCTAAGTGGTAATGGAAATGAAGAGGTGTGATAGACATGAGAGATGTAAAGGTAGAATCAATTGGATTTGGCAATTGTTAGAGCAAGTGTGTTAGAGCATAGTGTTACACGGTGGTGGGGGTGGGGTGAGGGTGCGGTTAAGCATAGGTAATTTGGATTATGGCAATGCCATTAAACATTTGAGAACAGAGTAGAAGAAACTGATTTGAGGAAGAAGATTCTAATAAATACGACTTTTCAGTGAGCTCTGTGAGTGATTTTGTCATTGGGTAGATGGAAATATTTAAATAGATCTGGGAAGAAGTCAAGGTTGAAGATAGAGATATTGAGAGTGAGCATAATTGTCTTGAGGTGGAATGAAATTGCCAAAGGATTTCGTGTCAAATGTTATGTCTTTAGTAAGAATGTCATGTTGGGAAACCTGAAAATCCTCTAGTTTTAGGACAGGAGTGCTCCAAAAGAGAAGATGTTGTTTAAAGAACTCATTCTTCTTGCTTGCCTCTGTGTCTTAGTCTGTCCATGTGCTCTGCTGTTAACCTGAAGAGCTCAGATTTTTCCTTTGGGTTTTTATTTCTCTTTGGGGTTCTTTCAGTTTGATTCTCATTTTGGGGAGACAGGAAAGCGTAGTGGTTATGAGTGTGACCATGAGAGCAGAAAGATTAGGTTTGAATCTTTGTTCTGCCACCTGTCTATTATGTAACCTTGTTAGAGTCGTATAGTTATATAACTTCTTTGTCCCTCCATTCCTCGTCTGTAAAATGGAGCTGATACTATCTAACTGATAGAGTTGTTTATAAACTAATGGAGTAATGTATGATGGTACATGGAGTATAGTAAGTGCTCCATAAATGGTAGCTAACGTTACTACTGTGGCTGGTTCCCACTGCTTCTGATCCTAAAGGGTGTACTGCTTCTCTTTTTAAAACCAGAATTTGTACAAAATCCTTTTCTTTGTTTTCACTAAGTGTAACTGACACCAGCTGAATTTTGCTTAGTCTTTTTTTTTTTTTTTTTTGAGACAGAGTCTCACTCTGTTGCCCGAGCTAGAGTGCTGTGGCATCAGCCTAGCTCACAGCAACCTCAAACTCCTGGGCTCAAGCAATCCTCCTGCCTCAGCCTCCCGAGTAGCTGGGACTACAGGCATGCGCCACCGTACCCGGCTAATTTTTTTTCTATATATTTTTAGTTGGCCAATTAATTTCTTTCTATTTTTAGTAGAGACAGGGTCTCGCTCTTGCTCAGGCTGGTTTTGAACTCCTGACCTTGAGCGATCCTCCCACTTCGGCCTCCCAGAGTGCTAGGATTACAGACATGAGCCACCGCGCCCGGCCCTTGCTTAGTCTTAATAGAGAATATAAAGAAATAATTATTGTCAATAGAGAAAAACCCCATAGAAACAGGCTCACATCAAAGGCCTGTGCAAATTGTTACCTATTCCTGGTCCTCCTGCTACCCTCCGCATGACCTTTAGCCCTCCACACCAAGGAGCTGTCTTTGTCACACCTCTACCAGGTACTCTCTAGATACATGCTAGCAAAGCTGTTCTGACCAGGGACCCTTTCTTTTCATTCATCTTGTATTTTGTTCAGCATCTTATCCAAGCCTGACTTTTCTGAACTGTGGTGATTGATATAAGTGATTGTAAATGATTTATAAATGATTGTCCAACTATTATAGACCTAGGTCTACTTGTGGAGAATTTATTTTGAATTATGTCTCAAATAAATTTTCCTTTTCCCATATAGGAAATTGGCCTTAATCTGAGTCACACCATGTAATAGTGCCCCAATCATCAATAAATGTCATCTATAATAAGAATAAAGAGTTATCATACATATGTCAGCAGGAAATTGTCCCTAACATTTGAATTTTGTAGTGTTTTCCTTCACGTATATTGAATTTGGCTAGTGTTCTGAGTTCTCTGTGGCTGTTTTGCAATAGTGGATGTAATAATGCACACAAGGTGCAATCAAAATACCAGAGTAACTTAGTTTTAGGGTTAGGACTGGTACCCAGTCTCTTGATTTTGACTTTAAAAACTGCACTAAATCATATTTTCCAAAGAGAAGGACGAAGAATTTTGCTGTTTCCATTCTGTTTTCTTCTTTTGTTTTCCTGTTTTTTCTTCCTTAGTGAGAATCTACTTTGAAAAATTTTAACTCTCTTCTAAAGTAACTGCAGAAGTCTTTTATTCTTCCTTTTGAAATTAACCTACAGTTTGAGCCTGTGCCAATAAAGGCTTAAGGTGCCCTGGCTTGTTTCAGTTATGTGCTTTTGGTCTTTTTCTTTCTAATCGTTGAGTATATTTTTCATCCTTGCCTTTGGAAAGGATGATGCTCTTTTCCATGCTACAGCCAGTAAATTCTGAGGAGTACTGCCTGCTTTAGTAATTCTCTTACATAAAAGGGATTCTACATTTAAATTAATTTGTCAGAGGTAATAATTGACAGTAAAATACTAATTTTTCATTTTTCTGAAGGAAAAATATAACCTTTCAGTGACTTAATCTCTTTGCTAGATTTGACAATCTGTACTAAATATCTTTTAATAGAGTACTTCAATGTTGAGGTGAGAGAATAATCCCATTTTTAAAATTGTCAAATAAAAATTGTATATATGTATTGTGTACAACATGTTTTGAAATATGTATACATCATGAAATTAAGCTGATTAACATGTATTACCTCACATACTTATTTTTTGTGGTGAGAACACTTAAAATCTCTTCTCAGCAATTTTCAAGAATACAATACATTATTAACTATAGTCACCATGTTGTACAATGTATCTCTTGAACTTCTCCTAAGGATACTAAAATTTTGTATCCTTTGACCAACATTTAAAAAATCCCCAACCACCCCCAACCCCTCTCTGCTCTTAGTAACTGCCATCCTACTCTCTGCTTCTATAAATTCAACTTTTCTAGATTCCACAGGTGAGTAAGATCACACAGTATTTGTCTTTCTGTGCCTGGCTTATTTCACTTAGTATGATGTCTTCTAGGTTCATCCATGTTGTTGCAAATAACAGGATTTCCTTCTTTTAATAGGCTTAATAGTGTTCCATTGTGTATATATACTACATTATCTATTCATTTGTTGTGGACACTTAAGGTTGATTCCTTGTCTTAGCTATTGTGAGTATCATTTTGTGTCCTTATATGAATATTAAATAAACATCTTTATGATGAATGTTTTTGATGAATAGAATTAGAATGTTTGGTATTTTGGCTGAACTAAACTTTAGACTGAAAAAAAGCTGACATTCAATTAAATAAAAAATATTAGTGAAGTACTTTATACCAGCTTTCTTAACCCAACTACAGTGTTTGATTAGCTATGTGGGGAGTTGAGAAAAACCATAATATACAAACCAGCAACCATGAGCTTATCTGGCTTTTCTTCCCACTGTCTTACATATGTTCCTCTGATGAAGCTAATATTGATGAGATTATGGGAAATGCTGTAAATTCTTTGTCCCTTAACATGAAGCATTACATTTAGTATTAGATTAGTGATACAGTAGAGAATTTGATTTTGGCAGCCCATGTAGTCATTCACTTAGTGGTGAGTAGAGGATGAGAATTTTCAGTGATTTTTTTTTTTCTTCAGTGTTAACTTTAGAAAAGATTGATTATTTGTGAAGGAGAAATGGGGCAATAATTTGCTAGGGAAAGTTCATACAGGACAGTGGTTATTAGAAATAAATTTTATTTAACAGAAATAGGAAAATGTTTACTTTATGACATTTGCCAGTTGTCACTTTCTTTGTGTGTTGAATGGCAAGTGGCTTCATTATCTTTCACCTTCACTAGTGCCTTTGGAAGCAGTGAAGAAAAGTTAAGTGGCTTTCTAATGAAGGAATCATTTTCAAAGTTTCAAACCCAATAAAACTAATGATTATATTCAGTGCCAAATTAATATAATTGCATGTTTTCCTTCTAATGTTAAAGCAATCCTGATCTTCAAAGGAGAACTTTTGGAAAGATATACTTATATGACAAAGCAGACTAATATTCTGGAATATTACCTACCAGTAATAAAAGGACAGAATTATGATAGTTTGATGCATTAATTTTAATAACTTTTTTACAGCTCTTGAGTCAAGATGAAAAAAGTTAGACAGAAATATGGTTCTCATTTTGATTATACAGAATTTATTATATGATGTACTCTCCCTTCTTTTAGATGCAGAATCAGAGTTTAGATCCTTTTTGTTTAAAAGAGTGTGAATGAAGCTAATATTCGGTAGCAGTAGAATTAAAAATTATTTGCACTGAATATCCTTCAAAGCAATGTAATAAAAATGCAGTCATTTGAATATAGCAGCTTAGGCAGTAATTATTTCAGTTACAAGTAAGTGGTGCTTTGCCTTTTTAAAATAACAAATTGTTAGTGATGATCTAATTCTGTTTTATGAAATAGCTGCTTATAAAAATTATACTTGTTCCTTGACCTATAACTATTATAAAATTGATAATTTTGCTCTTTCATTAACTTTTTTCCTTTATAATACTGCTTTTGTTCCAGTAGTATGCCATAGATTTGAAGGTCTTCATTTTATTAATATAAATATTTGTTATAAATTGATTCTAAGAATGTAGTTTATTTTTGCTGATGTGCTTGCCCAGAAAGTCTTTTTTGTTCTTCTGTAGGTTGCTTAAAGCAGTTAAATTGTATGCTTTTTAAATTTTTTAATTTCTTTGTACCAAATCCATGTGCCACTTGATGTTCCATTTAGTCTTTCCTTTCAACCCTCCCCAGAGGCGGATTGTCCATGGAGCTAATGAGGCTTAAACTAAAGGGACCTTCATTTGCATGGCCCCTTGACATTTAATGTACATAATTTTATAGTCTTTTTCTTAAAGAAGGCCCCCCAAATTGTATAAACATTAGATTCCACAAACCTGCCTTTTCTAAAATAGGTTATTAGAGGAGATGAAAAACAAAAATAAATGCAGATTTTTAGTTTGGTGTTTTAGGTAAAAAGGATATGTAAGTAGAATACTGAAAGGGTTTGTGTGTGATGTCAGCTTTAATTTATCATGATAACCATCAGTAGTGCACCAGATGTTTTGACTGTATTTAGCTTCATATTAAATTAAGCATAGCCAGTGGCCTACAAAGTCCATCTGTATTGCTGCCAAAGGTAGCACTGAAGACAGCCAGCTGCCTTTCATGTCTGTTACCTCTGCTAGCTACCATTTCCCTCTTGCCATGATATTTAGGCTTTGGAATTGCTCATGCAAAGGTGAGCTTTTGTATTGAATTGAAATTTGTATTCTGTAGATCAGCTGTACTGAATGAAGAGGCTTGCATTTCAGTAGGTAGTCAGTTCTTATTTCTGCTTACCTATAAACAAGTGGAAACAAATCATAAATAAGATTAGTCAGGGATTTATTGAGGCTTGAATTCTAGAGAAAGGGGAACTACTATACACAAGTGCCAGTTTAAACATATGTCCATCTGAGAAGATTTTTCTATACCTGCTACTAATCGTGGAAAACAATTAACTTAGTGATTTTCATCATATAAATGTGTATTAGATTTGAAAATCCCAGCATTTAGTTTTATCTACACTCAGAGAAGTATTAAAATCACTCAAAACCTTTATAACGTTTTAAATGAACACACGTTGACTTTTACTTGATTCCTACTAGAACAGCATAATTGGAGAACCATGGATTCCTTCCCCATGTGTGAGGGTAAAACATACATCTGCAGTGTTCTTAGCGTGAGGATCATTAAGATGGCAGACCTTGTAGATCAAACAATTTCCTCCCATACATACTCGCTCTTTCCTAGAAAAGCATTTAGACATCTCTGAAATTAGACCTGTAAAGCATGTGCTAAGGCAAGAACAAATATCTTGAAAAATTTATCATAATGTTGCTTTTTAAAGTCCTAAATGTCCTCTATTTAAAATGAAATTCTTTTGTATTAACCTTCTTTCATATGCTAGCTTTCACCAGACTGCAGAATTGCCTGATTTGACTTTCTAATGTAACTGTAATGAATCTTCTGGGAAGCCAAACGATTGAACACACACACTCTGCAACTCCATTGTAAAATATTCAGTCAGTACTGTCGATGTTGCTGATTAAAAAAAAAAAAAAAAAGAGGAATTGGGAATAGGAGAGAAAAATGAAAAACTCCCTAACATATATTAAGGCTTAAAACCAGTTATATTCTCTCAGGGATTTCAACCTTTAACTAGACATCATGATGTGCAATAATACCTTGATTAAATATATTCACTAACACCTTAATAAAAACATCAAGTTGGATGGAGGTATAAGTCTGCTTTGTAAAGCTAGAATTAGGGCATATGATTATGTTCAGTTTTGACACATTTATTCCGAAAAAGTGTTTGGAAAAAAACTGGCCCATTTGCACAAACAGACAAATTGCTCTGTGCATTATGCACGGGAACCCAGCAGAGTTAACTATTAATATTTGCTAGCCAATAAATGTGGCACCTACATACACCAGAGCTCAATTGTTTAATGGTAGGTCTTTCAAATGTGCGTCCCTTATATACTTGGGATCTTATTTAACAGCCAGAGAATCAAGAGGAAGGCTTTTCCATGATATAAGTAATTTATCTCAAGTATTTATAATTGTAACAATATGTGTTTGGCTTATGCATTTGAAAGAAAGTGAGCACCAGAATTTAATAATTAAGGATTTATTAGTTAAAACTGAATGTTATAATGAGCCAGATGCTGCTGCATTGAAGCAGCCATTGTCATTAGCATTTTTAAATTGAAGAGAATTGAATTTAAATTTGGAGTGCCTTGACTTTGATGAGTTAACATTTTAACATCTTTTAAAAATTCATCAAATAGAAGACAAATTTCCTTTAATTTCAATGAAAGTCAATACTCACACTGAAATACCAAAATAGGCAAGTGTATTAAAACCTTCTTTTAAAAATTTGTATTCTTTGTTTTGAATATTACAAAATAACCTTAACTTAAAATGCTTGTGAAAAGAAATGATTGCAAAAATGTGTGGAATATGAAGAATTAATTTTACTTTTGACTGAAAAAGGCATAAATCACTCAAAGGGAAGAGGCAGTGGTGAATGGGAATGGGGAAGTATATTTGTATTGTTTTTTTTTTCCCTCCTTTTATCACAGGGAAGCATTTTTAATAATAGCTTGAGTGGTTTGATGAAACATTTGAAGGAAACTCCCAGGAGAAGAAGATTATACTGGAGAGAGATCTCTCTATGAATCATTTACGCTAACCTCTTGCTGAAGCACAGCTTGCATTTTTAATGAAGGATGATTGCATTTCATAAACAGACCTTTAAAAATTAAAATAATATTGATCATTCCTCATTTAGTCCTATTAAAATAACATACTATACATCTCTTTCAAATAGCTCAGGACAGATTATTATTATTTCAAAACAATACACAATTTAATAGTTTCTAATCAAAAGTTTCTTTAAATAGGACTTTGATTAAAATATTTCTGGAAATATTTTTCTCTGTTATTTAATATCTGTGAAAGCAAACTTTAAAAATTATGAAATGGTTTAAAGTTTGGTGCTTCAGATTATTTTCAACAGAAACTGTCTGTAGTAAGTTTCTTTTATTTGTTTTCATCATATCAGTTTCCTACAAAGGAAATAACTTTATTACTTGAAACATTGACTATAGCATAGGAAAGGGGACTGGCTACGTTTTAAGAAATTGTGCTTCACCTGTAGCCTTATGACTGAGGACAAGTTACATTATCTCTGTTGTCAGTGTTCTTACTTTTACAATGTGTCCCTCAATGAGATAAAATATGTTGTTACTTTGAACTTTTTTGAATTACTACTTTACAATTGTGTATTATTTTGGTATACTCCCCTCTGAAACTGAATTTCTCTTGCAAGGATTGTAGGAATAATGTCGTTTAATGCCTTCCATATCTCTTATAACTACTAGGTGATACTGAGAGTGTTCCTTTTCTTTTTTTTTAAATGAAAATGTTCCTAAGCTAAAGATTTAGTGTAAGAATATACAACTGCAAAGGAAATGCTTCTCTTAGGTAGATGGATTAGAAATAAAAAGCAAAGTCAAAATTTAGCATCATAGGACAGTCTTTGGGTGATAATCAAATTTTTTTTTCCATTTGAAGAGCAGCAGTGTATAATATACCATGTGTCTTATCTGCCATGCAGTGTACAAGAGCAGACTCAGGAGACAGAGTGTCTGGGTTCAGATCCTGTCTTTACCACTTATTAACTGTTTGACACAAGGGCAGGTTACTTGGCCTTTATATCTTCTTGTCATCTGTGAAATGGGGGTAATAATAGGGGCCTCTCAAGGGCTGTTGTGAGGATTAAATGGATTATTCTAGATTAATGCCTGCCATATAACTTAAAAACTGTGTTAAGTTTTACCTATTATTATTTTGAGTTTACCCTTTTTTTTGGGTCTTTTTAACATTTCTGCATTTTTAAAACAGTTATTTGGGGAATATTCCCATAGTACAAACAAGTAGGACACATTCTATCATCCTCTTGTGACTTCTTAGAATCAAGTTTTCCCCTCCAGGTTTGCCTTTTCTTTTGCTTCTTTTGTGCCTTGCGTATAACTAGATGATGATACTGATAGTGTAAGTTACTTCTTTTTTTTTTTTTTTTAATGAAATGGATGCTAAGCTATGGATTTGGTAGAAGAATATAAAACTGCAAAGGAAAGGGATGTGCTGGTAGTGTATGGAGTTAACACTGGCTCTCTGTTTAGCAACACTAATTGCTATAGGAATAAAGACAGTACTTTGGGCTTTATAAAAAATAATAAGCCCTGCGTGTTCTATATGTTCTTTCGCCTGGTAATGTAGAGTGGATTAGCAGAGCAAAACTAACCAGGCTAGTATAAGTTGACTTTGGTATAGTTCAGGAGCCCTGGAAGAAATGAGTGGAATTTGCCCCCTTTCACCCTTCCCTTAAATTCTTCTCTCAGAGAGGTTTTTAAGTAGGTGCCAGGTAATGAAAACATACTTCTTATAAGAATATTGCCTTTGTGTTACCATAGGTTGCTATTTATTTGGAAATACTGCACTCTTAGGGTATAGTAGAGAACAAATAAGAGACTGGATTCGAAGTGCTTGGCATAATTCTTGGCGTGTCTAACATGTTTTTTGCAGTGGTGAGGTGGGCAGAGGTGGGGTTGGTGAGTGTTTGTAAACAGATACTGCTTGAGTATTTTCCTGAGTTAAGGAGAGATTGTCATGATGGGCAATAGAACCTCTGTTTAGGGAAGTGTGCTCAGATGTTTCAAGCACTTTGGAGCAGTCCATATTGGAGCTAGTCAAGGCTGATAATTGCTTTTCAAACGACATATTCAGTATTATAGTAGTTTGAAGCTATGAAAGGCAAACTGTGACTGAAAATCTTACAGGCCCAGCATGCTTCCACTGTGCTACTCTGCTAGGCACGTGACTGAGAATCTCATTAACCTGGTAACTTTCCATACCTGATAAATAGTAGAGATTAATTTCAGAGAGAATAGAAAAAAATGGAGATGGATTTTGCGTATAGAAATATATAATTCAAGAGAAGATGTTTCAGAATCTGAAAGGAAAGTCATTTTTGTGTAGTGATAGCACCAGTTTTTCCAGTCCCCAGTTAAATAATATTTAAAATGTGTCTTTGCCAGAAACCTTAAAATAGCAAACATTTCCTCAATATTATATACAAGTGAGAAAACACCTTTTTTAGCAAAGATAGTTTTATAAAATATGTCTTGATACTACTAGGTGCTTAAAAACTACTTTTTCTAATTATAAAAGGGGATCTATTGAGAAAACTTTAAGCTCTTTGGCTATGTTAACATCAGAGCTAATATTTGTGACTTCTTTTTTGTTTAAAAATAAAGGTGACATTTTTAAAAAGCCCATAAATTAAATGGGATCTTAAAATCCTAATTGCTGGCCGGACGCGGTGGCTCACGCCTGTAATCCTAGCACTCTGGGAGGCCGAGGCGGGTGGATCGCTCAAGGTCAGGAGTTCGAAACCAGCCAGAGCAAGAGCGAGACCCCGTCTCTACTAAAAATAGAAAGAAATTAATTGGCCAACTAAAAATATATAGAAAAAATTAGCCGGGCATGGTGGCGCATGCCTATAGTCCCAGTTACTCGGGAGGCTGAGGCAGGAGGATCGCTTGAGCCCAGGACTTTGAGGTTGCTGTAAGCTAGGCTGACGCCACGGCACTCTAGCCTGGGCAACAGAGTGAGACTCTGTCTCAAAGAAAAAAAAAAAATCCTAATTGCTTATAGTTCTCAAACATTTAGTAAGATTCTTCTTTGACAGTGAAAATCTCTGATATTCTTCCTGTTAATATAACCATTAATTCTGAAAGCTTGGAAGATCTGTGGCTATTTCCTTCACAAACCTTGACAGACACTATAGAAAAGATGTGTAGGAGGAATTATCTAAAAAAGACAAATTGAGTGTCTTTACTACAATCCAATATGCAGATCCTACTCCCATTTTAAATGTTTGGTTTTTCTTTCATTAATACCATCTTTTTCTTTTCTCCTTCTGTTTGAACTACTGTTGTCTTTTAGGATAAAGAAAGATCTTTTACATGTAGTCTTCATTAACAGCCAAAGGTTATTAAAAAAAAGGTTATAAAAAGGTTATAGCATTTGCTTCATTATATTATGCCTGTAGTAGGGAATGAAAATATGTATATGCATATATTAATCAAAAGCATTTAAATTCATTTCTGAAAAATACTGATTAAACTATTATTCACTTTTTCAGGAAAAATATCTTTACAATGGGGAAAGCCTTGTTGATAATTGGCATGACATTTTCTTAGTATTTTTTCTTTCTGTCTACTATGTGTAGCTTTTGACAGTTATAGAAAATGTCCACAAAATCCAGTCCTCTCAGGGAGTTAATTCCCTGGGGTGACTGACTGATAGATCCTTGTTGCTAAATTCACACAGATCTCTGTGTTAGAGCTACACGAAGCCTGGAGGGTTCTGTACCTATCACTATATCCTCAACTTTAAGCATTTCTCTACTCCTTTTCCTGGCAGTTTATTAAAAGGAATACGTATTGCACTTACTGTCTATTTGGTACCTGCATAACTTCAGCTGTCATGGTAGAAGAACATAGTATCCAAAGGCATTTGATATAAAGAAATAATGTGATTCCAGCAATAGGTAAAATATATCTTTATTCCAACTCTAGTTTCTTTTTTTGAGACAAAGTCTTGCTCTGTCATCCTGCGTAGAGTGTAGTGGCGTCATCATAGCTTATTGCAACCTCAAATTCCTGGGCTCAAGTGATTCTTCTGCTTCAGCCTCCTGAGTAGCTGGGTCTATTGGTGTGTGCCACCATGCCTAGTTAATTTTTCTATTTTTTGTAGAGACTGAGTCTTGCTCTTGCTCAGGTTGGTCTCAAACTCCTGACCTCAAGCAATCTTCATTTCTCAGCCTCTCAGAGTGCTAGGATTACAGACATGAGCCACCACGCCCAGTCCAACTCTAGTTTTAAAGGCATTGTTGATATGTTATAAAAATCTGTGCTATTTAATATGGCTAGCCAGTGGCAAGAGTATGATTGATTATATTTGGTAGCCAAAATTAAAAAGTTTTATGGCAGGAAAAAAAAAAGGAAGAAGAATATAGAATTACAGGAGCTTCATGGGGTGCGATGACCCTTTGTGGATGATGACAGCAACCTTAATGATGTTTTTCATATTCTGATGTCCGATAGAGAAGTTTTTTGTGTCTTGTCTTTAATCCTTGCCTTCTCGGAGGGAGGAATCTTATTTTGGGAGTAGATATTTTGAAGGCTCAAATGATAAAATATTTTAGAGTTTAATTGGAATTTTTAGTAGTTCTCAAAGGGACTGGAGTTGGTTATCATGGAAACTTGGAAAAAAGAAAAACTTAATTTGTCAGTCAGTATTATTCCAGGGAAAATTCAACACTGCACCTTCCCTGACACATTGTGGGCATCGGTAGACTGATCTTTATCAAGGAACTGCTGCAGAAAAGTTACAGAGATCAAATATTAATGCTAAACACACTGGTAATGTGTGTAAGAATGAGCTGCTTTAGTTAAGTTCTGTGCAGAAGTTAACAGTTATCTGTGAGGGTGTTGCAAACTAATCTAAGCTAATTGATTGTTTGCAGTCATTAGGCTCTTTTTGGAGGTGTCAGTAGCATATAGTAGTTAGAGAAAGGGGAAGACTGCAGTGACAGAATGTTGACCAGGCTGGGAGAGGTGGGGAGGGGAGTTGTGGCAGGTAAACTGAGACTGCAATGCTCCTGAGGGTGATGGTGATGAGGCCTCACAGGAAGGGGGAATAACTTGCTACTAAAGGATGGAATCAAAATCAGATCTAGGAAGTTCCCATTCTAGAATCTAACCTCTTAACCACAACCTGAATAGGTAAGCAGCTGCTTAAAGAGCCTGGATGCTGCTCAGTTAAAAAAAA
>VBSM01000529.1:3725222-3746897 GCA_008086735.1 Cheirogaleus medius | reverse complement strand
GAGTTCGAAACCAGCCTGACCAAGAGCGAGACCCCGTCTCTAAAAAAAAAGAAGGGCCCATGGCAGCAGCAAGACCTGTCTTGCTTTCTGCAAGCTCCACTTTGTTCAGCCACACCGGGGCTGATCAGTGACTTTTCTGGGATCCTTCAACTCCCCTTTTCAGATCTTTACTTCCCCAGCACCTCCCCCAACTGTGTAAAGACCTAATTCTTATAATAAATTGCTTATTCCATAATTAAAAAAAGTAGCTCATTACAATACCTTATCCTGTTCTACATTTTTCAGAGCTAAATTATTAATATGTTGTTTGCTTATTTATTATGTACTGTTTGATGCCTCCCCTGACTGTAAGTCCATAAAAGCATTGTCTATGATTGAATTCTCAGTGGCAGGAGTAGTTCTCAGAATATAGTAACCTCTCAATAAATTCATTAATTAATTTTTGAGACAGAATCTCACGCTTTTCTTTCTTTCTTTTTTTTAAGATAAGGTCTCACTCTGTTGTCCAGGCTAGAGTGTAGTGATGTCATTATAGCTCACTGCAACCTGTAACTCCTGGGCTCAAGCGATCCTCCTGCCTCAGCCTCCCTAGTTGCTGGGACTACAGGTACGTGCCATCATGCCTGGCTAATTTTTTTCTATTTTTGTAGAGATGGGGTCTGGCTTTTGCTCAGTCTGGTCTTGAACTCCTGAGCTCAAGCCATCTTCCCATCTCACCCTCCCAGGGTACTAGGATTACAGGTGTGAGCCATCACATCTGGCCTATTTATTTTTTTATTATTTTTTAAAAATTAAAAAAAAATTTTTTTTATGAATCTAAGTAGCCCTCATTCTACAAAGTAGAATGAAAGTGAAAGCTCCCCAAGAAACATTTTAAAAATAAATGAATAAGCTCACAGTGATCTTCACATGTCTCTCTCTATTAGAGTCAGCCACTAAAGTTGGTAGGAGGTGGTTAGGAGCACTGGCACCACTTACTGGCTGGGTGACCTTGGGCATGTTACTGAAATCCTCCAATTCTTAAATTCCATATCCAAAAATTGTGATGATAATAATGATAATAATAATTATACCCACTTCATGGGGTGGTGTGATGATTAAAAGAGTAGATAATTAAATACTTGTAAAACGAGTAAAACAGTACCTGGCACACAGCTTACCTAGATTTTGATAAATGTTAGCCACCATTGTCTTTCATGCCTACGAAGGGCCAGATTGGAGACACATTTGTTTAATTAGCTCTTCTTTTAAAATATATATGTTCTGGTAACCTCATTGTGAAGTACTTTAATCAAATCAATACCTATTTGGGCCTTTGAGGACTGACAGTTTTGATTAGATAAGAAAAGAAAGGGGTAATTTAGGAAAGTGGGAGTAGGTGGCATAAGGTCCTGGAAATACTGAAAGTCTAAGCCTTTGGGATTGGGAAGAAAACCAAAAGGGGAAATTGAGCAAACACCAGGTTTTTCCTACTTGACAATGTTAATGAGAGTCTTGAAGTTGGGATGCTACTGAAAATTGCTTCGTAAATTGCTGATGCTAGAATTAATGTTTGCATGCTGATGATACATATATAGAAAGCTGTAGCCTTTAGCCTCTGATACTTTTAGCTTTGTTTCCCCAATCCATAGGGTTCCCAACCTTATGCTTGGGTTGGAGCACAAAGCTTGTGTTTGTAAATGAAGAATGTTTGATGATAGTATGGAGAAAAGATAGAAGGGGACAACAATAAAAAAGATAGCAACATGACCTGTGAGACTTTTGTGGTTACAGATTAGAGATGAAGCCGCTGTGAACTAAGTTGGTGATGATGTGAGAGAGAAGAGAGAGAGGGATCTGTGAGGCATGGCCCTGAGAGGAGAGGCTGAGGTAATTCCCAGGTTTCTGACTTATGTGACTGGGTGAATCAGAAGCACAGGTTTGAGTCTCAACTCCACCACCTCCAGCAGAATAACTTTTGGCGAGTTACTTCATTTTTCGGAGCCCAGTTTCATTGCCTGTAAAATGGTGGAGGTAAATAATGGTGTTTCTCTTCCAGAATTGTCTTGAGGTCAGATGAGAATATATACAGTTCTATACAACTATAATTATACAGTAATATAGAAAGTGATTAGTAAATATGCCTTCCCTTTTATTATCTTTAGTAACAACTAGGATAGAGAATAATGAGACAATCAAATTAGGGAGTCAGGGAAGATTAGGTTTTAGGAGTAAACTGTGTGGGATATCCAGTTAGAGAATTCCAGTTCAGTGTTTGTATATGGGCCTTGAGTTTAGGTGATAGAGTGTCTTACTCATCCACTCATGCTTACTTGCTCAAGCCAGTAGGCCTTCTTGCCATTTCCCTTACCTGCTAGGTGTACTCTTGTAACTGTTCCTTTTGCCTTGAGCACTATAATTGTAATGTAAGTGGACCATTACCATGACTCACATTAGCCAGTACAGACAGTCCCTGACTTATGGTTTGACTTGCAATTTTTCAACTTTATGATGGTATAAAAGCAATGCACGTTCAGTAGAAACCATACTTTGAGTAGACATACAACCATCTGTTTTTCACTTTCAGTATAGTATTTAATACATTACATGAGATAGTCAACACTTTATTATAAAACAGGCTTTGTGTTAAATAATTTTACTTGACTCTAGGCTAATATAAGTGTTTTGAGCACATATAAGGTAGACTAGGCTAAGCAATGATGTTCAGTAAGTAGGTTAGGTATATTAAGTGCATTTTTGACTTTTACAATAGGTTTATTTGAACATAACCCATTGTAAGTCGAGGAACATCTGTACTGTGTCAGTTGACAAATGGCAGCTTGAACACAAAAGGGAATTTATAAGTTTGTGTAATCTGAAAGCTTTGTGGGTGAACCTGGGTAGATCTAAAGGTTCAGAGAAGGAGAGAAAATTTCTCTTTTCCTCCATCTTCTTCATTTGTTTTCCTTTGTGAGCTTCATTCTTATCAGGCTTTTCTCATGTTGTAGCAAACATGGCTGTTTGCAGCTATAGGCTTCATCCCCGTAGCTAGGGGATCCAGCAAAAAGAGGTTTTTTTTCCTGGTGGTTGTAGCAGAAGTTCTTGGGAGGGTTCCAACTGGTTCTGGTTGGGCCATGGGCCCATTCTTGAACAAGCTGTGGTAGCCAGAAGGATTCGGCACACTGATTGGGCAACCTTGGATCCACCCATACTGTGTCATTTGGTCCCTACCTAGAAGAAAGGGAATGGAAGGAGGGGGCTTTGTTAGAAAAAGCTGTCATCAGATTGCAGTTTTATATAACATAGGGATAGTCTATTTTAATAGAGATATAAACAAAGTGCTTTGATAGTACCCTGAAGGCAACAAATAATCCTAATTGTGAGGATCAAAGAAATCTTCACAGAGGTGACATTTAAACTGGGTCTTTCAAAAGTAAGATGGATATTAAAAAATAGAGAAGAGAGGGAATATGCTTTAGGTGGTGGAAAAGTGTGTATGCCAATACATACTCAAATTGTTTCAATTAGTGGCTTATCTTCACTCCCCTCCTCTCGCCTCCCCTCCCCTCCCCTCCTCTCCTCTTCCCTCCCCTTCCCTCCCTATCTCTCCCCCACCCTCCTCCTCCCCAAGGTCTTACTCTGTTGTCCAGGCTAGAGTGCAGTAGTGTCATCATAGCTCACTGCAGCCTCCAACTCCTGGGCTCAAGTAATCCTCCTGCCTCAGCCTCTCAAGTAGCTGGAACTGCAGGTGTACACTGTCATGCCCAGCTAATTTTTCTTATTTTTTGTAGAGATGGGGTTTTGCTAAGTTGTCTAGGCTGGTCTTGAACTCTTGGCCTCAAAAGATCCTGCTGCCTTAGTCCCAAAGTGCGAGGATTATAGGTATGAGGTACAATGCCAGGCCTGTCCTAATACGTGGTTTCTGTTTTCTTGGGTCTAGGTGATTTCAAAGTGTTCCATTTTAAACTATTGACATTTTTTTCTCCATTATCCTATATCTCCTGTTTATTCTGTCTCAACAGATTTTAAAAGTCTTTTAGTATGGGGACCATATGTTTTATTTCTTTTGTCTCTTAACCGCAAAACAGTGCAGAACTATGCATGCTCTGGCTTACTGAATACTTGTTAACTAACATCTCTACTTTTGGGTTTTCTTACTTTATTTTATTTTCTCATTAAAATCTGAAGGTGATCTCAGCTGTTTAGATCAGTTCTGTGTTCCCTATTGTTGTAATGGCCAAATAGTATACCTGATAGTATAATTTTCTCTATCAGAATTACTCGATTCAGAATTTACCCACAGTTATAGTGTTATATACAGTAGTTTTAGGTAGTGAGAGTGTTTGAGAATGCAACTAATACAGTGTTTGTGAAGATTGGTAGTATTAGAGGAATTGTATCTGGAGAAAGTTCTGTTACAAATGTAAAATGGAATTTTCTCTGTAGTTAGTCTGGACTTCATAATGTTATGAGCTATATAATATAAAATCCTACTTCTGGCTGGAGATAGTGGCTAATACCTGTAATCCCTGCATTTTGGGAGGCTGAGGTGGGAGATCACTTGAACCAAGGAGTTCTAGGCAGCAGTGAGCTGTGATCATGCCACTGTACTCCAGCCTGGGCAACAGAGTGAGACTCTGTCTCTAAAATGGGGAAAAAAAAATCCCACTACCCATATATGGAACTTAAGTAATTTACATTATCTACTGCAATAGTTTCTCCATTGCTGTAGCAGGACATAGAATTCTTTGCTTTTTTCTTAAAATGTACTCAAGCATTTACGCTGGGACAGCCATAGTGATGTTTGGGAGTACTTTGAATGCCAATTTGATTTTATAGAGTACGTTAGGCTTCAAGTTAAATTAAAGGGAATCACCTCTCAAATATATGTCCACTCCCACGTGGAAAGCTTTTCATTTCACAGCTTCAATATTACGATCAATTTCTTGGACTCTATTTTCTTTAATTCAACTGATATTTATTGAGTATCTCCTGTGTCTCACACACAGCTCTAAGTGTTGAGGAAGCAACAATGACTAAAACAAACCCAAACATCATTTTATTCGTGGAGAAAGCATTCCAGTGGGAGAAAACAGATAGTAATAAATACATGAAGACTTGATGGTGAAAAGTGCCATGGAGAAAAATAAAGTGGGCCTTGGCGAGAGGGCAGGCTACAATTTGGCTGAGGGAGTGAGTGTTATATGAGTAACTTATTGAAAGCTGCATACTTGTTATATCTTTTTAAAATAAGTATATAATAAACTTACACACATTTAAGTTCTGTGATACAGTTGTCAACAATATATCTTGAGGATTAAAGATTTAATGCAAAATTTTTGAATTGCTGAAAATAGTATTAGACTACTGTTTGTACTCTAAGAAGGATTTTTTCCCCCTTTGGACTGTAAGAATGATGTTAATAAACAATAACAATAAAAATACCTTAAATCTACAAAGTTATACTTCCTTTAGTGCTTTGGCTTATGCAGGTTCCTGAAGTCCTGAATATATGTTCCCACTGGCTGTTCAACAGATAAGATTGCTGTTCTACATTGTGGATTTGGCTAATTATCTTCTCAAAGTCACAGAGTGACTTTACATGCCATTTCAATTCTACACCTTGGACCAAATTCCTGGCATCAGCCAGAGAGATTCCTTTTCGGAGTGTGAGAGAGGGCCTAGTTTTGATTTCATACAGGTTCAAAGTGCTTGAGAAGACTGTTTGCATTGCATAGTGATTCCAGAACTGTAGTTGGGCAAACAAGTTACTGAAAACAAATATGATGTATTGATTTTTCTACCGTGGAAGCATGGTGTGTTATGGAATATCATGTAATATTTGATTTTCATTATTGGGTGTCAATAAACTGAATCCTTTGATATACATACTACATTAGGATGGCACTGTTCACCTTGAAAACTAACAGTCTCTTTCCTTGTCTTAATAATATAATATACTGAAGCCTTATAAATTTGTATTACCGGCTGGTTGAATTAGCTTTCTTTTCTCTCTGAGGAATAGATTTTGTATTTTATTTATCTTAATTGTTGGACATGGGACAAAGGCATTGTCTCCTCATCTTTAGAAATATGTATGTATAATCATTTTATTGCATGTACACTGATCAACATATCAAATGTCAAAGCCCAAATCTCCTTTTAAGCTGTTATTTGCTTTATAAAATCTTTCTCCTGCTTCTTTCAACATTCATTAACTGAGCTGATCTACTTTGTCTGTCTACTTTGTTCCAGACATCTTACTAACTCTTTTGGATTCAGTGATGAAGAAGAAATTTTTCTTGCCTTCATAAAGGTAAAAGTATGAACGATGAGAGATAGTTAACAAGGAATTCTGTGTTGGTCTGTGATGGATTGCACCACATACACAACGGTGGTCCCATGACATTATAAAGGAGCTGAAAGAGTCTTACTGCCTAGTGATGTTGTACCCATTGTAATGTCATAGCACACTACATTACTCCCCTGTTTGTGCTAATGCTGCTGTACAAGGTCCTAGCGTGCTGTCAGTTATATAGCACATGCAATTATGGACGGTATATAATACTCGATAATTATAAACTATTTTACTTGTTTATGTATTTACTATACTTTTAATCATCATTTTAGAGTGTATGCCTACTTATAAAAAATGTTAAGTATAAAACAGCCTGAGGCAGGTCCCCTAGGTGGTATTTCAGAAGAAGGCATTATCATCATAGGAGATGACAGCTCCATTTATGTTACTGCCCCTGAAGACCTTCTAGTGGGACAAAATCTGGAGGTGGAAGACAGTGATATTGATGATCCTGACCTTGGCCCTGTGTAGGCCTAGACTAATATGGGTGTTTGTGTCTTAGTTTTTTTCGTTTGTTTCTTTCTTTTTGAGATAAGGTCTTGCTCTGGCACCCAGGCTAGCGTGTAGTGCATAGCTCACTGCAGCCTTAAACTCTTGGGCTCAACTGGGCCTCCTGCCTCAGCCTCCCGAGTAGCTAGGGACTACTGGCGTGTGCCACTACACCCAACTAATTTTTCTATTTTTTGTAGAGACAGAATCTCGCTATGTTGTTCAGGCTGGTCCCGAACTCCTGGCCTCAAACAGTTCTTCCATCTTTGCCTCCCAGAGTGCTGAGATTACAGGCATGAGCCACAGTGCCTGGCCTGTATCTTAGTTTTTAATAAAAAAGTTTAAAAAGGGAAATAAAAAATTTAAAAAAATAGCATAAAGCTTATAGAATAAGGATATAAAGAAAGAAAATATTTTTGTATAGGTGTACAATGTGTGTTTTAAGCTAAGTGGTATTACAAAAGAGTCAAAAGTTTAAAAAAATTAAGTTTTATAGAGTAAAAAAAGTTATAGTAAGCTAAGGTTAATTTATTACTGAAGAAAGAAAAGAATTTTCAATAAATTTAATGTAGCCCTAGTACACAGATTGGATTTGTCATTTACAAAGATCACAATGGTTGCAGCCAAGAAAAGAACACATCTGAGGTAGAAAGCCTGAGGCTGTGATAGCAATAAATGTAAGAGATGTTGTGAGCCGGGACTGGAGCATTTCACACTGGAATGGAGTGAAGTGGGTGGATTCAAGAAATACGTAGAAGATAGAACCTACAGGACTTGATTATTGAAGGAAGAATCAAGAATAATCCTAGGTTCCTGGCTTGGGTAACTGATAGATAATGGTGTGTTTGTACCAATTACTGATTTATTGCCTCTCACCTCCAAGCATGTCCTTTACTTCCTGCTCCGTGAAAATGGGTCTGGACCCTTTTCCTCTGCCTGCTGGCGTGATGTTAAGCTTTGCCAGTAGAGGGTGTTGGAGAGAGAGTGAAGGAGGAAAGAGTTTTACTTGCTGGTTCCAGTGTGCTTGCTGGGCAGGCTGCTGTGGCATGTGGGGCTTCTCCAGTGCCCAGGCTCTTGCCGCTCTCAGCTGCCAGCAGCATTCCTCCAACCCAGGCAACTTTCCATGGCATTCTAGAGGACAGATGCATGGCAGGTTTCAGAGGGTGGGTTTTCTGAAGTTCTGCTGAGTGTGAGCCCTCTCCAGCAAGGTTTGGATCTCAGCCCAAGGGTTGAGGAAACTCTTCCTGGGGTACACTTTCTCAACCATAAGGGTACTAGTGAATATATGTTATGTTATATAATAATATATTTGCTGCTATGTTTTATATCATCTATTGCTGTGTTCTTTAGAGGTCTTTTTACTTCTTACTAACCAATTTCTCTTTACTCCAGTCACCTGTTACAGTTAGAGATTTTTCATCTTTCCTTGTTCAAATTACTGTGTGGTTTCTCTCTCCTGACTGGACTCAGTGCTGTTTGGATACAGTGCTCTGATAAGATCACAGAGAAAGTACATTTGGGGAGAGAGACAATGAATTTAGTTTGGGTCATGATCAATTTTAAGTACAGAAGAGCCATATGGAGATATCCAAGAGCTTGTTGTTATATTATTATAAGAGTTTGGAATGAGTTCTGGACTGAAGACCTGGATTGGAGATTGCTCAGGAAGAGTGAGAGGAAAGAGATGACAATATGGTCCAGGATAGAGTCCTGTAGGTCACAGCCTGTTCAGATAAAGAGGAGTCCCCTAAGGCTGAGGAAGCCTGATTGGAGTGATATATTGTTCATAATGTTAATATGTTGTTCAAGGGTTGTTGTGAGGGTGAAATTAGTTAATGTATATAAAGCACCAAGCACAATGTCTGGCACATAAGCCTTTAGTAAACATGATTCCTGACTGAGCCATTGTTGGAGTATTGGGCACTGTGGTGGGTGATAGGGATAGAAAGATGACCAGGGCTGCAGACTTCACCCTGAGGGGTGGGGAATGGGAAGATACTTATTAATAAGTATATTAGAGTGAGTGGCAGGTGTTAGAGGAAAGGCATGATAAAGTGCTAGGAACTTCTGCCTTAGAGATTCTGATTAGGGATTCCAGAGGAGGTAAAGGCTGAGCTGTATCATGAAGGGGTGCAAGTTTGCCCCTTGGAGAAAGGGCTTTCTGAACAGAGGGAGCAGCGTTAGCAGAGGAGGGACAAGAGTACTTGACAGGCCAGTCCCACAGTGGGGTTGTGGCTTGCCCCTTTTACTTTGAGGTGGGACATAAATTGGACACACTTTCTCAATAGTTGTTCACTCCACATCCTTATGTTCTGTCTCTCTCATACCTAGATTTGTATCTTGTTTCATAGCTTTTAAAAAAATTTCTGCAGAACAACTGCTAGTTAACAGCAATCTAAAATGATTCAAAACTTCTATTTAGTGTCATTATTTTAAGTTTCATTCAATATGAGCTTTGAGTGTTGTAGGTTGAAGTGTTCTAGGAGATATGTTGAAATGTACTGCACATAGTACCAATTTATAGGGTTTTACTCTTAGGATTGAATAATTTTTGTGTGGTTACTGGACATTGATAAAGCTCAGAACTCTTGACGGTTCATATGAGTTCTTTCAACTTGCAATTCTTTTTAAAAGGTTCAGTGACTGAAGAAATGGAAATTACTCAATTGTATGACTGTTCTCTCAATAACTCACATTTTTGGAGATTTAGGAAATAAGTGTGATAAGCTTTTCATTCCTTGGGGGGAAAAAGTGTCAATTCAGCCTTAAATTCTCTGTGATTTCTTCTCTGTGACTGGAATGTTCTTTTTTTTCTTTTCTTTTCTTTTTTTCTCTGTCTGGAAGGCAAACTCCTACCCCTCCTTGAATATATAGCCCACTTGTCAGTTATATAGCCCACTTGTCAGTTTTCTAGTCTTTCTCAAATTTCCTGATTTTGTTTTTTGTTTTTTTTTTTGAGACAGAGTCTCACTTTGTTGCCCAGGCTAGAGTGAGTGCCGTGGCGTCAGCCTAGCTCACAGCAACCTCAAACTCCTGGGCTCAAGCGATCCTACTGCCTCAGTCTCCCGAGTAGCTGGGACTACAGGGATGCGCCACCATGCCCGGCAAATTTTTTCTATATATATTTTTAGTTGGTCAATTAATTTCTTTCTATTTTTAGTAGAGACGGGGTCATGCTCAGGCTGGTTTTGAGCTCCTGACCTTGAGCGATCCGCCTGCCTCGGCCTCCCAGAGTGCTAGGATTACAGGCGTGAGCCACCACGCCTGGCCCTGATTTTGTTCTTACCAAAGACTGTCCTAAGATAAGTCTGTTGTAATGCTGACATGCTTTCACTGAAGAAAGCATGTATGTGTGTATGTCTATATGTGTGTATGCATGGAATATTTCCAGAAAGTATAAACAAGAAGCTGTAGCTGATAAAAGTGTGTGTGTGTGTGTGGCAGTCCTCTACAGTATCATGTATATTATGAATTAAAAAAAAAAAAAAGCCTGTTGTGTGCTTATATTAATTGCTGGAAATTTTAAGTGCCTCCCTGAAATTTTCAAGATGTCAAGATGTCAACCTTTTAGCCCTTAGATTTTAGGTGGTAACAAACAAAACCTGCAGCTGAAGAGCTAAGGTTTGAATTCTTGTTTTCATATTTATATGTGGTATAAATTTTACTGTCAGTAAAACAAGGATGATAATAATAAGAGTTATTAAGAGGTTTAAGTTAGTCCATGGAAAATGCCTAATATAACATAGTGGATGGCACACATAAATATTAGGTATTATCATCAAGAAGCATACAGTTTTGTGAGAGAGGCAAAGAATAAATAAATCTTTTCTATGGGTGTGTCTATGGGGGGTACAGTAAGTAAAAGGGAAACCAGAGAAGGCTGCATAAAGAAGGGACCTTTGAGAAGTTCAGAAGGATGATTGAGAGAGAAGTTAAGGAAGGCCATTCCAGAAAGAGGGAGTCATTTTTTATAAGGTGCAAAAGTATAAAACTGTGGATGAGTACATAATGGTTTGCAGCAGTCTAGGTTATGAAAGATGAAATGGCAGATGATGATAGGTAACATTTATTGAGCACTTAGGCAAGGTAGTATTCTAAGTGGGTTTGTGATTTAATGTATTAAATCCCTATAATAACCATGATATTGATACTGTAATTACCCTTATTTTATCAATGAGGAGACTGAGGAAGGGAGGTTAAGTAACTTGTTCAAGGTCATGTAAATCAAGCCCATGTTTATATGTACCCTTTATGATGTCTGATGAGACTAGGAGGCAGTAATAGCCCAGACCTTGAACACTGTATAGATTTACTTCCATAAGCTTTGGGAAACCATTAGAGGATTTTAAGGAGTAAAGTGAAACTCTCAGATTTGTACTGTAGGATCACTAATAATGGCTTAGGGAAGATGATGAAAGTCTCACTATGCCTTCCTTCCCATCCCTTCTCCTTCCACCCCATCTCCTTTATGTCCTGAAGAAATCGTACAATTAATTGTAATACTTTAAGAAAAGTGGAAGAGCTCTTTAAACTGTTCTTCACTTTGTAATTAATTTGGACACATTTTCAGGACTTCGGCTGTGTCAAAATAAAGGCAAGAGGAAATAACACAATTCTATTATTATATATATATTTTAGAGTAAGCTCCTCTCTTAATTATGTATTGCTGGGTAATAGTACCCCAAAACAGCAGCATAAAACAACATTCAGCATTTATTATCCCACACACTTTTTGTGGGTCATGTATTTGGGAGTAACTTACCTGGTGGTTCTGGCTTGGAATGTTTTCTCAGGTTGCAGTCATCTGAAGGCTTGACAGGGGCTAGAGGATCCAGTTGCAAGATAGCTTATTCACGTAGCCAGCAAGTTTGTGCTGGCTGTTGACAGAAGCTTCAGTTCCTTGCCACATGGAACCTATAGGGCTGTTTGAGTGTCTTCATGATACATAAGAGCAAGATGGAAGCTGCAATGTCTTTTATGAACTAGCCTTGGAACACATTTTTGTGGGATGATGCCATACAAGGATTTGAATACTAGGAGGCACAGATCATTGGAGGGCATTTTTGAAAACTGGCTACCAGAGTTCTCATGAAAACATTAGTGAATAGAATAGTAAAATTTAGAAGTGGAAGGAGCCTTAGCCCAGTGGTTTCAAAGTATGGCCCCTGAACCAGCAGCATGTAAACCAAAATAAAATCCTCTCCCCACACCCTGAGCCAACGGAATGGACCCCCTCTTGGCCAAGAAAAACCTTAAAACGGAGTTCCTGGGTGTGAAGAGAAGGGAATTCCAACACACCTCATTATACCCACCCCGTTTGGAATTTACAACAATTGACTATATTAATGTAAATATAATATTAATAAGTTTATTAATAGGACCTAAGGGCATGCAAAGCAAAGGTTAAATCACCTGCAGGCCATCAATTTACTTAATAGATCACTTGAGTATGTTGTGGCTTATCTCTGATTAACAGGCTTCCTTCAAGTATTGGAAGCCTTTAGACAAAAAACTTTATTCCTTTAAACAATTACAAATTAAAGAATCTTTGAACCCACCTATAACCTGTAAACCCCTCCTCCCTTTGAGATGTCTCTCCTTTTCTTGCCAAACCAATGTATTCCTTCCATGTATTGATTTATGATTTTACCTGCAATCCCTGTGTCTTTAAGTGAATAAAACCAAATTGTTACCCAACCTCTTTGGGACCGCTCCAGACTTCTTGGGCATGGCTCCCCAGGGCATGGTTGCATATATTTGGCTCAGAATTAACCTTTTAAAATTATTTTATAGAATTTGGCGTTTTTCCATTAAGCATCACTTGGAAATTTCTTTAAAGTGTAAATTATTGGGTCTCTAGACATACTGAATTAAGACTCTGGGAGTGACTACCAATACTTTTTTTAAAAATAGACCCTATATTTCGAACCATTTTATATTTATAGAAAAATTGAGCAGATAGTACAGGTAGTTCCCATATACCTACCACATACACTTTCCCCTATTATTAATATCTTGGGTTAGTGTGGCACATTTGCTATAATTGATGAAGCAATATTGACACATTATTATTAACTAGAGTTTGCCACATTAAGGCTCACTCTTTGTGTTGCACATTCTGTGGGTTTTGACAAATACATAAATGCTCTGTATCCACTGTTAGTGTCATGCAGAATAGTTTCACCACCATAAAACTCTGGTGCTCCACTTACTCATCTCTCCCTCCCTCAAACCCTTGGCAACCACTGTCCATAGTTTTTACTGTCTGTAGTTTTACCTTTTCTAGAATGTCCTGTAGTTGGAATCATACAGTATGTGTCCTTTTCAGACTAGCTTCTTTCACTTAGCAATATACATTTAATGGTCCTCTTTTTTTCTTTCCTTTTTAGGCTTGATAAAACTCATTTCTTTTTATTGCTGAATAACATTCCATTGTGTGGAGGTACCACAGTTTGCATATCCATTCACCAGTTGAAGGACATGTTTGTTGCTTCCCGTTTTTTGGTGATTATAAATAAAGCTGCTCCAAATATTTGTGTGCAGATTTTTGTGTGGACATAAAGTTTTTCAGTCAAATATGTAGGAGCACAATTGTGGGATTGTTTGGAAAATTCTGTTTAGCTTTGTGAGAAAATACCATACTATGCTTCATGTTTGCTGTAGATGTAGGTGCCAGATGCTTCAGTTTCATATAGTTTCCCCCCACCTCCTTTGGCTTTGGGTTTCCCTAAGAAATCCTTAAATAGAGTTTGTTTTGCAGCTGTCAGTTGTAATCCATGATTATTTATACTGGAGCTCTGTTGATGCGATGGAAAGATGTTGGGGAGAGGAAGAAAGCATTCTGTAATTTTATATTAAATCTCAGGGGTTTTTTTGTGGGCCTAAGTCCTTGGGCTGTACTCTTTAGAAGTTTCTTAGCTTTTTCTTTTATTATTTTCTCTTCTGTGAGACAGGAAGGCAAGAAGGGGCTGGAGTTTCCCTAGGTCTGATAGAGCTGGTCCACTCTCAGTTTTCTGCAATTTGTCAAAATTACTATTCAAGTAATGATTACTATGTTAGTTTTTGGTTCTTGTAGCTTTTGCTTCAGACAATGTGATCTTATCTGTGATTTTCTGTATTGTCTTGTGTCTCCAGATTTTGGGGTGGTGGTTTGCCCTGTGACCTCAGTTCTATGATGGATCTAAGAAAAGCCATTGATTTCAGTTTGTTTAGGTTTTTTCTTGCTGTGAGGATGAGAGTGATGGTTTCTGAGCTGAAGCTTAAGTCTGGCACTCAACACTCTTCGTTTTAACAGATCCCTCCAGGTGACTCTGATGCATGCTAATGCTTGAGAACCACCCACGTAGCCCCACTCCTTCATTTTACAGATTTGAACACTGAAGTCCAAAGAAGGGAAATTACTTTTCTAAGATATAATGAGAGGCCAAACCTAGTCTCTTGACTAGATCATCTTCAAGCTGTTTTTTGGTATTTCATAGTTACCTTCAAAGAGATTAATTATATTTTATATTGTATGTTTTGGAAAGTATCTATGTTTTGATGGTTCACTTATTTGAATCCTTTATATTTACCTCAAGTTCATTGTGTGATCTGGATAGATTTGTACACATTGTCATAGCTATCTGGAAGCTCATTTGAAATGTTCTCTTTGACAGAAATATCACCTACCTCAGATGTGAGGTTTTTTTGTTTTGTTTTGTTTTTAGCCATAGTTTCCCAGGTAGAGTGCAGTGGCATCATCGTAGCTCAACTGCAAACTCCAGCTCTTGGGCTCAAGTGATCCTCCTGCCTCAGCCTTCCAAAGTGCCTGGATTATAGGCGTGAGCCACTGTGTCCAGCCAGGTGTGAGCTCTTAATGTAACATTGTTTGGAGTAAAATAGTATGTTATATAGAAAATTCTATCCCCTCCTTTAATCCTTATAGGAATTTTTTTAAGTTCCTAAAAGAAAACCTTAGCACTCTTCATTGAATCTCTTGAAAAGCCTAATGTGAACCATCATGTGAAATAAATCAGCTGCATCTGTCAGTTCTTCCTTCCCATGAGTTCCCATCATTTCATTTCCTTAATTTTTATTTTTTACTTAATTTTTAGTATAAAGTGGATAGCAGCTGTAACCCCTTTTTCATTTCCAAGCCAACTCCCCTCTTTAGCTCATGCACACGACATTCCTCAAAGTTTTTATCTGGAGATTTTTTCTGTAAAGAGCCAGATATAGTAAATAAGCTTTGCAGGTCCTATGGTCTATGTTGCAACTACTCAATGGTGCACTTGTGGTGGGAAGGCAGCCAACCAAAGACAATATGTAAGCAAATGAGTGTGACTGTATTCCAGTAAAACTTTATTTTCCAAAACAGTATGTAGTCTATTGGCCCTAGTTGGCTAGTCCCTTTTCTAGAGCCTATGGAAATCTTATTTTGACATCTGTGCCCCAAAGGATGCCATTATTTTTATTTATTGGCGCCCCAAGATTACTTTCATTATTTGCTTTGAGAAGTATTAATAGATATTTGGGTGTGGAACAGTGCATCTAAGTTTTGGTTTCTTTCTTGAGGCATGTTTCGTTGATGTTAAAGAATATAGACTTTCCCCCCTTTAAACGTAGTTTGAACGATGTTGATTTTTTTAGGGTCTCTTGCCAATCTAGATTAAAACAAAGAAGAAAAAGCCCTGGTCATTTACTATAACTGCTGAGGCAAGCTATACTACCAGTGGTGCATGGTAAAGCGTGTCTTTTAATAAGTTCTTAAATATAAAGACTAATAGGAAGTCTCAAGTTATGGTGTGTTACAGGTGCCTATGGAGTTATTAGGTTAGAGGGATGATTTTAATTTACTTAAAGTCCTTGCCAGGTTGCTCCTTGCCTGCATACTCAGTAAAAGTGAATATTGGTGTTTGTGCTTTGCAGCTAGCACAGGTGTTGGTTGCACTGGCTTCTCATTAGTGCCTTAAGATTCCTTTAGTATCTCTGGTTGCCTGACAAGAGAAAAGGCAGGGGCTGAGAGAGATGCTAACTGCAGAAGTAGACCCTGGGGAGCATTGGCCATATTGGCTGAGGTTCTTGTGTGTGGTCAAATGTGTGAACTTGGCGTTTTGCTAGACAGAATTCCTGACCACGTGGGTTAATTAATATATGCCATAAGTAATCTTTGTTTTAGGGACTTCTGCAATTTGAGCTATTTAAAACTTTTAAAAAATACATGCAAATTAGAAAATTCTGTTTTGGTTGCATTCCTGTTCTTTGGGGAAGTACTACTGACATAATAATGGTGGGTAATCGAAATATCATAGGTTTTAAAAATGACTACTACTATACTAATCCATTAAAAAAAGGTCAATCTACAATATTAGAATACCGAAAGCTTGCATAATTAGAAGAGTCTTATGATTAGAATTTAATTATTTCAGACTAAAAAAAATATCAGAATGAAACTCTAGAGGGCAGTGTAACTCAGCATGTTATGCTTTTGGCACTTAAATTTTGCTTTGAAAAAATAATCCAGGTTTTCTGAACTCTTTCTCCACTACATGGTTTACCACTTTGGTAGAAATGTGAGCTTTAGAAAGAAATGCTCTGGTTTGGCTTAGACAGGGTAGATAATATATTATAATTATTTGGTCCTAGGGCATATCCTTGCTTGGTTTAAAACATACTGGCTTAGAAAAACTGGAATTCTCTTATTCAGCTAAACTGAGCTGAGTTTACTTTTCAGGCATTTGTGGAACATTAAGCAAAAGGAATGGTATCAAAGGAATAGAATATCTTGTGTTTTCAAATCTTTTTGGGTAGGAAGTAAATTTGAATTCTATATCAGAGAATTTGAACAAATGGGAAGAGCTTGACTTATTCTGAAACATTTTCAACAACTCTTTAAAGTGGAAAGTTTGAACCCAGGTGCTTGATTGGTAAATTGTAAGAGTTGGTAAAAGTCTGTGTCAATCAATGTTGAGCCTTTAAGAACTTGTAGAACACGTGAATTTAGCAAAACCCAAAGCATATTATGCCTGTCACAGCCACTTTTTCTTCTAACGTTTAAACTTTTCTGTATTTCCAGGGAAATCTAATCTGTATGGTTTTTACTCATTTACACATAAGTAATCAAATGTGGCTTAGATAGAACTGTTCTGAAGCCTAAGAAGCTTTTAGGGCCTTTAAATTTTTTCTCCCTTACAGATAGAAAGTGGGGATTACAAAGGGCAAACTAATGAGTCTCCTAGAATTTTAGTTTCAAGATTTTAAGTTATTGTAAATTTGGGAAGCAATTATTTGTCTGTGTTTTCTGGTGTTATTACAGTGTGGAAATTGGTATATCCCATGGTTAGGTGTGACTGACAGACATTTGGGATTTTTAGTTTTTAGTTTTAATTTTGACCTATTAGAATGACCTCAAATAAAGTATGATTTTTTTCCCCCAAGGTTTTCATTTTCTTTATCTGACATAGGATAATTCAAGTTTACCTTCATGTTTGAAATGCATGTTCGTTAAAGCATATTGAAATTCTTGGATGAAAGGTCCGATATAAGTGCTAATAGTGCAAATTTAAGAAACATACCATACAGAGATTCTGCTTCTGGTGTGTTGACATTGATTTATAGATACCAACCAAAGTGAAATCTGTCTTCTCTCTTTTTGTTTTGTCTAATTATTTAAGAGAGTTACTCCATCCTCCTGTTGATTTCTACCTTTTAGTTGGATAAAGTAGTTATTTTGAACTAGTTACAATTATTTCTTCTTTGGAAAGAAACCAGTAGTTTTTTTTTTTGGAGACAGAGTCTCACTCTGTTGCCTGAGCTAGAGTGCCGTGGCGTCAGCCTAGCTCACAGCAACCTCAAACTCCTGGGTGCAAGCAATCCTCCTGCCTAAGCCTCCCAAGTAGCTGGGACTACAGGCATGTGCCACCATACCTGGCTATTTTTAAAATATATATATATATATTTTTTTTTTAGTTGTCTAGCTAATTTCTTTCTATTTTTTTAGTAGAGACGGGTTTCGCTCTTGCTCATGCTGGTTTCGAACTCCTGAGCTCAAATGATCCTCCCGCCTCGGCCTCCCAGAGTGCTAGGATTACAGGTGTGAGCTACCATGCCCAGCTGAAACCAGTAGTTTTTAAAGAACGGTAGTGTCTGGGCATGGTGGCTCATGTCTATAATCCCAGCACTTTGGGAAGCCGAGGCTGGAGGATCACTTGAGCCCAGGAGTTCAAGGCTGCAGTGAGCTGTGATTGCACCACTGTGCTCCAGCCTGGGCAACAGAACAAGACCTTGTATCTAAAAAATAAATAAATAAATAAACCACAAAAAACCAAAGACACCCATGCACACAAAAACAAAAAAACTGATGCGCACTTCGGAAACAGGGATGAGTATTGTGTATTAGCTTTGATTATTGGTATTGGGTATTGGTTTCACCTCTGGCATGATCTGTGTGCATATCTTTTTTTCCATCCTAATCACAGAGAATAATATAAAACAAGTATTCATGTGTATGAAATATACAATATACATCAGAACTTTCACCTGAAATTGCTGAAATTGTTTTAAAAATCTATACAGAATTGGAATGATAAACTTTTTTTTTTTGGAGACTCTTGTCGCACTGGCTAGATTGCGGTGGCATCATCATAGCTCATTGCAGACTCAAACTCCTGGGGTCAGGTGATCCTCCTGCCTCAGCCTCCTCAGCAGCTGGAACTATAGGTGTGCACGACTGTGCCCGGCTAATTTTTTATATTTTTAGTAGAGATGGGGTCTTGCTTTTGCTCAGGCTGTTCTTGAACTCCTGAGCTCAAGCAATCCTTCCACCTCGGCCTCCCAGAGTGCTAGGATTATAGGCGTGAGCCATAGTGCCTAGCCAAGTATTCTTTTTTCAAAGAAAAAAATAGAAAGTTACTTAGAGTGTTTTTGGGGGAGGAATATTTGAGTATTTCTATAGGCCAAGAACTTTTTCTTAAAAAAATAGTTACTTAGAGTGTTTTTGGGGAAGAATATTGAGTATTACTTTACACAGTACCTAGAAATAGAAGGCAAAATTTTTAAGTAGCTATAGTATATACAGAAAGCAACCAAATCCCTGATTTTACAGAAGATTTGAGATACTGTTTCATTCTCCGACTTCAAATTGACAGATTGACTAAATGTTTTTCTTAATTCTAGCAAGTGACAGATTATTACTTTGATGTAGATAGTATTACTCAGGTTTTGTTTGATTTGAATGTAAACTGCCAAAGTCTCTTGGTATTTTGAAATATATAGAAGAATCTTTTCTTAACTTAAGATATAAATACCATTTAAATATATTCATTCAACATACACCACTCAATATATTTCTCACACTTTGGAAAACATAGGGGAAGTTTTCCAAAGTGTGAGAAATACCCATCCCAGTCGTTTGGAGCAAAATTTAGTTACTATTTTTCCCCACTTTATCCCACTTTACCTAAACCTCATTGGTTTGGTTTCCCTAATTTACCTGTTTCCCAAGTTTACCTGTTTGAGTTTCCATCTTGATGCTTTTCTTTTTGTTCTTCTCTCTAGTGGCAACAGGTCCTTTTGCTCTAGAGAAAATTTTTTCTCCAGCTCTGATTATCAGTTGTCTTGAATTGTCTATCTAAATGTCTTATTTTATATGGATACGTGCCTTTGGGTATTACGTAAGAGGATCACATGTTATCATCAAATGGCAATTTTAGATCTGGGATAATTCATGAAATGGAGATGTCATCTGATCAACGCTATCAGGAATTTGCTTTCCAACTCCAGATTTGCCCATTAGAGGACATTTCCTTTTTAGTATTTATACCCCTTCTGGTCAAGTAGCTGTCCATCGTTCCTTGATGACATGCTTTGTAACTTTCTTACAATAGCTAGAATAGGAATGGGCTATCTTTTCTGAAAAGGGCCAAATACTTTAGGCTGTGTGGGCCATCCAGTCTCTGTTGCAGTTATTCAACCTTGCCTTTGTAGTACAAAAGCAACCATAGATAATATGTAAATGAGTAAGTATGACTGTTTCCATTTGGACACTGAAATTTGAATTTCATATAATTTTCATGTGTCATGGAATGTTTTTCTTCTTTTGATTCCCCCAACCCCCACCCTCCAACCGTTTTTAATTGTAGAAACAATTCTTTGCTTGTAGACTCTACAAAAGCAGGCGGTGGGCTAGATTTAACCCATGGGCCATTTTTGCCAACCTCTGAGCTGGAAACCCATAGAAAGACATGCGTATAGAAGTGGTTACTTATTGACAACTTTAAGCAAATATCTAGGGTTTTTGTTACTACCAAAGATAAAATAAATGTATTTCTTAGTATGATAGATAATATAAATGATATCATTTTTAATGGTAACTTTAGAGTCTAGGGATAGAATGAATACCTTTGGGCAGTAAAAGATTAAAGCTGGTTTTCTTTGTCAGATATTAAATGTAGAAAATTGCTAACGGCTATGGAACAAAACTCTTTGATTTTCAAGTTGACTTGTAAGGCTCTATAGAATACACAGGAACTATATAGATTTGTTTGATATAAGGGCTTCATTTAAGGGAGAGATTGCCTTCAAGGCGATTTCAGCTTGTGATTTCTATTTTGGTGTGTTCTGTCCCTACCTGATGATTTGTGCAATGTAATGATGGTAATTCAGAGCTAGAAAGTAGGTTGTTTCTAATTTTGATTTTTTAGCATTATAATTGTTTTTTTTTAAATCTGAAATACTGAAAGAGCCAAACTATCTTCTGTACAGGTAGGGGTTTCCTTCCTCCTGCTTAAACTTAAAACCACAGCCTCTTAGCTTTTGTTGGCACTAGATAATGCTTGGGCACTATATATTTCACAGCAGACATATGTTTTTCTATTTAATATTAAGCAGTTGCTTAATTTGAAGAACTGTTATTTCTGTTGATCCTTGCTATGAGAAAATTCAGTGTACACAGCACAGTCTGAATTAATAGGGCTCAAACTCATTAGGGCATGAAAATGGTTTAATCAATGACAACTCTTTAAAGACTTTGTCAGGCAGCATTCTAAAACATTTGAGAAAAAAATGATTAGCGGTTAAAAACACTTTTTGTTTTTAAAAGCCTTCTTGAATAACTTCTGAGGTTGCTCCCAGGTTCTATTTAGAGGGGAAGAAAAATCATATTTGTATACTTTATATTGAACCACAGCCATTCAATCTAATTACTGATCTCTTGGTAAAAGCACTTTCAGACACTGAATTGTTTATTCATCCTTATTTCTATCCTGAGGGTATATTGTAGCTGAGTTGTTAGATTTTCTTCCTCTTTGTCATTCCACAGTTTTGTGTAACACTCCTCCCCCCTCCCCCCATTTTGGTAATGGCTGATTTGATGTTTTGTGAGACATTCAGGATTTGATAACTGTGGATCAACATTCCCTTCTAAAAATCCTCTCTTTTCTCTAATGAAAGTTCGAATTGGTTTATGCTGTGGGTAGTTTGTCATAAGTAGGTAAAGGGTCAAAAGGGGAAACCTATATTGACTGATTAATTGGATTTCCATGTCAAATAGCTTTTTATTTTGGGGTGCAGAGCTTGAGTTTAAATCCAGGTTCTGAAACTGATTTTATAGTCATATCTCGGGTATTCATTGGGGATTGGTTTGAGGACTACCCTCCCATGATACCAAAATCTCAGGATGCTCAAGAACCTTATATAACATGGTATATAGTATTTGCATTATAACCTATGCACATGTGCCCATATACTTTAAATCATCTTTGTATTACTTATAATACTTAATACAATGCAAATGCTGTGTAAATAGTCATTATACTGTATTGTTTAGGGAATAGTGACAAAAAAGAAGTGTCTATGTAGTACAGAGGCAACTA
>VBSM01000529.1:3696992-3712560 GCA_008086735.1 Cheirogaleus medius | reverse complement strand
GGGCTCAAGGGATCTTCCTGCCTCAGCCTCCTGAGTAGCTGGGACTACAGGCATACACCTCTCCTGGCTTACCAGACTTTTAAAGGTTAATAGAAGATATGATATTTATTTGCATAGTTTGTACTTATTTGAGATAGGCATCTTTGTGCCAAGAAATGTGCAGAGAATATATGAAATCAGTAAAAAGCACGGTCGTTGCCCTCGATTCACTTATTTATTCCAGAGATTTGTGTGCCTGACACTGGGTATTCGATGATGAGCAAAACATATAGGACTTTCTCTAATGAAACTCACCATCTAGAAGGGACTATGGACATTAATTAAAAAACCACACCAACGCATTACAAACTGAGACAAATATTCTCAAGAAAAGGAACACAGTTCTGTGAGAACTTTTATAACAAAGGAACTTGACCTAGAATGGGGCCTCAGGGAAACCTTCCCTGAAAAAGTGGTATTTGACCTGAGATCTGAAGGAGGAGCAGGCTTTCAGTTGTTTATGTGAGTGTGTGGTGGTGGTGGCGGTGCTGGCGGCGGCAGGGAGACTTCCTGTTCTAGTGGGGAGAAGCAGTGCAGACCTGCAACAGAAATCTTGATACCTGGGGAAAATGGGAAGACTAGTGTATTTGGAAGGTGGGAGGGCTGGGTGCAGGTGGATTAGCAGAGGGTGCAATACAAGCACAAAAGCATTTAACTGTCATAAAATGCTGTCAAAGCATTTAGAATCCGTGTGAGAGGAGGTACAGCATGGATTCAGAATAGGAGCAGTTTGGTGGTTCTCATCAGTCTTTTCCAACTCAGTGTAAACCAGCACGTTTTAAATGGTTTGCAGGAAAAAAGACCCTCTTCAGGGTGGGCCATGTGTCTGGATATATAGCTGGTTAGGAAATTGAAGTGTGTCCAAGTGCAGGAGTAGCTTTTGTAGCTAGGCTTTAGGATTGATTTCATCTTTGACATATATGGAGTAATCTCAGAGCCACTTGGTTATGAAGCAGATTTTCAAGTTGCAGGTCCCCCTTAGGATGGTTTCATTGAGGAATGGTGCTTAGTAGAGTTTATAGCAGAGCTAGGTTTGCACTGTAGACCACCTTTGATTTGTATTGATCACAGCCACCTTTCAGGGTGGCAAAGACATTGTGCTTCATCTGCCCTTGCTTTCAGTGCATGTGCTGTGTTAGGAATTTTAGACAGATATTTCTGTCTCCTGTGGAATAACTTGATTTTTCTTTAAAAGAGATCAGCAGAATGATCTATCTATTTATTTATTTATTTTTTCTCCCCACCCCCCAGAATGATCTTTAAATAGCAAATGTGTGTCAGTTTGGCTATCTGTGGCAATGAGGCAAGACCCCTGGGTTCTTCTCAGCCCCCCACTTCCCCCACCCCACCTTGTTGAGACACATTGGGCAAATCATTTTAATCTGTCTAAATTTTTCTGCCTATTGGTAAGAGGGTACCCAGTAATTCAGCAACTTTATGGGACCTTGGAAGGTCTAATTAACATTTATAAAGCTATTTGATAGTCCCTTGAAACTTGCCTGGAAGGTGAAAGGTGTAATAGTGAAGATACCAAAAGTGATCATTTAAATTTTGAGCTCATAACTTTATAATTTGGGTCGACACTGAGTGAATTTCATAGTTTGAATTCATAGTCTATAGCAATGTTTTTTAAAAAAAATTCCTATAGAGTGTCTTATTTAAGAGGGCAAAATGAGCTTGGTTGTTAGCACTAAGGAATACATGGTATAAATGTAGTTTAATTTTAATAAAATTTGGCAAGTTGATATATTTTTACCAGCCTTCATTGGGAGTGAGGAAGAAACTAATTTGAAATTAACAGTTGGTAATTCTGTTAAGATGCACATAAAAATTGAATTAATGAGGGAGTCTGGAATCCGGTAGCCAGTGGGTTATACGTTTATTTAAAGCCACATGGTAAGGAATGTGCATTTATTTTGCTTCCTTATTAGATGAATTTCAGTGAAGCCCAATTTAAGCTATGTCTTGTCTAACAGATGGGTCTTTATTTTGTTGTGGAAAAGGGATTGGAGAGATTTTTAAACAAACGACTTATAGAGAATTCTTAAACTGTAAGGAAAACTGGGGTCAGAAATGTTGTTTGACACCACACAACGTTGCTTTCTCCTGTGCATCTTTGAAACAAATGCTTGGCTTGTCTATGATTGTTGATGTTTCATCTGCATTTGTTAGACGTCAGAGGTGGTTGGCATTAATATTCTTGGCAGAAGCAGAGGCAGCTCTAGGATGTGTGAAATGCTGATCACTCACGGGGATGCGCTGCCTCTTTAATATCTTGCTTGCAGATGCATTTTCTAGCTGACCACGCTATTAAGAGCTGCCATCAATCACACAGACTCCCAGTTCCGGCTGTCGGGAGGGGAGGGAGGATTGAGGGGAGTGGAGGCTGGCCAAACAACGAAGGAGATAAAATTGCAGCCGGCATTGTGTGCGCGCGTGCCCGCGGCGGCGGCGGGTAGGGGCGCGCGCGGAGTGGCGCGCGCGGAGCAGGCCTGGCTCCAGTCCGGGTTTTGCCGGCCACCGCCGTCGCGGGGAGGCTGCTCTTTCTCTCCCGGCGTCTGGGTCACAGGCATGTGGCAGTGTTGGCCCGGCCGCCCGGGCTGAAGGAGCGAGAACCGAGTGCGGTGGCCGCGGGTGGCAGGCACGGGCGGGAGCGGCCAATTCTCCCAGCCGCGGGCGGGGTCCCGCGTGGCCACCGCCTCCTGGAGCCTCCAAGCCGCGGGGACCTGCGCCCCGCTGCGCTGCCCTGTGGCCACCAGGGCTTCCTTTTGTTTAGCAAGTGCATTTCACTCCTCGAGCCCCCGCCGCGCCGCCCCGCCCCTGCCCACGGGCCGGGAGTTGTGGGGCTCTGCACTGCAGGAGGAGGAAGACCAGGCCCGTGGGCTCAGCTCCTGCTGCCAACGGGCCGCAGGCAAGTGGCCAGCGACCTCGTGCTACCAGGGGGACCCAAGTCTCGGGCCAGGAAGTTGGACAAGTGTGGGTGCGGGGACTTTCGGAGGTGGGTGTACGGGAGTGTTCCAGCTGACCCTAGAAAGATGTACTCGGGTGTTACTGAGGATGATGGCTTTCCAGGAATAGGAAATTTGCTGTGTCCCATTGCTTTTGGGCTTACTAGTTTTTAAATTGCCCCAACTCTATAAATCTCAATTAAATAAGTCTAATAGAAAACATCTCTGGGGCAGAGATTTTTAAATATATGTGTATAATTATATTTTCTTCTGAAAAGAAAATGTTTTTGAAGATCAGCGTATAATGCAAAAGTCACTGTTAGATCAAAAACTTAATTGCTTACTGTGGAATAAATTTAAGTTTAAAAATGAATTTGATAGACTTGATTATAAAGTAATTTTGGGTCACTTAAGTGACAAATATAATTTTCTTCTTGGACAAAATAAAGTTATTTTGCCAGAGTAGCTAAAAGGCAGGGTTAGTCTTAAAGAAGACTGCTTTATGTTAAAATGTTAAAATGTTTTTGGTGTGAGGTTGTGGCTTCCCTGCTTTCTCCTCTTGTTTATCCAAATCTTATTCTGGGCTTCACAGAAGCCTGCTTGACCACTTTCTGTTTGCTGAGGAAGAAACTCATGTAATAGGTTACTTTGTTTTATTTTCAGCCTTTAAGCTTCCCTGTTGCACATGTGCCACAGCCACCATGCTCTGTGGGGCATTGTTTGGCTGGAGGCCTGTCAGCCATATGGAAAATCTAAAAAATGCTATGTGAATGAACATGGAGGTCAACAGAGAGATTACATTTTCCCTTTGAAATAGTGTGTCTGTGTGCTTTAACATTGAGACTCTGAGTAAAAGTTGAGAACAGAGTTGACAAAGTCCTTAAAATTCTGTGCCAAAATTACTGTATTGGGTTCTGGCTTTTTTTACTTTCTGGGAACTCCAAATTTAAAGTAGACATGATTTGAAACCTTACAGATGGGAGCAATATCCCATGTAAGCCCGCTGATCTGTGGACAATTATTTCCAGAAGCACAACCAACTCTGCATTTTTATGTGTATGTTAGATTTGTGCTCTAAGAGCAGTTGCCTTTCTGAATATTTACATTGCCTAGTAAAATAACATAAGGCAGAGTTTTAGATGCTTAACAGCAACCTCACAATAGTGTGGGGCAGCTGTTAGGAGCTTGTATTTGTTTTTTTCCCAACTCTGTAATTTGAAAGTGTTTAGACTATTTTATAAAGATCTCTGGGACCAGTGAAAGGTGGTTTTCAGCCCAAAGCACTTGAGTGCTCATTGTACTCTGGCAGGCGCTGGCGTTTGGCAGGCTGCGCTTGAAATGTTATTTGATCTGGTTGCATGATAGAATTGACTAAGATTACACTTTTTCCCTCCCCGTGGCTGTTGAAAGTGATGCATCAACGAGAACTGTTCAATAACATATTTAAAGACTTAACCCACATTCATTCAGTCTGAGGTTTCCAGAAAAAGGCCGTTTAGATTTTTGTCTTGTTTTGTGGTTTTGCATTTATGAATTGAGGCGAGAGCTGACGTAATGTAGCTGTACCCCTTCCTTTGTGTACGTATATGTTTTTATAAGCCTATAGGATATGTTCCAGTCTACATGGTTGTGAATATATCTGAAATGCTTGAATGCGTGTATATATTTTTTCACATCCTAGTACCTTCAACTATATGCCAATTTATTTTTTACATTGTAGCTTAAAGGAAGGAAGAGTGTGATGGTCAACCCCATCAATTTGTCCGTAAGGTTCAGTGAATTGCTTGTGTGTTATGCAGACTAGCTTTTCGTTTTAATTAGTGCAACTGTGTACAGCAGTTAGGTCAGAATGCATTGGCTGCTCCTGCAGGGTAGTTTGTACACTGGAGGTTTTATGGAGTTGGCTGGCTGTGTTTCTTAATCCCTCTCCCATTGCCACCGTGCTTGCTTTTAAGAAAATGATAAAACAAGACAAGCTTTTGTTTACTCATGTAATAGTTTACTTGTGATAGATTTATTTTTGGTTTTGAGGAAATCAGTAAACCATGTAACTTATTAGTTGGTAATACATTTACCATGCTATTCCAAGGTGAAAGGGTTTTGCTTGATTTTGTTGTAGTCTGAGAGGCCAACGGAACCATCCATTTTATAATGACATAGGAAGCCTATATATATATATATATATATTTTAAAAACCAACAGAAATTGTATTCTTTGTCAGTCTAGGATTAGTTTGTAAAACTCAAACAGAAATAAACGTTAGCATCAATGGAGATAAGTAACATAGCTAGAATGTTATCTCTTGTCTCTTACCTCTTGTTATTCTGTACCAAAGGGACTGAGAGAGCTATTGACTAACAGCAATTGGGCCGCGGGATTGATGATTAATAGAAGCATTTACAAATGTCTCTGCTCAGGGGCATGTGTGGCCAACTTTAAATTTTAAAATATTATTGTTTTCAAGTTATTAGAAAGTATTTACTTTAAGATTGAGTAGATCTGAATCTTTGAAAAATAAGCCTGTAACAAAGTCAGGCTTTTCAGGATGTAAAATGCATTGATATGAATGACATGGTTTCTCTATGGTCTTGTCTCCTTACTGTTTCCTTTCCTGTTGAGGAGATACTACTGTCCAGAGCTGTGATTTCCACTGTGGGCTTCTAAGATTATCCACTGCATTTTTAAAAAGGAGCAAAAGTCATAGAAAGAAACTTGATTGAAATCTGTTTGCTAATAAAGCTTAATGTGGTACCTTTTTCAGACGTCTAGTTTACTGATAGAAGATGGGGGATTGGGAACTGGTGTGGAGGGCTGGCAGAAAGGAAGCTTGGCTCAGGCTGTGATTTTTTTTTTTTTTAAATCTCATTGAAGAAATAGATTCATCTTAAAACAACCTGGAATGATGAGATAGAGTGCCATATTTTAATTTCAGTGTGATTTATCTAGAAAATGTTTTCTCTAATTAAAAGAAATTGAAACATTTAGATTGTCAGCAGACTGCTGAATCCAAGGAAAAACAGAGAGAAGTAAAGAAGTATCCTAGATCCAGTCCAAACAGGTTATAGCAAGAGTTCAGTTCTAAGTCTGTTTTTTTTCCCCTCATAGGATGTTTTCCAGTTTCAAATGTTAATGGTGATTGAGATTTTAGATTTGCCCTCCAAAATCTAACTAATCCATGATATAGTTGACATACTTATGTATTTGTAATGAAAAACAGTAAAAAAATACCATTGACATTTAATTAATCAGCATATCCTTACTCAGTTTTTAATACTATCACATAGAGAGAGGTCTGCTCGTGTAATTAGTTAATTTATTCAGTATAGCATGGTGATATAGTTAGGCTGAGTTCTGTTCCTGGTTCTACCATTTACTCAGTGTATGGCCTGGAATAAGTTTACTTAGCCTCTCTGACTGTTCCCTCTTATGGGAAACTTACAGATTTACATAGAGGATATGCAAAATGCTTAGGACCATGCCTGGCATATAATAACAGTGAACACTTAATGTAGCGAGCCCTAATTATGAGCTAGGTACCATTTTAGTTGCTGAAGATACAAAAAAGATGAAGTCCTCGTACAATTTACATTCCAGTGAAGGCAGACAAAACAAGTAAAAGTGAGCGTGATGATTTGTTAAATTTCCAAAGGTAACTTTTGGGCATGCTAGCGATTTTTTTTTTTAAGTTTAATATGAGAAATTTAAGTCACAGTTTTAACCATTAATTACTATTTGTGATAAAAATGCATTTCTCATACTACTAGTAGGATTTATTAGCTATTATTAACAATTATTGGCTCATAGGTAGAGTAGAGAAGGAGGAAGTGACTTTTCCTGGGAAAGAAAGAAAAATAGAACAGAAAAGAAATTAAGATATCGATTTATCAGTTTAAGCAGCTGATAATAGAAGTGGAGGGAATGTTTGAGTCCTGGCCCATCGATAAAAGGAAATATTATGCAGCCATTATTAATCATCATGATACAAAAATAAGATGTAAACCTATTCAGAAAAAAACTGTAGATGCCAAACTGTTTATGATTCCAATTATGCGCATACCCACTTTACTCACAGGGGCTGAGGAAAGAAAGCAGAAAGAAATATACCTAGGATGAATAGTGCTAATCTCTGGATGATGGGATAATTTCATTTTCTTAATATTATTCTGTCTTTGCAAGAATTATTTAATTCTTGCAGGTTTAAATCCCTCTGAAGTACAAGTGAGGGAACTGAAGCTTAAAGAGGTAGACTGTGGCTGCACAGCTAGTGAGTGGTGAGGCCAGGACTCCAAGCCAAATCCTGATCCCTTGTTCTTAACTCAGACTTGACCATCACTCATCCTATAAAAGGTGACCATGGCAAAAAGGCTTCCTTTCCCCTGCTGGGAGGTCAGTGGCCCACACGTCTTTGCTTACCCTAACAAGGGGGTGCTCGCTGAATCCCTCATGGAAGGAGCTAATGCTGGGATAATGCTTGTACATGTAAGTGCTGGAAAAGATACTCATGCAAAAATTCCATGGAACCCAAAAGTGATGGGTTTGCTCAGTGATCTTTAGGTTCTGTAGGGATGAGTTTAGAGCTGTTAAAGTCTTTATTTTTGAAATTCTTCAGGAACACTTTGTTATTTCAAGTCTGAAACTCTGGCCTCTAGCTGATTTTCCCACATTAAAACAATTGGTTTTGTGACAATATATCTTATGGAAATAATTTTTTGTTAAGAAATTAAAACATTTCAAACAGACATATAATAAAGTAGCTCCTCCCCATTCCCCATAAATACCCACAAATATTTACATTACAAATACTACATATAGTATTCTGCCTCTGGCATTTTTCATTCTCTATATTTGTACTTATGGGTCTAGGAAGAATACATGTCTTAGTTATTTGTGTAGTCCTCTGTTGATGGACGTTTTGGTTGTTTATGGGGAGTTTGTTATTGTTATAAGTAGTACTACAAAGAGCATTTGTATAGTTCATAAATCTTTGCTCCCCTTTTCATAAAATTATCTGTAAGATAAATTCCTAGATATAGAATTGCTGGGCTTCATGTTGCTTTCTTGAAAATTCTGTTGATAAGATAAGGTAATTAAGCAAATCAGGTGTCCTTGAAGATACTTGAGGTTTTAGAAAAATCAAATACCATAATTATCTTTAAAAATTTAAAATATACCCTTAAATAAAATGAAGGTGGACATTTCTTTAAAAATTCTCATTCTGTTTGAGGATAATGAAATCAGAACAGTAAGCAGGGTAGCTTTATTATGACTAAATCATGCCAGACAAAATTGACAATTTTTTGGTAGAATTGGAAGGAAAAGGAGATGTTGGCTGAAAGGAACCCATAGATGTTGAATTTGTTCTTTTTGAGAACATCATCTAATACAGTATTTTCCAAAAAATGTCAATATATGTATGTATATATATGGAAGCAGGAGTAGGAGTGGAAGAATGACTTGAGAGAAAGAGGTCTGAAAGGTAAAGCTGCGTAATGGGGGAAAAGGGAAAAGAGTGCTTCAGAGTGGAGGTTGACAGTTGAGTCTAGGTTCTGGACTGGAGAATGAGAACTGAGGAAACACTATTGAATTAATTAGGAATCAGTGGAACCTCTGAGAATTTGGGGTAAGCAGAACATTCTAGGAGGTGGAGGATGGCCAGGGAACTGATGGTTCAAAGATAGTTTGCAGATGGTAAGAAAATGTTGAGAGGTCAGGAATCACAGCATGGTAAGCTAGAAGGGGTTGGAGGTTAAGGGTATTAACTGGTCTATGTATCAAGAGGTCAACATTAATGACATTCCGTAGGTAGGATCCTATGGTGATTAATATGACAGTTGTATTCAGGTTTTGGAAATAAAATGAAGTAGTGGATATAAATCACTTTAGAAAGTAGAAAATGTTTTAATTTTAGAGTATTAATCAGAAGTTACTTTTGAAGTTTTTAAGAATATGGTGGAGTAGGTATGAGAGATCTTTATAAAATTATTTATGCCATTAATAACTTGGAAAAATCACTTGATCTGAAAGCCGAACATTTAGATGCTTCTCATGGCTTGTTTCCACAAGGCAAACGAGCTTTTGTAGTTGTGGTTTTAAAAAAGTGTCCATTTATATATGAGTATTGAGTTTCAAAGAAACAAAATAGAATGAGAGTTAATATATACTGTGCCTTTGAAAAATTGCTTTAGTCACAAGCCTCCAGATGGTGTGTGCTGCTGTGTTCACAGCTGTATTTACCTCTAGTTCACCAGATTATCTACTAATAATTTAAAAATAGATGGTTAGAAACAGTGGTACATTCAGGTCTTTGCTGGTGTTAAACCTCAACAGTAGTATTGTCTTGACTGGTATGCCTGTTAGTAAAATGGCAGTTGAAATTACTTCCTTTTGCATGGCCTTCAGGATTTCTTAGTTGGGCCAATCTGTGTTTTACACAAAGAACCTGAGTGCTTATGTGCAGAAGTAGATAGCCAAGTTCTTTTTATTCTATTGATTTATTATTCAAAAATATTTTTGTTGTTTTACTTACTGTTTACCATTTTAAATATTTTTAAAATGTTAAATATATTTAGTTGACATCTTAAACATATGTAATATTATATGGGGAGATGTCCATAACTGTAGTTTTTGGTTATTACCAATTAAAAAAAAATCAGACAAGCCCTTCAATACCCAAATCTACACACCAATATGAATGTTTTTTTCTATTGAAAAGATTTAATAAAAGTTCTTTTGGAGGCACTCAAGTTTTTAAATCTTACGATTTTTGGCCACACATACTACTGTTTATTTGCTTAGTAAAATGAACAGTTTCCTTAAATTACATGTAAAACATAGGAAAATAGTTCATTATCCAGCAATTTTGAAATTGTGGGAGTAGGGTGGGAGAAAGAAAGACATGTACATTTATTTATTAGTTGACTAAAGTTATATAGAAAAACCTATATCTAAATTGAACCTTTGAATCATATATTTTTTGCGTTTTTTGCTATTTGGTTTTTGCTGGTGTCTTTTTTTTTTTTTGGAGGGTAGGAAAGTTATTAATAGTAGAAAAATTTTGAACCTTGTTTGTGTGTTCTTTGACCACCTGCCTAGACAGTCTCTTTTGTTCCAGAGGCTGTGCTCTGTGCTCTTTCCACAGATCATAATTCTGATATTGAGTAAGTATGGGAAGATGTTCAGTAATGGAATATTTACCTTTCTCAATATGTTAGATGTTCATGGAAGGGATTATAGCAATTAATATTCACTCTTAAGTGTGTTGAGGGCAGGAGCAGTTTGAGTTTTGTTCTTTGAATGGAAAAGAAGATCAAAGAATGCTGGAAAATGTAAGCATTAAAGCAGTCTTGCTTTTTCTGGGCAGGGGAGGGAAGAAAACTGGTGTTCAATTTTGTCAGCAGGTTTAAGTTGGTTACATAAACATTTATGATTAGATAAGTAAATTTTATTGTGTATGGTACATTAAAACATTTAAAAATTTTAACGACTATTCAATCAATAGACTAATTTTTATTTATTTATTTATTTATTTATTTTATTTTTTAAATTTTTTTGAGACAGAGTCTCACTCTGTTGCCTGGGCTAGAGTGCCGTGGCATCAGCCTAGCTCACAGCAACCTCAAACTCTGGGGCCCGAGCCATCCTCCTGCCTCAGCCTCCTGAGTAGCTGGGACTACAGGCATGCGCCACCATGCCCGGCTAATTTTTTCTATATATTTTTAGTTGTCTAATTAATTTCTTTCTATTTTTAGTAGAGATGGGGTCTCGCTCTTGCTCAGGCTGGTTTTGAACTCCTGACCTTGAGCAATCCACCAGCCTTGGCCTCCCAGAGTGCTGAGAATTAACAGGTGTGAGCCACTGCACCTGGACAATAGACTTAATTTTTTAAAAAATGGTTTGGGATTTGCAGAGAAATGGAGCAGAAAGTACAGAGTTCACATATGTCCCCTTATCCCTCAGTTTCCTCTGTTAACATCTTGCCTTAGTGTGGTACATTGTTGCAGTTGACCAGCCAATAGTGATATATTACTTATAACTGAAGCTTATAGTTTACATTAAGGTTCACTCTTGGTGTTATACATTCTGTGGGTTTTGATATGTTTGATGACATATATCCACTATTACAATATATAGAAGAGTTTTACTGCAATAAACATGTCTTATGTTTTACCTGTTCATCCCTCCTTGCCTCCCTTTCCCCAAGTCCCTGGCAACCACTGATCTTTTTTGATGTTTCTATATAGGTTTGCTTTTCCAGATGCCATGGAGTTGGACTCCTTTTCAGATTGGTTTGGCTTCTTTGACTTAGCAATATGTTTTTAAGGTTTTTCCATGTCTCTTTGTGGTGTGATATCTCCTTACTTTTTGTCTCTGATAATATTCCATTGTGTAGATGTACTAGTTTATTTATCCACTCACCTACTGCAGAATATCTGGGTTGCTCCCAGGTTTTGGCAATTAAGAATAAAGCTGCTAATAAACATCTATGTACAGGTTTTTGTGGTGAGATAAGTTTTCATCTTCTTTTGATAAATACCAAGGAGTGTGATTGCGTGTTATATGCTAAGAGTATGTTTAGTTTTGTAAGAAACTGTCATACTCCTTTCCAAAGCGTCTGTGCCTTTTTGCATTTCTACTAGCTATGAGAGAGAGTTTCTGTTGTCCCACATGTTTTTGCTAGTATTCAGTGTTATCACTGTTGTGGATTTCAACCCTTTTTAGTCATTAAAAATTTTTTTTCATATAACTACACATTTCTAATGTCAGTTATGTAACAATTCTGATTTTCTCTACTATTTGCCATAGAGGGGGAGAAATGAGTACCATAAATTTTATGAATTACACGTGTCTCATTTTCTGTCTTGTAAAGGGAGAGCATAAAGGTGAAATTTAAAAGGAATAATACAGTCTGATTAGAATTTTTAATGGGCATAATTCTGGTACAATGATGTTAGGTTATGGTTCATGTAAAATGTGTTACAGTTGGCCTTCTGAATTCTCATGTTCTATATCCATGGATTCAAACAACTCTGGATCAAAAATATTAAAAAAAAGGTAACAATATAACAATAAAAATAATACAAATAAATACAGTATAACAACTATTTACATAGCATTTATGTTGTATTTGCTTTTATAAGTAATCCAGAGATGATTTAAAGTATACAGGAGGATGTGAATTGGTGAACATCTGTAGATTTTGGTGTCTTCAGGGGTTTGGGGATCAATCTCCCTCAGATACTGAGGGATGGCTATAGGATTAAATTGTTAGTGGTTTTATGTAAGTGTTATTTCTTCTCAGTTTCCCTGTGTTTATTTTCCCGAAGATTTAATTGTATAAAAGAAAGGGATATTTTCACCTTTTAGAAATAAACTCATTCTGCTAAGGTTTTTATTTGCTAGATATTTATAGATTTATATTTATATTTTCCTTTATTTATTGAGGACTATTTATTTGAATGGTCAAGGCACTCAGAAATGGGGAAGATTTGATCCGTTCTTTGGGACTTATATTTAGTAATAACTGCAGCAGTGAATATCCAAGGGCTTACTATGCGACAGATACTGTGTCCTTCTACAAGGAGATTATAACTATTAATACTTCCCAGCTATGCTTATTTAGAACATTTTGACTCTTCATTTATCCAGTACTAGTTACTTATTGGAATTTGATGTCAACCTTACTGTGCTCTATCATTACCCAAAGCCTTGGTTATGAAGATTATTTGGATAGGCTCTTTTGAAGTTTATGCAGTTCATTAATTCCTATTAGGGGTTCTTTATTTTTATTAGGGACTCCTTTGAGTATTGGTGGAAGATGTGATCTCTCCCCCAGAATAAAGTTTGTGACTGTGTAGGTACAAATCCACAGTGCACAGTTGCAGGTGGTTTGTAGAGCCCCTAAAGCCCATCCATGGACCTCTCATTAAGAACCCCTATTCAGCCTGGGTGTGGTGGCTCACACCTGTAATACTAGCACTCTTGGAGGCTGAGGAGGGAGGATTGCTTGAGGTCAGGAGTTCAAGACCAGCCTGAGCAAGAGCAACACCCCATCTCTGCCAAAAATAGAAAAAATTAGCCAGGTATGGTAGTGTGTGCCTATAGTCCTGGCTCCTCTGAAGGCTGAGGCAGGAAGGTCACTTGAGCCCAGGAATTTGAGGTTACAGTGAGCTATATGACGCCACTGCACTCTAGCTGGGGTAATGGAATGAAATTCTGTCTTAAAAAAAAGGAACCCCTATTCTAGTGAGACCTAAATCTGTGTTTGAGTTACTAGGAAGGCTTTGCATTTCTTATTTTAGGCAGATTTGGTTTACTCGAATTATATTGGTCTGAGGACATTGACTTATATGGACACTTGTGGAACATAGTTTTTGTATACTGCATAATTTATAAAGGGGTTCCTGAGGCTTCTGTTCACTGTATCAGACTATTGTCTTTATGAAGACCCAGAGGAGAAACTTTTCTTGGCTCTTGGTACTAGAATAAAATTGATCTCCTGAGCATGTGGTTTGTTTTTAATTCACATATTTAGAATCCTGTGATGGATCCAATTTCCTTTGAGCCATTCACTTATAAAATTTTGGACATGTCTAACAAAAAGCACAAAATGAACATTAATACTTTACATTTTGTGCACCAGCTCATTCATGGTTTCATCTTCAATTCTTCTCCTCCTCCTGCAGTTTTCCTTTGTTCCAAGGAAAAGAGAACGAATATAAGAGTAGGGGCCTTGTAGCCCTTGTGACCTAGGTATGTGTTAGACTAGGTGTGGAAGACTAGGTGTGTGTTAGACTAGGTGTGTGATCTGAGGAAAGCTCCATGTGCTCAGGGACCTCTTCTATAAATCATCCCTACTTCGTGTGGCTACTTCGAGGGTAAAATAGAAAGATCTTAAGCAGTACTTGGTACAGGTAAATGCTTGATAAATCTTAGCTATTGTTATCATCCCAATGCCATCATCTGGTTTTAAATTTTATATTGTCCAAATCTTAGTAAGCTGCCTTAAGCCCTTTTGAAAGTACACCATCCTTTAAATTTCTCTCTCCTTCGCTCTCACTCTCACCCTCTTACTAGGTAGAATACATAGATACTGTATGTACAATGGTAACATTTCGGCTTGAAGATAGCAAAGAAATTGTATAGGAGAGTGCTATGGGCTGAATTGTGTTGCCTCAGAATTAATATGTTCAAGCCCTAACCCCCAGTTTTGTGGTATTTAGAGGCAGGATCTTTGGGAGGTAATTAGTTTAGATGAGATCCTCAGGGTGGGGGTGGGATTAGTGTCCTTGTAAGAAGAGTGAGAGAGACCAGAGCCCACCAGAGCTTACTCCCTCTGTTATGTTGAGGACGTAGCTAGAAGGTGGCCAGGAAGAGAGCCCTCACTGGGGAACTGAATTGGATGGCACCTTGCTCTTGAACATCCCAGCCTCCAGAACTGTGAGAGATAAGTCCTTGCTGTTTAAGCTACCCAGTCAGTCTGTGGTATTCTGTTATAGCAGGCTAATACAGAGTATAAATTTTGTATACACAGAGTAGAAGGTGATCAATATCTTATAGAGACTGAGCTTTTCCACAGTGCAATGTGGATTATACTTTTGTTTGCAGAAGGCTTTACACCTACTGATCGGCCTTCACTAACCTCTGGTTTGATCCTCACAGCTCTGTTACGAAGGAGGCAGAGCAGATTCTGGCTTTTCATGTTATACAAAATAAGATCCAAGTCTAGAGAAGTTAATTGAATTGCTTACATTTACAGTTTCCATTTTGGAAGTGACTAAGCCTCTTAGGTGTGTTTTCAGACTTCTGTATCCATTGTTCCTTCTGTGAACACCTTAATATTGTCAGTCTTCTTCTAATCCCTTTGCTTAGAAGAACATAACCTTTATTTTTAGTCTTTGTGGTGATTGTATTTTCAAGGTGGAGAAATCTCCCATTTTTCACATCCTAACATGGGAACTGAAACTTCAGAGGTGAAATTGTTGAATTATCTTTCTATCTCTGGGAAGAAATTTATGAATTCTTTGGCTTGCTAGTTAGATTTGAAGTATAAAATTTCTTTGAAGTGTCCTAACTCTTAAGAAATGTGGTATTACCTGAATTATTAGTACCTGTGACATTTTATCTTTCAAGTTTGGTCCAGGTATTGGTTTGCTATTTAGTCTTGCCGATGAGTCTATAATAGGATGTAGGAGTTACTTGTAGCTATCTATAATCAAAAGATCACTATTTATTTTAGTCGAAGTGGTTTGAGTACATCTTCATCAAAAGGGAGAAATAGGATTGTTAGAAGCTACAAATTTTAAGCAGTTAAAGAGAAAAAAACCAAACCAAAACCCAAAACTCCAACCCAAGCTCTGCCCTTCATTCTGAGGGAATTCTGGATCTCTACAAAGTTGATAAGCCACCGAACATACTGTATTTGCTCCATTTTCTATTGAAATTTCAACAAAGAAGCTAAATCTAAATTTTTACTTATTGATAATAAGTATTCCTTTGAGATTGAAAGCTTGGAATACGTTTTTATTATTTATTTATTTTTACTTTTTCTAACCCTTAAATGGAACCAGTTTTTTTTTTTTTTT
>VBSM01000529.1:3653786-3680524 GCA_008086735.1 Cheirogaleus medius | reverse complement strand
TATAAGAGTTTTTCCAACATTTCCTTCTAGAATTCTCATAGTTTCATGCCTTAGGTTTAAGTCTGTTATCCACCATGAGTTGATCTTTGTGAGAGGTGAAAGGTGTGGATCCTGTTTCAATCTTCTACATGTGACTATCCAGTTTTCCCAGCACCATTTATTGAATAAGGATTCTTTTCCTCAGTGTATGTTTTTGTCTGCTTTGTCAAAGATTAGATGGCTATGTGAGGATAGTTTTATATCTGGGTTCTCAGTTCTGTTCTATTGGTCTATGTCTCTGTTCTTGTTCATTACCATGCTGTTTTAGTTACTATAGCCTTGTAGTATAGCTTGAAATCTGGTAAATTGATGCCTCCCAATTTGTTCTTTTTGCTTAAGATTGCTTTTTCTAAATGGGGTCTTCTCTGGTTCCATATGAAGTGTAGAATTATTTTTTCTAGATTTGTGAAAAATGATGTTGGTATTTTTAATAGGAGTTGCATTGAATCTGTAGATCACTTTGGGTAGTATAGACATTTTAACAATGTTGATTCTGCTGACCCATGAACATGGTATGGTTTTCCACCTGTTTACATCCTCTGCTGTTTCCTTCCTCAGTGTTTCATAGTTCTCCCTGTAGAGGTCTTTTACCTCCTTAGTTAAATATATTTCTAGGTATTTTACTTTCTTTGTTGCTATTGTGCATGGTATTAAGTCTTTGATTTGGTTCTCAGTTTGACTGTTGTTGGTGTATAGGAATGCTACTGATTTCTGTACATGGATTTTGTAACCTGAGACTTCGCTGAATTTGTTTATCAATTCCAGTAGTCTCATGGCAGAATCTTTGGGGTTTTCTAGATATAAGATCATATTGTCAGTAAAAAACGATAGTTTGACCTCTTTTGCCCCCATTTGAATGCCCTTCATTTCTTTCTCTTGTCTGATTGCTCTGGCTACGACTTCTAGCACTATGTTGAATAGAAGTGGTGATAAAGGCAACCTCATCTGGTTCCAGTTCTGAGTGGGAATGCTTTCAATTTTTCCCCGTTCAGTACGATATTGGCTGTGGGTTTATCATATATGGCTTGTATCATTTTTAGGTAAGTCCTGTCTATGCCTATTTTGTTAAGTGTTCTTATCATAAAAAGGTGTTGAATTTTGTTGAATGCTTTTTCTGCATCTATTGAGAAGATCATATGGTCTTTGTTTTTGCTTCTATTTATGTAGTGAATTACATTTATAGATTTGCATATGTTGAACCATCTCTGCATCTCTGGGATGAAGTCCACTTGGTTGTGGTGAATTATTTTTTTGATGAGCACCTGAATTCAGTTTGCTAGGATTTTGTTGAGAATTTTTGCATCTATATTGATAAGGGTTATTGGTCTGTAGTTTTCTTTTTTATGTTGTATCTTTTCCTGGTTTTGGTATCAGGGTGATGTTGGCTTCATAAAATGTGTTGGGGAGGATTCCTTCCTTCTTGATGTTGTGGAATAATTTCTGCAGGATAGGCACCAGTTCTTTGTAGGTCTGGTAAAATTCGGGTGTGAAACCATCAGGTCTGGGACTTTTCTTTTTAGGAAGGTTTTTTATTGCTGTTTCAATTTCGGTACCGAAATCATGTTTATTGAGAGAATTGATAAGTGGGGTAGATTTCTGTTCATCCTGTTGAGTTGAACTTTGTTGCTTTGTTTTCTCTCGTGAGCGATTGTGGTATCTGGCCTTTGACCTTTAGCTTTTGGATGATTTTACATTCGTGAGTGTTTCTTGTGCTGATCCGTGTGTAATACTGTTTTGAGTACTTCCTGGAGGACAGGTCTTGTCTTGATGAATTCCTTTAGTCTTTGCTTGTCTGCGAAGGTCTTTATTTCTCCTGCATATGCAAAACTTAGTTTTGTGGGGTACAAGATTCTAGTCTGGGCATTATTATATGTGAGAAGAGTGAGAATGGGGCTCCAGTCTCTTCTTGCTTCTAAGGTCTCAGTTGAGATGTCTGATGTTATTCTGATGGGTTTTCTTTTGTAGGTTACCTGGTTCTTTTGACTTACAGCTTGTAGGAAGGCCTCTCTGGTAGTTATTAAAGTTCATTTTTGTTCGTTTTATAGCCAGACATGTCTTTATTTGGCTGTAATGAAGCCTGAGCTTTTTCTTGTTAGTTTGTAATGTTGCTGCCTGTGTATGTTTGTTTGTGGGGTTTTTTAAAAACAGCTTTATTGAGATATAATTCACATATCATATAATTTACCTATTGAAAGTGTATACTTTAATCACTTTTAGTATATTCACAGATACTGGCAACCATCACCATAATCAATTTTAGGACATTTTCGTCACCCCCAAAAGAAACCCTAAAACCATAGCAGTCAATTCTTCATTTATCCCTTCCCCTAAGCCCTACACAACCACTAATCTGCTTTCCTTCTCTGTGGATTTGCCCTTTCTGGACATTTAAGATAAATGGAATCATGCAATATGTAGGCTTTTGTGATCACTCTTTTCACTTAGCATAATGTTTTCAAGGTTCACTCATGTTATAATATGTGTCAGTACTGCACTCTCTTAAATTGCTGAAGAATAATCTATTGTATGGATATACCACATTTTATTTATCCATCTGCTTGGTTTTTATATTTATCTTTTCCTCTCTTGATTTGCTTTTACAGCCATGGTTTGGGAAAGTGAGCTTAGGAATTTTTTCCCCCCTTCAGATCAGGGCTTCAATTTCATAGGCATTTGGTTTCCCTTGCCCTTGGCATTTGTAGGCACAAGGTTTTCTCTTTAGTTGTGTGACAACAGAAGCTTCCACTTGGCCTTGTGACCGGAGTGTCACCAGTGTGTACTGTTGTTCCTAACAACCTTTAGAGCTTGCCAGTAAACACCAAGATTTTCAAGATATTTGCTTCTGTTTCCTAATTCAGCTTCAAACATCTGTGGAATTACTGTTTCGGGCAGTGCTTTGAAGTAGTCTAGTTTATTTCAGAGAACAAAGACCATGGTACATTATAGGTTTTATAATGGTGTTAGTTTTATGGATCCCATATTAGTCAAGCATAATTTTGAATGAAGCAACACAGAAGCTTAACGCATTGAAATCTCTGTAATAGACAAATGACTTGTTTAAAGCAGTGGTTTTCACCTGTGGGCAAATTTACTCCCCAAAGCATATGTGGCAATATCTGGAGATACTTTTTGTAGTTCTCCTTGGGGCACTGGGTTGTGCTATTAGAATTTGCATGGGTAGAGGCCAGGAATGCTGCTAAACATCCTATAATGCACAGGACAGCCCCCTAACAACAAAAAATTAACTGGGTCCAAATGTTAATTGTACTGTAGTTGAGAAGCCCTTGTTTAGAGTGAACAGTGAATTTCCCTTAACTCATTAAGTAGAAGAGACCCAACTGTAAGCAGTGTACAAGTTAAAATATTATGTATGTAAGTGGCAAAAGCTTCTCATTTAAAAGGATATGAAAGCAATTGGCTTGTATGAATGACTTTTTGTGTTCTTTAAAGAAAGCCAGGATTTTTGGTTTTTATTGGAAACCTCCTGGAGCCCCTCATCTTTGGGAATTCCTGCTTCAAATAATAAAGGTTATATATTGTTTCTTATTTAATTTCAATTGGGTTGTTAGTTATAACCTAGGGCTTTGCCGTTCTGGGTACTTTCCCCACCCTCTGCAGTGGTCCCTTGTTTTGTTATTATTATGTCTTTTTCGAAGAAATGAAGATGTCTTATTTGTCAGAGTCCACCAGTCTTTGTTCTCTCAGTTTTTCCAGAGCCCTCAAGGGGATGAGGAAGTGCTACTCTCAGCATTAAACCCCCTTCCGATTAAAGGGTTCATTCTGTGCCTACTCCTGCTTTGATACCACAAATGCTGCTTTCTGAATTTGACCCAGACATCCCATTGCAGTTATTCAGGTTCCTTCAATAAGCCATATTTTTAAAGAATGAGTGTGTAAACTCTTAGCAGGATTGATTGAGTTTAGATATTCATTAACCCCAGATGTGGAGAATTGTGCAGGGGTACATGTAGCTATTTGCTTATATGGTTGGATCTGGTCAGGTGGAAAACTGTAACATGGAAAATCTCTCAATACCACATCAGTTTCACATAAAAAAGTTTTATTTCTGCATGAGTTTACAGATCTGCTGACTTCATATTTCATTGTTACCTTGCAGCTTCATCAGATATTCCCTGGCATTATTTTGAGATATTCTGCCTAGCAGGTTGCTGTTTATGAGAATGCCTTATTTCTTATGTAGTGTCTACAAGTGTTAGAGTGACATTTCCCTTTCCAGAGCAAAAGTCATTACATTTTCTTTCCCAGGCATGTTATGAAAGGGAACAGGAAAAGAAAATTGATTTCCCTTTGAAAGCAAGTCACCCAGCTGTAGCATGCTTCTTTGGTTTTCTGTTGCATGCTGGCTGCAGCTGCTTCTCTTAGAGCCAGGGCACAGCAGAGTGGGTTGCTCACTTAGGTCTTGCATACTGGAACCATCTCATTTTGTTCCTAAAGGAGAATGCTAAAGCATTTTTTAAGGCACAATAAATGCAGAAATGGCAAAGGCAAGAAGTACTTGAGGTGCTTTGGTTTCTTATTTAGGCTTTTAGAAATAGTGGATTTGAAAGCAAGCTTGTTTGGCTGATATTAACAACTCTTGATGGAAAATATCTCCTACTGCTAGGTAAGATGAATGTTCCCCAAATGCTGTTTTCATCTCAATAGCCTGTAATAGCACCCTGTTAGTTTATCTTACTGTATTGGATAACTTGGCTTTTGTGGCCATGTGATTTAGGACAGGATAGCCTTGTCATATGGGCTCTGGAGTCAGCTGCTTGGTTGGGTTCATATCCTAAGTCCAGCACGTAGCTGTGTAATTTTGATCAACTTGCTCAGTCTCTCTCTGCTTACTTTTCCTTTAGTAAAATGTACATAATAATAGTACCTACTGAATAGGATTATAGTTAGGACGATCATATGACCTGGTTTACATGTGTTTTTCTTGCATAATTACTAATTGTGTCTCTTTTCAGTCTTGGATCTGTCCTAGTTTGGATGATAAACTATACTATCACCCTTGTTATAGTGAAGATTAAGTGAGTTAACATGAGGAAAGTGCTTAGAGCATATTAAGTGCCCAGTGAGTGTTAGCTGCTTTATTGTTTTAGGGCCTCCCATTATCCATTCCACCCACTCTACCTAAACTCCTCTCCACCTTATCTCCTACTGCTTTTCTTCCCTGTGGCTGCCATCAAAGGCGGCTATTTAATTGAACATTCTTTTAAGTGAAGTTCTTTCCACCTGGAATGCCTTTCTCTTTCTCTTTGCTTCTCCTAATTCTATTCATAGTTTGTGAACCAGCTTAAGTACCTGTTCAGTTATTTATTCATGAAATACTTCTTTACCAAATAAAAGTCTCATTATAATGCGCTCTTTATTGATCCAGCTTATGTGTGAGAGGGAGGGAAGGAAGAATAAATAATTTGTTACTCTTTATGTGCCAGGCAGTGAATTAGGAAGTGGGAATACAACAGAGGGCAAAAACAGTTGAGGGTCAGTCCCTCATGGAACTTCTAGCTTGGTGGTGGAGAGAGAAGTTAATCAAATTATACAAATAAATGTAAAATTACAGTTGTGGAAAGTTCTATGAAGGGAATTTAAACCAATTCATTTTGTACAAGAAAGGCCATCTTCAGGACATTGCTGTTGAGCTATGACTTGAAGGAAGAGCAGGGGATGGCCAGGGGAAGAGCATCATAGAGGGAAGAAAGACCATGAACAAAGGACTCTGGGTAGGAGGAGTATGATGTGTTCAAGGAACTGAGGGAAAGATAATATGGCTGAATGTAGAGTATAAGAGAGTGGTGTGTGGATGAGGCCAGAAAAAAAGATAAATGCCTTGTAAATCATGGTAAAGATTTGGGATTTTATCTAGCAGAAGTGGGAAGTCCCTGAAGTATTGCAAAGTGGGGATTGACACATAATGTCGTTAGCCTTTTGAAAGGCACACTCTAGTTGTAGTATAGAAAAAGAATTGTAGGGGTTCAGAGGAGTGAATTTGAAGAGACCAATCAAAAAGTTGATTGAAGTGGTCCAGGAAAGCTATATACTAGTAGCTTGAACTAGATTGTGGTGTTGGAGGTATTGGGAAGTAGACGAATTTGAGAGAAATTTATAAGGTAACAAGGACAAGATTTATTGATGATATGATATTGTGATTAGAGAGAGGAGGCACTGAACATGCCAACTTGTATACCAGAATGAGCATGGAGAAGCCGTCTAAGAGTGGGGCTGCTCTGGGCTAGAATATAATATGCCTTTGGTTTGGATATGTTGAGGCACCTTCAGTACATCCAAGAGCAGATCTCAGGCAGGCAGTTTCCACATGGATCTGGAGCAGTAGGAAAAGTGTGGTAGACATGTACATTTATGGATCTCCTGTGTGTACATGGTATCTGATGAGAGATGATGGACATGTGTGAGATTGACCAAGTAGAAAGTAGAGGATGAGAAAAGAGGGCTCCAGACAGTACCTTGACAAGAGGCGGAGCAGTGAAATAGACCCAGGAGAGGACTGTGCTGGGAAAGGAAAAGAAAAAGAGACTTTCCAGAAGGAGGGTATGTGGTCATCCCTGTCAGCTGCTGCTAAATGGTAGATTTCCTACAGAGAGGAAATTGCTTTAGTGGGAATTGTTTCAGGGAATATGACATAATAGACGTGGTCCTTGTCCTCATGGACCTTGCAGTTAGTGAAGTGACACAAGTTAACAATAGTGGGATCTATGAGGGCCACTTTACAGGCAGGGTGGGGTGAAATAAGAAGGTGGACTTTGGGTCAGTCTGGGAGGTGTCCTGGAGTTGGAGAGCAGAAATGTGGAGACCCTGAGGGTGAGTAGAAGGTAGGCAGAGAAAGGGAAGGGGAAGAGTATTCTAGCAGGTGGGTTTCGGGGACTCGAGTGTCTTGAGGTGGCAACAGTGCACAGGAGGGGTGGAAGCAGTATAGGAGAGGTGAATGGGCAGCCCAGGACATGAAGATCTCTGTAATCTTTGAAAAGGAACAGCGGGCATTGAATTGTATACTTTAAATGGTGATTTGTATGGTATATATAAATTATATCTCAATAAAGTTGTTTAAAAATGTGGTCTGTCAAATATGCTGGCTGACTGCATTGGAGGATAGATTAGACGGAAGGCATAAACAATTTAGTAATCACAAAGACCTGTTAGATAGCAATTGTATTAATCTGTATAAGAGATCATGGTGGCTTGAAGTAGGCAAGTTAAGATTCTTAAGGTTCAGTTGGAGCAATGGATAAATTTCAGCTAGTCAGGATGTTTAGTAGACTGTAAGAGCTGAGCAAAATGCCTGGTGTGTGGTTGGGCATTTGGAAAAATATAAATATTACTTGCTATGATTGTGTGAGGGAAGAATTAATTAGACTTCACTCACTGCATTTGGTTGAGAGTCAAGTATCCTATAAAGAGTCTGGCTTGAGCAACTGAGATGATTAGAACTCAGAAAGGAGGGCTAAGTTTTTAGGGATAAGTTAGTTTTACATGATCCAAGAGGAGATATTTTTTGAATTTTTTCTTTATTTGTAATTCTATATGATTTGTTTATTAATTATGCATTTGGATAAATTTTACCCCCCAAATAGGTAAGTTTCTTGAGGATAGGGATGTTTTGGCTATCTTTGTATCTTGCACAACACAATACACTATTGGCTATTACCTACTGTAGTAGAGAGTAAGTCATGACTGAAATAAATATACCTTATTCATAGTTTATATTTGTAAAGTACTTTGTATTAACAATTTATAATAATAATAATAGGTATACATATAGTATACCTAACTTAGCAGCAGCACTGTGAAGTGGCTAGGTTTTGTCTCCATTTTACAGCAGTGAAACTGACTCATAGGTAGAGTAAGTTGTGAGGCTGAAATAGCTTGAAGTAATGAAGAGCAGTTTTATGTCACTGACTCTGTTGAAAGACTTGACCCTGATTAGATTAAAACAAAACTAAGCCAACTGACTACATTTTATCAATTAAAATAAAATGAGGAAGTACAATCTTATAAACAGAAAACTAGTGAGGAATATACTTTAAAAAAAGTATATTCTTAGGGGTACTGCTTTTGGAAATGTATAATTTACAAGCCTGTTTTGAATATCCTTTCTACTCAAGCATGAGTAATAAATGTTCTTGAGTTTTAAAATTTTTGTAAAAAAATTACTTGTTCTCACTTCGTTGGTGATTTCACTGAGCCTCACAGCTTTAAAAACTAAATTTCTGTCTCTTGCCTGGACCTCTGCCTATTTAGAATCTCTGTGGTTTTTATAGGCTTCTCAAACTTAACATGTTCATACCTGAGCTGCTGGTCTTCCAGAAAACTTACATAATGGCAGCTTCATCCATCCAGCTGCTAAGGCCAGATACCTTGAAGTTGTCTTGACATTTTTTCTCTCATGCCTCACGTCACAGTTTATCAGCACATCTTATTTGACTCTTACCTTAAAAATACACAGAAAATTTGACTTCTCCCCTTCTCTCCTGCCACCACCCGGCCGATCCAGCTGCCTTTCCACCTTTCCTGGGTTGTTGCTTAAGCCTCCTCCTTCACTACTCCTCCAGCTGTGCCCCTTGCATCCTTTTAGGTTTTACTTAGTGGCCAGGGTGATCTTATGTAAACAGAAGTCAGATCGTGTCTTTCTTTGCTGTTCACATCCCTGCCGAAGTATTATTCTAGCCGTTTCATTTCACTTGAGTAAAAGGCAAAGCCTTTATACTGGCCTACAAGGCCTGACAGGTTCCAGGCCCTCCTCCCTTTGCCCCTTCACCTTTCTGGACTCTCCCTCTTCTCATGCCACTCCAGCCCCTCTGGCCTCTGACGCCTGGAGCGTGCCGGGCTTGCTCCTCTTTTGGGTATTCGCACTGCATTTCCCTCATTTGGAATCATCTCCCTTCATGTGTCCTAATGGCTTCCTCTCTAACTCTCTTACTCAGGATGAAAGTCACCTCAGTGAAGCCTGCCCTGACCATCTTGTTTAAAATTGCAGTCCTCCTACATTCCGTATCCCCATTAGATTCCCTGCTTAAGATCTCTCTCTCTCTCTTTCTCTCTCTGTCAGTCTCTCTCTGTCAGAGTCAGTCAGTCAGTCAGTCTCTCTCTCTCTCTCTCTCTCTCTCTCTCTCTCGTGTGTGTGTGTGTGTGTCGGGGTCCCTTTTGTTTATGATTTCTCTCCATTCTGCTCCATGAGGGTACAGATTTTTGGGTGCGATTCTGCTTTTTCCTAGCACCTAGGGCAGAAAGTAGCACATAATAGGCATTCAGGAAACATTTGTTCAATGAGTAGATGAAGCTTGTTGTAAATCTAAATTGTGTTCTAGATTAGATTTTCTTCCTTTTATTACTTAAAATCTGTTATATTGAACCTCCTGCTTCACTAGGTTGAACAGTGATAGATATAGACATTTTCAATAATTTTGACTTTCTTTAGAAAAATATCTTCTGGGTTGGGGGCAGTGTTTCCTAAAGTGAGTGTGTTTCCTAAATCTATGTGTGCGAATTATTAGCATGGATACATGTAGGAAAAGTTGGTGCATATGAAGAGCTGGAGACCCTGGCAGAATAAGTAGTAGCAGGTCCTAATCAGGTCAGATAGGATTTTGCTTTGTAAGAGCTGCTTTAGAATCCAGTCTTTGTACTCACTGGCGATGTGGCCTTTTGTGGATGATCTCTTCTCAGTTTTATAGTTTATAAAGTGGGCATGACAACTTCTGTGTGGTTCTCTTCATTGAGTTGTTGAAAGAATCAAATGAGGGACCTGCTCTGTATAAACCTCATGTTGCTATAATGACACTATTGTGTGTTCTGCTCTCTGCTCTGTAGATCATTTCTAACAAATTGAAATGACATCTTGCAGTGCTACCTGGTTCCTCTCTGGGTCCTTTTTCTCAAATGTCACATTTTATTTATTGTAGAAATGAGGTCTCACTATGTTACCCAGGCTGGTCTTGAACTCCTGGCTTCGTGTAATCCTTCCATTTTAGCCTCCCAAAGTGCTGGGATTATAGGCATGAGCCACAGTGCCTGGCCAAATGTCACATTATTGGTATATGTTGGTCACTGTATATAGAGGCTCAGAAAAACTTTGATTAGTATGTTAAATTCAGAGGAAAAAATATATATCCCCAGTGAGCTATATTTTAGAGCCAAATGTAAATGATAATTATATTGACTTTTGCCTTGGTTATCAGTGTTCTTAGTTGTCTGAAAGTTAGCTATATAAATATGTAAATGATATAATAATTATTAATATATTATATGATTAATATATAGGCAATATGACATAAAGAGAGCCAACTTTCAGATAACTAAGAACATTGCTTTTATGTTTTTATATACCGGATTTCATTTTGTAGACATCTTCTCTATTTTTTAAATTTTTTTGCTCACTCTTAGCAGAAACAATTCTATGTTCTTTGTAAATGGAAACTGCATGTGATTTTGTAGTGAGTAGTGTTGAATGTATGATTTGTATTTATTTATTTTTTTCTCTTTGAGTGCTGAAATAAGTTTTTTTTAACATTTAAAAAAGAATTTCCAAATATTACAGGGGTACAAATCTTTTGGTTACATCGATTGCTTTTGTACTGCTTGAGTCAAAGTTATAAGTGTGCCTATCACCCAGATAGTGTACATTGTACCCATTAAGAATGATCTCACCCATCCCTTTCTCCCCCCTTCCACCTGCATGATTTCCCTTGAGTTTTACTTCCATCTGTGCACATGAGTGCTGACCAGGTGGTTCCAGTTTAATAGTGAGTACATGTGGTGTTTGTTTTTCCATTTTTGTGATACTTTGCTAATGAGGATGGTCTCCAGTTCAATCCAGATTGTTGCAAAAGGTATTATTTCATGTTTTTTATGGCAGAGTAGTACTCCATGGTGTACATATACCACATTTATTAATCCACTCATGAATTAATGGACACTTGGGTTGATTCTGCATCTTTGCGATTGTGAATTGTGCTGTTGAAATGAAGTTTTAACACAATTTTCTGGAGCAGCTATCTTGTTAACCTTAGGGAGAATGATTTTTCTCTTAAACTTACTGGAAGTATTTCTTTTGGAAAGTACAACTGACAGGAGGAGCTTTTCAGCTTAAGCTTTTTAGGGGACTCCCAGTAGGCCTTGATGAGTTTTCAGTGTCAAAGAGGAATGTTTTAACAACTGTATTATCTGATAGTTTTCTTTCTTGCATGATTGGCTTGTTCATGCTCTAAACTTAAGACTGTTGAAGAAAGTAATATGTCTCTTTGTGTATTTTCAGTTGCTGGCACTAGTGACCTACAGGGACTTGGGAATTTATTACTGTCTGTTTAGCAGATAATTCATTTAGGCAAAACTTCTGTAGGCACTAGAATAGATTTTCCTTTTCTTTAAATATGTTTAGACAATTGAAATCCTATCTGAAAGCATTATTTCCTATGTAGGAGGAAGGAATCTTGCTTTGTGCTACGTGCTTTCAACCTTCTGACCTTGCTTATAGATGATCAGCATTATTGCTTCCTCATTGTCTGTCTCCCAGAGGTTGTGTTGTAGTTAACATTTTTTACTTTTCTGAATGATTTGACATGCTTACAGGGAAGTCTTTTCTGGTATCAGATTTGGCCTAAGAGCTTTGCAGAGAGTATATAATTTTTACGGTTTTGGCATAACCAAAGAGTATTTTCTCTGCATCTGAGGCATGTAACGACAAACTGATGTGTTTGTTGTTGTCTCTAAGTAAAGAGGGCCGTTTTTTGTTTGTTTGCATGTGCTGTTTCCTATCTGGCCCTAGTTGCATGAGAAACAGATGGTTCTTATAATAGATTCATCAGTTGCCTCCTTTTGTTGGATTTGAGCATTGAGGGCAAAGACTATGAGTTTTTTTTCCTCTCATTGTATTTTTAGTTCTGAACACCTGGCATCTAGATAGTATATAGTAAAGATTATTGAACAAGTGAGATAAGATATGGGGGAAGATGATAAAAGATCACAAAAGATAAACAACTGGTTATTAGGTCTGTTCCAAAACTAATTTGTAAAGACGTTTTTTTCTCCCGCCACTGTAAAATTTTTATAAGAACTGTGTTGGGTTGGAGTTTGGGATTCATTCTTTGCATTGCAAACTCTTTAAAACTTCAGATTTTTCTTGTTGGGTTTAGTTCTGAGGAGGAATTTATTAAGGAGGCTGTTTATAGTGGAAATTTGAAAGAATGTAAAAACCACTTAATATTCCCTAAAGATAGAAGGTTGTTTCTGGAAGTTGCTATGTTTTGTTAAAGCAGAAATGATATATCTTTAGAGTAACCATTTTTCTTGGAACATAATTAGAATGGTAGGCTGAGAAGATGTGTAAAATGCAATTGAAGGTGAAAGAATCTTGCTTTGAGGCTCTCACTTTCATTTGAGTCAAATCTTATGTTTATTCTTGAAAGGAGCTCTGGGAATTTGTAGAGTAGTTAGAAAGAGTCTTTAGAACATAGTGCCCTGTGTGATATCCTGAGACATTTTACACGGCTATATAAATTATTACTATTTTTTCAAGTAGAGATCATTTTTACTGCAGGTTCTTTCCCCTCTAATATTGTGGGTTATGAAGTTCCTTTTGTATAATAATATCCATTATATGTTGTCCAGTAGGGTATGCTTTACATTGTCTTTAAAAAGGAAAAAAACCAATTGGTGTACATGAAATATAGTTTACTCTTATGCATTCAGTTTTCATTATTGGTGTGGTAGAAAACCCCAAACCATTTGCTAGCTGGGGCCAAAAACTATATATTTAAATTTTATATCACTTTGTCTTAATTTTCTTCAAAAATTAAGAAAGTCTGTGAGAAGTTTTTAGGTGTAAAACATGACACTTGTTTAAAGTAAGACATTGGTTTATCAAAATATTATTTTATGAAGGAAATATGAGAAAACATTGAAGTAAAACCAATTTCTTTCTCTCGTTTTTCTCTCCTAGCATTTTTGAAACGTTGGGGTTGTTGGAGTGGTTGGATTTTCCCTGGAATTGAGTGAGAAATTCAGAAGACTGAAGCCCAGGCTTACTGTCTACCTTTCACGGAGGCCTAGCCGTGAGAGGACAGAAGAAGGCACGTGGCGAATCATGACAGCTGACAAAGACAAAGACAAAGACAAAGAGAAGGACCGGGACCGAGACCGGGACCGGGAGAGAGACAAAAGAGACAAGGCAAGAGAGAGTGAGAATTCAAGACCACGCCGCAGCTGTACCTTGGAAGGTGGAGCCAAAAATTATGCTGAGAGCGATCATAGTGAAGACGAGGACAATGACAACAATAGTGCCACCACAGAGGAGTCCACAAAGAAGAACAAAAAGAAACCACCGAAAAAAAAATCTCGTTATGAAAGGACAGATACTGGTGAGATAACATCCTACATCACCGAGGATGATGTTGTCTACAGACCAGGAGGTAAGGAGCATTACATTTGTGTCTTTACAGTGTTTGTGATGGGAGAATGATCTTAGTATCATGATGAAATAAATACACTCTTTATATGTTAAGGAGGGCTTGGAACCCAGAAAAGTAGATAATAGTTTTGTGCAGGAAGACTCAGTTTAACAAACACGTGACCCACTTTTGGGGAGATTGCTTTACTGACTTCTTTCTGTGTCTGTCTAGGTCTTCTGTCCTGGTTTGTGCATTTTTGAGTTCTTTCCTTGTTTTCCCATGTTGTTTGTTCTCTCAATCACCTGCATAGTATTTTTCATCTTTTGAATCCATCTTTTTTATCTTCAACCACAAATTAGTCTGTGATGACCCTACAGAATGGAATACATGGTGGAGACAAGTAAGCCTTAAAATTCTTGGAAACAGGAAATTTTATGTTGGGATGGGATTGACTAGAAGCTAGAGGGGTATTTTTTAATGGCCTTCAGACCAAGGTTTATTGCTTCTGTTCACCTCTTTTCCAAAGTTTTGAGCTTCAAGCCCTCAAATCAATGATAGTAGTTGAAGCCATCTAACCTGTTTGGTTATCCAGAAAATGTATTATGACCATTCAGTGTATTGTGTCTTTTATAGCTTTGCTTAGAGAGAGACAGACCCAGCTTTTAGATGAGATGCAGGGAAACAAGTGAGTCAGAACCTGTCAGACACCAGCAAATCCTCTTTTTCATTAGATGTATTGTGTGTGTCAAGATACTTTTCTTACAGAAGCCAGTAAAACTAGCGAAGACGGACATAAATTTCATATGAGATGTAATTAATAGATTAAATCTGCCCAGTTTGATTTTTTTTTTTTTCCAAGAATGAGATTGAAGTACTTCACTGTGTTATGTCATTAACCTGGAACAGTCATTTTATTGAAGAGGAGTACGGTAACTATTCTGAACTTCATGTGAAGTTAAGTTCCAGATTTTTTTTCCCCCATGTAGAAATTAGTTTTAAATTTCAAAAGATAGCAGTAATAAAACTTAACACAAACTTGTATTCACAACTACAATTTCTTGGTTTAAGATTAGCTGAGAAGATATTTATATGAAATAAAATGATCAGAGTTGAGGTTTTAGAGCAGTTACAGCTCTGCTGCAGTGATGTGACGTGTATGTTACAGTACTCTAGATTTTTATCTTTGATTCAGACTTAGATAGTGGGCAGTAAGAATTTCTTAGTGTCTAAAGAATCTCTTTAAAGTTACCAGAAATTGTTCATTAGGGCCTATTTATTTCTAAATCATGCGAAAGGAACAGAATATCCCGACTCATTTAGATATAGAGTACATTATGATAACTTAAATATAAGGAAAGATCTACTTGTTATTGTTTTCTCTTGATAATTTAATGCAGTAATGCGATTGTTTGGAGCATGGTCAAAAGGCCAGCTACCTTATGTGGTATTGAATACCATTTATTCTCAACGTTTATAAAATGGAACGTTACTCCTGTATCAGTGGGAACATTTCACCAAAATGTTAGTATTCACATACATTTGGAAATGCTTGTATTGCCCCCCTCATGAGAGATTCATAATTAGTGACTTCCACAAGTCCTGCAGTTAAGGAAACCTCTAACATGAAAAACACCTTTTTTTCCCCATTTATGGGACTGCGGCATCCTGTTTCTGCTGAATATCTCCCTAAGAAAAAACATTTTGGAGAAATCAGATTTGAGAAATGTTGCACATTCAACTTCCACCTTCTACAAGGTGACAAGATCCTCACTCTTTGGTTTTCAGAATATGTGGAGGGAGACTGCTAAGGGCTTATTTATAAAACGGTTCGTAGCAAAGTGCTTTGGGAAGGACTGTGTGTTTATGGATGCAGGCATTGCTTTTAAAAATCTGAAGACCTTTGTGAAATGTGAAAAAGGTGTGTTCTCTCTGGAAGTCAAATATGTTATAAAGGATCCATAAAGGCCAGAAAAGCCACAGAAATTCCTGTGCCACCCAAAGCATAACCCTTTGTACTCGGATGGGGACAGTGCTATGGCCTGGGGTTTGTACCTAGCCAGGTCCATTGGATATTTGACTCTTTGATAAGGAGATTGTCTTTGACCTTCCCAGTGGTTTCTTTTCTTTTTTGGGGTGCGTTTGAAGCTAAATAACTTGGTTGCCATCTCCACATAGCTTCTTTCTAAATGAGGATTTGTTAAATATTGCCTATTTTTTAGATTTACTTAAACTGAAGAATCAAAAGTTAGCGTACTGTGATTCAATTTCCAGATGGGAGTTGAATTTTTCTTTCCTTTGTTTGCCTTCCTGTTTTTTGTTTTTTTTTTTCCTTGATTTAAACTACTTCAATAACATTACTTTGTTAGTGATGAAAAACCATTATCCTCACTCAGTTGCAGACATTCTGTATGCTTAGTTGTATCTTAAATGCTTAGAACCTCCAGGGAATATTATAAGGGATGTCTTCAATGGATTACTCATTTTTGAATGGTAGATCTTTAATGTACATTTTTTTCTATAGAATATAAAGCACAGATTAATATTTTAAAAATTTATTTTTTGCTTTTCTATTTTTCTGAATGGGTTTGGATTAAGTGTAAATACTTAATCCAAAGTATACTTTGGATTACGTATCCAAAATACTTAAGTATAAATACTTAATCCAAATACTTGGATTAAGTATAAATTATAGATAGCTCACAAAATGCAGCAGTGATACTTAGAGAATAAATAGGCTGTTATATAACTAAACTTTTTTGTCCTAAGGGGATAGGTCTATATTCAGATTAGTTGGTCTGAGAAACATAAGATTTTATTGAGAAATTGAGTATTGTTTAGAATTTGTCACTAAGTTTTAATCTCATGCATGTCACAACCAGATCTTTTTGGCTTTTGCTCATCTCTGGAGTTATCTTTATTTTGTCCTCAGGAGCTCAGCATAATGGACTTTGTTACTTCATAGTGCCCATGTTACATCTCTTGCCCCAGGGCCTTTGCACTTGCTGTGCTCACTTAGGGAACAACCCTCTCCCCTCACAAAAATACACTTAATTCTTATCCTTTCTTTAGCTTTCATCCTCTAGTGCCATTGCCTTTTGTCTCCCAGATTAGCCATATTTCCTTAATAGATAATGTTATGACATTTTCTCCTTCCTTCTGGCATTTATAACAGTAATAATTTTCTATTATTTTATTATTTTAGGATTAATATCTCCCTCTTCCAAAAAGACAGCAACTTTTTTTTTTGCTTGTCATTGAATTCCTGGCTGCTATGACAACAGTATATGCACAGTGTGTCTGAAAACATTTCAAAAAAATTTATTGACTGATGAATGATATTGAAGTTAGAACAAAGTCTAACTTCTAGAACAAAGTCTATCTTGAATAATTTATTTCTCAATGAATGATTTAACAGGCTCATTAAAAAAAAAAAAAACACCAAAAACCTCATGGGGCTCTATTGTATATTGCCCCTGTGTCTAATCTGACTTCTTTGTTGTCTGTCAACAGTTACTCTACTTTTCAGATGACTGTCACAGTAACAAATTGATTTATTACACAGCTGTGTGCAGCTCAGTTTCCCGTAGGGGCTTCTTTAGCATAGGATATTGATTTCTAGAATTTGCTATAGGTAGCATATTAATTTCTTTCTAGTATTTTCAATTAGGTTCTAGGAAGTTTGATTTCTTTATTTCTGATCTAGGTAGAACTAGTAAAAAATTAAATTTATATTATTCAGAGTTTTAAAAACTTTTACATATCAATATTACTTGGTATTTGGTTAAGGAAACATGTCCTTTTAAAAGTGCCTATTAGATTGGTTCTCCATTTCTTATATTCTGTCATATTAACTGATAATTTTGTTTGGCTCTCCATTTACGCCACCTGTAGTCCTAGAATAACAGAAACCTCCATCACATACATGAGAGGGGGTAAAAAAATCAAAATTCAGGATTTTCAAATCTATAATATGTATTCTTTCTACTTTCATAAACAAAGTACAAAATAAATTTTCAGATCATAAATTTTATACATAAAAGACAAATCTCTGGGTACAGTGGCTCACACATGTCATCCTACCTCTCTGGGAGGCCGAGGCAGGAGGATCACTTGAGGTCAGGAGTTCAAGACCATCCTGAGCAAGAGTGAGACCCCATCTCTACTACAAATAGAAAAATTATCCTGTAGTCCCAGCTACTTGGGAGGCTGAGGCAAGAGAATTGTTTGAGCCCAAGAGTTTGAGGTTGCAGTGAGCTATGATGATGCCACGGCACTCTAACCAGGCTGACAGAGCAAAACTCTGTCTCAAAAAAAAAAAAAGACAACTAAGTTTGTGATTTGTGAAATCTTCAGTGATATTAAATATTTTGCCTCTTTTTATTTGCAAATTTTCCCCAATATTGTTAGGAATTGGGGACTTGAATTAAAAAAGTGACCTGGAAACTAGAATTGATTACATTTTGAACACCGAAGTGTTACTTTCTTTTGATGCAAATGGAATTTAAGCTGGAAAAGGTCCGAACTAGGCAAATTGAAACCTGGGGATTTAGTTTCAATCAAGATATTTCTAAAAACTGTTTAAAAGTAAACTGTTACCAAATATAATGTTGAGTGGACACAGAAGAGCATATAATACTGCATAATTCATTTCTTATAAAATTTTATAACAACCACAGCTAATCTTTGGTGTTTGAAGTAAAGAGAGAGATTACCCTGTGAACCCTGGTGTCAGGAGTGGAACGTGAAGAGAACTCCCCAGGTTCTGCCCATGTTCTGTTTTGTGGGGCTGGTTACATGGGTTTGTTCACCCTGTGAAGATTTATTGCACTTTGCATTTCTCTCTGTATCTGTTGTACTTCAGTGAAAGGTTTGCTTGCAAAAAAAGTTAAACATGAGACTGTTTTCTGAATGGATAATTTCCTGTTGATTCAAGTTATTTAAAGAGGGAAGAGAGTCACCAGCATTTTAACAAATGGTATACCCTAATATTTAGCTACTGGTTCTTCACTGACGGTGTGATCTGTGGCTATTAAGAGGCTAAATTTGGTGTCTAAGTCTTGGTTCTCTGAATTGTTGAAAGCTTATCTAAATCAATTATTCACACAGACATTTTTTTCCCCAAAATAAAGCAAAACAAAACCCTGGCATTTCAGTTTCAAGACATAATTTTTTTTTTTTTTTGAAAATAAAAGCTTGATTTGACCTGTAACTTTTTACCTAAGCCTCTAATATTTAGAATAATTTTTGGTAGATGTGACATAAAAATGAAGGTGCCTTCTTGAGGCATTTTGCAGCTGGAATGGAAAATTTTGACAATTGCAAGAATATGTTTTGTATAATGAGACATGAATTTTGGCATAAAGGAATTTTTAGGCTGAGCTTGAATGAAAGTGTTTTTGACATCTGTTATAAATTCATCTGCACTTAATATATATGATATTAACCTGCTTAAAGCCTTTCAATATCCTTGTTGCCAGCAGGATCAAGCCCAGAATCTGGCATACCAGACCCTTGTCATCTGGTTGCCTATCTGCACAATCATCTTTAGACCTTATTCTTGTTTGCGAGGAAGAACAGTGAGGCTGTGTATTAGTTTGTTACGGCTGCCGTAGCAAAGTACCACAAACTGAGTGACTTAAACCGCAGAAATATGTTGTCTCACAATTCTGTAGGCTAGAAGTCCAGGAGCAAGGGGCTGGGATGCTCATGTTCCTTTGAAGGCTCTAGGTAAGGATCTATTCCAAGCCTCTCTCTAAGTTTATGATAGTTCCTTGCTTTGTGGCAGCATGATTATAATCTTCACATAACATTCTCCTGTGTGCATATCTCTGTGTCTGTAAAATTCCTCTTTTGTATAAGGACATCAGTCTTATTGGATGAGGGCCCACCCTACTTCACTGTCATTTATTACATCTGCAATGTAATTATGACCTCATATGACCTTATCTTAACTACTTATATTGGCAGTGATGACCTTGTTTCTAACATAAGGGCACATTCTGAGGTATTGGGGGTCAGGACTTCAACATATGAATCTTGGGGGTGGGGGTGGAATATAATTCAACCCTGACCAGGCAGGAAGAGCTTTGTTGTTAGGCATACTCAGGTTTGAGTAACCCAGGTTTAGGTGACTTTATCAGCTCTCTTAGTTGTATGTCCTTGGATCATTTGGAAACAGGAATTTTTTAATTTTAATCACATTGTAGTGAACTTTTAGTTATAGATTATATTAATTAACTTTTTATTTCTTCTGTTTCTATTGAAATTTTATATCATCTTTTTCTGAGCCCCAAGAAGTGATTGTGTTTTAGTATAAGGAAGATAATCAGATTTCGCATGTGTGAAAGGTAATTCTTTAGTGCATAAAAAATTAATATTTTCTATGAGAGTAAAAGAAGAGAAAATGTTACTCTAAAGTTATTCCAATAAAAAAATGGGAAGTGATATTTGTTTTAAGACCAATTAATCATGTCTCTTTGGATTTCCTAAGGAAAGGATCAGTAAGTATTGTGAAACTTGTACTCTGGTTGCTCTCTGCTTCAAGCATCAGCCACAAATGACATCCTGTGGGAATTGGTTACAAACGCAGAATCTCAGGTTCCTCCCTCATCTACTGAATCAGAATGTGGTTTTTATTTTATTAAGATTCCCAGGCGATCTAAACACATGTTAAGGTTTGAGAATCACTCATCGAGTCTAGGGCTTCCTAGTCTTTTTCAAGTTAATGCACAGATAGAAAATGAGTCCATTGTTTTGAGGGTGAGAAGATGAGCATCCCAGCACAGTTGTCACTTAACTTGTGGCAGACTAGAATTTAGTCAGATCAAAAAAAAATCTTTTTTAAGGAGGAAAATGAAAGATACGATTTTATGGCTTGAGATTTTGATATGAAATACAATATACACAGTTCAAGAAGAACAGAGACAGCTGCAGAATTAAATTCTGAACAAATCATTGGGAATCATTTGCATCTTCTTTTAAAGCTTCTGATTATAAAAGGAACTGTGAACTTGGGTGTAAATAGAAAACGTGAGTGGGTGAGGGAGCTACAACCATGGATAATAACTAACCACCATTTTTAAAGCACCTGCTATTTTCCAGTCCTGTGCTTCGTTTGTACATGTTGTTTCTAGTCCTTAGAAAATCCATACATAACCTAGGCATCGTTTCCTTGTTGTACAGATAAGGAAACAAAGGCTCAGAGGTGCAGGTCACACAACTATTTTGTAAAATGGTATGGGCTTATGAGAATTGGTTAAAGCCAAGAATGAATGGACATCTGCATAAAATAACAGAGATAATAAAAAATCTTAACACAGATATACCTGTGTTAAAAGACAAAAAGCGACAGACCCATTTCTTGGAAGATGCAAATCATATAATTACTTTGCCTTTTCCCTCTTACTCCTAAAATTACTTATTAATACATCTCACCTGCTTTCAAAAATTGTTTATCTAGCCAGGCACCATGGTGAGCACCTATAGTCCCAGCTACTAAGGAGGCTGAGGTGAGAGGATTACTTGAGCCCAGGAGTTTGAGGCCACTCTGGGGAACAGAGCAAGACCTTGTCTCTTAAAAAAAAAAAAACCCAAAAAACTGTGTATCTCTCACTTGCTAGCTATATGTAAAGAGAATGATTTTTAAAAAGGTAAATGCATAACACTTATGTAAAGTAAACTGAATGGGAAGAGGTAACTTTTTCAGAATATTTAGGCTAATTGTGATTACTGGATTTGAACCCTTAGTTCATCCATCTGGAAGGGAAATACAGTTTCTGTGATCTAATAAAAGTGAGCATATTGTCTTCATTAAAGTTTTTTGAACGCAAGGTGGAGAATATTGATCACATAACACAAAAGATAATTTGTTGGCAGAGTAACTCATATAATGAGTGGGGAGCTGTAGAGAAGTCTTCAAAGCCTGCTTGGACCAAGGGCAGGAAAAAGCTGAAGGTCACCTATACCAGTGGAAGAACGTAGGTGGAACAGTTGGGGAGCAGTTTAGTAGGGGAAATAGATGCAGGATGGTCAGAAAACTACATGTGTTTGTTGTTGTATCCACTTCATCAGGAGACTATACTCATTGACTCCACCAGAGTCAGTGAGAACTTACCACATACTGATATTTAGAAATACTTTATTTTGCTGTGTGTGATAGGTAGATGGAGGAATGATGTCAGTGGCATGTACAACTGATGCTCGTTCATTAACAACTTTACCTAGGCAAGAGGAGTGTGAATGTGAATAGAGGGAGTAGAATTATAATATATAATTATATGGTATAATGTGGGATTGTATTTTATCAGGAAAGGAAAAAATAGGTGAGAATTTAAACTTTCAATTTGGCTGTTGCACAGGCCAGAGCCCTTTCATTTCTACTAAAAATGAAATGAAAAATGAGCACCTGTACCTTAGGGTTTCCTCCCCAGAGAAAAGCACTCTAACCTTATACTCTTCGTGGCTGGTTGCTCTGGCTGCTGTGTTTACCTTCACAAAAACTCCACTTTAATCTGCATTATTTTGGTGCCTTCAAGCTAGCATCTGTTGTTTTCAGTATTTTAAACATCCCCTATGGCAACCTGCAGCCACTGTTGGGTACCTGCCTTGGTGTCTTACTTCTTGAGGCATAATTCCTGATTTTTAACAAAAGAGCTGTCTGATTTCAGAGTTGCATAGGTTTTGAGTAGTCTGCCTTTTACCCTGTATTTTATATATATCTTTTAATTTTTAGTGAACATTTTTTGCAGAATATGAGGTTTTTTTCTTCCCAGGTTGTCCCAGTATATAACCCATATATATTGTCTTAAAGCACAAATGTCTACATAAGAAACAGTGAACCACAGTGTATTCCAAAAACTGTAGAAATGTTCTTTATGTGGCCATTTAAAAATCACCCTTGATAATGGACAAAAGAACATGTTAAATGGTGATTCTTTGAAGGTGTTTTTATGAATTAATAATCACATTCAGGAATGTAACTTTCTGGTAATCTACCATCTCAATTTCATGGATCTGACTCTTTTACCTCTTAGGTTTTCACCTCTCTGCAGGCATCCCCTGACTCCTAGTGTTTGATCCCTCTAGGATTTTTCAGTCCATGGATCCTACCACCCTTCACAGTCCCTTACCTGCTTTTATCCTCTCACCTGATCTAAATACCTTCATTTTCGTTTCTGTTGTGTGTCTTTTCCGCTGTTGGTTGGCTGCTGCAGGACAGGGCTCTTTTCCCTTTTAGTTCAGATGTATTCCAGGTGCCTAGAAAAGTGTCTAGCACATTCTAGGCATGTATTCATTCCCCAAATATTTATTAGCATAAGCAGGGATAGCTACTAGAATGCAAAGCATTGTCTCAGCTGTGCTTCCTTTAGGAGTTGTGTGGTAAACACAGAGCTTTGATAGAAGGACCTTTTGAGGAGGGTCCTCAGGACTGATATTTATATGCAGAAATGACTACACAGAAAATTTACTTTGGTTTTAAAAAAACTGGTATTGTTTGTTAAAGTTAGAAATCAAAGGACACTGGTCTACATCTTAAAGTTCAGTTTGTAAATCTTATCCCATTTATAAGTTAAACAAATGTTAATAGTCAGTTTTAAGGGATTTTGAATTATGGATTGGTCTTGTTTATAAACTAGTAAATATCTTCAGCATTGAAGCTTGCCTTTATAGTTTATTATTTTGTTTCTATTTTTAGTAAGTCTGTTAACACAAACTTTCCCAAGTACTTAACTCTTCTCATAAAATTAGACGTATAAATGAAGCAAGCCTAAAAAACTCTCTTAGATATTTCTGTGCTTAGGTTTCAATCTTGACCACAAATCTGAATCAGTTACACATAAGAGGGGACAGCATAGTCCAGTTTACTACTACTTTTGGGATTACCCGAGGCAAGGAACAACCTATGTCCTTTTGTCTTCCTCATCAGTAATATGGAGATACCTTAAGAGCTGTGGTGGGATTAAATAAATATGTACTCAAGTTTAGAAAGGGTCAGGCATATATTAAAGTCATTGTGCAAAGTATGACTGTTTTAAATTGGAACTACAAGACTATTGTTCTCACAGGCCAAATTCTTTCAACTATAAAAAGAATAAAAATATCAAATGTATCCTGATTTCTTTTAGCCCAAAAATGTTAATATGATACTTTCGATTCTGTTAAATGTTTCCATACTTTTCTAAATCTTCAAAGGGATGAAAGATGCATATCAAGTTAACAAAGCTAATTACCACCCCAGTTAATTAGGGTTATTTAATTTTTAATCCTCCTGGGTTTAAAAGATATGCACCTATGGTTACTAAGTCTCCATTGTCAAAACTCCAAAAGGAGATGGCCTGTGGCCTCACATTATCTAATTCTTTGAATCTTGACAAAAGTCTACAACTCTCTTACGACTGATTTCCTGAATTAAAAAAAAAATTTTTTTAAACATTCATTTCATGTTTGGCTGTGAAGACTAATGAACATGATGGGATCCTAAGATAATGCTTTCCCTCTCCAAAGATAAGAGTTTTGAACCTGCTGGGATAGATTGCATTTTTTAATTTTTAGAATATAGTCTTTGTGGATATTTAAAATGTTATTAAGTGAAATGCTTGCTAGTTCACACAGTCTTGTTTGACGAGAGATGACGTTTCATGAAGCTCTTCCAGGGGAGATCATCTGTTAATAGATAAGGATGGCGAATGGATTTCATCTTCTATTCCAGGTGATTGGCTGGGCCCCTTTGAAGGCCTGGGATTTTGAGGCTCATAGGTTAATTTGGAAGCAGTGGTTTGATTAATGACAGTGTTTTTTTTGTGGGTGCAGGTATGGGAATATTTGCCATTGCTGATCTATATTCATAAAATGAGATTAATTTTCAGCCCAAATAAATATATAACAAGTAACTTGGAGATGTGATATTAGAAGCACTTTATTATCCTTGTGAAGGCTTTAGCTAAAAGGTATATTTTGTAAGCTGTAGGCCAGTATGTTTGATACTAACGTCTAGAAAAATTCTTGAGCAGTTTATAAACAGATGGTTTCTGAGCACGTGTCATTATCAAATAAAAACTCTCTTACATCATAGTCTTCTGTGGTATAAGATTTACATTATCAGTTGAACTACTTTATTTATTTAGTGAGCATCTTTAGAGCAGTAGTCAGCAGACTTTTCTGTCAAAGGCTGGATAGTTAATCTCTGGTGTAGCTACTCAACTCTGTCTTTGTAGCATGACAACAGTGATAGATAATAATATATAAATGAGTAGGCGTGGTTATGTTTCAGTAAAACTTCATTTATGGACACTGAAATTTGAATTTCAATGTCAAGAAATATAATTATTCTTTTTTTTTTCCAAGCAGAAAAAAATGCAAAAACTATTCTCCGCTTGTTGGCTTTACAAAAATAGACAGTAGGTCAGATTGGACCTGTAGGCCACAGTTTGCCCGTGGTTTTCTGGCCTTAACCTCTAGTTTACCCTGTTCTTATAATCCTTAAAGTTCTTTCATCACCTAGTATCTTATGCAACATTTAAAAATATAATTTGTTTGATCTGTCCAATTAAATTTTGTATTTATGTGTGTATTTAGAGACAGGGTCTTGCTCTCTTGTCCATATTGGAGTACAGTGGTGCTATCATAGCTCACTATAACGTTGAACTCTTGGGCTCAAGCAAAGCAATTCTCCTGCCTCATTCTCCTGAGTAGCTAGGACTACAGATGTGTGCCACCACATCTGGCTATTTAAAATTTTTTTTTTTGTAGAGGCAGAATCTCACTATGTTGCCCATTTTGGTCTTGAACTCATGGCCTCAGGTGATTCTTCTGCCTCACTCTCCCAAAGTGCTGGAATTACAGGTGTGAGCCACCACACCTAGCCCCATTAAATTTTAAAAAATAATAATTTTTACATGTTTGTGTTGTTGAAACAATTTAGGTATCAAGTTTTAACTTTTTTTGTTTGCCATGAAGCTCTACCACTCACAGAATATGCCTTATAAACAAGGTAATTGTTGGGATTTTCCCCCCCCTCAATTCTTCTGAAGAAGCTTACCAGTGAAGGTATCCTTGTGAAGCAATTGCCACTCCAAATGATGCCACTTTGAAACCTTATGTGTTTATTTCAATTTTCTTTTAGAAAGATCATACATACTCTCTACATACAATCTGAACAGAAACTGTTTGAGGAAAGACAGTAAATTACTTGGCCATTATAAACTGTTACAAATCATGAATGTTATCAGAGATGTTATGACCTCACAGTTGTACGATATGTTCTGTGAGTCTTGTAGGTGGGCTGTAAAAGCATGCCTTCCAGAGCCCAGCTCTGTTGAGCACAGAACCCGAAGGTACTTTATTAATACAGTAGTGTGGGGAGAGACAACAGAGGGGCAGAGGGTTCTTTTGTTTGAATTTTCAGGCTGGATGCTAAAATCAGTCTGGTGGACTGTGACGAATAGAGTTCCAATCACAGTGCAACAAGATTTATATTTACCTAGAGTATAATTGGACTGAGATTTCCTGCAGTTATGTTAAAATCCTCTGCCCTTTTGCTTAGTGAGCAAGCGTTTGAACTCCTAAGCTCTGGAGGTTTAGCTTTAGCTGGCTCAATTAATTGTTAAATGTTCCCTTTATTCTAATTATACATTGATGCCTTGCTTTGTAGTAGCTGTGGAATTGCTGAAAGAGTTGTTTAATCTGTTATACTCTATCAGTTTTGTAAAAAGCTCTTTTTAAAAGGAAACAATTTTGATTTGAAGAGGCATGGTGGTATTTGAGTTGGATAACATAATTTAAATTGAAATGCAGGAATTTGGCTCTGCTCTTCACAGAGATTGGCTTGTATTTGACATTGACCCATGTGTTTGTCATCTTTCCAGATATTGCCTTCTATTTATTCTGACAGCTTCACCAGCTGAGAAAACCAGACTTTCCAAAATTAAAAATATTGTCTGTGAATTTAAAGATGGAGCAGTGTATTATGTTTGTTGAATTACTCTAAAATGTATGTGGATAAGAGTGATTTGTTTTTCTTTTAAAAACATTTAAATACTGCAGAGTAGATGCTTGTGTGCATGAGTTTTGCTTTGGAGATATCTGCATACCCTAAATACTAGAAAAAGTAAAGATACGTGCTTCTCTATTTCTACTCCTTCCTTTGTGTTAGTATAAATTTTATAATATGTGTTTTAAGTACCATAAGTAGATGGGGGGAGGTAAATTAGTTTCTTGGTTCTTTTAAATGAATGCTTCAATGCCTAGAAATAGATAAACTTGTTTTCTTTTCTTTCCTCTTTTTTTTTTTTT
>VBSM01000529.1:3589054-3653686 GCA_008086735.1 Cheirogaleus medius | reverse complement strand
AGCTGGGAGTATAGGCATGCACCACCATGCTTGGCTAACTTTTTTATCTTTTGTAGAGATGGGGGTCTCACTATTGCCTGGGCTGGTCTTGAACTCCTGCCCTTGAGTGATACTCCTGCCTCAGCCTCCCAAAGTGCTAGAATTATAGGTGTGAGCCACAGCACCCAGCCAGAAATAGATAAACTTCTAAAGTCACTTCTTCAAGTCTATTGAATTCGTACACAATGATTAATTGTCATTAAATAACCAGTACCTTTACATCTTTTTCATTATCTCATCATTAAAAATATTCTCAAACTAATTAGGCAGCATAGTTTGTTATATATGAAAGATATTCCACAATTGTTCTCTCATTTACCCCTTAAGTTTGTTTTTTCACTTATATCTCTAAATTCCCGCATTGAGTTGCCTTTGCAAGGAATTCCCTTTCAGTAATGTCCAGTGTGATAGTGTAATGTGTAAAATGTGTAAACTGAATTGTAAAAGGCAAAGATATAGTTGTTTTATATTCCCTTTGAAGGCTGCAGGCATTGTTCTGGCTTTCTTTGTGTGCTAGGCAGATGTTGGTACTTGACAGATGGAGTGTTAGTGTCTCGCTGTAGACCGATCAATAGAGACTGATATAGTTAAAAAAAAAAATGGGATGGGTTTGATTATGGCTATATGTAAAAGGGAAAAATGGAGTGAGTTTATAATACAGATTTTTAATATGATTTCAATATGTTGCTTTTTATTCTCAGTTTTTACATTAGCATTTTACTTTGTGCTCTATTAGTAAAACTATGTATAACCGTTGGCCCTAAGGCAGGCTATCGTTATTATTAGATGGTATGTATTTAGTTTTCAGACTTTACTTGTTCTGAACATCTGGTAGTATACTGATATTATAAAACATATGTACTGTACAATTACCAAATTGAGTGTGAAAATGTTAAAAGTACTGTGTATAATTACAATTTTTCCTCTTTAGTAGAGAGGAGGGAAATGTCACAAGGTCTCACCTGGTATGTTGTATTTTTACATTGTCGGGAACAGTTTAGCTGAAAAACAGTGGTTTAATTACCACTGTTCAATAGTGCAGAAATACACCTAAGGTTTTGAAGTTTGCATTTGAGAATTACTCTAGCAGGACTCAGACTTGAGGAGATTATGCATCTTCCTTATAAGGAGTTTTATATCTCACTTTTCAAGCTAGGCAATGGAGACCTGATTTCCAGTTTGTTCTCTGTACTCTCTGGAAGACATTTTGAGGGAGAGAAAAACTCTGGGCTATCTTTTAGGCTCATAAACTAGAATAATTTTGAAATCTTCAGCAACTATGCAAAGAATAGATATTTGGTATCATGGAGTAGAGTCTTTTTAAAAATTGCAGTTGGCATTCAGGCCAGGATTGTTGGAGTCTGATTGTTTGTAGAGACCATCAATTTTGTCTTATGTTTTACTTGTTATTTCCCAGTTGTTAGGATTCTAAGTGCTGTGGGTCTGACACATGAACGTATGGATTTCCAACTTCCCTCTCAGTGTTGTTTCTGTAATCCAACTTTTGTAATGATTAGAGACGGTCTGTTTTTATGTTCTCTCCCATGAATTCATTTCCTGCTTTTTCTTTTTCCCTTTGGGTACATTTATAGTATTTGGCTGTAGACTTTTCTTTTTATTTACCCCCTATAAATTCCCTCCTGCATTTTTCCTTTTTGATGAACAAGTAATACATTTTCAAAGAAGAAAATTGAAAAATTTAGGTAATCAAAAGTTCAAAATTAAATCCACTAAACCATTGTTAATATTTGTTGTATAGTCGGCTTTTTTGATAAACATATGGAGTTACGCTAGTCACAGTTTTGTGTTGTGTGTCTTAACATGTGGTTAATTTATTGCCATGCCAGTAATTATAAGTCTGAACCATTTGGTAATTCATGCTAGAGTTCATAACCTAGGGTATATATGGCCAACCAAGGAGACTGAATAGAATTCAAGGGACTTTGAACCTGGATGGGAAAACATTGAATCTTTACTTTTACCAATTCATTAACTTTAGAATGATATTTAGCATTTACTTCACTTATGAAGGTAGATGATAAGCCACAGTAGTATTGGCAGTACCTGTGACACCAATGTCAATTACAGATTTTCTTCTGTCACATCATGTAGAGAAAAACATCTCAAGATAATGTTTATGGTTTTCACTATTTGAAATTACGAAGGTTATTTAGGGAATGACCTTTAGTAAATCTTGCTACTTAATAAATAAGTAAAGAAGTACATCTGTCATTATATTGCAAATATGTTTTTTCATAAGTGTTTCAATATATGTTTTTGTACATTTAAAAACTTTTTCTTTTTTTTTGAGAATGGGTATGTAGAATGCTAAAGTCATCCATGGCACAAAAAAGCATTAGGTGCTCAAACATTAATGGATATATATCACAGATGAACTCACTCTATATTGATGGACTTTAGGGTCTTTCCAAATATTCTCCATTATGAACAACAGTGATGAACATTTATATATTTATATCAGCTCACTTTCCTAAGGAGAGGAATGGCCGAGTTAGAAGGTGTATCTGGACACTTGAAGATTTTTCATGTATTACAATTCTTTCTCACTAGCCTGGTATATCATAGGACTTTGGGTTTTCCACGTCACTGAATCTGTGGTTTTGAAATTGGAGAAGTGTTGTCTAGGTAGGGCAGGAGACTTTGCATCATCTTTTTGATGGTAAATCTTCACCTCTGTGAATAGATTAGACACATTTGTGTGCTTTGTTTTTGGTTCATAGGTTAATGGCATGGGAAGGAGATAGAGCAGTGACAATAGAGAAGATATCTTCTTTTCTACTATGAAGTAAAGTATGGATTATAGTCTGAGAATTTAGGATACTATGAATTTTGGTTGGCTTACATTTTTATTATATAAATGACATAACATTTATATCATTTAATAAATGATATGAATTCTAGAAAATTCATCAGTAGTCCCCATATTTTTGTGAAAGAAGTAGCCAAATATTTCCTCTCAAGTCCTGAAATCAAACCCTTACAAGCTGGGTGTGGTGGCGTGCACCTGTAGTCCCAGCTCTTCAGAAGCTGAGGCAGGAAAATTGCTTGAGCCCAGGAGTTCAAGGTGGTAGTACAGTGCTGGTATATACCACCTGCCTGACCCCTATACAAAATGCCAGCCAGTTTGCAGGAGTAGTGACCATCCCTTATTCTTTTGTGAAACTTTAGAGTGAATCATGGTAGGAACTTGACTGAGGTGTTAAGTCTCTTTAGTGAGGAAGTTGTGGAATATGTTCTATCTCATTTGTATTTGCCTCTAAGAGTTGATTCTGAATCCTAGTAGAAGCTTATAGTTTATGCCATCTAATCAAGCTATTTTGGTCACTCTAAATGAAGAGCTGTATGTTCTATTTTTAACTGCACTTGCCAAGGTCATCTGTTCCTAGCTTTTCTATTTAAAAAAAATTAGAATGTTTTTCCCACATCAGTGTTCTGATTGCCACCCTGTGAATTAAATTTAAATATTTTACCCCATTTAAAAATAATTTAAAGATATTTGAGTACAGTGGCCCAAAATACTGAATTGTGAATCAGGAGAAGTGGATTCTCTGCCTGCTTATTTAGCTCAGTCAAAGCTTCTGTTATTCAGCTGTGTGTGGCCATTTTCTCTCCTTGTCATCTCAGGCTCCATTTCATGCCCCACCTACTGCCCATATGTTTGCCTTCAGGCTACCAGGAAGGGTAAAGAGAGCAGGGTTTTCCCTTTTTAGGATTCAGTTTCCAGAAATTGAAATATTATAGGTCTGTTTTTATTCTGTGGTCGGAATTTAGCCACATGAGGGATCCAGCTGTAAGGGAGGCTAGGAAATGTGGTCTTCATCCTGAGGGGCCGTGTGCCCAGCTAAGCACCAGATATTCTGTTATTAAGGAAGAAGGGGACATGCATATTAGGGTTAGTCAGCAGTCTCTGTTACAGAGACTAAGAAACAAGTACTGTTAAAATTGTTAAAGACATATATGCATTTATTTGTATACATGTATAGCTCTTATATTAGATTGTGAACTTGTCAAGGGAAGGATAATATTTTTCTTCACCTCAGTATCTTCAGCACTTAGCTGACACATTGGCAGTGCCCAGTAAGTCTGTGTGTGAATATTTTATGAGTTTGTGATTCTGTTCCTTGTAGAATATTTTTATACTCATTTTTTAACGTACTTTTGACAAGACTTGCCTATTACCAGGCTGTTACCGCTTTGTTTAAAGTGGAGAAATTAGCTGGGCATGATAGCTCACACCTGTAATCCTAGCACTCCGGGAGGTCTGATGGGAGGATCGCTTGAGCTCAGGAGTTTGAGACCAGCCTGAGCAAGAGACCCCATCTCTACTAAAAATAGGAGAATTAGCTGGGCATGTGGCCTGTGCCTGTAGTCTCAGCTACTCGGGCGGCTGAGGCAGGAGGATTGCTTGAGCCCAGGAGTTTGAGGTTGCAGGTGAGCTATGATGATGCCACTGCACTCTACCCAGGGCAACAGAGTGGGGCCCTATTAAAATAAAAAAATAAGAAAATAAAGTGGAGAAATTGTCTGGTCACAGTGGCTCACACCTGTAATTCTAACACTTTGGGAAGTCAAGGTGTGAAGATCAATTAAGGCCAAGAGTCGGAGATCAGCCTGAGCAACATAGTATGACCCTGTCTCTACAAAAAGTAAAAAAATTAGCCAGGCATGTTGGCACGCACCTGTAGTCTCAGCTATTCAGGAGACTGAGACAGGAGGATCGCTTGAGCTAAGGAGTTTGAGGTTACAATGAGCTATGATGATGCCACTGCACTCTAGCCCAGGCAAGCAAGACCCTGTCTCAAAAAACAAAACATGCACGCACACGCGCGCGCACACACACAACACACACAACCTGAAGAAATCTTAATACCCCCCGCCCCAAAGTTCTAATACATTTTGTTTTAGCAGATGTTCAAAACGTGATTTTTTCAAGGTACAAATTACAAAAGAGCATGCTAAAGCAATACTCTCATTAAGTGTTAAACATTAGCCCAGAGCAGCTGCGCTCATTTGTTGAAGTGTGTTGAGTACAGTTTCATATAGAAAGCATCCAGAGTCTCTTATGGCTCAAACAATAAACAAAATCTCTCATCTCATTTTGGGAATCAAGAAGCATTTACATACTTGAAATACTACTACCTTGCTCAAAACTATGTTAATTTTGATTATAAAAGTGACAGGTGGATGCTAGATTACTAGACAAGATCCCCCACCCCCCCAAAGAATTCTTTTTAGCCTGAGAATATTGTATATATCGTAAAGCAAAATTACTACATGTAGAATCCTGAGAAGTGATTAAAAGTCATCTCAATATTTATTGTCTTAATATTTATTGTCATGTTAAATTGACTAGATGTTTTAAATTATTCTTAAAATATCTTTAGTCTTTGACTTCCATTTTAAAATACCTGCTCAACAAACAGTAATGACAGCAACGAAAACCCACATGAAAACAAGGATTTAAGGGAGAGAAGCAGCTTGGGCGTGGTGGCTCACGCCTGTAATGCTAGCACTCTGGGAGGCCAAGGTGGGCGGATTGCTCAAGGTAAGGAGTTCGAGACCAGCCTGAGCAAGAGTGAGACCCCGTCTCTACTAAAAATAGAAACAAATTAGCTAGACAAATAAAAATACATAGAAAAATTAGCTGAGCATGTTGGCACATGCCTGTAGTCCCAACTACTCGGAAGGCCGAGGCAGGATTGCTTGAGCCCAGGAGTTTGAGGTTGCTGTGAGCTAGGCTGATGCCATGGCACTCTAGCCTAGGCAACAGAGTGAGACTCTGTCTCAAAAAAAAAAGGGAGGGGGGAGAGAAGCAGGAGGTGTGGATAGAATTAGATTGTCAGGGGACAGGTTTTACTTGCCCTTAAAGTTTGTATAAATTAAAGCAAGGATTAAGTTTGAAGCCCACTGAAACTGTAATAGGCTTTGAGCAAGCTAGTAGAATTTAGCAGTATTTGTAATATTTTATCAATCAGCCAGTAAATAAGAGCACAATCTTCTATGTCTAACTTTTTGGACAGTGTTTTGTGGAGATATGGTAGGGCAAGATAAAAACAAACAGGATTCTAGCTCTCAGTCCTCCATTTTGTGGGGAGAAATTACACTCATTCAAGTAAAGTTATAACTAGTAGCGAGTGGGCAAATAACTGAATAGGATGGACTATAAATTGGTGACATTTGGGACCTGGAGGTTGCACATGATTGTGATAGGACTAGGTAGAGGAAGAGTGTTTCTTGTAGTAACAGCAGCACAAGGAAGAGCATGGATGGGGTTTGACTGAAATGTACTTCATAGGATCAAAGCCAGCTGAGCAGGTGTTGAGTATCCAGCTATTTTTATGTGAACTGTAATCTGTCATTCTGTGATCTTGCTGTTTGTAGTTTTGGAGCAGCAAATTCTGGGTGCTTGCCTTATTATTTGGGTGCTAATTTTATAGATTTCTTTTAAGATTCATCTGTTTGCCTTTTTCTCCTTTGAGCATCTCTTACACAGCTGTGTGGATGCTTAGGTGAAAGACTAATTCAAGAAGAAAAATCACTCATGAGACTGTTGTACTATCTGGTAAATAAAACTCAGAAGTAAATTTCTGTTAAACAGAATATCTATCTCAGAAGCAGTTCAGTTCAGTATATCTTAATATGTGCTACGTGCCTTGTTTGTAAATCTGTATTGTATATTTAGTCTACTTTTAATAAATTTCACTTAATGTTGACATTGTGATTGATTTGAAATATTATAAGAAAATCATCCAATAGTAAGTAAAAAAATGTGTGTATAAGACAGAATAATGTTCAGTTTTGCTAACTTAAAAAAGTCCATAATGGCCAGGTGTGGTGGCTCATGCCTGTAATCCCATCACTTTGGGAGGCTGAGGTGGGAGGATCACTTTAGGCCAGGAATTCAAGACTACCTTGGGCAACATTGTGAGATCCTACCTCTATAAAAAATAATAAAAAATTTAGCCAGACATGGTGGCATAGGTCTGTAGTCTCAGCTACTCAAGAGGCTGAGGCAGGAGGATTACTTGAGCGTGGGAGTTAGGGGTTACACTGAACCATGATAGTGCCATTGTACTACAACCTGAGCAATGGAGCCAGAGCCTGTCTCTTTAAGGGGGGAAAAAAAAGTCCATAATAATATAGCATCTTTCAGTCCAGACTGACAATTAAACTTTTAATTTTTTATACGTTGGTTATATTTAAGTCCTAACCCTTTCTGGAAAGTTGGAGGTAAATATTTGAATGGGAAGGAATATTAAGTGAATATATACATTGACCTTATAAGGAAGGCCTACAGGATTTGGAAGATGCCTATAAAGTACAGAGAAGTAATTGGTGTGGGAAATTTTGTAGCTTGATGCTTGATCTGTGGAACAGTTGCTTTTACAGAATTGAGAACTGCAGAGTACAATTAACTGTCATTAATTTCGTTGAATAGAAATATGTTCCATTTACTGTACAATCAGGAGCCAGGCTTGAATGAGTTTAAATAGATGAAATCTAAATTATACCGACAGTCCATTAAACAGTAGCAGAAAACCCGTAAAGAAAATGGATTCACTGTGATACCAGTTTATAATAAAATCATTTGCCAAGTAAGAATTATAACCCAGGCATTATGAATTCTCCTGTGTATTTCCAGTGAGCACTGCAAATTTGTTGCATCATTTATTGTAAAACCCAGGCTCCTAGTGTGTTGTTTTCTGAAAAGGGGAGCAAGCAGTGTTGCTTGAAATTTACTCTGCAGGATGTGACACCAGAAGATCAGACAAGCAATTTGTTTGTTGTCAGCCATACAGGCAGAGAAGAATTTTTATCCAACCTACCTGTCACTGATGATTTTTTCCTATAAATATGGGCATAGTGTTCCTAGAAGTGTTTGGACTCTTTCTGCATTGGTTTCCTAAGTGGTAACCAAATCTTTGAGTTCAGGATCTGTCAGCATTTCCGTTAGTAATCATCCTCTACTTAATAGGGATTTTAATAGCAGACATTTTGGGGGGGGTAGGAGTCATTGAATTGAGGGTCTGATTGTTACCTGCATTTTTAAGCTTTGGGAAGTGAGGTTCAGTGGAGCATCAAGGGACAGAAAAAGTGAGCAAGGATCTTGAAATTCTCTTCCTCCATGTCTCTAATGCCATAAACACTTTTCTTCAGTAGGTAGATGGCTGTCACTTAGATAACCTTTGTTCTCTTATGGCACATAAGATATACATAAACAGAAGTTATAAACTATAAGAGAGAGCCACATTATTTAACTGGAGTTTGGATGTTAAACTGGCTAGAATCATTTTCATGATAGGGATTCAATACAGATTATAAGGGGGGCTTTTAGAGGAGCATGTTTTAGAATAAAATATGGAGATGTGAGTACTTAAAATGTTCTTTGCTTGGATAATGTTAAGTATCAAACCATGGCTAATATTTAGCATATCGTTATAGCTAATAAGATTTCTGCTGCTGGCAGGATAGTCTTGCTTTTTCTTGTTTTACAGAGTTCTCAAGTCCCTGTAGCATATGACTGCTTTGGGAAGAGGGGAGGATGTTCGTGCTACAGCACTTATATTGAAACATCAACATCCTTTCTTAAAGTTGGAAAGATAATTCGTACTGGTCTTTATCTGGGAATTTAAACAAAATCCCTTTTTTAGTTTGTTATGACCTGCTCCCTGTCCCTCAACTTGCTTTTATTTTCCCCTCATAATGTAATTTTCCCTGTTAGCAGTGAGGATAAAGACAAATGTTTGCTAGAAGTATATTGTGTCCTGTATTCAGACAAAAGCCCATGTAAGCTTTGTAGCACCACTTAGACATTTCAATACATAGCATTTAATTACTATGAAGTTTAAAAAAGAAGGGTTTATGTTACCTGAGATCTTTTTTCCACTGAGTTTAAAATCTTTAAGTTGATGCAGCCAATTTTGGTGCTAAGTTTATAGAGTCAAAACAGAGAATAAGGGTAAGGACTGGAAAGGTTCCTTTACTGATGTACTATTTTCCCAATTTGTGTTTCCCTTTTCCTTTTAAGTTCTTCACTATTACCAGACAATGTGAATATCCCCTCATAGGAAAAGAAATCTAGCAGAACACTACAAGTAGGCCACCTAGCAGTTGAGTTATTTTAAAAAGAAGTGTTAGGAAACAGCATTCATTTTGTTTATATTGATAGAACATAGCAACTTTCTTGCTAGGATCTCATAACTTCTTTTCTATTTTCATTGCATCTTCATTTATTCCTCATGTAATTTTGGAGTGTATACTATGTAGAATAGTACATTGTTCATTGTTTATAGAGGTGAGGAATGGTGATAGGTTTGGCTGTTTTACAGATGGGGAAACTAGAGATGGGAGGGTTTTTTGGAGGCCATGTAGTATGTCTGTGCCCCCCCGTTAGAATTTGGGTATCAGGATTTCAGTGTCATTTCTACCATGCACACACATGTACACATACACTCTTTTTGTGTTTTGCACATTGGGCAGACACCCATATTTAAATAGAGGGATACTTAGGACTTTTTATTCTGTAATATCCGACCAAGCCACTGTTACCTCTGATGTTGAGGGTGGAAGGATCCTGTGTAAGAGGAATGGAAAGCAGAAAAGCAAAGCAGTCCTGAGGGTCAATTTCCCATGTTCACCACTGTGCCACCCTGCTTGGTCTCTGAGAAATCTCTTTGTGAGAAAGTCTTTGTTCATATGTGCTTTTTGCAAGAGGCGGTTTTCTATTGGAAATTGTATTAGAGTGGCACTTCCATGCATTGCAAAAGGATGAGAAGGTATTTCAAAGATTAATAGGTAGAAAAGGCATTGATGGAAAGGGAAATTCTTTACAAGACAGAGCAGTGGCTGAGTATTGCCTGCATATTGTGACCACAGCTTTAATGCTGGGGCTCACAGCACTGCTTGCTAAATTAGTGGGTGAAGTAAGTGTCCACTCTGCTCTGTAGGAGGCTGTCAGGAAAGATGCTGACAGGTTCTTTGTGTTTCATAATGACCAACTGCCTGATGCTTCAGGCTGTGATTTTTACCCTTGAGAGGAACCTGTTCTTGCTCTATTTACATAAACCTACTGATTTGCTGAGGGTTGAAAAAGAAGAGAGGGCTTTCTTTGCCCTGAGAATCTGCCTTAGCGTCTTGGCTGACTTCCTTCCCTAGTTTAGCAAATGCTCTGTTGTTTACAGATGGAACAATAGATACTTGGATGCAAAGCTATGTTGAGGTTGTGAGAAACAGCCAGAAACACCCCTGTTCAGTATCATTGCCCAAATTATGGATTTTGTTGCTCTCTGTTCACAAGGATTTGAGGTCACTTAATCATGTGATCCATTCCCAGGCAGAGGCTAGGTGTCAGAGAATAAGTCTCAACCTAGACCCATGGTTTCATTTCTAGACATCCCAAGTAAAGAAAAAATTAGTTATCATGTGTTATTTGGAATAATTGAAATTGATGGTAATAGCCTCACTCATTTTTCTGGCCCATTACAGCCATGCTGATTTTAAGATTTAAAAAAAAATATATATATATATATATATATATATGTATTTGCCCTGCAGCAACCGTTTGCTCAATCTGGTAAATATGTGTTTTCATATGGGTAATTTTGAAACTGTGCATTATGCATTTAATGGATTACATCAGCTTAGCTCATTTCTTTCAGAACTCCTAGCTTTCTAATAAAAAAGAGCTCTTTTTTTTTTAAAAAAGGTGTTACAGTTCTTGTATTGGCTGTGGGGATTTTCAGGTTGAGAGTCATTGATCCAACTGACTAAAACCAATTTTATAGCCAGCTCCAGACAATCTGTGCATCCATAAATTATATGAAAATCTTGCCAAATCATTTTGGCTTTAAAAGATTACTGGGCATATCTTCCAACTGAGATTTTAACATTGCTCTTGACTTATATTCTTATCTTTTCCTTTCCAAATAGACCATTTTATTTTTGTGCTAACTGTAAACATTTATGTAAATTATTTTCTTAAATAGCTACTTGATTAATGAAACAAGGAGGAAATACATCTTATGTGAGTATTTGGCTTTAATTTAACTTTGTTATGAATATTTTTTTTTCTGAGATGGAAGTCTCACTATGTTGCCCAGGCTGGTCTTGAACTCTTGGGGTCAAGCAGTCTTCCTGCTTCAGCCTCCGAAGTAGCTGGGATTACAGGTGTGTGCCACCACACTCAGCTTTGAATATCATTTAAGAGTAATAAAAAGTAAAATTTTTTTCTGTGAGACTTGAACTTTTAAAAATTCTAAATTTCTTAGAATGTATTCTCTTTTTGTTGGGTCATCTTAATTTTTGTGGAAGGGCTATAAAGATAAGTTTGACTCCACAATAATTTTTTATGCTTTTATTTTAAAAATGAATTAGATAAATCAGGGCAAAACAATATTTTCTCCCCATTCCTATGGCAAGTTAGACATGGTGTGAAAAATTTTTAGTTCATATTACTCCTGATCTTAGCCATTCTGTGTTTTCTAACTATTTATGTAAAATAAACTCCAAGTTTTGTCACTTAATTTTGCAGTGAGCTTATCTGCCTTTTTCATATGAGTTTCAAAATACCGATAGAGATCACCTGATAGCTGTTTTGCTGATTACTAGCCTTGTGTATTGGACTGTCACATAGGAATTTGTAGTTTTAGATCATTTGAGTTGCTGTGGTAACTTTTTTAAACAAACAGAGATGGCTTTTAATCTAGTAATAAGTCATTAAAAAGTAATTGTGGTAATTCCATATGTCAGGTTTGAGGATGTCTCTCATACCGGCTTATTTCTCATAGCAACATTCTTCAGGCCATGTATGAGAGACAGCCTCCAATAAGACCGCTGCTGAGAAGAAACAGATGTCAGTGGCTGCCCTTGACATACCAGAATGTTTCTTTCCTTCCTTCTCAAACAGAGCTACACCCTGGTGTATTTACAAGCAATCATTTTCCTGAATGTAACTATAGGTTACATAGGTTCTCTTTCCTTTTCTGGAAAGCTTTTTAAATATACAAGTTAATAGTTGTGTTACTTCTCAGAGTAAGAGGGTTTGCAATAAAAACAATTCAGTGCAACCTCTATGGAAAACGGTATGGAGATTCCTCAAAGAACTAAAAGTAGACCTACCATTTGATCCAGCAGTCCCACTACTGGGTATTTACCCAAAGGAAAAAAAGTTATTTTTATCAAAACAACATTAGCATGAGAATGTTTATTGTAGCACAATTCAGGTTGAGTAAGATGAGTAAATAACTGATATCCAGAAATTTGAAATACTGACAAATGGGTACAACATTTAGTTTCTTAATTAAGAAATTAAGAACTTTGAGTTGTTACAAAATTGTGTAAATTGGAGCTGCAGTTTTTATTTAGGGAATCAAGTTTCTTCTGTTTTTACTTGAATACCAAGTTAGGCGTACAAAAGAATTATCTACTGTGGTCGGAAGAATTCTCTTGCTTGTTCCTTAGGATGGTTAGCATGTTAAATTGATATTGCCTAAATGTTGAAGCAGAGTTGTTCAGCATCTGGGACCCTGGACTAAGATAGAAAGCTCAGTCAGCAGTTCATTCCTCAGCTACTATTTTGCATGGATTCAGGGATTGAATCTCTGTTGAGTTTGCCTCTGAGTAGAGAAATCATTTGGGGAATTCTGAAAGCCCTAAGTAGTTGGCATTTAGATTTCTTCTTTTTCTGGCGTGACTTTTGGGTAGAGATCCTGATGTCCTGAAGAAAGTTTCTTGGAAGAATGTGCCCTTTAGTGAGGGCTGGCTTCATGATCTGCCTCTTAGTGGGTCTGCTAGTGCTTTACTACTCCTGTGCTCTTTCTTGGCTGTTAACATGTATGACGATCGATGCAGTAGAGGAACTTGCCTATGTTGTCAAGCACCTAAGTTATCCTAACACATACTCATTCTGAAGGGTAAAGAGAAGAGATAAAATGAATGGCATTTTAAATATGGCGTTATGGTTACTGTCCCTAGAAGATTTGATTGACTGTAGATACCTTTCTTTCTCAGTAAATAATACATAGATTTTCCTGTCTTAAACTTTATGATGATCTTGAGTTGTAATGTGGAGGGGGTTTATCTTTCTTTTTAACCACTGCTTTCCTTAAAATCATTGCTTTTTTAAAAAATAATGTCTCAACGTACTGTTTTATAAAGCAACCTTTTAGACTTAGCTACTGAGAACATCAGAAATAATTACCCAACCACTGCCATGTCAAATGTAATTTAAGAAAGCTCTCTTCTTCCCTGAAGAAAATGTAATTTGATTTACTTCATTCCATCTGATTGGTTGCCTTGTTTTTCTTTGCAATTAGGAAATAAAATATGTTTAGGTTAAAATAGTAAGTTATCCATAAGAGATTAGATTAGTTTTCTTTCTCTTTCTTGCTTTAGATGAAAAGATCATTGTAATAACATTCAAGCTAGTCTTCTTTGCATATTTCATTTATTTCCTCACAAAATATTTATTAAAAATAAAGTAGCACTTGGCAAAGCCATTTCTCTTGGTGAAGACATGGAAACATCTATCTGAATAAGATATTCAAGATTTTGTGTGATCTTGAACAAGTAATTTCTTTTATCTAAATGTCATCTGAATATTGATAATCCTGTGGGATCCTTCCCTCCTCCTCCAGGGACTTTGAAGAAAATACTTTAGGCTGTATCAGGTCCTTTAAATTATTAGAAAAGTGGTCAAAAAGAAGGTCTGTTTTCCTTTAGTTTAAAGTTATTTGTAATTTAATATCACCTTCAAAAAGAAGTTTACTATAAAAAGTATGTTCCTTGTTGTTTGTTTATTTATGCAGTGGCTTTATAGGCCCTGTCTTTGTTCCCTTAAAGGTAAATGCCATTGTTTTAAAATTTCTTTTTCTTTTAAAGACTGTGTGTATATCGAGAGTCGGAGGCCAAACACACCGTATTTCATCTGTAGCATTCAAGACTTCAAACTGGTAAGCATTTTTTAATGTGCCGTTCATTCTGCTGTGTGCCTTGCCCTTTCCAGTTCCAGCGGCTGGTGTATGCCTCTCCATCGCTATTGGTGTGCTCATCAGTTGACCTTCTGAGTGCCAACTGCTCTGTGGCCTGGGCATTGAAATAAGGCAGTTACTAGTTTCATCTTTTCAGTTTCATAGCACTTACTGTTATAATGCTCATATTGTAAACAATGTTTCTGAAATTTTTGTCCCTTTAGTAGCTGTTTTGACAATTTCAGACATTCCCCTGAGTTTCTGAAGTAGTATGTTTTTTTCTTAGCCATTGTTAAGAGCTTGAAGTAAAAATAAATTTAGAAATTGTTGATGAGTAGGAAAAATTGTATAAATGGGCCAGACAGTAGTTTCCGGTGGAGAACTGTAGTTTCCTCCAATATTTTGGTGGGTATGGAGTGCATCTCGAACTGGTTTTTGGGCCCCGCCAGGGATAGAGGTTAAGAGAAGGAAGTCTGGCTTGGGCATGATATAGGTACTATAGTTCCTTTGCAATTTTAGTATATGTACTGCTGAAGTGAGCACATAGCTACTGTACTTTCTCATTAAAAACTTTTCCTGAGTACATAAGTATTGATATTGCCCATTATGAAATCTCTTGATTTTAGACTAGTGGTTCCCACACTTTAGGCTTTGGATCCCTGGGTGTCTGTAGAGTTGCAAAGGGCTGTAAATAAACATTCTCAGTGTTATATAAATAAATTCACCTCACACATATCTGTACAACTGTTTTTCAGATGTATTAACATGCTGTTATGATTTTAAAAATTCACTTGTATAAGAGCACAGATAAGAATCACTGTTTTTTATGTGTTTTCCTCAAACAATGATATGTGAAATACTAACAAAGTAGTATCGTTTGGGAATCTTTTGAACCATTTTGATCTTAAAAAGGGATCCTTGTACTTGAAGATTGTGAACCACTGTCTATACTCTTAGTAGCTGGGTAGAGATGTATATCAGTATCTGTGAATGCTCTTATTTCGAAACCTTTTTGTAACTTGACGATGTTTGTGTTCTGACATTAATTATATGTGATAGTTCAATCTAAAGAAATGTAGTGGGAAAAGATCTTTAACTCTGCATCTCCTTTGTTTCTTTTTATCATTTTTAATGGCTCCAAACATTACATTAGAATATTCTGATATAGCTGGTTTAAAAAAATTGCATGTCATTTTCCTTTATTAAAAAGTTGTAGTTATTGCATGTTTACTATTTTAAAAGAAAGTCAAGTGTACAATTTACTTCTAAGATTTATTTATTCTTGGTAGGTTGCTTTTACTTCCTTAATTGCTTTGCAAGGTGGCCTTGCAGTTTTAATCTTGTAAATCAAATGCTTTCTATTCAGTTTTTATGTCGATATGAGTTTTTACCATTTTTAGAGTTGTTTGCTATTTATTATATCTTTCCTTCTAAAGAATTTTTTTTAATAGATACTGCACTGACACCTGAAATGTGGACAGTGGCCTTGTTTCCAGAAGAATTTTATTTTGGTAGTGGATGCTGCTACTGCTCTTTCCCTGCTTATTGTCTTTCTGTGTGATTATTTTACTATTTGGTTTGGTAAAAATAACAGTACACCATGGAAAATATACAGCTATGAAATAAAATTACAAAGATTTTTCTTTTACCTATTAGATCCTGAACCCCTTTTGTACAATTTTTACACATTAGCAGGTGCCTTCATGTTTGAACAGTGTCTCTTATGAAATGCTGATTACAATGTGATAGTTGCTGTTCTGGGCAGAGGTTCCTGCTGAGTTACAGTAATTGCTCGGGGTATTAACAGCAATAAAAGCTGAAGCTTCTGTTGTCAGTATTGGTCTAGTGTAGCACATTAAAGCTGTCTGCAAAAACAATGTGGGAAGTAGGGTGCAATATGTTTAGATATGTTTTTCTAAATCACACACTTCCATTTCTCATGTTTTTGTTTGAGGTTCTGTATTTAGCACATCCTGATAGTTGTATGAGAACAATAGAGATAATGAAATATTTGCTCCTGGAAGAAATGTAGTTATTCCCACTTTCTTCTTTTCCTGGTCTCTATACTTACTAAAAGATAACCAAATAGATGAAAATAATCAAAATGTTTTTTCCCTCCAGTTTACCTAAGCTGTGAGGGGAAAAGATGAGCGGAAGGCAATACGCTTTGGTTCTCTGCAAGTAAAAGAAGAAATTGCATTTGGTTTTGCCCACAACAGATAACATGGCAAGTGGAGCAATGAAAAAAAAAAACAACAAAAACCCAATAGCTTTGAAATGTTGAGTAATTATGTATTTTATCTTTTTAGCTATCATAAAATAAAAAATTTGTTTGGGTTGTAACAGAGAGATGTGTTTGTACCATAAGAGAATTAAGCACTTTACCATGGTGGATTCTTGAGTATAAGATATATTTGGGGGCTAAAAATCACTGGACAGATGCCTTTTATGGTACCTATTAGGTATGATTACCATATTAAAGGCAGCAAAAGTTAATGAGTTGAGAACTGGGGATGAGGAGACATTTACCAACAGTCACCAAGACCAGCATAATGTCAATATTGAACTGAGGATCCCTGGGTAAAATTTTGTGACCTATTATAGCTCTATATGAGAGAAGAGGTGTCTTTGTATTTTATGTGGGGACCTGGGTTGTCTTCTAGTGTCTGCTGCTACATTCCTCTAGAATCTGGGTTTGTGGTATAGAACATAGCTGCTTCTATGTCCTGGTCTGTGTCTGCTATCCCACCAAACTATTCAACAGTCTGCCCTTTCGCTCTCAAAAATGTCCAGGTTTACATGATATGTCATCTTGCTTATCCATGGCCTCTGTTTTAATAATATATAACAATCAAAACACATATGGACCCCACCATCCTACCCTGGTAGATAAATTTAGAACTCACACTTTCACAGAGGTAGGTGAAGGTTATGCTAGTACAAAGTAATTAAGTTCCTAATTGAGCTGAGGTTTTTGAAGGTAACATTTTCAAGGGAGGTGAATTATGTGTTCTATTAGGAAGCATTCATTCTCTTAGGAAGTATTCATTTGATTGAGCTTATTTATAATGTGGGAGATCGAGTTTTGTTTGAATACATTGGCCAAAGTATCTATGGAAAAAGTAGTCAAAAGCAGGGGCTCAGAAGAGAGGTAATGTGGAATGATGGACAGCATATTCTTAGAAGGAGGAGAAAGAAGGATCATCAGTTAAATAAGGTAGCTTTGCACCATAGGTTTCTGAACTAAATAGTAAAATAGCTGGCAAAATATTTATTTAGCTCTTTGAAAAAATAGTAATATGGCGGCTGGGCGCTGTGGCTCACGCCTGTAATCCTAGCACTCTGGGAGGCCGAGGCAGGAGGATCACTCAAGGTCAGGAGTTTGAAACCAGCCTGAGCAAGAGCGAGACCCCGTCTCTACTATAAATAGAAAGAAATTAATTGGCCAACTAAAAAAATATATAGAAAAAATGAGCTGGGCATGGTGGCACATGCCTGTAGTCCCAGCTACTTGGGAGGCTGAGGCAAAGGATTGCTTGAGCCCAGGAGTTTGAGGTTGCTGTGAGCTAGGCTGACGCCACGGCATTCTACCCTGGGCAAAGAGTTAGACTCTGTCTCAAAAAAAATAAAACATACACACACATATATATATATATATATATAGTAATATGGAATGGCAATCTATGATCCTTATGGCCAGGCATAAAAAGATGGATTGAACCAAATTTCTTTTTTAGAATTTAGAGTTGGGAAACTGAGTGACTGAAGGCAGTTAGCAGAGGGGCAAAGCTGGAAGGAAAAATCAAGAATTGCCTTAATGTAGAGAATGAGGTTGGGGCAGGCATAGGCAAGCTGACGTGCTAGGGTAGGAAATCAGGAAAGGCAGCGGACTGGTGTAGCTGTGGGGAGAGCAGCAGACCCAGAGGAAGTGAGAGTGCCCTAGCTGTGTGTTCTCTACCCTTGTGAGGCCTGCGCTGATGCTCCTCCCGCTGTTTTTTCCTCTGAGTTAAAGGCATTTTTACTTGGGCTAGCTTGAGTGGATCTCAGTAATTGCACCTGAAAGGACCTAGTATAACAAATTCAATCCTTTCTTCTGCTGCCCTCCTATGGCTTTTATAGGTCACCGTGTGACTTAGTTTGCTTTGAGGGTTTTGTTCCTGAATGAGTCAGTGTCACAAAGGAGCATTATATTACAGAGTGCAATTAGGAGTGTTTTGGGCTATAAACAATGCCTCCTACAGGCATTTATTGAAAGCCTACTTTGTGTTCTTTGGTGAACCCAGTACCATAAAGAGGAATGAAGAAGTGTAAAATATTTTTCCTTCCCTCAGTGATCTTAGATTCTAATTGCAGAGACAACTTGTGGCATTAGATGTCGGTCTTCCATGGAGAACATTCTGAATAGGATCGATGAGGAGAAAGCCATTCACTTTTTGTTCTAAAAGAAAGATTCTTTTACTAAAAACAATAACATTTCATTTTTTTATAGAAACCCAGGCATTAAGAAGCGTAATAGAGATAATTTGCTATCTAAAAATAATCATGGACTCTGAGAATGCTAACAAGATCACTGAGATATTAGTAAATTTCATTCAGTATAACACCAAGGAGTTCCTTGTAGTAGTTCTTACCTAATTTTTTATTTACAGATCAGTAATTGAAGCCATTCCTTTAATATTCTACATGGAAATTCTTTGTGGATTCCTGAGCTGCTGTCATTCATATGATAGAAGAAAACATGCTTTTGGTTTCCTAGATTTATAACTGTAGATGTTTCAGCTGTTACTTTTATACCCAGTGAGTTTCCAGGTAGTATATGTAGCTATTGTGAGTACCATTTTGGGTTAATATCATTGATTCAGTTTGGTTCCTTAATTGTTTTTTTAAAACTGGGAAAATTGTCCTTAAAATTAAATCTGGTATAGAGATTCCTTGGATCTGGGGATATGTCATTAGGGTTGTTATGTTGCTTCCAGTTGACTATTAGTTGGGCTTCATGTATTGTTACCACTTTGCATGGATAAGAATGCTATTCTATCATTTATGCCCCTAACAGCATACATTCTAAGTGCTGGTTGTGAATGTGGAATAGCTAAGGCTGCATACCACTAGTTACCTTGGAGAAGGCGCATCTCCATTACTGCTGTAAATGTGGAGGCCAAATTATTCATGACTTAACACCATATCCCTCTCATCGTTTCATTGCCAAGTGTGAGCAGCTGGAAGAAAAACATTTGGAATTTCTCTCTGATCTCTGGTCTGTACTCATAACCCTACTTCAAAAATGATTGCTACCCATCAACCTTTATTTATGCCTTCCCCGACAGCACAGCAGAAGAGAAGGCTGCAGAGAAATTAACTTCTGCTTAGGTTCTACTTACCATTGAAGTTTTCCCCCCTCCACCAAATTTGGTTTCTTAGAAGTGGATTAAAAGCAACAAGAAGCTTTTTCCTTCTTTATAATGAAAACTTATTGAAGATGAGTAATTATATCTTCTTGTTTTTTTGTGAGAAACATAGGTGATGCTGGGAGATACAATCATGAAGAGACTTCATTAACATGCACTCTTTGTGCATGTATTCATGTGTACACACAATGACTTAATTATCAAATTTATGCTTATACACCGAAATTTTTTAATCCCAGCTTGGCTATTGTGACCACTTAACACAGAATGTATGGTGTATGGACATTCAGGAAGTTGGCATTCATTTAGTAGTAGGTAAATCTTGTACTAGAGCCCTTTTTTTTGTGGGAGGTGGGCAGGAAATCCATGTAATTTGAACATGGCTATTTAGAATATGGGATATGTTATTCTGGGATTTAGATGAGGGGTGGTAGATTGCACAAGTTGAGAGCTTGTACTTTTTTCAAGTTGTCTGGGTTTGCATTGTCAGTTTATCAGTTGCTATTTGTCATGATGTTGGGCAAGACACTTAGCCCTCTTAACTTTTCTTTGTTTACCTGTGAAGTTGGGATATAAAGCACCTAGATTAAAAGGTCAAGCCAATAAAGTGTCTACTGCCCTATAGAGTGACAGTGATCGTGATATTATTTAGTTGGCATGCTAGGTTTATGCTTTGTGAGGACAGACATGATGTCTGTTTTGTTCAGTGCTGTATACTGTATGCTTAGCACATTGCCTGGCTGTAATGTCCACAGTAAATATATATTGAATATTGAGTGAAATAATATTTCAGTGGAAAAAATTCACTGGATTTGTTTTTTAAAAACCTTAATATTAGTTTGATATGTTGTATGCATTAACTACAAACTAACTTGCCTATTAAGCCAGGGAAGTGTGCTCACTTATGTTTGGTTAGACTGCAGTATGTATTGAAATAAGGAGTTTAAATGAATGTAGCCAAAGTCATAACGTTTTTTAGGCATTGTTGTATTCTGTTTTGAATTTTCTATATGACTGACTTTTATTAAAGATAAATGAGGGCTTAGTATATATATGAACATCCCAGAAAAGGGCAACTGTTATGAAAAATGCCTTATGGTATGATTTGTTTCTACATGAAACAGCGATTGTTTTTAGCAGTCCCTCAAGTTAGGCCTGCAGAATTGAGTATTTCTTTCTATAGTTCCTTTTTCTCTTTACTCTCTTGGTTTATGCCCTATAAAAAGGTCAGTACCACCTAATTATACCTTTGTAACTTGTGTGGAGTATTGGATAATGAAGTAAAAACCTTAAAATTTGTTACAAAGTGGTTTCAGTATATAGCTATCATATACAAGGACTAAATGGCCTTTTCACATATAAATTTGAAATTTATAATTTCATTTAATCCTTTAAGAGGCAAGAGGTAGGATGAAATTCCTTAGCCCTGAGGTTGATAGACACAGAGGGTTGTTGTTGGATATGTATACCCAACTCCCCTGCCTCCAAATTACGGAGCAATGATGTTGAAGATTTTTTTTTTTGAGCTACCACATCCTTTGTGCATGCTGTGGATGTCAACTTTATGAACAGACTGAGTAGTATTCACATAAGTAGAAGTCAAAGTGAAGCCTTGGGAATAAATAATCTCCAAGCATCTTATTGGCCCCATTTACTTGGCTTCTCACCGGTCTATTTTTACTCATGGCTGACAGTCAAGGTAGACCACTTGGGATTTTAAGTTTTAATTGTTCATGATTGCTGTGAGGTCGGATAGTTCATTTTCTTCTAATTTAATTGGGCTTTAAGACTCTATTTAAGGAACCATTGAAAAAGTTTTGTTTAATTGTATGCATTTCTATAAAATATTTATCTAAAAATGTCCTTTACTAAACTTGTTATCTATATGTGAAATTTTTTCAGTGCAGAAAACTCTAGGTATTCTGATCTTTTTTTTAAGGAGCTTAAGAAAGTTTGAGGCAATCTGATATTTGCAGAGATCTGCTGTGCAAGAATATTGGTAAAGTCTTGTTGTTCAAACTTGATTCTTTAGAACTGGAAAATTGTAATTCATATGTATATGTAGATATTTATATTAAGAATCAACTCAGTAGTCCAAGGAAAAGCTATTAGAAGTACTGAAAAAATATTAGGGAAACTGAAATAATATTGACTCTGATTTTGTATGTAAGAACAATGATATGCTTTGAAAAAAATGCCTTTTTAAAATGCTTACATTGTTTTAATAATTACTTGAACTATTTATATATTTAAAATAATGCCAAGTGCTTAGAAATGGTTTCCTAGGTTTTGTTTTTTTGTTTTTTAATTTAAAACTGTTAATTTGAATTAATAAGCATTTGAGTGGTCTGGTTAATTTAGTTCCCAGTGGTAAGAGATTAACCAGAAATCCATTTTTATTTTGATGCTTATGGCAAAAGTATTGAATATACTGTGCATTCAAGAGCTCAATTGGATCTTCGATTCAGAATTTGCAGTGCTGGTAGGGCAAGGAGAAAGGTGTGTAGTGAGAAGGTTATGGCTATTAACACTTGATATCTATATCAGGTGAGTGATCACTGAGTCCTTGGGTATCAGAGACTGACTGCACAGAAAGTGTACTGTGTAGAGCCCAGGATGTACTCTGGATGGTAATCTTTTGAGAAAGAAAAGAAAAGAAAATGATCACGAGAAGAACATTCCTATTATTAGCTTATTTTCCTATTTTCCTGGTATTTGTCTTTTAAAAGAGATCTTCAAAAATAAGTAGGAAGTATATTAAAATCTTGGTTTACTAAAAATTGTTAGACAGTGATTCTTTTCTTCTGAAAGGGAATTATATGTAACAGGGCACTCTAATAATGATTTAATATTAAAAAGTTTATCTGTAATTTTAAAACAATTTTAAGAACAGAGGTTCTTATATAAGTATTTCTATTTTGTGGATTTTTTTTAGTTCATTAAAAACTACATGAAATTGGATTGGTTAGTTTTTAAAAAATGTTATGTGCTCTCTAAAATATTTGAAAGGGAACATATTCGAACTATTATTTGAGGCATCTTTTTTGGTACTTGTAAGGACTGTGCTGGCTTTCAGAAGTTGCTCTCCAATCTTTTTTTGTTGGTTTTAAATGTTTTCAAAGTTAATTTTTAAAAAAGCCATATATACTAAACTGGTTTTGCCTATAAAAAGAAAGAATGTCTCTCTTGAACTTTATGCTTTGTGCCTGTTCATTATACTTACCTAGTGGGCATTTTGAAAAAATTATACTTTTTTGAATGCTGTCTTTTTTTCCTCTGTTTTTAGGCCTTTGTCTGTTTTCCTTGCCTTCACCTTTACAAAATTAAACTTGAACTTTGAGAAAATGGCAGGGTCTTTCTCTGGCCACCCTAATGCCTTGACTATTTCCTTACTGAGTATGTGTCTTATGTCTCTGGCATCTCTCATTAGAAACTCTTCTGAAAGCTCAGTTTGTCCACTTGTGGTTCATTTTACTGTTGTGTTTATATGACACCATTGAGTTTTTGTTGTTATAAGCAAAGCATGCCAATGTTAACTGTGCTTTGGCACTGTGTCATATCTTAACTTGGTTATTTTGAGGGGCACACACCATACTGCTTTATGACAGGACTCAGATGAAAGTGTGGAGCCAGGAGGGTTATGTGTTTGCTAAAACTGAAATAAGGAAACAGCTTTGATTAATGCAGAAACGTTAACTTTGGTGGTAGAACAAATTTTCTGAGTTCAGAGGCCATCTGCTAAAGGATTTTTGCAGATACCTGTTTGTGTGCTGAGTGCCCCTAATAACCAGGGTATGAAGAGGCATTGGGCATGTTAACTTAAAACTGTTTTCTTTTTTAGGTCCACAACTCCCAGGCCTGTTGCAGATCTCCAACTCCTGCTTTGTGTGACCCCCCAGCATGCTCTCTGCCGGTGGCATCACAGCCACCACAACATCTTTCTGAAGCCGGGAGAGGGCCTGTAGGGGTAAGGAGAATCCCGTTTTTAAAAGCTATCAGTATTTTATATCCCATAGGGTATAAAATAGGAATATTACCTCCCTCCCCAGAGCCCCTTTAAAAATGTGCTGTATTATATGTGTTTTTAAAGGAGTAACAAGTACATGCACAGAGGAAGCCAAATACGGGACTTGCCTTACCCCTCTAGGACAGTTCCAGAAGTTAGCGGGGTTTGGTGGAAGGGTATTTTGGCACCAGCAGAGAGCATGCTGGGCTGCTGCAAGGAGCAGGAGCTGGCAATCAGCAGCGAGTATGGATGTTGGCAACTGAAATGGGGATTAAAGGGGGTAAGTTTGAGTCCAATTGTGGAATGTGCATTTCCCCAGGCTCATTGGGACTCGTGGCCCACCAATCTAAACTATTTTGGTTGCTGTCCTCTCAGGTGATGTTTTGTAGAATATTGCTCAGAAATAGTGAGGCTTTTCTGCAACACTAGATATAGAATAAGCACTTCAAAAGGCTTGGGTTAGGGTGTAGCTATACTTTTCACAGCTCTATCCTGGTGATTCCTCTGTTACCTGGTGGTGATGTGGGATGTCTGAGAGGCAGCAGGTTGAAGTTACTGTAGTGCTTTACCCCTTAGAACACAGGGGCCCTGTGTTGATGATCTATGAGAGTTATTTCTGTGTAGCATATCTCCCCCTTTCTGAAAGTACATGTTTGTCTTCCTTTTCCTTCCTTTAGGAGTATAATGGTAACATTTTCTGAAAGATAGGTATTTTTGTTCTGAATGACTACTAGGTACCCAAGACTTCTGTTAGTCACTAAGGAAGTGTAATTTTAGTTACTAAAATCAGTGTAAAGAAGTGATTGTGGGGCTCCAATTCATACTGAATTAGGAAATAATACAAGAGAATAGTTCTCTCTCTTACACACACACAATAAAGATGCTGTCAATATATGATGAATTGTTCAGTTGCAGTGTAAAATATTAATAACTTGGGACTAGGAAAAGAGAGTGCTCCAAATGGGCTGTAGCACTCAGGGAAGTTCTGTGAAGGTAGCTAAGTTTTGAGGAACTGGGTATGTTTTTGACATATCAGTAAGGTATGCATAGACAGAGTGGAGGAGCCTTTCCTAGGTGTACTTGTCAACCTACTCCATAAGCAACATAGGCAATGAGCCTGGCGAGTCTGGGAGTCGTGAGAAGATGACCCACAGGACATCACTGAAGAGTACAGGTTAGTGGGTTTCGGGAGGCAGAGGTGGAGATATACAATGGGACCAGATCATAAATGACCTTCAAGATTAGATTAGTTAAGATTTTATGTGATAGGCAGTAGAAGGCTTTTGCAGGCTGTTTTATTCCAGGCAAGCCAACTTGCAAACCACTGCTAAAGAAGATTGGGTAGCAGTGTGCAAAGTGCGATGGGGGAAAGATGGTGAAAGTTTCAGTTAGGAGGTTAGGGCTGTCATTCATGGGTTAGATGAAAAGGACTGATGGGATATTAGTAATTGTAACAAAATCAGGAGTAACTGTCACAATAACAATAGGATATTTATATAGTTGCTTGAGTAATTACTAAATAATTAGACCAAAAAAGGGTTCACATTATGGAAGCCTTGGAATTCTTGAAATAATAGCCTTTCACAGTGGAAGGTAGAACCCAATGTAGTGGATAAAAGCCTGGTGTTAATCCCTAGAGAGATATATGGACATCCTAAGGAAGAAATCAGTAGACTTCCAATTTGACTACCTACTTATAAAGCTTCAGCCTTTACCAGTTACTATCGTGTTTCTATATGTAGCCAAGAAATGGGTTTTATCTTTCAGGCTGATATTTTCTTGTTTTATTCTCTAATCAATGTGGATGTCATTGTTAGCCTGTTTTATTTACCACCATAGTCACTAACCAGGATCTTCTGAATGGATTATAAATTTTGCCCATAATAACATTGATTTTTGGTAAACTTTTTATATCGGAATTAGTTGATGACTAGTATTTATTTTTTTGGCAATAAAAGTATTTGTTTCCACCAAGGATTTAAATAAGTTCATGATTGGTGGAGCACTCAGATGCATTATATGTAGGTTTGAGGAGATTTTGTAGTAAGATGATAAATCTTCTTTGAGTCAAGATGATGCTGCATAAAGCTAACTGTATTGATTGTTCTTAATGATGCTTCATGCTGCCAAAGTCATTTGAGCTGGATCTGAATTGAATCCAGTTGGCAAAACTCACCCCCATGTGTGGAGCTCTCATAAATTCTGCAGGCACACAGATCTAATACAGTGTAATGAGAGAGCTGCTGGGAGAAAAAATTGATTACAGGGTTGCAGACAATATCATTAACATTTCTTGCCATGATACACCAGATGTCTTCCCTAATAGACTATTTTTGTTAATTTAGTTTTTATAGGATAGCATTGATTGCATCATAATTTAACCTTTTTTGCATATTCAGGTATATGTGATATGTGTTTCTATGGTAATGAGGGAATAAACTCATCAGATTTAATTTTATAAATTTTTAACTTATCTGTTCATTTTTGTATTTGTGCTGGAGAGACAACATTTTTACTTATTACTGAGAATCTGTTAACTTGGATGTTTTTTAGCAAAAAGTACCGTGTTCACTGGTGGCAGCGCTGTGGGGGAGTAGTGGAGGAGGTAAGAAGGCAAAGATAACATTGCCAGATCCTCCCTAGACTGGTCAGAGAGGATTGTACCCCCAGATGATTTAAGTAGAAGCTACATGGCAGCATGAGGAAGTCTCTAGCCAAAGTAGAAAAGGTGCAACTTTTCAAGGGCACTTAAAATGCACGTTTATTTCCATTGTTATGGATGTGGCTGCGCAGGCCAGGGTTCTTGTTGCCTGCACCATCATCTTCCTGACTAGGAGATCAGGGGCTAGCTAGTAAGTTCTTAGTTATTTAGTGTTTTATTCTTTTAGCCATATCTTTTTGTTTGACCCCTGTTGAGTGGCCAACACACATAATTAAGGCAGTACTATAATAGTGGTTTGAGCTATTTTATTTCAGTTATCATTATTTTTTTTTACTGTTACTATTGTTTTTGGTACATTTTCCTTTAGGGAACTTTTTTACTCTTGACATGTTTCTTTGTAACACAGGACACGTTAATTAACCTTTTTAACCCTTAGTTTTACCACTTATGGATATAATGCTACTATCTATATCAAATGGTTGTTGCAAAAATTAAATAAAGTAATTAAATTCCTTAGCACAGTACTTAGCATATAACAAGCATACATTAAGCACTATCTGTTATCATGTAACACTTTTTATACAAATTCTGGTTTTAACTTAATTAGTTTTCTAGACATTCTTAATCTGAGGGCCATATGCCTCTGGTTGGCCTCTTTGAGTTTAAAAGGGTCTCTGAACTTCCTGAAATTGCAAAGTCTAATATGTATGTGCATTTTTCTAGAAAGAGGATCTATAAGTTTTGACTATGGAGGCTTATCAGTAGATTCCTAAGGTAATGAAAATAATTTTAAAATTAAGATTAAAAACTGCTGCTCTGGAAAGGTTCTGCAGTGGGTCATTTAAAACCTCACATCAGCTTGCTGTTTATTAAGGAAGTAAACTAACATTGCGCATTTACTTTGTGCCAAGGCACTATTTTCCTTTTCACATAGTGTAACCTATTTAATCTCCATGCATTCTGCGATGTTTATTTCATTTGCCAGACAAGAAAACTTTAGGTTCGCATTTGCATAAAAATCTTGCCTTTAGTGAGTGACCGGACTGAGGCTTACATCTGGGGAACTCACCCTAGCTTGGATCATCTTCCTTGTCCTCATTGGTTGACTTCTGTGATTCCTGGGCCATCCCTGCCGTGATGCCCACCTTCACTGCCACTTTACTAGAGAGTTTGAGCTAACATGTGGTTCATTCACTTGGAAGAGTAGATGGCTTCTGCTACTGAGAGTTATACAGGCTGGCCCTTATGCTGAATACATGGACAGTGGTATTAGTAGCACGGTGTGAGCAAACTTTGTTTTCCTGTTAGCAGCGGTGGTGGTTATATCTTTAGTGTCCTATTGTTTCAAAAAATGCATAGCCCACAGCTACTATGACTTCCCCTTTCATTCATCTTAATAGCATCTATATATATTTGAAAAATAGTTTGTAAATACTTGCTCTTTTGGTGATGGGGGAGGGATTCAGGTAAAACTTTGGATTTATTAATTTGGGCTTCACATATTTCTTGGAGTAAATCCACTCCACCATCTAGACAATTCTGCTTCAGTTACGGGGTAGGAAGCCAGTGCACACTGGCAGGATTCACTCTATGCAAGTCCATGTTTAGTAGCGGGCTGCTTAGGCCTGAAGCCTCGTCTCGTGTATCTTAGGTTGGTGTCTTTCCACTGCCCCATGCAACCTTCCTTGACCCATAAGATATATTTTTTAAATTGTTCATGCAGCACACCATTTACTGCCTAAAGGGCCCAAAATGCTTTGCTTAATATCTAGTTTAAGTGATTGTGACTACATGTCAAATCAGTGTTAAAACAGTATAATTATTTGCACAAGTAAGGAATTTATTGTTAAGTGTCATTTTTAACACTAGTACTTTTCATACTTGAGACTTTGGTATCATTTAATAATTAAAAATGAAAATGTGTTATGAAATACCATTTTAGAAGTGAAGCTGATTGTATTTATCTACTTGTTGCTTAGGGAGAACCCTAATCTGGTTTCTTGTACAGCTGTGCAAGAGTTTTTGAGGCTATATTGCTTTTGCTTACTGTGGCTTCCCCAGTTGATATTAAGTATGCCAAAAATAACCATTTAGAAAGATCATGAGAGAGTCTACCTTTTATATTGGGCTGTAATGAAAGGTGTTAAAATGACTGAAGTTTTAGAAGAATTGCTGATTAAAATGCTGGGATTAATCCAGCTAACCTAAATGAAGGGTGATTACTAGCTGTTGAATTTTAATGTAACAAATTGTAAAAGTTCTTAAAACACTCGATTGACCTATAATGCAAAGGCCATCTGATATCAGTGTCAGAGAACATAAACCCTTGCTTTCAGATCAATTCCTTTTACCTGGAGCAGTTTTTATGCCCTGCTTCGCCATAAATGCTACTTGTCAGATAATTTGGTCTTAAGGCTATCTTTTCATCATATTCATCTCCTTTTTTCCAAAAGGAGGCATCAAGCCACATTTTCAGAACACAGATTTCAATAACCATATGCTTTTATAACTGCCTATGATTTAAGCAGGCTTTTTGTTATCATAGATATATTTTAGATTTGATGATCCTTTGCAAGTTTTATTGGGCTTCCTGTTCTTTCAGGGATAGTGCATTGCTCCTTTATACTTACAGGCACCGTTAGGCCTTTCAGCCCTGCCTTATTTGGGTGTTTTGTACTGTTACATTGAAAAATAACTAAATAAATATGTGGAGCTTCCAGGCTTTACAAGTTCTCCAGAATTAGTTTTACCAATAGAGTGCCAAAGGCATTTTAGACCACAGAAGTAAGCATGCAATTTTATTTAGCCTGACTTTGTTTTTAGCATTACCTTTTACTTTAGGATATCATAGTATTTTTAGTGGCAAAAAATCCATATCAAGGCCTTCAATGGAAGAGGGGATGACATTCTTTCCCAAGGATACCAGATTTTTCTGAAGAGTGAAGTGATACACCTAAATTTAATCTTTTTTAAAAGTCTGTGGAAATTGTTATGCCTCATGTCTGAAAGTTGACATTTTCTGTTCTATCTTTGATCTCATGTTGTACAATTCAGTTGAATATCAGATATTTGCCCCACCCTAAAATGAATGTATTTTTTCCCTTTTATCCCAAAATGTATTCTCTAAATGAAAATCTAGGATTAGAAAATCTTAGATTTTCAGTCTGTGCATAGCTTTTGTGTCCATTTTTAGGAACTGGCAACCCATTTTCAAGATACACGTTGTATAAAAGGGATAGAAATTTGTATATTTCCACCTTTTCGGCAGATTTAAAGTTATTCTATTCCTCCCACCCTTTGGCTTATCCCTTCTTATCCCATTGAAATTCTCATGATGGAAGGAAAAAGACTTGCCAACTTGATTAAAGCTTGATGGCTAAAGTAATCATAGCATTTGTGGAAAGAGATTGAAACTGCCTAAAGATTTAATTTTTCTCTAGAGTATCCTGAATATTTATTCCTTGGTGATTTTTGAAAGTGTGTATATTAGTACTTCTACCCATTAGTAAATTTCAGTTATGGCGTTCTTCCCTTTTCCCTTAATTTCATGGATATAGATTAGGAAATTTTTAAAATTTAGAATCTGCCTTGAAATTTTCAAGGTGACATCCAGGTAGATGTAAAAGTGGGTAGAACTCTTAAATCTTGAAAATAGAAATTTATATTAGAAGTGTAGCTTGTCCAGGTGTGGTGGCTCACACCTGTAATCCTAGCACTTTGGCAGGCCAGGAGTTCGAGACCAGCTTGAATAAGAGCAAGACCCTGTCTCTACAAAAAATAGAAAAATTAGCCGGGCATGGTGGCACGTGCCTATAGTCCCAGCTACTGGGGAGGCTGAGGCGAGAGGATTGCTTGAGCCCAGGAGTTTGAGGTTGTAGTGAGCTATGATGATACCACTGCACTCTAGCCCGGGAGACTAGACTAGACTGACTAGACAAAACTAGACCTTGTCTTTAAAAAAAAAAAAAGAAAAGAAAAAAAATATATATGTATGTATGTATAGCTTGATAATTAAGATTAGTAAAAGCCCTTTGTAGAGGAATTTCATAATATCCATGGCACCTGTATCTGTGAGTACTGAAAGGTCACTCAGGGCCACTTTACATCAGATTTTGTAGGGTAAAGAATATAGGCCTGACTTTTCCTTTATCTTGATCATTGAGTAGAAAAGATGTTTTAGCATAACTCATCTCTCTCTTGTCAGCAGATGTTGCTGAATTACTTTAAATCTTTAATTCCAACTATATTATGTTGTACTTTGCTGGGAAATAGTTTAATATAGCTTCACATATGTAATGTAAAAGTTCGGTATTTAATGCTTAAAACATATTTATTTCCTACTGCCAGTAATATAAGTCAATCTACTTTATCACTTGCTGTTACTTACCTATTTAAAATAAGTTGGGAAAGAATTGATATGCCCTGTTTTTAAAGAGAATAGTAGTAGGCTGGGCACTGTGGCTCATACCTGTAATCCCAGCACTTTGGGAAGCCGAGGTGGGGGGTCTAGGAGTAGGGGTGTGGGGTGCTGGGGTCTAGGAGTTTGAGACTAGCCTGGGTAACATGGTAAGACCCTGTCTCTACAAAAAATAAAAAAAAGAGAGAATAGCAGATTTTTCTTACTGAAATTATTTTGAGGCATTGTATTGACTGACTGTTAAAAGGAAGTCTGTGAAAAAAAATTGTAGATTTCTGGTTCAGCTTCACATTGATCCATTAGGATTACAAAAAATTATCCACTATCCAACTTTCTTGAGATTTTTCCTTGTTCAGTAAGATAAACCTCAATTCTGAGCTTCACAGATTTTCTGGTAGGAAGCACTGTTAGAACTCTGCCTTACGGTTTAGCAGATAAATGAGTGTTTTATGTTGTAATAGAGGAGTTTAGAGATTTTTGTGTGATCAGTTATTTTGACCTCGGAATGCACTTCTCTGTAAACATTTTATGGAAGTTTTGGGGCCAGTTTGTAAATGCTAATTTGATCTTATAACATAGCAAAATATAGAAAGGCTCTGACTTCCCTAACCCCATCTTACTGATATATTAAATTTCATTTCTTTTTTTTTTTGCCCCTTGCCTTGCTATGGCCTGGGACCTCCTTTCCTCCCACAACAAAACAAAATTGAAAACCACCCAACCTGCTGTGTTGAGATGGTTCATTCTGCCTCTCTGTCCTCTCTCTCAGAGGCCTGGTTCTGTTCTTGATGGTGTCTCATTGTTTTCTATTTCCTATCCCACTTCTACCTTTTAACACATCTCAGCTTGTTTTCCATTCTTTTTCTGTTTTGTTTTTAGCTTTTTATTTGAAAATAATTGCAAACTCACAGAGAAGTTGAAAGAATATTACAAAGCTACCTGTATACTCTCCCCCCAGATCATGGAGGTAGTTAAAAAAACACACACACTTTTATTGTTAAAATCATGGTATTGGTTTGAATCACGTTGGCGACATTTATTGGTAGTGTGATCAGGTGACTTACTCTCTCTGAGCCTCAGTTTCTTTGCATGTAACACCAGAATACTGATTCAGTAGTTCTGGAGTCAGGCCCAGGAGTCCATATGCCTTCCAGGTGCTTCGCGGGGGATTCTGATGGGCAGCCATTGTTAGCAAAGGGAGGTCTGTTTGCTGATAGTAACTGTTGCAAAAGAGGATCTTATCTTACCCTTGGTCGGATGTGTGGAACTTCTGATGCAGTTTCAAGACCTGTTACATTTCTTAAGCCTGAGTATATTATGGACTCAAAGAAAATTGTTTTTGTGCTTCTTTTTTTTTACTTAATTTCCTACCTTCCCCAACACACAAATTAGGGATAATATGCATGCTTATATCCCTAATGCAGCTAAAATAGGCAGTTTGTAAATTAATTTCAAACCAAACTATGAAACCAATACAATTCTAAGTACAACATTAATTTAATAGACTGGGTGATGATGTTTTTCTGAAATACAATAGCCACTTGTGACATAAATTTGTTGCTGATTGCATATGTCCCAGGTTATTCAAGGTTGAGGGTGGTGTATGGCATGTGTAGGCTATTGGATTCCTTGTGATGACTTAGTTTTTCTATTGCTTTTTGTTATTTTGGTTATCATCACTGGGAAAACTCTATCAGTGTAAGTATAGCTTGCCATGAAGTGACTTTGCCTTTACCTGGCACAAACGTTCCAGTGGGATATTGGGTTCATCTTATTTACCAGCATGTGATAATTATAGTAGTACTACTTAATTATTTGATTATATGTGAACTTGAAATCTTGCTGCTCTGTTAATAAAGTTGTAAAATGTTAATCCAGAAAATGAATATGTTAAAATTTTTAAGATACTCATAGAAATAAAGATAAAAATTACCTTCTCCCCTCTCCCACCTCCTGTTGCCCACCAGTCCCACCTCCCAGTCTCTTGCTCCTCTTTAGTAGATGCTGTCGGCAAGAGCCCCTCACACCGTGCCTGTATATGTCCGTCCTCTTGGCTAGATTGAGAGAAGGGCCGTCTTTTATCCATCTTTTTCTTTACAGTGCCTAGTACGGTTCCTGGCTCTGAGAAGTTGCTCCTTAACCATTGAATTAATAGTTTGTTTTTTATTCAAGACAGAAAAAGGCACATTGATTGTATTTTTTTAAATCAAGTAAAGAAGGATTTTTTTCTTAAAGGAATACATTAAATGCATGGGACCATTGGTACCAAATGCAGCATTTAACAATGTCAAGAGAAAGATTGGCTAATACCAGCCAGAAAAACCTGTGTATAAGCTTACTTTTTTAAAGGAAGTGACTGGTGAGTCTCTCTCCACCTTGCCTTCCACTTCCCATATAAAGGAGAGGAGCATGGAACCAAGAGACTGTTCATGGCTATAGTTTTAGCTACTGGTCATCAGTGTTGCTCATGTTTACTTTTTTTCCCCTGAACTGTTGGAATTCTTATGGACTTGTGTAACTCATAAAACATAAACAAATACATGCATATATATTTTCTAGCTAACATAGCATGAGGCTGTTATGTTTTGCTTTTCATTTCTTTATTTTATGTCTGGCCCATAGTGCTGATTTTTTGGCCTTTGGATCTTTATTATAGAGAAGCTTACTCTGCCTTTACAACATATGAGTAAGTGGTTGCCACACAAGAGGGATGCCCTTTCATTGTGATACTGCTGCCCTTGGTTGCAACCTAGAGACAGGGAAGTTTCTCCTAGATGCCTGACTCGATGTGCTGCTGCACTGCCCCAGGGCCTTGTAATAATGTATGGTTTGGATGGAGAGGCAAAGGACCTAAGAAGGCCGCTATCAAATGCCTTTGGTGCCTTGTAATAGAAAGCCCTGGAATAAAAGATGTGTGTGGTGACCTTGGACGTGAAGGTACTTGGGATTAAGGTACCGTGATCCAAAGGATCATGGAAGGATGTTTGGGAATAGCATCTCAAGGCAAATTATCAGCAGACATGATTGCTCCCCCTCCCACTCTCAAATAGTCTGTGGGAGGGTAGAACTGTCCACAGTGAAAAAGTGAGAGTTAAATACAATAGTGGACTGTTAGGGTAGTTTAACTGGAATGAGATGCAGTTTGCTTTGTACTTGAATCAGAAATCATCGGCTTGTTTTAAGTCTAAAAATTTTTTTGTTTGGTTATTTTTCTAGTATTTAAAGATGCAGGAATACTCTTGAATTAGTATTACTGCTAAATTTAATACTTGGTTGATTTTCTCTGAATGTTGGAGACTTTCTCACCTTCCTGTGTTGGAATGAGGAAACAGTGATACCGCTTCTCCTTGGTTTTTCCTTTTGTTAGTAGCATTGTTTTGGATATATTAAAAATATCCACAGATGTCCAGAGATTGGCACAGTTGCCATTATGATTATCATTCTGCTTTTAAGATATTGAGCAGATTTGTTAACAAACAATTTGAAAATGCACAAAAATATCTGATGCATTGTTAAAATTTTTAAAAAGAGAAACAGCTGGCAAATAATTGACAGATGTGTTTAATCTGTTGAACTTGAAATGCTGCTATGGTTACTGTGGGTTAAGTAGGGAAGGCACATCCATGAGACCAGGGGCTCTTTAGAAATGGATGAGGAGTGACAGAGAATCCTAGGTGACAGTTTAAGGATTGCATGGCAGGAAAGGCACTGTGATTAAATTCCCTGATGTTGTCACTGAGCTGTAAGGCTAAAGATAACACTCTCTCCTTCTGCTGAAAACAAGAATCAATACTTACTCCTTGATGGGCTAAATTATTAAAAAGAGCCCTTCTTACAATGTTTCATTATCTGGGATTTGCCTCAGCTGGTGATTTGTCAGAGGCATAGGGAGATTTGTGAGGCACTTTGTATTAAAATTAGTCAGTAGTCTGGTGAATCCCTTTGGATAATTCCCTTCCATTTTACAATGCTCTTGAATAGATTTGTGATTTATTTCTGCCTAAGTGGCTTTGTGTTTTTTGGAATTATTAAGCAGAAGCTTGGGCACATATACACATTTTTTTCTCACCTTGCTTGTCTTTGTTTTCTCTCTTTTAGCTGTGGGCACATAGTTAACAGATTACTTTAGTGTTGGCCTTAGCAAACATCAAATGTATTTGGCCTGTTACATTGACCTGATGCATTGATTAACGTACATTGAGCTTTATATTCTTCCCTTCTGAGGGAAATTATACAAGAAGTTGGGCTTGCTTTTGTTTTGTAGCTCTTAACTGTGGTAGGATTGGGTTGTTAATTTGTTAGGTGGCTGGTAGGATTTCAGTTTACAGATTGAAAAAGAAAAGCAGCCCATCCTGTGAGCCTCAGGGAGGGAAAAAAGAAACTACTATTGTGCTATTCGGGTGCTGGTGGTGTAACTCATCCCATTTTAATATGAAGGCTGGGGAATGGAGAGAAGGAAGAGCCTTCAGGGGTAGTCCTTTGCTGCTGTCCCCCAGCTGGGAGGAGTGATGCAGGAGGCACTGTCATGTGGAATCCTAATTGGACCTATCAGTTGGAAGGGCACACTTGGAATCTACTGGGTGAAGTTTGAAGCCTTCTGCCCTTCTATGGTCTGCGCAGAGAGAAGATTTTCTACTTCAGTGTTTCAGAATTGGTGGTGTGATATATGCTTTTGGTGGCAACAGTACTTTCATGTAGGATTTTTAAATTTAGCCTCAGGAAGAGCATGGTTAGCTGGACAAAGCCAGGAGATGTTGGTCTCTAGCAAAACCGTGAGGTGAGGCTAAAGAACAGTGTAAAATCACATTTCTGCTTCCCCTGGAAAACTGATCAGATTTAAAAATCCCTTTTCTAGTGTGGAGGGGAGAGGGTTGAGAGGGAAGGCAGACTAATGAAGAAATCCAGAAAGAGAAGTCTTTGAAATCCAAATGGTCAACTTCTAGTAATAGAGCACTGGAAGTGGTTTCTGTGTGTGGAGTCCAGCCCTGGTGGGTGCCCAGTTGCCATGAAGAGGCTGTGGCGTGTGGGAGGGCTCTCCTGGGAGAAGAGGCTTAGGCTGGGTTCCTGTGTGAGGGTGGGCGGAGAGAGCTGTGCTGCTTTAGAACCAGGGATCCCACCCAGCTCCCAGCTCCATGGTGTGGCTTATGCTGGAGGGCCAGGAATGCCCATCAGGTGCCACCTGTCACCTGCTGGGGACAGCCCTGTTTTCCCACAGATAGTTAACTACTTTCTCCTCTGTGCTTCACATCCCACCCCCGTCCTTTGTTCTTTTGTTGTGCTGCTTTTTGCAGTGTTTTCTGAGTTGTTTGTTTCCTGTTTCCCGTACCAGATTTACAGCTCCTGCATTGCTGTCTGGTCCATTATGGTTGAATTTGTAAGTAAAGGGCATAGGTTTGTCTGGAAGCAGTATAGCAGGCTGGTTTGCTGTACGTTTTATAATCCCAATGAAAAAGGCTTTTAGAAAACACACATGTGTTCTGTCACAATAATTTGGAGAACACACCAAAGATTTTCAACTTGTTGTATAAAGCTGCCTTGAGTGCAGTTGGAATTTTTCTGAGCATATATTGTGCTTTTATATTTTGAGGAGAAAGACAGAATGGCTGAGACCTGGACAGCCATTGGTCTTATTTCCTGCTTGAATGAAATTCACCTTCCTGCTCTTTCTTAAGGAAATAGTTACAGTCACTGCTGAATACCACCAGGCAGTTAGTTGAGTAGAGGAATGGATTCTTCTAGAAGATGGACTGGAAAACTGTCGACAGGATTGATCATTTTTTTAAAAAATCCAGTGAAATGTTTATTTAAAAAAATTACTTGAGACTCGCTTGCTTTATAGACTTGATTATTGTCCAGATCAAATGTGATCTCCCGTATGTGCACTTTAATATATAACACGGCTCTGATATGATTGAGGAAGCCTGTGTTGCTGACATTATCCCTTCCCTGTGACAGCAACCGTATGACAGGAATTTCTTAGCTGTGTTGCAGGATAAATTCTTTTCTATCTAAATGCCTTAGTCATGGAATTCTAGTGCTAATTTTTATTCTCACCATTTTCCAGTCCTGTAGATTTTTTTCTTCCCATTAGCTTATCCTTTGGGTTATCATTTTAGAGACCTGGTTTAACAAGAGGCAGCATGAATTTCTTTGAGAATCCAGGTCTGTTTAAAAAATTAGCATTAGTACAAATTAAATGATTAAACACTTGCTATTTTAACTACTAATGAGAGGTGAAACCCAGTTAACTTTCCCTTTTATTGGCTCATGCCATGGGCATATGCCATTTTTTATTAGTGCTTTTGACCTTTAGGATTATTGAAGATGAAATTTCTCTCAGGTCACTGGGAGAGCGGTACTTGAGCACTGTCAGGGATTCTGTGTGAGCCTTGTTTCCGAAGATAGGTCATACTGTATCATACGTCTCTTAAGTTAATTCATTAGAGAAGTTTGTTTTCTTACTAAACCTGGGCTTCTCTGTAAGGGAGATTAAAATATCAGAGCAGTTCACTGGATTTTTATGTCATGTTTTGACTTGTGTCTGGCAAACTGGTTGGAGACGTTTTGCATTTTATTTGAGTCAGCTTTTTTCTAGGCAAATCTTATATCGTGAACTAAGAATACATACATACCCCCCCCCCCCAAGGTGCTTATGAGACAGAAGACTCATTCCTACCAATCTCTAGAGGAGAGCCATCTTATTTTGTGTTACTGCTCAGCCAACTGATGAGTAACATTATTACTTATTGACGGATGCTTTTTGTACCCAGGGACAGCATGCTTTTCCTATTAAAGACCAGATAATAGATGTTTTCAGCTTTATCTTCTCTGTGGCAACTACCCAAGTCGGCCATAGACAATCTATAAACAAATGAACGTGACTGACTGCATGGCTGTGTTCCAGTGACATTTTATTTACACAAATAGGTAGTGGCCTGGATATGCCTGGTGGTCCTGTAGTTTGCTGACCCCTGAGCTAGTATAAACTGCTGGGGATTAGTCCCCCTGAAGAAGTCATTCCAAAGTGTCCTTTCCATCTTCACTATGGCCTCATGCCTACCTAAGGGTTGAGTGTGGTTTGGAGAGTTAGTGGGGAATTGCTCTTTCCTGTGTTATTTTGAGCTGATGAATCCTTATTTTGTATGTCTGTATCTAAGCTACAGCTCTTACCACCCCCTCCACCTTTGTTTTGTATAGTGCTCCAGTAGATAGGTATTCCTTGTAAGAACTCATTCTCACTAATGATCCTTGAGGATTTTTAATAGCATGTTTAGATACTAGGAGCCATTAAATATGCTTTTTTTTAGCTTGTTTTTTTCCTTTGACAATTAGCTTTTATCTGTAGGGAAAATATGAAAGGTTAAATGTGCATAATAAAATACATTAAAGTTTATGTCGTGATTTTTCTTGTGGTTTTTTTTAAATGTTGTAACAAAATATTCAGGATAGCAGAAGAGCTTTTTATTTGCATTTAATGAAATGTATGCCTTTTCTGTTTAATTTAGTATTTAATTGATAAGTATTGATACAGGCAAATAATTTAGCATTTTTTTTCAAATGAAATAAAATTTTGATACCCACATAAGTGAATAAAATTTGCCAAAGAACCATTAGTCCACAGCTGACATGACCAATCCAGACAAGCAGCTTTTTGATTATAGGCTTTTGCTCCCAGGGGCCTCCTGGGATGTGAGGGGTGTGGTGTGCTAGCCTCACTGCCCCATTGAAAGAACGGCTCAGAGCTCAGCAGATTAGCAGTGGCTATCAGAAGTCTTATTTATGTCAAAGGACCGTATGTTATTAACTATGACATTATCATCCAAACTGTTTTTAAGAAACATAATTACTTATTGACAGATTGTTTGTATCTGGATCTGATATTAGTGTTTCAGGTTTTATTTGAGATTATAGTTTGAGGGTTGTGTCATAACCTAAACTGATTTGATATGTATTATATCCTCTAAATTCAGTTGCTCCATTGCTGGCTAAATTCTTATAAAAAGTGTCTGTGATTTCTGCCCCTCTATCTCCTTTCACAAATGCTTTGTTTCGACTGTAAAATGCAGTAGACTATCAGTGTAGCTGTTGAGTCTGATTTTATCTTTACTAGTTGACTGTGGCATTTTTGTTATATCTTTCTACCCAGTGGCATACATGCTTTATGTAATTTGTTGTAAGTACACACTTCTGATCATTTATATTTTATGTATGATTGTGATAAGGTAATTTCACTTCTCGGAGGGGTAGATTGTTCTTGTGGAAACAGTACCCAGCTGGCTTCTGTTTTCAGTTCTGTACTGACTAGCTGTGTTACTGTAGATAAGCTATTTAATCTTTTAGGACATTAGTTTCCATAGCTGTCAAATAAGGATAATACTCATCCTGTTTATTTCATAGGGCATTCTCATGTGAGAATAAAAAGTGGTACAATTGAAAAATTTGCAGTGGTATACAAATGGAGGAGTATCAGTTGTTGTTAGGATTGGCTATACAAAATAATACCCCAAATCACAGTAGTTTAAGGTAATGTCTGTGTTCTCATATAAAACAAAGTGTTTTCCAGGGTGTGCAACCCAGGGTTGGTAGAAAGACCCAGTCCTCAGGTGTGTAGTCTCCTGTTGTCTGCTCAGTAACCTCAGCTCATGGATGGCTTCCTTTTCTAGGTCTTATGGCCCCAGAGGACCTCTGTAGCTGCAGCCCCCAGGTCCATGCTCTAGACTAGAGTTACTCAAATCACTACAGTGCACTGAACTGTTTGTTACTGTTCTACTAGGAGATAAGTACAGAAACTGAAAGTAACTGTTTAGAAGGTTTTATAGCTATTTGACATTACCATGGCATTTTAATTGTGTTTTATGAAAGCAATGCTCTGTAGTGGATTGGGGGACACTGTTCCTGTACCCGAGCCAGGCAGCTGAAGGAGGGACACACAGGCAAAAGCCAAGGTAGGCTGGTCCAGAGCTTTTGTGGTAGCCCTGCCTAATATCTTTGGTTTACATAGGCCTCCTTGTCTTCAAGTGAGGTAGAGGAGTTGTTTTTGGCTGTGTTCCAGTAATAGAGGAGCTCTATTATTAGGGAAAATGGAAGAGTGGAAGTAGGCAACTAGCAGTCTGTGCTATTTGTAGTTGGACATGTCTGCTACCTGTCAGCACCATTCAGTATAGAGTCAGTTCCACAAACACAGCCTGGTTCCCGAATAGTAATTACCCCAAGGTTACAGCCATTTCTTGGGATTAGTAGAACCATCGCTTATCTCAGATGAAAATCATACTAAGAACATCAAAAGCAGAGTAGAATGATGTAAGAGATTGTATGGTTATTGTTTGTAGAAAAGAATATTTCAACAGATTTTCTTATATTTATATTTTAATGACTTAGAACTAAATATATGAATTGCATTAGAGTTCATCCTCTTAAACTAATGTGGGTTCTCTTCATGCAAATATGACTCCTGGGATAAAATGTGGAAGTAAAACTCTGCAAAGGTGACTTCAGGAAGGCACTTCTTTTACTGGTTTGGAACTGGCGTGAACCTCTTATGTCTTGCATGTAAACACATTTAGGGTGGAAGTCATAAAAGGAGGGTTTTAAAGACAAGTTTGTAAGAATGAAGTGGCTTGTGATTTAGTTCAGTTTTGTTGGTGTTTTCAAATCTTTATTTCCTTGTTCCTTTGAGAAGGGAATTACTGTAAACTGTCCTCACTAGGGATGTAATACTTCATATTGGCATTGCAATATTTTTTTCTTCTATAAAAACCTTTGTTTCCTTCCAGTGGGTTAAGCCAAAGTTTATTAAGCCCTCGCATTATGTAGTGTTTTGTACTAGACATCTTTAGGAGAAGGGATTAAAAAAAGATAATAGCTGCATCTTTAAGAGAGGATCCGAGTTCTTGCCCTCAGCATGTGCCAGTGTTTGTGGGAGGTGCAGGGCATAAGCAGACATCCTTAAAGTAGCTAGAAAGCTGCGTATTTGCCATAGTAGGTGTGCATCGCACCAGAGGCACAAGGTGATGGGACCTGTCTGTTGGTAAGGTTTAGGAGGAGAATTCAGAGTGAATTTGTGGTTGTCTTAGCACACGTGGGGCAGTGGGAGGGAGAGGAAAATGGGTTCTAGGTGGAGAAACTGGTATCCCTAACTCATCTTGGTTTAGCAGGGTGTTTGTCCCCTGTAGTTCTCAGCATATGGATAATTTTTGTCACAGTGACTGCATTTGGAGCATGGGAAGATGGTGGGGGCAAGGCTCATTAATTGACTTATATAGGCTGTTTTGCATTGAAAACAGGTGACGGTGCTTGGATTTTTCATCTAAAGGCATAAATTGGCATGTTATTTTTTCTTTTACTAGCAAAGAGAGTGCTGCTGGTTATTTGACATTCAGTGTCAATGAATGGTCACAAAACGTCAATGGCTTCTGGGAGGGGTCAAGACTTTTCTTGCTTTCAGACTCACTCTCTCTTGACAGTTCTGTTTGTAGAATATATAACTTTTCCACTTGTTTTATCCCAGAAAAGCCTCTTCACACCACAAAGTTATTTTATTTTTTATTTAAAAAATTTTTTAAAGACTGGGTCTCATTCTGTGGCCCAGGCTGGAGTGCAGTGGCATGATCATAGCACACTGCAGCCTCCACCTCCTGAACTCAAGCGATCCTCCTGTGTCAACCTCCCGAGTGGCTGGGACTACAGGCACATGCCACCATGCCTGACTAATTTAAAAATTTTTTTTTGTGGAGGTGGGGTCTCACTGTGTTGTCCCGGCTAGTTTCAAACTCTGGCTCTCAAGGGATCCTCCTGCCTTAGCCTCCCAGAGTGCTGAGATTACAGGTGTGAGCCACTGTGCCTAGCCACTCCCAAGTTATTTATAGAGAAAAAAAATACCTTATCTGTCAGCACAGGTGGTTTAATTTTAATTTTATTTTTATTGTTGCCCTGTGGGGGTTGGGACAAGATGTAGGAGATCTGGTGGCAGTGCCACAGAAATCTCTTGTAGCCCTCTCTTCCAGAGTCTCAGTTGGAGAGGTCCACTGCCTTTCTTCTTTATAGTGCACAAACATTCCAGGAGCTTATACTCAGTTCTTAACATATGACATTGCCGAGTAACTTTTCATTTGCTCCCACGCTGACAGAACAAGATAGCTGGGTCAGGATAGTTTGCAGATTAATTGGTTGGCAACTCTTTCTACTCAGTAGTTCTTCAACTGTTTCTAGAAAAAGAAACTACTAGAGGCTTCTGGGTGAGACCAGGCATGTGGTCTCTCGGAAGGAAGCAGCACCTGTGAATCAGCATGGCTGAGCAGGCTACAAAAGTGGAAAGTCAAGTAACCTTATAGTTAAGTGAAGGAAATGCCATTTGAGGACTAGATTTTCCAGAATAATGAATTGACAGTGTGTTTACTCAAGTGCCTGGAAACACTGCCATCATATATCCTGAATGTGAACTAATTAAGATTTTAAAAATTTCAGGTTCCACTCTGGAAAGCTTAACGGCATAGTTTGTGTACTTTTCCCAGCATTTTAAATACCAGAATGAGAATACCAAATAGACTAGATCGGCCTTTGAGTGAATATAACCTGTAGGCTGCAAAGTGGTTCACATTTTTTCCTTTGTTTTCAGCGTGTCTGTGGCCTTCGGCTAAGTCTGCACAATTTCATAAAATTTGTTTCATTAGTTAATTTACCTCCCAAAATAGAATTTAAATCTCTTGAGGGAGAAAATAGTTTTAAACATTTTTAACATTCTCTGTGATTCTAGTACTGTTGAACGTAGGTTATAGGCACTCTGTTTTTTGATTTGATAGATTTATTCTGTATCTCTGAGTGGCTGGCTCCTCATCCTTTAGGTCTCAGCACAAATGTCACGTATTCCAGGAGATTTTTCTTATCATTTTATTTCAGGCTTCACTCCTTTTCCTCCTTAGTCATCTTCTGAGATGTTTTAATGTCTTTATTGTTTTTATGGCAGTGATTATCATCTGAAATTATTTACTTGGTTTATTTGTTTACTTGTTTTTTCTGGCCAAACCTTCAGGTGGATTTGCCCCAAAGCCCTCAGCCTCAAAAGTGGCAGCAGGGGAGTTCCCATGAGGGACTGGCTTCAGCCATCCTGAGATGGTGCTGGTTAGGATTCTAATGAAAGAAGCACTAAACACCAGGGCGAAAAAGGCATTTATTAGGGGAACTGACATGCAGGGGACTCCACCATCCTTGCCACAGACACTGAGAAAATAGGTGTTCTACGTAGGTATGTCCATAAGGAAGGGATCAGGTTATAGAGTTTATCTTAGGGTTCAAGGAATTTGGTTTGGGGTTGGGGCTAGTTTCTATAAGTTTTGCCATATGTTTGATCTTTCATTGTTTCAGACAACAGCCTTTATCGGTGCCTGGGGGAATGTTCAAGGCCCTGGCTTAGGTTCAAGTCTGCAAGAGAAAACCTGCAGCAGGCGAGATCACAGAGCTGTCAAGGCACCCTGTGCTTCTTGGTCAGGACAAAGAAAAAAAGGAGGAACTGGAAGGCCCTACTCTTTTTTGTCTTTCCCCAGTAGAATAAAAGTCTCCCCCTTCCCCCCAAAAAACAGGGTCTCACTCTGTCACCCAGGCTGGGATACAATGGTGCGATCATAGCTCACTGTAACCTTGAACTCCTGGGCTCAAACTTGCTCCTGTCTCAGCCTCCCGAGTAGCTGGGACTGCAGGTACAAGGCACCATGCCCAGCTAATTTAAAAAAAAAAAAAAAAAAAATTTTTTTTATAGAGATGGGGTCTCACTATGTTGCCCAGGCTGGTCTAAAACACCTAGCCTTAAGCGATCCTCCCTCCTCAGCCTCCCAAAGTGCTGGGATTACAGGCATGAGCCACATAGCCATAAAAACTCTTTGAGAGCAAGGACTTACTACTCAGTTAGATACTCAATATATAGGGTATTGAATGAATGAGTGAATGAATGAAAATGTGAATTAAATACTGGAAATTTAGCAAATTCTGATTATTTAGTTTCTATCTGGGTTAGTGGTATCTTAAGCCCTGTTTTGATGTGGTGCATTTTGGAGGGTCAGTATGCAAGATGGTCAAAGAGGGTTCCATGAGGGAAGCTCTGGGTCCCCGTTTCTCCTTAAGGGATGATTTAGCAGATAAGCACATGATCAGAACTAATTTGTAAAGATTTTGTTTGGAAAAGATAATTAAAAGGCCAGTCTACACCTCTATGGCATCTGTTTCATGATTTCCACTTCAATTGATGTTACTTAGTTGTCATTGATTCAATTTGCTGATGGAATTTGGCCCATGTTGTCTTTTTATCCTGGACCATGTATGTTTTGGGTTGCTCAGGGTTTGGCTGCCTATTGGGTCAGGTGGTCACTCCTCATATAGTCTATTGTAGGTTCTAGGCCAAAGTCACATGAAGCATGGCCACCCGAAAAGACTGGATAGGGCAACTTCCCTTTGGGGTGGGGAAGATGGGAAGGGTGGGCCTGGGGACTTCTCTTGCCCAGACACCTTTTATTGAATTTTGATGAATTTAAAAAGAGGTAGACATACTCTGGAAAGAGATGCCCCACTAGAACATGCCAGATTTGCAGATTAGAGTTTAAGTGAGGGTTTTCAATGATTTCCTTTAAATTTCCTCAGTGTGTTAATTGGTCTTTTAAAATGTTTTTATTAAATTCAGACAACATTTATTAAATGAATACCATAAGCAAAATAGTCCATTGTGTAGGTGGGAAAAGATATGAATTAGTCTGTCCCTCAAGAATGGCCAGCTTCAGGCCGGGCGCGGTGGCTCACGCCTGTAATCCTAGCACTCTGGGAGGCCGAGGTGGGTGGATAGCTCAAGGTCAGGAGTTCGAAACCAGCCTGACCAAGAGCGAGACCCCGTCTCTAAAAAAAAAAAAAAAAAAAAAAAAAAAAAAAAAAAAAAAAAAAAAAAGAATGGCCAGCTTCATGAGGGGAGAGATGTTTGCTTATTTTTATTGCTATAGCTTCAGGGCTGTACAGTGCCTAGCACACAGTAGGAGCTTTGTAAGTATTTGTTGAATGTAAGAACATGAATTAGATGTAGCCTCTACACACAGAGTGGTTCAAGATGAACAGGAGAACTGAGACATGCATGCCAGAGAGTGGGCCTTAGAGAAGTGTGAGAATGATTTCCAAGTGGGAACTTTTGAGGTGGGGCTCAAAGGGTTGGAAGGAATTTCATTGTAGAACAGAAAAGCTTTTTAGACAAAGGATAGAGGCAGACTATTTCTGTTGAATATTGGAGTCTTGCTTGGTTTACTGAAGGGAGTGGTCAGAGATAGAACTGTAGGCTGTGCTCTGAAAGCTGAGAAACAGGATTTTATTTGTTATTCATTGGGGGACTACGGATGACTTCTTAGCAGATGAATACATGATCAAAACTATGCTTTAAGAAAGTTAGATTAGAGATAGAAAGTACTAATTAGGAAGCTACTAAAATAGTTCAGATGAACCAAATAAGGGGATACTATCAGTGAGAGTTGGTGGGAAGGGGAGGGACTTAAAGTTATCAATCAACATTTATCAGCTTTGCAGCAAAAACATATATCTTTGCTGCCAATGAATTTGTATTGTAGGATAGGGAACAGTTACGGTTCAGTGGAATAATTCCAGATGTGTATTAGGTGCACTGAGGTTAGAAGAACTCCTCGTAGTGTTCCCTTGTAAGGGTAGGTGGAAATGATTCTGGTTTCGCAGATTTTGAATAGAGGCCCAGAGAGGTGCAGTAATTTTCCTAAGGTCATATAGTGTATTGATAGCCAGATTTTGAACCCACATCTCCATAATATTAAATCCTGTGCTTTTTTCCTGCATCGTAGTCTATGGAGAACAAATGGGAAAGACACCAAAAACAGGATGTCTAGAATTTTCTGGTTTTTGACCCACTGTTCAATATGGGAGAGAGGAAGGGGTGGATGCAGACTCTTTTAAGGCTTTTCAGACCCAGAGACTGGAAAGGGGTTTGTTTCATCAGAAGCTTTATGCCTGTCGCATTTATTATGAGTATGAGAAACCAAATTAATGCAAGTTCTCTCATAAATTTTGTTTTGCTTGTTTATATTTCAAAATTGTTCTTAAATTTTAGTTTCCTGGGCAGCATTCTTAATCCAAGGATATCATTCTGATCCATCCAGAATGGGAAGGTATTTTCTATTATGTGCTAAGCAGCTATTCATTTCTTTTGTAGAGTCCTGTGACAATTCTAGCCGTTTCCTTGTATTGTGTCACTATTTTCTTTCTTTCTTTCTTTTTTTTTTTTTTGAGACAGAGTCTTACTTTGTAGCCCAGGCTAGAGTGAGTGCCGTGGCGTCAGCCTAGCTCACAGCAACCTCAAGCTCCTGGGCTCAAGCAATCCTTCTGCCTCAGCCTCCCAAGTAGCTGGGACTACAGGCATGCGCCACCATGCCCGGCTAATTTTTTCTATATATATTTTTAGTTGGCCAATTAATTTATTTCTATTTTTAGTAGAGACGGGGTCTCGCTCTTGGTCAGGCTGGTTTTGAACTTCTGACCTTGAGCTATCCACCCGCCTCGGCCTCCCAGAGTGCTAGGATTACAGGCGTGAGCCACCGCGCCTGGCCTACTATTTTCTTATATACGTTTTCTAACTTAGCTCTTTTGGTTTGGATGCTATTTTGTCTTTTAACTAGAAACCTCATAATTACGGAATGTTTAAATTTGTGAGCATTGGTAGAATCCATCTGTTAGCTACCACATATAGGTGCGTCTATGGCATCTGGTCTCCAGCTGAAATCTGTCTGAGGCATGTAGTTCACCTTTATCTTGACATGACTTGTCCTTTAGGTGTGCTCCCCTTCTCCCAAGTTTCTTTTTGTGGTTACTGGAGCTTTAGCTGATGCATTTTTCTAAGCAGAATACAGGTGAAGTATGTTATTAATGTTTCTTTTTTTTAAAACCTCTTTGTCATAGAATAAAGCACAGATACAAACACCCACACAAAACATTATAATGTGTAACTACCCCCTTGGTCAGGAAATAGGACTTTGCCAGCCACCTTTAAGCTCCTTTGCAATGACGGTCCCCTCTTTCCCTACAAAATTAATCACTACCTTGATTTTTATACTAATCATTTCTTTATGTTCCATTATAGTTTTGTTACTTAGGTGTGGATCTCTGGACACTATAGTTTGGCCTATGATATGTCATCTAAATCTATTATAAGGTAATATGTAGATTATCTCCCTTCATCACTTTATTTTCCTAAATTTTATTTGTTGATGAACCCAAGCTGTTTGACCTGGAGAATCTCCTACAATCTTGATTTTATTGATTGCATAGTGCAGTTAAAGATGTGCCTCTGTCCTCTGAATTTCTTGTTTATTAGTAACTGGATCCAGAGGTTTGATGAGACTCGGGTCTGATCCATTTGGGCAAGGGTATTATAAGTACTGTAGTAGTCTTTTAATAGGAGGCACATAATGTCTGATTTTTCTTTTTTGATGTTTTTAGCCAATATCCATTAATTCCCTGGGAGCTGCTAAATTATAAGATTCTAATTCTTTCATTTCATTTTTATTTATTAGAGGGAATAATTGTACATGGCAGTGCTTCCTGTCATCTACTGTTTACTATTTAAAATTTGATCATAGTCTGATCTATGTTGCTCTTCCTGTCATCTACTATTTACATTTCAATCCAGGATTCCAGAGTTTTTATATAACCTCAGCTGTATTCCATCTGTATGTCCTTTCTTTCACACAGTATTCACATAGTATTGTTATCATGGTAACAATATTCATTGACTCCTTGAATGTTTATAACAAGTTGTTTGTGCCTTTATACTTGAAACTTAGTTTTGCTGGCTCATACTTTGTTTCCTTGAGTGCCTTAAATATGCAGCTACATTTTTTTCTGACATTACCCAGTTGCACAGTTTGTATAGGAAAGGCAGGATAAAGTCTTAATTCCTTCTCTTTATTATCCAGTTTTCACATAGTGCATTGGTACCCCAAATATATTTGATGGATTTCAATTAATTGCAATTTTTAATCCTTATTTGAAGCCAGATTGCTCCATTGTTGGCTAGTGGGAGCCTCTTCAGTTTGGCTCCTGAGTCCTTTGATAGGACCCCGGGAATCTTTGATAATTTCCTTGCTGTCTGTATGCCAAGGTGTTCCGTCCTCATGTGGTACATTTCCTAAAGCAGATTTATAACAAGAATTTCTTCTCAAATCACCAGTTTCTTTTAGTGGGAAATGATATTTCAAGAGCATAATCTAGGACATTTGAGTCTCATTGCAGCTTGGTTGTTTATTATTCCTAAGCCTTTTGATTTATATATCAATGATGTGAATATAAATTTTATAATTTCAGTGAACAGAGCTGGGAAATAGATATTATAATATATGTCATACTGTTATAGCATGCTGATATTTCTCATTTAAATCCAGGATTACAGAGTTTTTATATAACCTCAACTGTATTCCATCTGTATGTCCTTTCTTTTACACAGAGATTTTTGGTACTCAAGGACACAGGGGAAGAAAGAATTATAATATTCCACAATTACTTCTTTATCTCATCTACCCATATAGTAGTCTCAGAGTAATAATACTAATACTTCCACCACCAATTACGATTTCTGAAAACATTAAAAGAAAAAATTTTTGTTTGTACTGTCTCCATTCTCCTCCATGATAGTAGTATGTCTGCATTGTCAGGTTACGTACTATAGTCTTTCCTTTTTAACCCTCATTTAGTCTCAGTTCTTCAAGTCACTATGTATTTAATCTTTACCACTAGTCCTTGTGTAGATGTGTCTCTCTTCATTTTGGTTTTCTGAAGTTTGTTCTCTAGTAGGTTGTTTAGAAAGGTTAGTATTGTTATCATGGTAACAATATTCATTGACTCCTTGAATGTTTATAACAAATTGTGCCTTTATACTTGAAACTTAGTTTTGGTGGCTCATACTTTGTTTCCTTGAGTGCCTTAAATATGCAGCTACATTTTTTTTCTGGCATTAAAAGCATTGCTGTCAAAGTCTGATGATAATTTTGTGTTTTTTTTGAATAAATTTAAGGGCTGCAAGTGCAGTTTTGTTATATGGATATATTGCTTAGTGTTGAAATCTGGGCTTTTAATGTGTCCATCACCTGAATAATAATGTACTGTACCTATTAAGTAACTTCTCATCCACCACCCTACCACCCAAAGTCTAATGATAATCTAATTTCTTTTTCTTATAATTCATGTATCTGTTTACCTAGAAGCTTGAAGAATTTTTTTCCTTTAAAGTCCAATAATTTTAGTAGACTGTGTCTTAATGTTGGTTTTGTTAATCAGTCTGTTTAATTATATGGTATACTCTTGAAGTGTGAAGCTTCAAATCTTTTTATTTTAAGAAAGTTTTCTTGAATTATAGTTTTTAGTATTCTGTTCCTTTGATTTTTTTTTCCTTTTCAGGAGCTCCTGTTATCTGTACGTTGATTATTCTTTGCCTATGTTTAATATTTGACAGCTTCCTTCTGAATCTTTTTTATATTTTTTATTTCTTTTTAAACATTTTCTTCTTTTTGCTTCTTTTTCATAAGGCATTGTTAGCTATGTTCACTCACTCTTGTATTCCTTCTGGTTTAGTCTTTATTTCTAAAATGATTTTTGTCTGTCACTTTATTTGTTTTCCTATTTCTGATCTATGTTGCTCTCCAATGTCTGGTATAATTTATTTAATAATATGTTTAGCTTGTTTTGAAATAGTACATTACAGTTTTGGTGTGAGGTTTTTAATTTCTTTATTTGAGCTTGGTTTTTGTGCATTTGTTGTCTAGGGATGTTATTCTTTTTTTGAATAGTAACATTATATGAGGTTTAACCTCAGTACTTTCCTTTTGCTCATTTTTATGTGAACTTAATTTTCTAAACTTGTAGAAGATGGAGTTCAGAGTAGTTTTTTTTCCTCTTCGCAGAGCATTCTCTTCTGTTTTCTTTTTTTTTTTATTTATTTCATTATATTGTGGGGGTACAAATATTGTTAGGATTACATTCTCTTCTGTTTTCATGTAATGTTAAAAAATATGGCAGCTTAATGTCTGTGATTTCCCCACTGTTTCCCTCCTTCACTTTCATTTGGATCTTCTTTTTTCTTCGTCTGTTTTGCTGAATTTATAACCCATTACCTCTAGTTTCTCCTCTATACTGGGGCCTTTTGCTGCCAGGGAGCTGTGATGTGTCAGTTTTGTAAGTTCACAAGTAGTTAGACTATTTCATCCCCATTAGTTCTGCCTGGTCTCGGTGTGCTAACCTGTCATTGGCGTAGGCAACTCCCCAGGCTTGGCTACTGTTAACACCTTGGCCTACCTCATTGCCTGGTTGCTCTTTGGAGATCCCTGTGATCTTAGCTGAGTCACCCTGCACCCCCCATGGGCTTATTTCTGTTTTCTCTCATGTAGATGCTCATAACCACAGAGCATATGGCTGTTGGTAGCTTATCCTTTCTCACCCTCATGTATTTTGGGGTTTGAAAAGATACCTTGTTTCTTCATTTTGTTGTGTTGTCCCAGGGGTTTGCTTTGTTAATCTCTTTTTATGTGGGAATTCAAGGACATCCATGAATTATGCTGCCATCTTTGCAATACTCCTGAAATGTTAGTTTTTATTGCAATAGTTTTTTACTAATTCCCAGGACCACAAACACTTGAATTTTTAAAGTCTTTACCTGCTGTCCCTATGGCTGCCACCATTCCAGTATAAAACACGAGAGAGGAATAGGTACAGAAGACAAGACCAGACAAAGGAATATTTTATCAGTTACTAGCTAGTTTTTGTCCCCTAACCCCATTGAGGTGGTCCAGCCCGTATCAGTACCACAGTTTTTTTCTAAAATTTTTTTTAGGCCAGGCTCAGGTTCATACAAGAGGCCTCCCTGGTGCTATCATCTTAAATCGATACTCTGAACGGCCTGTGAAATTTTACCATTGTTGGTGAAAATAAGCTGTCTCCACACCATTACCACCATCACTGACTGGTATATGTGTTAGGGTTTGAATTTTCCCTATTGGTAGAGTGTATACTTAAATGTTACTTGGGAGTCTGAAGCAGGAGGATGGCTTGAGCCCAGGAGTTCAAGGCTGTGGTATGCCATGGTTGTACCTATGAATAGCCACTGTACTCCAGCCTGGGCAACTTAACAAGACCCTGTCTCTTAAAAAAAAAATCTTAAAATATGTTAACTTTTCAGGAAAATTTTACATGGAGCCAGAGGGGCAAATGGGTGATGGATGGGGTTGGAGATTTGAGGAAATGTATTATTTTAAATGATTACTTATATTATATACATTTATCTGATGTAATATAACAGCAAGCAGCTAAAGCCAAATTTTACATGTTTTACAAATGTAAACATTAGCTGTTATAGTGTCACAACAGTTTCAGTGTATGTGCATACACATTAAATAAGTATATATTTATGAAATGCTATTACATAATTAAAATGGAACAAATATCAAAAGGTACAGCCATTGAATCATTACTATTTAATGTAAATACAAAGTATTTTAATAATAGGAAATCATACTTTCCAATGTCGGTAATGTCATACAAAGTAAGATTAAAATGCTAATGATCCCATGGATTAAGATGTACTCTTTATTTCTTGAATGCAAAATTAAATAAATCCACACAAATTTATCAAGTTTTTTTTTTTTAAGAGAGTTTATCTCTCACTCAGGCTGGAGTGCAGTGGCACAATCATAGCTCACTGCGGCCTCCAATTCCTGGGCTCAAGTGATCCTCCTGCCTCAGCCTTGTGAGTAGCTAGGACTATAGGTATATACTACCATGCCTGGCTAATTTTATTTTACTTTTTGTAAAGACGGGGTCTTGCTATGTTGTTGGGGCTGGTGTCACACTCCTGGCCTCAAGCAATCCTCCTTTGTAATCCCAAAGTGCTGGGATTACAAGCGTGGACTACTATGGCCGGCTCAAATCAGTTTTTAAAAATGGACAGAGACTTGAACAGAGACAAATGAATGGCAGATAAGCCTATGAAAAGTGCTCGATATCATTAGTCATCAAGAAAATGCAAATTAAAGCCACAATAAGATACCAAACACAGCCACTAGAATGGCAAAATGGAAAAGACTGAACCCTGAACATTGGCAATGGTGTCATCATGCAAGGAACTCTGATACATTGCTGGTTGGAATGAAAATGGTATGTCTAGTTGTACAGTTTAAAAGTTTCTTAAAAAGTTAAATAGGTATCTTACCCTGTGATTAGTCTCTGATTTAAATCAGAATAGTGGTTTTCTATGGATGGGGTGGGGATTGACTGGGAAAGTACTTGAGAGAACTTTCTGGAGTGGTAGAAATGGTTTGGGTTTGGGTTATTTACCTTTATAAAAACTGATTGAACAGTGTATCTAAAATATCTGCATTTCACGTGTAAGTTATGATTCAGTTTTTAAAAAATCCAATGCAAATTAGAAAACAATTTTGAAAACATTTTCTGTATTTTAGTAAGTGTGAATCTTATAATACTGTTTCATTAAATTTTAGTTTTTGGATTTAATCCAAAGTTTAGATGTATGTGTATTTTATTGTGCAATACATTAGAGTAGAACTGAAATCAAAGGTTTTACTTTTGTTTTTGGTCAGCTGTCTAGCAGGTTTCACTGTAGTGCATGAGATGAGTTCTAACGTGGGCTGGTTATGTGGTAAATAATTAAAGACTGGTTATGCTGTGAACTACTAAAATCACCTCAATTATTATTCATGAATTTTTTCCCTAGATGTTTAAGATATATAATGATAGCTTATAGTAATGAAATTCTCCCTTTATATAAGTTTGCCTACATTATCCCCCTACCAGTGGCTATTTACAGAGGGTCCTGTGATGGGATGGTGAAGTTCAAAGGGAAGATAATGCCAAATAACTTGACATGTCTATGTCACTGAATTTTGTAAGTGCTCCTCCATTTTACTATTTATATTCAGTTAGTTTTTATTTATCTTCTTTTATTACAGTGGACCTAGATATGCTGGCTCCTACAGTTACAACCTAGTTCGAATTACCTCTGTGCCCTATTTTTGTGTCCTAGCTGTTTTGTTAATGTTTATATAAAAAAATTCACTTAAGCATGAAGAGTGGCATATTCATAAATATTTATATATTTTTTACATAGTCCATTTTATGAATGTGATCTTTTTATAAGAAGGAAATTGAATATTATATCTGGATAATATCATATAGTTTTCCCAGTGTTAATTGGGAGGATTTTATTTTTATGGAGTACTCTGAGTGCATGCTTTATGTACCATCCATTTTTGTGGACTCCTTTATAGAAGATCACAGAAAGACACTCTCAAGAGTCCATTCATATATATTTATAAGAAAATGACATGACAGTGTTTATTTTACCAAGTGCTATGGGTTAGGAGCTGTTTCTTATCTCACCTTCCTCAGAGAAAGTGCAGGATAAATGTGGTCATATTTTAAAGATAATGAATTTCTGCTATGTAAGAAGTTTTCATTTTGATGAAATTTGAATATAAACATTTTAATGAACCCTCATTAAAATATGATTCTTTATACATTCTTTTTCTTTAAATGTATTTCACTTTTCTCACCTAATTTGAGGCTATTTCACCTCTATATGATATAAAAGTGTAATATAGACTACACTTTGGAATATCATCACTCAGCTAAATAGAAATATACTAGACTTTGTTTATAACACTTGGGAAAGGGGACAGTCATTGTGTTTTCTGCTTATGATGAGAGGCAGTAGTTTTTATTTTTCTGCCTCTATTACATAATACAGTCAAAATTTTAGCACAATAGCTGAATGTGGGTTTGTGATATTGTAAACCGAGAGATTTACACATAATGCACAAAAATGGAAAACCTAAAATTGAATACTTTTGTTTAGAAACTATGGTCTATTTTAAGTTACTGGTTTAATTAAAACCAGCCTTGGACTGGGTACCATGGCTCATACCTGTAATCCCAACACTCTGAGAGGCTGAGGCAAGAGGATGCCTGGAGCCCAGGAGTTTAAGACTGGCCTGAGCAACATAGACACAGTCTCTACTAAAAATAAAAATATATATATATGTATATGTATATGTATATGTATTAGCCAGGCATGGTGGTGCCTGTAGTCCCAGCTACTTGGAAGGTAGGAGGATTGCTTAAGCCCAGGAGTTTGATGTTGCAGTGATCTCTGATGATGCCACTGCACTCTAGCCCAGGCAATAGAATGAGACCCTGTCTCAAAAATAAATAAATAAAACTAGCTTTGTTGGAGCTTACATGTGTTTATTAATGAGTTGCCCAGGGATAATCTCTTAGCATGACTTGCTTAGAGGGTTAGAACCTCATATTGATAGGCTAACACTAAAGAATTTTTCTCCTTATCCATGTGCTATAAAAAATGGGTAGATGGGCAAGGAGCTGGCTTTAGTTAAGTAGCATGTCATTCACTAGGTTTGGGCCAGATGAAGGTTTTTAAATTAAAAAAATTTTTTAACATTTATTATAAGTTGTTCCTTTAAACTATGGCAACATAATGTTTTGTTGTTTAGGGTAATTATGTCATATTTTTGTGTTTTATTGGCATTCATTCAATCGCTCATTCATTCCTGTTAGTTAAATGTCTGCTGTGAACAAGGCATTGTTCTACCTCCGGAACAAAACTGATGATATTGCTGCTCTTGTGGATCATAGGTTCTCTTGGAGTGCTGGGTGAGGATATAGACAGTAAATCAATAAACATTACATTGTGGCAGGTAGTGCTAGCTAGTTGTAATGGTGTTTTAAACCAGGAGCCCCTGAACATTCAGACATTTTATGCAATAGTTTGCATGGCATGCACATTTGAGAGAGACAGAGAGAAAGAAAGAGAATGAGAAAATCTTAGAGCTTAAGAACCATTGTTGTAGAGCCTGATTTGAGGTGTCGTCACCAGATATTGATTTCTTTATAAATGCAGTTAAATTCCCCAGGCAATTGATTCTACTGTCTCCTCTTCTGTGTATCAGATTAAATTTTCTTGAGTATTATTTCATTTTTGTCCCAATAATTATTTACTGCCAATTAGAACTCTTGACAGTTTCTCTTATTAGCCTGACATAACATTGATGGTAGAGCCAGACATTTCCTCTATAGCTAATTTCCTCTATAGTTAGTTTCTACCCTCAAATTATAGAATATGGTAATATTATTAGTAGGTAAGTGGTGGCTGTATTATGTGTTAATTGCCAAGAGTCAGCTATTAACATTTTCTTTTGACAATAAAAGCTTTTTTCAACATAGAGGATTAGGGAAGTTATCTTGGTCCTTGTTTTAAATATAATCATTTGATGGTAGTAGGCAGAGAGCTCGAATGTCTATTTCTACAAATCTGTGAAATTTAGCTTGCACTGATCCTGGTGACTATGCATGAATTCCAGATATCGATACACACAGGGGAGCAGAGAGGAGCATATTTGCTTGATGGCTGGTTTAACTTTGGAGCTCTAAGCAAGGACTTGAAGAAAGATTTCTTTGTTCTTAAAAACTGGGAAATTAATAGATCTTCTGGATAGGAGGGATCCCTGATTTCTGTGGAGCACTTGCCAAAAACAGGAGCTCCTTAGGTATTAATATAACTTTACTTCTTTGTTAGAAAACTTGACAAAAGCTCCATTTTTACATGTATTTATTTTTCATATAAAGAATCTTTTACAAGTATGTATTTTAACACAAGGAACAGATGTCTCTAGCTCTGAGCTATGCTGTGCAGCATGTCCTGTCTTTTGCATGTTTCTTTCAACTTGGGCAGCTCTCTTTGTTAAAAGGCCAACCCCCATAGTGAGCTGTTCTGGGAAAGAGGACCCCTTGATATTTGAAAGGTGAGAAATCCATTTAAACCATGTGATGGCTCCCAACAGCCCTACTGCTGAGTTCTGCTTGTTTTAATATAAGTGATAGATGCTCTGGCTGGTTGTATTCAGTAATTGGATGTGAACTATATAATATAAATGACATTTCATGGCAAATGTGAGGGCACTGTAGATGGTAGTCAATTTCAGTATTGCCTGCCTTTAGGTTTAAAAGGTAGAAACCATAATGGAATTTAATTATCAGAGCATATATTCAAAGATTATTTCAATGCATTTGTAATACTCTTAGTTGTTAGGGAACCGTTTGGTTATTGTGCATGACACTGAGTGTATGTGATTTATAATGCCAGTGTGTGCAGTGCAGCAGTAGAAATGCTAATAAGGCTGTGTGTGAGGAGGACTGCCATCAATACTTTGTCAGCAGTTTGCTGCCAGATATTCTTCTTGGAAAGACATAATCTGTAATCAAAGAGGAGTTTGTGGAAATAGCAAACATAGACAAAAATGTTACGGTAAAAACCAGTGCTCATTGCTTTCTTTCAGGGCAGGTTTCAATTATATACCATATTAATGACTTCCTCCCCTTTGTAAGTATATGTATAGTCTCCATACTGTAAGATGAATAGAATTTGGTAATACTCTATTTTCATTTTAGGGCTTGTTTTATAAGGTAGCATTGAGTGGAACATCTTAAGTTCAGTAAGAGACCCTTTAGATTTCATATTTAAAGGCCCTGTGCCTATTTAAATTCAGAAACGTTGGGAACATTTTTGAGGTCAGGTGGTCTGTGTGTGTAAGGACAGTATGGCATACATGGAGGACAAATGAATATGTGACTTTCTTCTACAAGTAGTTAAAAACGTGACTGCTTTATGTTCTTAGAATTTTTAAGTTGTAAGAGATTGGTCACCGGACTGTTGGAATGGACAGCTATAATTGTATAGGCTTGTTCCTGTTCGGTTTTATTCTCTAACAGTATTGTTGGTGTAAGGTCAGTAGTCTTATTGTAGGCTAAATTCCTGAAAGGAATTTTTTTTTTTTTTTTTTGTAAAGAGACAGGGTCTCACTCTCTTGCCCAGGCTGAAGTGCAGTGGCATCATCATAGCTCACTGCAGCCTTGAACTCCTGGGCTCATGCGATCCTTCCGCCTCAGCCTCTTAAGTACCCTGAGGCTATAGGCGTGCACTACCATGCCACACTAATTGTTTAATATTTTTTGCACAGACAGGTTCTGGCTAAATTGCCCAGCCTGGTCTCAAACTTCTGGCCTCAAGGGATCCTCCCAATTCAGCCTTCCAGGGCCCAGCCACCTGAAAGTAATTTTTAACTGACAATAAAGAGCATTTATCCTTACAGTTACGTGTGACTTTGTTCTTCATTATCTACCCAACTTTAAGTCTCTTTTCAGCATGGTTTTTAGTGGCCAGTGCCTATGCTTATGTATCTGCATATTTGACATGAAAATTTCTTTCCCCAATCATTTATGTTACCATCGCCAATCCTAAAGGAAAGTTTCAAGTACATTACAAAGAACCTCCCCCCACCCCAATCATTTGAGAATAAGTTGCCAAATGATCCCCCTTCACACCTTGACATTTGAGTGTATATTTCTTACAAACAAGGATGTTTTCTTAATATGGCCCACAATTTAACTGTTGAACCTTAAAATTAACATTGATTCACTATTTCTGTCTAGTCCTCCGACCCCCATATATATTTTGCCAACTGCAATTGATCCCAAGGTCTTTTGTAGAATTATGTGTTGCATTTAGTTATCATGTTTCTTTAGCCCTCTTCAGTTTGGAACAGTTTTTCAGTCTTTCCCTGATTTTCATGACTTTGACACTTTTGAAGACTGCAGGCCAGTTATTTTATAGAAGGTTTCTCAACTTGCATTTACATTGCATGTTCCTTTATCATTAGATTCAGGTTAAGTATCTTCTCTTTGCACATTGCCAGCCAGGGCACAATTTTAGTTTATTCTGTTATTGGTATTCACCTTGATCACTTGGTCGAGATTGGTTCTGCCAGGCCTCTCCATTGCAAAGTTTCTTTTTTATCCTTTATAATAGTGGATATTTTATGGAAAGGTGCTGTGTGACTATGAAAATATCCAGTTACTCAGGAACTATTTGATTTATTCATTTACTTATATCAGCATGGATTCATGGTTTCCTGTTTTATTTGTAGGTTGTAATCTATTACTGTCATTATATGTAGATTCTCTTAAATTGTTTCGAATTTGGCCAGGAGGAGTCCTTTCAAGCTGGTTTCCAAACTTGCGTCTTTCACATGTCTCAATCATTCTTTGAGCACTTTTTTACTTTCTGGCATAACAGGTTGTTCTAGGCTTCTCCTAGTTAGAGGCAATCATTGTTATCAGCTTCTTGTATCTTTCCAGAGATACTTTATGCATAATGTTTGTGTTTATATGTGTTTATAAATTTTAGTTATTGTGAATTAGCATTTTAATTTTTAATTTTGTGAATTAGGCTTTATCAAAGTGTATATATTCATGAAAGATTATAGATTGCATATAAATTGTAAATGTACATACAGCTCAGTGAATTTCCATATAATGAACACATCTATATAACTTCTACTTATATTAAGAAATAAAATGTTGTGTGGTCACCTCAAAATGTTGAGGTCACCTTCATGCCACTCCCAGACACTAACCCCTTGATAACCACTGCTGTGAGCTCCAACATCACAGATTAGTTCCATCTGCTATTGAACTTTATATATAAAGGGAATTATGCAATATGTATTTTTGTTTATGTCTATTTTTTTGGTTTAGCATCTGCTTGTGAGATTCATCCATGTTTTTGTATGTTGCAGTAATTTATTTTCATTGCCATATAAAATTGCACTGTATACATTGCAGTTGGTCCTAATTCTACTGTTGATGAACATTTGGACAATTAGAAAGATTTTGTCTGGGCACAGTGGCTCATTCCTATAATCCCAGCACTTTGGGAGGCCACGGTGGGAGGATCCCTTGAGACCAGCCTTAGCAACATTGCAAGACCCTATCTCTACAAAAAATAGAAAAATTAGTTGGGCATGGTGGCGCATGCCTGTAGTCCAGCTACAGGGGCGGCTGAGGCAGGAGGATCACTAGAGCCCAGGAGTTTGAAGTTACAGTGACCTATGATCACGCCACTGCCCTTATACCTAGGCAAAGTGAGACCCTGTCTCCAACAAAAAAGAAAAGAGAGATTTCAACATGTCTCCTTTAGGAATTGAGCAAACAAATAGTTAACAATTGGTAAGGATATAGAATATTGAACAACACAGTTAAGGTTGAATTTTCACATATGCAACACCATACCCTTTAATTGTAAAAATATATGTTCTTCTCAGGTGCATATGGGATGTTTACCAGAAATAACTGTATCAATTATATCATAGTCTCAACATATTTAATAGTATTGAAATTATACAGAATATGTTCTCTGACCATAGTAATATTAAGCTGGGAATGTAAAAGAAAAAGATCACCTGGAAAATTCGCAAATGTGTGGAAGGAAATGATATACTTCTAAGTAGTCTATGGGTCAAATAAGAAATTATGCTGGAAATTAAAAAAGATTTTGCAGTGAATTATTAATGAAAATACAACAGCACAATTATGGAATTTATTTAAAGCCATGCTTAGAAGTAAATTTTTACCTTAAAATATACATGTATATATAAAATAAATATATATATCAAAAGAAGAATAAAGACAATGAATATTGCTTCATAAGTAAAACTAATGGTCTAAGTATATATTAAGGAATTTAAAAAGAAAATTAGAATTAAACCCAAGGAAAAGGAAGGGAATAATAAAGATAAGAGCTCAAATTAATGAAGTAGTAAAGGAATGTATGTAAAAGAGAATCAGCACAACCAAAATTTGCTTCTTTGAAATAATTAACAAAACCTTAAAGTTCTGTGAAGATGATAAAAAAAAAAAGAGAGAAAAAACCCCTAGCAATTTGGCAATGTGAGGAATAAAACTGGGACAGCACTACAGCTCCTACCAGGATTAACAAGCTGTAGGAGGACACTGTGAACAACATTTTACCAGTACTTGTAAATTGAAAACTTAGCTGTGACAACCAGACATTCAGAGTAATTTTGATAATTTGAATAGAAAAGTTTTATATGCCTTAGACAAACTTACACAACATGAACAGGAGTGCTTATAACAACTTTGGTTGTAATAGTGGAAAACTGTAAATGACCCAGATGTCTGCCAGCAGGAAAATTTATGAGCAAGTTGTGGTATATTATATATGAAGGTAATAAATATCATTTAAAATGAATGAACTGGGGTATGGATGAATCATGCAAGCATAATGCTGAATAAACAGAGCATATTACGGAAGAACTCGAAGATGCAGTGTCATTTATGTAAAGTATAAAAACATGCATAACAGCACCTTATCTATTTTTGGTTATATGTGTGTATTACATGAAAGCATGAAGCACTTCATGGGAAGCTATCAACAATGAATTAAAGGTGGTGATTACTTCTGGTGCTTAAGAGTGACCTGCCTAGGAGATGTTCAAGTAGCTTCTTTGGGTTTGGTAATATTTTATTTGTTAAGGTGTGTTTTGTACATGGTTACATTATTTTTATACCTTTCTGCCTGACAATTATTTCATAGTAAAGTTTTAAAAAGAAAAATAATAAAGTAGAAGAACCTTTAGGAGTTTTCATGAACAAGCTCAGCTATAGTTGAAAAGCAAGCAAGACTTGCACACTTGGGTTTCTTCTTTGTTGCTGTAGATAAAAATATTGGTGTGTGGATTCATCAGAGTTATTTAGACCCTTCTCTGTCTGTATGTAAAGCAGCCAGGTCACAATATACTTTTTCCTGCCATCCTCAGGTGCTTTTGAGAACACCACTAATTTTAAGGAAAATAATACCCAAAGAGATTAAATAACAGTGTAGATAAATGTTACTTGCCTAGGGGTTGTATTTACAAAGCAGTCAATTTCATTCCTCATGACTTTTTTTTTTTAAGCACTTAACCCTTATTTGGCAGATTGGCAAAGGGTCTGTTCCTCCATTGGAAGCCAAGCTCTGCGGTGGCTGGGACTGTCTCTGTCCCCCTTCTGTATCCTTAGTGACCATCTCCAGAGCAATGTCTGATACCTAGTATGTGCTCAATAAATATTGGTCATGTGATTCGAGGAAAGTATACCTTAAAGCTAATTTGACATTGTCTTTATTTTTGTTACATTTATCACTATCACTGTTATCTATATTCTGGAAATTTCATGAGATTATGTAACATCTCAACCTGGAGGTTTATCTAGCAAATTATTTGATTTTGAAGAGCATGGAATTCTTTTGTGTCTTAGTCTTGCAGTAGTTAGATGTGTCACAGCTAACTCAGAGCTGTTTTTCTCCACGTTAACTTCTCTGTGCTAAAATGGAGGAAGCAATTTAGATTAGAATGTTGTTTTTCTAACAACACCGGCACACAAGCCTTTTTTTATAGCAAATCTCAATTCTAAAAGTTCGCTTTTGGTAGGAAAAGACATGTTCCCTATCTTGATTGTGGTGGTGGATACACAACTGTATACATTTGTCAAAACTGATCAAAACTGTAAATAAATTAAGTTTACTTATACTTCAGTAATTAAGATGAACCAAAACCAGAAACAAAGCCCAACAGTTAAAACTTGTTTCTGAAAAAAGATAGAGGACAAAGGATTCAAAATATATTAACATTTATATATGTTGGTATTGGTGTTTGAATGTGATGGAGAATCTTTTTGACAAAAATTATCCTCTTTAAAATGAGTTGTGGCTCTGGTCACAAGCTCTTTCATTTTCTTTCTTTTTAAAAGCGGCATTTTCCCAGCTCAGCTCATACTTGACTGAGTACAACTGATCGATTATCTGGGGATTAACTAAGGCTTCTCATTTCCTGCTTTCCACTTCTCCTTGCCAGCAGGCCAGTAAGGCCTTTGTTGTCTGGCATGTGGACTGAGATGAGCTATCAGGGCATGTTTGTATTAGAAAAATGGTTGTAGATGGAACATTTATAAATAGACTAACAGGTATTAAGGTTACAGTCTTTGTTTTGGTTTAAGTCTAAAGGAGAGAAGAAGAAATAATTAAGATATTAAGGACCAGACAGACGAATTTACATAAACAAGGAATATGTAATTCTTCAGTTTTTCTACTGAGGTTTTCTTTTCTTACCCAATTGTTCAAATTTATTTATTGGTAAGTTGCTGGCTGTAATTATTCCTATTACTGTGCAGGCTGACTTTATTTAAATCAGTAATTTCTAAGCCTGTATCTTTAGTGCTCCTTAAAGGTACAAATACTTGTGCTGCTAAATGTTATTTTATTTTATTGTGTTACCAGCTCTACACTTTTGCAGTTTAATGTAGACAGCAATGGTGCATCACCTGGAGAGATAGGAATATTGCTACATTCATGTAAAATGGATATATTCATCATTATAAAAGATGGTGATCTGTTATAATATTGTAAGCTAATGCCCTTTTTTCCCCTTAAAAGTTGATTTTGTTTAATGTTAGTTTTCTCAAGGAAGCAGTATCATTTTTGAAATAGCCACAAAGTTGCCTTGAATTGTAGATTGGTAAATAAAATTATCCAGATTACTACTTTCTGCATGCCTTCAGCGTAAAGGGTTCACTATTGTTTTAAAGTACTGTACCTTTTAGAGGAGACCAACACATGCTTGTTTGAATCAAGCTTTAGACATTTCTTGATATCATGAGCTCAATTTTTAGAAAGAAAAATATTTTACATTTGAAACAAGGGCTTCTTATCTAGATTTTCTTCTCTTCTTTAATTTTCTGCTCACTACTGGAATGTCTGGTTGTATAAATAACAATAAAGTCTTTTATTGTTAAATAGTATCTCACATCTAATGAATTTGTGCTTTAAAATCTGCAGTCCTGGTTCTGTGTAGGGAGCATGCATATCTTACTTAAATAACTAGCATCTGAAAGAGGTCATCTGGGATCATTTGTGCAGCTTGTTTACTTCAGCTTCTAGAGCAACAGTTCTTAACTATGGCCCAGGGGTCTGCAGGGTCCAACTGTTTTCATAATGATACCAAGACATCGTTTGCCTTTTTCATTCTCATTTTCTCCGAAATGTACAGTGCATTTTATAGAGGCTAAATGATGTTTGATAGAGCTCAACAGATTGAATGCAGAAGCAGTTGTAGATGTGAGAATTTGTTTTCTTAAGCCAAACATAAAAGAGATTTGTAAAAATAAAAGTATGACTCGTTTCCAAAATTTTGTTTTAAAAATTACATTTATTTATGTTGACACGAACATATAGTGGGTTTATTACTGTTATTCTTAATGAATTCATAAACACATAAAAAATTAAATTTTTTTCAAATATAGTAAATATTAATAGGATATTAATCCTAGCACTTTTTATGAGATGGAGGCGGGCAGATTGCTTGAGGGTAGGGAGTTTGAGACCAGCCTGAGGAAGAATGAGACCCTTTCTCTACAAAAGTAGAAAAATTAGCTGAGCGTAGTGGTGCGCACCTCTAGTCCCAGCTACTCGGAAGGCTGAGGCAGGAGGCTCGCTTGAACCCAGGCATTTGAGGTTGCAGCGAGCTATAAAGATGCCACTGCACTCTAGCTGGGTAACAGAGCAAGACCCTATCTCAAAAAGTTCTTTTGGGTTTCAATAATTATTATAATAAGAATGTAAGGAATCCTGAGACTTAAGGTGTTTGAGAACCACTTCTGTAAAACATGTATGTTAACTTAATAAAATCATTTCAAGGTATTTCAGCATATTTTTTACTTTTTAATGGCAAAATCTCTGTGATGTATCTTTAATCATAAATTATTAACTTTTATTTTTAATATATCATGATTTTTAAATAATTTGATAAGCTGAATTTGTGAAGCTTCTAGAGAATTTTGGTTGCCTATAGCCCAGGTCTCCCCTCCTCTGTCCCCTTCTTTAACGCCCTGCTCACTACTACAACATCTCACCTATCCTTGATATGTGATTGAGCTCTATGACTTTTCTGGCTGTGTCATGTGTAAGACACTCCCTCAAAATGAATAATTCCACCACTATCACCACCATCAACAAACAGCAACCAAAGTATTACAAAGATATCAAATTTTATGACATTCAGGTTTGGTTTTTTTAAAAAGAAATGCAGTGGAATGTTTAAAGCTTTAGTAGATATTAAGGGGAATTTGGCAATTTCTCACACTCTATGAATTGCTGTTTTTTCTCCCTTTATGAGGGAAATCCTTTCAGCTAAATAGAGAATTTGTGCTTATGTGTTAAAATGATATAACCATAGCAGCTGAGAAGAATACTGGTGTTTAGGAAGGGATTTGTTTTGTGTTTGGTCACCAGATCTTGGCCACCCAAGTGTAGAATCTTAATTGATATTCGAAAATTCATCTTGCTAAATTGAACCTTAGAAACTGAACTTTAGGGCCGTTTAGACCCTGAATCCGATGTTTAGTATTTTTGTTTGTTTATTTGTTTTTTTTTTTAGAGACGGAAGGTGGCGGTGTTGCTGGTCTCTCTGTTGCCCAGGCTGGAGTAGTACAGTGGCTCAGTCATAGCTCACTGCAGCCTTGAACTCCTGGCCTCAAGCGATCCTCCCCCCTTGGCCTCCTAAAATGCTGGGATTACAGGCGCAAGCCACCTCGCCTGGCCACATTTAGTATTTTTGTCAGTGTATTAATCAGGGTTCTTTAGAGAGACAGATCCAGAAGGATGAATGGTGAGAGGAGAGATTAGAAGATTTGGCTAAAGCTATTATAGAGGCTGAGAAGTCCCATGATGGGCTGTGTCTTAGTCCATTTTTCTGTTGCTATAATTGAATACCCGAGACTAGGTAATTTATAAAGAGAACCAGTTTATTTCTTATAGTTCTGGAGGCTGTGAAATCCATGGTTGAGGGACAGCATCTGGTCAACTTCCAGTGAGGGCTTCGTGCTGCATCATAAGGTACATGGTGGAAGGTGTCACAGGGCAAGAGGGCTCTTGAGAGAGAGCTAGGCTGGCTTTTATAAGAGACCCAGTATTGTGATAACTAACCTGCTCCAGTAATAACCCATTTATCCATTAATCTGTGAATGGATTAATCTATTCATGTGGGCAGAGCCTTTATGATCCAATCACCTCATAAGGGCCTTACCTCCTTTTTTTTGTCTTATTTGAAGGTGGGATCAATCCAGGTGGAGGCCACGAGATTGTCTTAGCCAAAGATGGGATT
>VBSM01000529.1:3531311-3588954 GCA_008086735.1 Cheirogaleus medius | reverse complement strand
CCTCCCACAGGAATGAGCCACCACGCCTGGCTGGCCCTACCTCTTAATACTGTTACACTGGAGATTAAGTTTTAACATGTGTTTTGGAGAGTAATAAACATTTAAACCATAGCAGGCTGTCTGCAATCTGGAGACCCAGGGAAGCTGGTAGCATGGCTTAGTCCAAGTTCTAAAACCTCAGAACCAAGGCAGCCAGTGGTGTAACACTCAGTCTAAGGCTGAAGGCCAGAGAGCCCTGGGGGCCACTGCTGCAGGTCCTAGAGTTCAAAGGCTGAAGAACATGGAGTTCTCCTGTCCAAAGGCAAAAGAAGAAGGGTGTCTTAGTTCTAAGAGAGAGAGTGAATTCGCCTTTTACATACTTTTTTGTTCTAGCTGAGCCCCCAGCCGAGTGGATGGTGCCTACCCATATTGAGGGCAGATCTTCCCTACTCAGTCTACCAACTGACATGCCAGTCACCTTCAGAAACACCCTCATGGACATACCTAGAAATAATGCTTTACTGGCTATCTAGGTATCCCTTAATCCAGTCCAGACACCTAATATTAACCATCACAGTCAGGGATGATGTACGTATGAGATACGTGTGGGAAGTTACAGGAATGCTCTTTAGTTTGGTATATTTGGTCCTATTCATGAAGTCCCCCATTGCATGTAGCTCATCTGTGTGTGTGTGTGACAATAAGGACATCTGAGGTTACCTAGTGATCTAGGCTCCTAGTAACAAGGGAAGCTAAGAAGTAGGAATTTTCTTAAGACTAAACCTGTACTGAGGCTTGGTCTCTCCACTGCAAACAAATATAGGAATGAATTGTCTGAAAATTTCAGTCTTCATACACAGTGTAATTCTAGATAGAAATGCCTTGATGAGTTTTGACTCCTTAATTAATAATTGGGAGATTGTTTCATTTTCATGCACCTTTTGGTCCTACCAAAACACTGTTTGAATTTTATTCAGCTTAAACTATAAAAATAATTAAAGGGAACAATCTTCTTTAATGAATAAGACATCATCAAGAAACAGTGGTTTTGAAATTATTTCTCATCATCCAAGCCTGTTTCAGTATATTTTTATTAATAGTTGCATCATCTTTCTGGTGGTTTGTATGTAACCAGTTATTTGTACATCTGGATTGTGAACACTGTAAAAAGTCACCTGCTCTCCTAGAGTTCCACCTGCATGCTTTACCATTTGATACAAAGTGATTTAAATCCTCTTACACAGACCCAGATGCTGATGCAATCTCTTGAAAACATTCTTTTGGATTGAGTGCCACTCATAGGTTTTGAAAATGAGCCTGTAACCTTGATTCCAGTCAGTGCCTAAAGACAGTAAGCAGCTTAGTCAAATGGACTTGGTCCGTCTCTGTGTTTCTTTCATCTGCTTATTTTTCTGCAAGTAAGAATTCATTGTGCCAGTTCTGAGCAGGCCCCTCAGTAGTTCCAGGTTATGTCCATTTGAAAATGCCAATAAGGGTCGGGCGCAGTGGCTCATGCCTATAATTGTGGCTCTCTGGGAGGCCAAGGCAGGAGGATTGCTCAAGCTTAGGAGTTTAAGACCAGCCTGAGAAAGAGCGAGACCCCATCTCTACTAAAAATAGAAAAATTAGCCAGGTGTTGTGGTGCACACCTGTAGTCCCATTTACTCAGAAGGCTGAGGCAAGAGGATCGCTTGAGCCCCAGGAGTTTGAGGTCGCAATGAGCTATGATGACGCCATTGCACTCTACCAGGGCGACAGAGCTAGACTCTTATCTCAAAAAGAAAAAAAGAAGAAGAAGAAAGGAAGGAGGAAAGAAAAGAAAAGAAAAAGAAAATGCTAATAAATGTTAAGTTATCATTACACAGTATTTTGTGTCCCATTTAATTGTGCTTTTAGGTGTATTAGAAACTGGAGTGGCATGGCCACCAGAAAGATCTGCCACAGTCGTGGTTCTTCTACAGGTCAGTTCAGGTACCACTGGCAGTGGACAGAGAGGACGATTCCTTCAGGTTTTAGATCCTTTCAGGCCCCCTTGCACACTAAAATATATGAGAAAGTTGGAAGAAGGGTATTCTAGTATTAAACAAGAGTGAATGTTTTGTTTACTCAATGGCAATAAAAAATGTACTTGCTCTCTCACTCTACCCTCTCAAATAAAAGGAAATGTTTAGTTAATGACTCAGTACATTTGGGAGATATGTACCTGGTAGTATGATTATTTGTAGAGTATATTCAAAGCCTTTTCCTTTGAGAAACATCCGTGGAGTCAGTGTTTCAGCTTTCTCCCTGACCTCCTGGTTCTCATGTCAGAGCAGAACTCTGGCATATACGGACCATAATGGCCCGAGCCCTGGTGGCACTTACGGTTTTCTTTACCTCTTTCATGGCATTTTAAGCTATCATCACTATAAAGCTATATAGATAGTATATAGATATATAAAATAGTACATCCTTAATGTCCTATATTAGTAGTAGAGTGGTGGCTTGAAATATTACAAGATGATACGTCCTACCTGATTTCATTTTTAAAATTTTATTTTATTGTAAATTTATAATTGTACATATTTATGGGTTACAAAGTGATGTTATGATTTTCATTTTTTATGGTGAGGACGTTTGAAATTTATTAGCAATTTTGAAATGTACAATATACTATTATTAACTTTATTCACCATGCTGCGAGTTGATCTCAAAAAAGAAAACACTCCTTATTCTTCCTTTGATGTACCCTTTGACCATCATCTCCCCATCCCCCAGCCCCCGTCCTCTCTAGCCACCATTCTACTCTTTGCTTCTATGTGTTGGATTGTTTTAGATTCGTGTATAAGTGAGAGTATGTAATATTTGTCATTCAGTTCCTGGCTTATGTCACTTAGCATCACGTTCTTCACTTCCATCCATGTTGTTGCAAATGAGAGAATTTTTTTAAAGGCCAAATAGTATTCCATTGTGTATATGTATAACACATTTTCTTTATCTATTCATCTTTTGATAGACATTTAGGTTGATTCCATAACTTGGCTGTTGTGAATAGTAAACACAGGAGTGCAGATAGCTCTTTAACATACTGATTTTAAATCTCCTGTGTAAATACCCAGAAGTGGGATTTCTGATTTTGATTTCATTTTGATCGATATCAGTTATCCTTGGTATTTATGCACAAAGTTTGGTAAGTAAGGTCCTCTGACTGGTATAGAAAGCTTATCTTTAGATTTGATTTGCCTGTGTAAATACAGATTGAGCATCCCTAATCTGAAAATTTGAAATTTTTGGAGCACTGACATGACAGTGTAAGTGAAAAATTCCACACCTCACCTCATGTGACAGATTGCACATATTATTTAAAATATTGTATAAAATTACCTTCAGGCTATGTATATTAGATACATATGAAACATAAATTAATTTCATGCTTAGACTTGGGTCCTTCATTATGTAAATGCAGATATTCCAAAATCTAAAAATTCTAAAATCTGAAACATTTCTGATCCAAGGCATTTTGGATAAGGGATACTCAGGCTGTAGTGCTGTGCGTGGACTTTGACCTTTGAAGAAGAATGATCTTTGGATCCCGTTGTCTGTTCCTGTTTTCCCTGGAAGTCAGGAATGATTGAAGCCACTATGACTATGTCCCCAAGGTCTTAGTGAGGGTGATACATACCTAACAGTTATTGCCCTGTAGGTGGAGACGACTCAGCAGGGTTGAAATGCCACTTTAAACCGCCTGGCAGAACAGACTTGAGCCGAGATCATGATATCTCTGGCAGACAGTTTCCCCCCACCCACTACATGTTTAGTTAGTGACCTGACTACCAGTTTAAAGTTTTATGTATACATTTCTGAATTATACAGTAAACTTCTAATACTCATGTGACTCTTAACCTCACTATTGCTGTATTGTGGAAATGCATGAAAAGTTTCTTCAGAAGATATTTTCTTAAGCCATACAGTATGTATACAAATGTTAGCCACTTCTACTTACTAAATTTCCCTAATTTCTGGGAAAACTTGTTTGGCTATATTGGCTTATAAAGCAAGAATTTTGATCTGCTTTCACCTTGCTCTGAATCAAGAACTAGAATGTGGTTGATGGGACAAAGAAGCTCTTTTCTCTGTAACGTGGGTGAATTTAAAGTTGTTATTCCTTTCCAGCTTGCAGACCGCCTCAATGTTGTATAAAGGGCTCTCTGCATTTGTCATATTGATCACTTAACTCCCTCCCTCAACCCTTGCTTTTTTGATTATTATTTTTTTATGTCATGGTAAAACATTTTCTTGAGGATATATTAATACTGGTTCTGGGAAAGACTCAGATTGGCTATTTAAATAAATAAAATACTATATTAATAACCATAGAAGATCTCTGGGAAAGAATATTTCCTTCTTGGCCTTAGACCCCATGTCTGTGTTTGGTGGGACGAGTTGTGTGGCGCTGATAGATGAACACAGTTGCCCTTCAACGGCAGCCTTCTGTTGGCCTGCCTTTCTCTATTGGTTTCCTTTTTCCATAGTCTGCCTTTGTCAGTTATCTATTCTGAATGTTTAATTTCAGTTCTTTTAAATTTGTTAATTCTCAACACTATCATCTGGCATTCAAAGCTGTATAGAAATCTTCCTTATTCTGCTCCCAAATACCCATCAATTAGGAGTTTGTCTTTTTTCTAAGCCCAGGTAGAGGGGATGGGTTTTGTCCTCTATTTATTTCCTTAAAGGAAATCCAGGCCATGAAGAATACATAATTTAACCCAGAAACAGTTCCTTCTCTTTGAGTCACTCTCATGGAACCTTACTGTAAGCTAATTGGATGTGCTCCTAGTTCTGGGTTTCTCTAACTCTGGAGTGTCCCATCATCTGTAACTTTTTTTTTAAAGATAAAATTATGAATAATTATTTACTTCGCAGAGGGCTATTCTGTATTCAGATATTCATCTCACAGTGCCTTCACATTGGAAGCTTCTCATCACTTGCTTCCTCATCCTGCATTCTGTTTAAAATATGTCATTTTAAAAATACTTTGAACTTTAAGCCATTGTTCAGTTATATCACTAGTAAATAATGGGCCATATTTGTTAGAAATACTTGATAGGCTTCTAGGATTGTTGCAAAAGTGAGGATACTTCTGTCTTAATTTGCTATATGATTTGTTTTTGTATTACTGTTACTAACATAGTTTTGAATCTTTTGAATATTAGGAAAGCAAAATTTGTATGCAGCGACTTACTGTATCCTGACTACTCTCCTGTAAAACAGCGTTAGTAATATCCAGCATTTACTGAGAGCTAATCTACTCCATTTATATTACTTTATTTAATTCTCACAACCTAATGAGGTAGAGATTATTATTTTTCCCCCATTTTATATTTGAGGGAATTGAGGCTAGGAGCAGGTACTTGCCCAAAGTCACACAGTTTAGTAAATTGCAGAGCCAGGGAGTTCGGGTTGAATCAAATGATCTCTAAGTTCATTTCTGGCTTATTTTCTATGATTTTGAGCAAAAGTCTTTGACTAGTGAGTAGTGGAATTAGATGAAGATTACCTGTGGTTAAGTTTCCAGCAACATTCTCGTGCCTGAGGTAGCTTTGGGAGTGTTTATTGGGAGAGAGGATGCTCTGTGCTCCCTTTTGCTCTTGCTCAGTGCAGCAGTAGTCAGCTTCCACTGAAGATGGATGACATTTTAATTTGTAAACCTTTTTAGAATGGTAGCGTTAACCAACGCCATTCCGCAGATATGGAGAAAAGGATAAGGATAAGATAAGGATTCTCCTGCAACATCATTTTATTTATTTGGCTTTGTTTGGGGAAGAAATCTAGACATAAGCAAGTAAAAATGGAAAAAGACCATAGAAATCATCTTGTTCTATCCCTTCTTCGCTTTTCAGGGGGCTAGATGACTCCACTAAGGTAACTAGTGGTTGCAGACAGAACTACAATCCTAGACTACCTAATTTTAGTCTAGTACCCTCTGAAACGATACACCGCCACCCTTAGTAGACTTTTAATATTTAATTAATTACTTGCCTATTTAGGAAGATTGTACCTATTACAGCTACTTAAATTTGTTTAAAATTTTTGTTTACTTTGAGTCTACCTTTGTTGTGTTTTATCTGTGGAATTATAAGATTGTGGAGTCTTTTTAAATGCAATGCTGCCACTCTCTGGTTATTGGATAGTACTGCATTAGGAAATCCAATATCCTTCGAGTGCGTTTGTAAAGTCTAATATTAGGAGTCATAAATCTAAGTACAAATAAATGAGCAGCAGTTTATTTGTGTGTAATCAGTAAGTGTGCACAGGTCAGAAGATAACGTAGATATTATGCCTCAGAAGGTTACCAGAATTGCTAGCGTGGTTCTGAAAAATGGATATAGTACAATTGCAAGTTACTGTACCTAAAAGGTATTTCTGTTGCCCTTTAGGTTTTCAGATATCTTAAGTATGTTGCAGAAATACAAAGAGGTGTAGACTTTAAAACGTTGTTGCGAGTACCAGTAGATCTGGATTCCTGTGTGCTCTAATAAATAATTCATTACTGTAAGCCTTGAAGCATGTATTAGTAGTTCAATGACGAGAAAGCACTGTCATCCCTTGCAGGCAACCATGTTCTGGTGAGGAAATAACTCCTACGATTCTCAGCAAAGTTCTTAAAAGTTTTCTGTGAATTATTGGTTATAATCCCCTACTAACAGAGGAAGTAACATTTCTTTGAGCACCTACTCAGTTCCAGATGCTTTCTTTTTTTAATTCTGTGAATAGTTCTTTTAGGTAGGTTTCAATATTTCCATTTTACAGAAAAGAAGAGATATGGAGAATGTTAGTGTCATGCCCAGAGTCATGTGCCTGGGCAGCAGTGGAGTTGGGGTTTGAATGGCGACAGGCTTTCCCATTTTCTTTCCAGTAGTCCATGTTTCCTGCCCTGTAGTGCTTGAGCCAGGTTTTATTCTTACCATTCTGCCTTTGGTTTCCTTAAAAAACAAAACAAAAAGAAAAAGGCCAGTGGTTTTCAACTAGGGATAATTTTGTTCCCACAGAGGACATTTAGCAATGTTTAGAGACGTTTTTGGTTGTCAGAACTGGAGGATGGGTACCACTGACTTTTAGTGGTTGGAAGCCAGGGATGTTGTTAAATTTCTAACAGTGTACAGGGCAGACCTCCCACAGCAAAGAATTACCCGGCCCAAATGTCAGTAGTGCTGAGATTGAGAAAGTCTATATTAGACAGTATAATTTACTTAAATGAATTTATCCTTGAGCTCTGCCAAACAGGCTCTGCCCCTTCCCCTGGCTTATATTTTTCTTTCTGTGATGAGCAGTCTCATCCTGGTCCTGCTTTTTTATCATCCTTCCCAGGGAGGAAACTGTAGGTTTTCTAGGGAAGGAAAAATAATTTTCCCTCTACCTTTCTAAGTTCTTGGCAAAATAATCCTTTGCCAAAGAGGCATATTTTGGGGTGGCATATTCTGGTCTCCTACACTTTCTATCTGCTCTCCCGTGTCCTGGTGCTTTGTATGTCACTGCTGGTGCGTGTGGTCAGTGTTAGAGTTAGAAGACCTCAGGTGTCCTGTAAGCTCTCTAAAGGTCAGAAATTCAGGATTCAGATTCTTCTCAATATTGACCCAGAATGTCTTCCTGCATTGCATGCAGGTGGACCATATGGGTCTGGATATCTTCTATACTTGGTCTGTCTTTATGTCTTTCTTGGGTCTTCTCCTTTGCCTAGAAAGAATTTATTAAAATTTCTCACATTTTTCCCTCCAGGTCAGATATTACCTCCCCCCAATCTCCTGCTGAAAGTAACTGCTCCTTCTCTAAGCTCCTGTATAAAACATTCTGTTTGTTTAGCATATTTGTTTGATCTCTTTTTCCAATCTGCGATATAAGGAGTGTGGAATGATTTTTTGCCATTAGAGTTTTTTATGTAAAAGTGCAGAATGAATAAAAACTAAAGAGTACCCATCATGTAGGATTATTTCTGTATACAATCTGCTTTATTCAAAACAGTGATGATGCTCTATTTTTGTAGGCATGTCTGTTTGACATAATTAATTGCAAAGTAAGAATCTTGGTGTTTATGATGTTTACTTTGTAACAGCACTTATTCACATTTGAGTTCTGTTGAGACTTATGGCAGTTTTTTTTTTCTGATTCTATAAATGGCTTAGGTGTTCTAGCAAATGTTTTTTGGAATTTTTCTGGTCTTTTAGTGCAGGCTGTATTTATGAACACTCATTAAAGTAGGAAGCATCTTCCTTCATTAATCAGGGCTTTTTTGACATATTTTAGTATTTAGCCATCTGCTTTATAAATATGAGGCATTTCTTGAGTTTTAGCTCATTCATTTCTGAGCAATGGGCATGTACTGAGAAGGCAGAGGCTGCTAAAAGGAGTGACACAGCATTCATCTTGGGGAAGTCTGTTATGACCCCACTTGTGTTGGAGAAGTATTTTATGAGACGTGGGAAACCTTCCTGCACTCCCTGTCAAGATCTTTCACGACCAGGCACACATCTGTCTCAAGCTGTAGCCCTATAACTTTCGAATAAATTGACAATATTTGATCTCTTTTTCTTTGAACAAACAGGGAACAAAGTTAACCTTTAGGTATAACATGGTTAAGTGTCCTACAAACATTTACAGGACCACAATCATCATAGAACTCTTCATTATTCATGAACAATTAAGTATACACTGTTCTATTGTCAGGAGATTTGAAAATAAATAAGGTGGGATCCCTGCTCTTTGGACTCAATAGTACCTTCATCACCACCCATACTTCGCTATATTTGTTTGGCGTATAGCAATAACTGTGGCAAAAAAGGTAGAGGGAGACTTTAATTCAGTCTGGGTGATAGGCAAACCTTGGAGAGGAGAAGATTTTGTGCCAGGCCTTGCTTGATAAGTTCTTTCTAGCTTATTGTCCTTAATGCATCTTGATGGTCTGCTAACACTGATTATAAATATTTACCAAAGTGATTACGAATTAAGATAGAAGGACATATTCATGTAGTATTATAGTTAATGTTAAATTAAAATATAATATTGAATGAATTAGTTAATCAAATTGGGGAAGTGTACAGGTTTAAGATTGATCTCCTTTGTTTCCTGAAATAAACCACTCTGAGGGGTAAGGTGAAAGGGATGCTGTGGCTGGGACTTTCTAAAAAAATAAAATTTGGCCTTATAACTGACTTATGTGTTGTTGTGGTCCTGGTGGTAATTGTGTGTCTCCCTATCGACGTGTCTACCTGTTTACAGGGGCTTTTTGGTCATGGGTATGATAGACACTTGTGGACACTTGAAATCCTGTTCCTAATGCTGTTAGATTTTCCTTTTCAGAGTAAGAGGGACCATCTACTCATGAACGTCAAATGGTACTACCGTCAGTCTGAAGTCCCAGATTCTGTGTATCAGCATTTGGTTCAGGATCGACATAATGAAAATGGTAAATATGTCCTTCTGGTTTGATTCTTATGTATCTTAGCTTTGGCCAAAGTTCTTTTGAAAAGCATTCATTAAATGGACATAACCACTATGGTAAATTTTCTCTGAAAAAGCTTTTTATAAATAAGAACATTACTGGAATTGCTCCCACCTCCACCCTCAGTTCTTTCGTTACTTTGCTTTTTTATTTTAAACCTCTGAACGTGTGCTGATAGTATCTTCCTTTTAAACTTGGGATAGAGATAGGTCTTTTTTGGAAATAACAGTAATTTTCATTTTTTTAATTCCTTTTTCTCATCTAGTGATGAACAAATAATATTTAAACCCTTATAGAATTACATATATATGTATATGTGTGTGTATATATGTGTGTATATATTTTCATTTTCTGTTTGTATTATTGAACTTCTCCAAATTCAGGACTGTGAGCTTCAGTTTTCAAAACAAAGCTTTCTGAGTTATATTTCAGAATTCAGCTTGATTCCTGACTTTCAGAACAATAGGGAGATATTTCCAGGCAACTTACTTTTTTCTCTTTCTGGCATTGTATTTCTGCTCAATAACTTTATTGACACATGAGATATGTACATAATTTGTTTACTTATGTTTGTGCAGATGTATAATAGCTTTAAAAAAATTGATTCTTGATAGGTGGTAGGCCTCATGCTAGGCGATTTTGTCACCCATTAATCATACGATGTAGGTTTTGTCACTCCCTAGTTCTAGATAAGGAAATTGAGATTGAGAGATGCTAAGGGAGTTGCAGAGGCCATGCATCTTCTAAGTGGTGGTGCTGGGGCTGGGATCAAATTCTGTCTGGCCCTGATGCCTGTGCTCTTCTCACTCTTCCCACTGCTTTTGCTGATAGATTTTGAGTCAACAAACCAGTAGTCAAAAATAATTTTGAAGGATGATTTTTTTTTTTAATTTTACTGGATTTTTTTCCTTCCATGGAACTATAAAAACTACTGTTAAGGCAGTTACATTATCATTCTTTGTTAAAAGTAGTAACTTGGCTATTCTTTCAACTGAAACAGTGTGTGATTTCACTCTATTTTGGAATATTTAGCAATAAAAATAAGAATGGATAGGATCACCTAATATTTTAGTTGTTGACAAGTTGTTAGGATATGATAATTATTTCTACTCTTTTTTCATTTTGTGCTTAATGCAGTCTAACAAACTGTAGGAACTTAATAAAGGGTATAAAAACTAGTCAACAAGATTCTTCATTAATTCACAAAACCTATATATTGTTCTTGTTATTCTGTTTTATATATATATATTATTACTGTTTTCTATTTCGAATACTTCAGTGCTAACCAGGCCTGGTTATTTATTGTGCTTTCTCTAGAACGAGGTACACATGAAAGAAAAGTTTTGCAACAATTTCCTACTTGTTTTGGGAAACTCAGTTTTAATGTCCTCTTAATTAATAAATTTTTTTTTTGACAGACTCTGGAAGAGAACTTGTCATTACAGACCCGGTTATCAAGAACCGAGAGCTCTTCATTTCTGATTATGTTGACACTTACCATGCTGCTGCCCTTAGGTAAGTACCAGAGATGTGGTCTTCATCTGAAGAAATTATTGACTATGGGAGGTAAAAGGGCTAATCTATCCTGATCTCTTTTAGTAATCATTATATTAATCAGACTACTGTCATGGTCTCAGTAAGCTTGCATTCCAGTGTCAGTTCTGGACTATTAAAGTTGTAGAGGTTACCTGTATCTTCACTAATCTGGCTTTACCTTTCTCTATTTGTGTGTGTGTGTGTGTGTGTGTGTAATTTAGTTTTTATACCCTCTCTATATTATCATATCTTTATTTCCTTGAAAGTTATCATCCTGGTATTATTTGTGATTTAGAGTTTCAGTTAAATAAATATGTGAAGTATGTAACTGGTTATTCAACATATTTTGACATAATTGCTTAAGATGAATATATTTGAGTATTTATCAATGCCATTCAGATTTGGAGAGTCATTTTTATCTCATTTTAGCATTTTTAGAAGAATACGTTGTTCTAGATAATTCCAGCTGGACCCAGATGAATTTACTCTAGCTAGGTTTACAGATGTTTTCTGGAGATAAATTGTGTAAGTCACTGACCTTTCACTGGCTACTACAGCCAGAGTACTAAAGTGGTACTGCTTGATCTTCTTTTCACTGGGTATGTGATGAGAACCTTTATTAATTAGAACTTTTTCTCTTGTGGTATTTTCTTTAGAGTCATCATAAAAAGTGGTAGATGTTTTATAAAACTTTTATCTTAATTTGATTTTGTTGACTTCAAATACAGCATCCTTTCTGTAACTTGACAATTGGATCTTTTCAGAGACATCAGCTGATAAGTGCTTACTTTCTTACTGAATGATTTGGCCTAGTTGGTATTCGTTAAATACTTGCTGGCACTGCCAGCAGCTGGTTCTCATCTGTGTCCTTCTTACTGTTGCTCAGGGATCCCACCTCATTCTCAGCAGCATTGTTCTCGCTGTGAAAGCAGCTTTGGGTTGCCTGTCAGACCTCCGATGAAACAGAATGGAGCAGCAGTGTACCCGAGATCTCTGTTTATTCTTTTCTCTTCACCAGGGCTAGATTACTTTAACTTAAAAATATTTGATGTCTGTTTGGTGGGGGCGAGGAGAGAGGATTAAGCTTTGACTTTTTCTTCCAATTTTTCTTTTCACAGTTTATCCACAGAAAGATTTTTTTCTTTCTCCATAGGTATATACCAGTACTACCAAAAATAAATTCAATTTTGAGAGAGACACAAATAAAATAGTCCGTAGGCACATGAAAGGGGATCAAATGAATGTAATGGGGAAAAAAAACCCAAGGAGAACAAAAAAGAAAAAGACTGATAATGTTAGTGCTTAGCACCATTCTTCTCAAAGATCAAAGAGCTCAGTTATATGGATTCATCCAGCTCACAGTAACTCTGAGGGGGCTCTTGTCATTCCATTCACTCAGGAGGAAACTGATGTACAAGTTTCTCTTTCAAGCTGATGTTAGAGTTGGGTTATAAAAGAGGAGAGAGAGCTTTGTCCTTTAGCCATCATGAATCAAAAGGAAAACAAAATTCCTCAGTAGCCTCTTCTCTGTAAATTGTGAGATTGTAGCTTTTCCCTACCTAAAGTAAGGGACTTTACCCAGAATAGACTGTGATACCTTCACAGTTGTAGAAATATGTGTTGAGGTACAGCATTACTGCCATTTTTGAATGCTTGACCTTGGCTGTCACTCATCCCTAGCTTTCAAGCTAAATTTCTAGAACTGCTTATTTTCTTTATTTTATTTATTATACTCATCAGTAAATGCTATATTACAGTTAGCATCTTGAGCAGAGTATTTTTTGAACTCTCTTTATTCTCAGGTAAGCATTTTTAGTTGGCTTGTGAAATCAGAAGACGTCAGTTTGAATCCTGGCTGTGCCACATAGCTTTGTGACCAGTGTTAAGTTTATTAACCTTTGAGCTCTCCTTTGACAAATGTATTCAAGGTCAGATGGCTAAGTGACAGAATCCTGAATGTCTCACACATTCTTGTCAACATCCAGTAGGATAAAGTGTGTGAATGTCCCTCACAGAGCTTCTAATACTCAGACTGATATCATAGTACTTTGCATAGTACTATGCTATACGTACTATGCGTAGTACTTTGCTCATTGAATCTCAACTGGGTTCTTAGAAGTATAAAAGGAAGAAAAAAATGAAATTAAATGTAATTTTATACTGAGTTATTGATGGTCCAGTTATTCAACACCCACTTATTTTATTTCTCTGTGGCCTGTTGAATGGATTGATTGGATATTCAGATACTTCAGGTATAAGGAGAAGAATTTAGCTCAGGGAGCCATCTGGGGTTGTTCCAAGAATGAGCAGATAATCTGTAGCTTGCAGTTTGTTTGCTACGTTACTTTTTTCTCTCTGAGGATAATGTTTTATTGATGGTCCAAGGATGTGAAGTGATTGATTTGAGATTGAACTGAGAACATGTGACCTGGGGAACTTTCTCAGGTTTCCTGTGCACTTATATCAATGCATTCTCCAGTATTGATTGTGAAGGGCGGCACAGGAGATCATAAATGTCTCATTGGCTTAGGGCTGTTTTCCAGCTTTCTGATTTTCTGCTTCCTATGTTAAGCAGTCACTTGGGGGAAAAACATCCTAAAGTAGATCAGATTATAAGCTATCATTTTACCTAGGGATTCATATTATAGGAACATGTTTTAAGATGGATTTTCTGGAAGACCAAGGCCAAGAGACCATAAACTAGCTCTTTTGGGCTTCTAATCTCTTTTTCATCTTGAATTAATTTATCTCCTTACTTTATTATGGGCAACTAGAATCATACATATGTTTAGGGATTGAGATAGATTAATTATATCTGTGGACAATTTCACAACCATTTCTTAGCATTTAAAAAATCCTTTAGCTTCTGCAAGTTCCCTAAGGAGTTTCATGTTGTCTCAGAGCTCTTAGTTTTGCAGTTTAAGATTCACTTTCTGGTTTTAATCCATGATTGTTTTTATATGTGACATAACTTTGACCTACAGCATTTTATCATTTGGCCTATACATGCTTAGTACTTAATTAGGCACCATAACCTACAAATTCCTTTGTTTATTCATTCATCATTTAATGCCTTATTGATCTAGTAGTAATAGATGAAGAGCTCTGTACTGTGGTGAGAACACCTAATAAGATACTCTGTCACTCAGGCTAAAGTATAGTAGCACAATCATAGCTCATTGCAGCCTTCAACTCCTGGGCTCAAGGGCTCCTTCCTCCCTCAGCCTCTGAAGTAGGTAGGACTATAAGGGTGCATCACCATGCCCCACTAATGTTTTAATTTTTTGTAGAAATGGGGTCTCACCATATTTCCCAGGCTGGTCTTATGTCTCAGCTTGGATTATAGGCGCGAGTCACTGCGCCCAGCCTAAATTTTGTTTTTTTATTTGGAGCTATTTTTAGACACACAGAAAAGTTATAAATACTGAGTTTCCATGTATTCCTCCCCCAACCTCTCACAGTGTGAACATCTTCCATAACTATAGTGCAATGGTCAGAACCAGGAAATTAACATTGATACAATACCATTGAACTAAAGATTCTGTTTGAATTTCAACAATGTACCTTTTTTTTTTGAGACAGAGTCTCATTCTGTTGCCCCAGGTAGAGTGCAATGGCATCATCATAGCTTACTGCAACCTCAAACCCCTGGGCTCAAGTGATTCTCAGGCCTCAGCCTCCCGAGTAGCTGGGACTACAGGCATGCGCCACCATGCCCGGCTAATTTTTTCTCTATATATTTTTAGTTGGACAATTAATTTCTATTTTTAGTAGAGACAGGGTCTCGCTCTTGCTCAGGCTGGTTTCGAACTCCTGACCTTGAGCGTTATCTCCCGCCTCAGCCTCTCAGAGTGCTAGGATTACAGGCATGAGCCACCACGCCCGGCCACTTTTTTGGTTTTATTGTTTTAGGATCCTATTTGGGATCCCGCATTGCATTTAGTTAGTTCTCCTTAGTATCCTCCATTTTGTAATGGTTCTCCAGTCTTTTCTTGCCTATTATGACCTTGTTACTTTTAAAGAGTATTGATTAATTATTTTGTCAAATGTCCCTCACTTTGGCTTTGCTGAAGTTACACGTTTTTGGCAAGAATACTGCAGAAATTGTATGTGTCTGAGTATATCTTATCATGGGCTTTGTGAGGTTGATATAGCTAATTACTGGTGATGTTGACCGTGACCACTTGATTAATGTGGTTTCTGCCAGGTTTCTTAACTGTAAAGCAGCTTTTCCCATGTGGTTAATTAACTTGAGAGAGATACTTGGAGACTATGGAAATCATTTCCCTTCTTAAGCTTTTACCCAGTGATTTTAGCATCTGCCAGTGGATTTCATCTGCCACATTTGTTACTATCATGCTGGCTGCTGGTGGTTTTCTATTTTTCCTCTTTCCTTCTATGTTTATTAATTGGAATTTTGTAGGAGAGAACTCTACCTTCTTCCACATTAATCTGTTTAATCATATATTTATATCATCATGAACTTATGCATATTTATCTTGTTGGTTATAATTTAATATTATCATTATTGGTTTTATTGCTCAAATTGCCCCAGCTTTGGCCATTGAGAGCTACTTCAGATTGGCCCCTGTGTTTTCTTTTAGGAAGCTTCCATCTTTTTTTTTTTTAGCACTTATTATTTTCTGACTCCACAAGATGTTCTCAGACTCATTTTGCATTTTCTCAATCCTAGTGCTGGAATTAACCATTCTGCAGGGATCCTGGTCACTTTTAATGGAGAACAGTGTTTAGAAACCACGATGTGGGTATTAGGCCTGCTTATTACTATTGAATGCCATTGCTTACAGGCCCTCTCAGCAGACAGAGCTGGGATATGTATGCATGTGTGCTAACTTGTGCATATGCTCCTCCCCACCCCCCAAAACCATGAGGTTGTATTAATAATTTGGATTCCAATCCAGCACTACAAGGTTTATTTTATTCTTGCCCTTTCCTTTACTTGTAACTTCCGTCTTCAACAGTGAGAAATCCAGTTCTTATTATTTAAAATATATTGCTTTTGTTTAATTCTCAAATATATATAACTTAGTTTCAGAATTTGTAATCCATGTTCCTGTGAGAAATACATTTATTGACTCGATTTTTGTCTTTCGCCTTATAGTATACAGGCAAGAGACTATTTTCCAAAGTTATTTGGGTCAGTTGTATTCTTTCATAGCTCCTTAAGCGTGTTTGTTCATTTATAATACATTTACTTTCATCATTGGCGTTTGCATCCCAGTTTTAGTTCCTCCTGATTGATTAGGACGGTTTATTTTACTGGTGTGTGAGGGTATATGGATTACTGCTGTGGTTCTGAGGGTCAGAGCTGTAAGAAGAGGACTGTTCAGCCCTGCCTCCATGCTCCCATGCTCTGCTTTCCCTCTCTCCTGTCTGTCTGCTGTGTGTAACTGATCGTTTTACTTGATTATCTATCCTTCTAGCATTTTCTTTTCACAAATGGGCACATACATGTCTGTTTACTTATAACCCCTTCTTTCTTATATGGAGGGGGGGATACTATAAATACTCCTTTGTGCTTTGCTTTTTTCACTGGACAGTATGTTATGGGAATTGCTCACATCAGTTCATTAGAGATGTTTCTCTTTCTCTTTTACTGCATTATTTGAATGTACCATAGTTTATTCAGCTGCTTTCTTGTGTATGGGCATTCAGGTTTCTAGGATTTTACAATTTGTAAATGATGCTGTAGTGAATATCCTTGTGCGTATGTGTATTTTTTATTGTTGCATGTGTAATTTCAGGGTGGATATATAGTAGTGGGATTGTTGAGTTTTAAAGTTTATGTATGTGTGTGGTTTGTTAGATTTTCGAAATTTCCCTCCAGAAGACATGTACCAATTTGCATTCCTTCCAATAATGTATGAGACTGCCTGTTTTCCTAATAGAATGTTTCATTATATTTTTTAAAATGTTGCCAGTATGATAGGTGAGAAATGCTATCTGCGTTGTTTTACATTATTTAGCTAACAGTGAGCAAGTTTGAACATCTTTTCATATTTGAAGGATATTTTTATCTCTCTTTTGGTGAATTGCCTGTTCATGTCTTTTTTCTCTTGGGTTTTTGTCTTTTTGTCTTTCACTTTTAAAAAGTTCTTTGTGTTCCTGTGCTATATGTTGTATTGCAAATATTTTCTTCTACTTTTGTCAGTTTTCTTTTAATTTTTTTGTAGTTTTTATTATGCAAAACTTACTTTTTTTTATTTCTATTTTTGGTACAGAGTCTGACTTTTGCTCAGGCTGGTCTCGAACTCCTGAGCTCACTTAATCCTCCCGCCTTGGCTTGCCAGAGTGCTAGGATTACAGGCATGAGCCTCCACGCCCTGTCTCAAAACTTATTTTTATCTACTCAAATTATCAGTCTTTTATCGCCTCTGTGTTTTGAGTCATAGTTAGAAAGTCTTTTCCTACATCATATTTAAAGAGGAATTCTACCCAGTTACCCAGCACTGCTTATTAAAATGTCTGTGTTGACCCCAGTGGTTTGAATTGCCACCTTTGTCATGTATTGTTTTCCATGTGTATTCTTGACTTGCTCTTCTATTTTGTTGTTCTTTTGTCCATTTATGTGCCAGCACTACACTCTTTTAATTATAGAGCTTTTATAGTATGTTTTAATGTCTGTTCCCCTCTTTTTTGGTTATTTGTTTTTCCATGTGAACCTTAGTATTAACTTGTTTCATTTCATAAAATAGCTTTTTGGTATTTATATTGGGATTTATTGAATTTATTAATTAACCTATGGAGAAGTACCGTGTTGAGTTTTCCTATCTAAGAACCGGGGAAATTTTTCCATTTGTTCACATTTACTTTCGTATTTTTTAGGAGTGTTTAAAAAATTTCCTCATAGATTTTGTACATTTTTGTACTTTTTGCCCTAAGCACTTAATCTTCCAGACATACTGAACTCTATCCTCTGATTATAGAGAATATACATTCTTTTTACATCTGTTGGTGCACATTCTCATAAATTGATCACAAAGCCAGGTGCGGTGGCTCATGCCTGTAATCCTAGCACTCTGGAAAGCTGAGGCAGGAGAATCCATTGAGCTCAGGAGTTTGAGACCAGACTGAGCAAGAGCAAGACCCCGTCTCTACTACAAAAAAAAAAAAGAAAAAAGAAAAATAAGCTGGGCCTTATCAAGTGTGCTTGTAGTCCTAGCTACTCAGGAGGCTGAGGCAGGAGAATTGCTTGAGCCCAGGAATTTGAGGTTGTAGTGAGCTGTGATGATGCTACTGCACTTTACCCAGGGCAAGAGAGTGAGACTCTATCTCAAAAAAAAAAAAAAAGTTGATCATGTATTACATCACAGAAAATGCCTGATTATAATGCAATAAAAGTATAGTTTACTAACAAAAAGAAAGAACTGAAGGCCCTTTCACCTGGAAATTAAAAACTTCTTATTAAGCGACTCTTGGATATAAGAGGAAATACAAACTGAAATTAAAGAATTTTATTTTTTTATTTTTTTAAGAGACAAGGTCTGGCTTTGTTGCCTAGGTTGGAGTGCAGTGGCTATTCACAAGAATGATTATAACACACTATAGCTTCAAACAAGTGGACTCAAACAATATTCCCACCTCAGCCTCCCAAGTAGCTGGGACTACAGGTGAATGCCATCACACCCAGCTTTAAAGAATTTTTTAAAAAATGATAGTTAAAATACTATATAAATCAGAAGTTTTGTGCTTTTTCAAGTAGTGAACAGAGGAAAATTAATTGCACTAAATATGTCAATAAAAATTAGATGAATTAAATTCCTAACTTAATTTTTTTTCTTTGTTTAAAAAGTTTATTTCTATTAAATGTAACTTTCCAAGTTCTAATGAAGGTTGATGATGCTCCCCAATATGAGATTAATTTCATATAAACATCTGGTGTTAAAATTCATAGATTAAACTCATGTTGGCATTTTACGCTGTAACAAAAAATCAAATCTTCTCATGTAAGCAAGGGTCTTCAGTGAACACCTGCTATGGTTTACTCTTCTTCATCGGTGGTTAAAATTTCACTGATGAAATAACCCACTGAAGAGAAAATCAATATCTGAGCTTAACTGCCTGCTTTGTTTTGGCACCTCAAATTATTTTCCTAACTTAAATTTTAAAAGAACAACAAATGAATCAAAAGTACACACTGATTTTATGATGAATGTATACAAAGGAACGTAAGAGGATTATATTTAAAAAGTGGGGAGGCAAAGAAACCTAAGTGGAAGTAAGACTTCTACGCCTCACCAGAACTGGTAAAATGTCAGTATCTATGGACTGTGGTTAAGTTATATAGGCATGTCGTTATGCCTAGAGCAACAACTAAGAAAACTGTAAAAAGTGATATACTCAGAAACAGTACTAGAGACAAGTCAAGATGGAATTCTAAAAAGAAAAAGTTCAAGTAACCCACAGGAAGACAAGAGAAACCGAAGAAACAAAATAAATTTTTAAAAAAATCCTATACCTGTCATTAATCAAATGGCTTATATTAATAATAGACAGAATTGTGAATCTCTCAAACTCTTTTGTTTTCATGTTCAAGTAAGAGTAATAATCATAGTTTTAAGCGGATAGGCTACTACAAACCTTCTTTGCATGCTGGTATACCTCTTCATGAGTTTCTCTGGGGTTTGGATATGCCTGGATATAAGATGACTTCCCCGGCTGGGCGCAGTGGCTCACGCCTGTAATCCTAGCTCTCTGGGAGGCCGAGGTGGGCGGATCGCTCGAGCTCAGGAGTTCGAAACCAGCCTGAGCAAGAGCGAGACCCCGTCTCTACTATAAATAGAAAGCAATTAATTGGCCAACTAAAAATATATAGAAAAAATACAGCCGGGCATGGTGGCGCATGCCTGTAGTCCCAGCTACTTGGGAGGCTGAGGCAGGAGGATTGCTCGAGCCCAGGAGTTTGAGGTTGCTGTGAGCCAGGCTGACGCCACGGCACTCACTCTAGCCCGGGCAACAGAGTAAGACTCTGTCTCAAAAAAAAAAAAAAAATAAGATGACTTCCCCAGTTACCAACAGTTCTAAGGGAATGAATTTCTGGGCCACGATTTCCATTTGGAGTGTCTCCTTGCATGAGATGGATTCTCTTCTCTCTCCTATATCCTCTTTAAATAGTCTCCCCCCACTATCCAGAGGACTCTTCAAATGGTACAATGTCCAGGGTGTACAACTATCTATGACCCTATACCAAAGAATTGCCTAAATGAGTCTTTTCCAGCAAAAGTTCTTTACTGATGAATGAAAGAACCTAAGATATGGGACTTCCCTGCCTTTAGTCATATTTCTGTTACCAGTGAAGCATTGTTTTAAAAATGGGGTATCAAGGACCTTTGAATGCCCTGAAACCATATAGTTCAGTGAGGTGTGCATGATGGCGATTTTCTCTTCTCCTCTCCTCCACAAACATCATCAAATGATGCCCTATTTTTGAGAGAGAACATGGTGAGAAGAGAGCTCTGATAAGCAATATTGAATACTTAAAATGCTACCCATACACACACACTCTTTCTCTCTCTTTTATTTATTTATTTTTGGGGAGATGGTCTTGCTCTGTTGCCTGGGCTAGAGTGCTGTGGTGTCAGCCTAGCTCACAGCAACCTCAAACTCCTGGGCTCAAGCGATCCTTTTGCCTCAGCCTTCTAAGTAGCTGGGACTACAGTAGTGTACTACCACATCTGGCTCGTATACACACATTTTTAAATGTAAGCACTATTCAGTAAGAGGTGAAGTGAAAAATATTTCAAATGGATGGCAACCAATCAAAGCTAATCCTAGTGGCCTTATCTGCTTATAGTAACCCTGTCTTCACCTCTGCTCAATAGAGCTCGAGGGCTGGTTAACTACCAAGAATATATATATATATTTTTTTTAGAGATGGATTCTCACTCTGTCGCCAGACTGAAGTGCAGTGTCACAATTATAGCTCACTGCAACCTCCAATGCCTGGGCTCAGGTGATCCTCCTGACTCAGTCTCTGGAGTATGCTTGGCTAATTTTTGTTTTCTTTTTCTTTTGAGACAGGGTCTCACTCTGTCATCTGGGCTAGAGTGCAATGGCGTCATCATAGCTCACTGCAACCTCAAACTCCTGGGCTCAGGTGATCTTCCTGCCTCAGCCTTTCCAGTAGCTGGGACTACACACGAGTGTCATCACGCTTGGCTAATTTTTCTACTATTTGTAGAGATGGAGCCTCACTATGTTGTCCAGGCTGGTCTCAAACTCCTTGCCTCAAGCAATCCTATGGTCTCTGCTTCTGAAATTGCTGGAACTACAGGCATGAACCACCATGACCCAAAAGAGAATACCACCTTTTTAAACAGCCACAGCTATATGCTAATGATTCTTATTGTTTTATTGTCCTTCATTTTTTTAATATGCAGCAAAATGTAGTTTTTAAGTGTGCATTAAATTTGTTTGGCCTTAAATAAGACCTGGCATATATCTATTATCACAGAAAGTTCCCTCAAGATACTTCCCTCTGAAAACTTCCCACCCATTTTATTCAGGAAGGTTAGAAAAACAATAAAATTTCTCCTCTAGAAGCAACCAACCTGTTCTGGTTTTTCTCATTGGCTTATTCGTTTACCTGTTGACATTTGGGTTGATTTTAGGCTATTGAATAAAGCTGTTATTAATAACAGCAACAATAAAAATGTACAGAGAAGGAAATATAAAATTAGAAATTAACAAAGAAGAAAATTTAGTTCTAATTAATCAAATCCTGTTTGTTTTTAATTTTAATACCTCGTTACAAAAGTACATTATGACCAGTTGGAATTAATTCCAAGAATGCAAGGTCGGTTCCATATTACAGAGTCTATTAATATCATATACCAGATTAATCTAAGGAATGAAATTATATGATTATCTCCAAAGGTGTGATTTTGATTTGATTATCTTTAAAGCTAGTGTCACATTTAACGGGAATTCCTTAGAGACATTTCCACTGAGATCAAGAACTAGGCAAGAATGTCTACTATTTCTACCACTTTCCACATTGTACTAGAGGTACAATGAAATTAGAAGCATAAGAAAGGATAAAGAAATAAAACTAGTTATTTACAAACTACAGCATACCTGGAAAACCTCAAAGAATTAATGATAAAACTATGTCAAATAGTAAAAAGTCATTTAACATACTAAAATCAATACCCTTGATATATATACACAGTAAGCAGAGAGAAGACATATTGCTAGAAAAAAACCATTTACTACAACTACATAGTTATTTATCAGATGCAGTAATTTTGACCTCCCCAGGAGACATTGGCAATGTCTTGAGATATTTTTGATGGTCACCGTGATATGTGTGTGGGTACTACTTGGTAGAGGCCAGGGATGCTGCTAAATGTCCTACAGTGCGTAGGACAGCCCCTGACAATAAATAATTATTCAGTCCAAAATGTCAATAGTGCTGAGACTGATAAACCCCGGCCTAAATATGTCTGATTTCTAGTGCCTGTGTTGAGAATTGTGGGATCCTGGGGTTTCTATACCTTTAATTAATACATTAATTATTCCAATTTCAGGGTGAAAAAGCAAGGAATAATAAAAAAAGGATCAGTTTCCTTTAGTAATGGTCAATAATAGAAATAACAACTTATATAGCATTGAGTAGTATAAAGAGTTTCATAGACTTTGTCTTTGGTTGTCTTAATATCTTTATGAGATAGGTGCAGGAAGTATTATCCCTGTTTTACTGATAAAGGAACTTACCTATTTCTTCTGGGTTTCAGGGACGAAATCACCTTGGATAAATAAGTAGTTTCCCAGTGAGCTAATTGTTCATCTGTAAAGGTGATTATACCTGCCTTTTCTTTCCCAAAAGCTTATTTTAGTTCTAGTTAAATACTAGAGGAGTAGTTCTGGGACTGGAAAGTTGTTGCTTATTGTGTATTTTCCTTGAATTGGATCTTGTTATCTACAAATAGTAGGTATTCTGTAGCACTTCTGATAGAACTTTCTGTGATGATGGGAATGTTGTGTAATCTCTGCTGTTTAATATGGTAGCTGCCAGCCATATGCTGCTATTTAAATATACATTCATTAAGGTTAAATAAAATTTAAAATTCAGTTTTTCTCAGTTGTATCAACCATGTTTCAAGTGCTCAGTAACCCTGGATTTTCTAATCTGTAGTTTCCAAGGGCACTTTAATAAATCAGCAGCATTGTTATTTAATTTAAAAAAATGGAGATGGTCTGGACCAATTTTAGCTTCTGTTCGTTACTGAGGCTTTGGTCACATAGTTACTTAATTAAGCCTTTGAGGGAAAGGACTTTGCTTTTTAATTTCTTGGTAGGGAGTGAGTGAATGTACCCCTGCTGATGCCCCAGTCAGTTTTTCTCCCTAATTCTGTGGCCATCAGCTGATGTGTATGTTTTTAACATGCACACTCAAGGAGTCCTTATTGCAGTAGGTAGCTTGCTCAAGCAGTGGGGGGGCCATGTCCTGGAAGCATGCTACAGGTGCTGTTGGTAGGAAATGGGAAATTGTGGTCTTTCAATTCCATCTAACCTCATTGCAGCCATTGGCTTCCACTTGACATTAAAGTTACCTTCTGTGACCACTGAGAGAGTTAGAGTTCTTAGATCTCTCCCCTGTCTCTTTGGGTACCTATGTGTGTGCATATTTGGAAGCTGGGCCCTACTGCCTGGTGTAATGTTTCTGGCAATTACAGTGGATATTTGGTGCATGGAAATATTGCTTAAACAGTTCTATAATATGTATTGTAACATTTCTATGGGAAAGTGATTTCTAACTTATAGCCATTTAACATTACCTGAAAATTTGGGAACTCCTTATGTATTGGAGTCTATATTTTAAAACAGTTAAAATTGCTCTAGGTCTTAATTTCCAAGTAAGATAATTTCTTGTGTGTTATAGGAGAAGAAAAATATTTATTGGCTAGAAGCTGTATTCCAAAGAAACGTCAAATCTTATTCATTTTAGCTTTAACAGTTATACTTTCTGCCCATCATAATGTTGCAAGAAGAAAAGGCCCATTTTGCTTTGATTATTTATAAAGACGTTAGACTGATTTTTTTTGTAAAGTATTTTCACTATGGTTTTAATTTTTCTCCCTTCATTTCTAATTTGTTTAATATTCTTTTATCACAGTCCTGTCTCCAGTTTATCTTTGTATTTTAATTAATTTTTCTTTATAAGTAAAATGATGAAATAAAAGGAGTTAAGTTACAAAGTTGTGTATGGAAGCAGTCATAAAACAGACTGAATAGGTAATCAGGTATGGAATTTGAGCTGTATTCTGCATGTACCATGGGTTTAGTTATATGATGCTTCTACCTCTACCCCTCCAATAGTATTTTGGTTTGCAAAGCAATTGAGGGTATTACTAACGTGTTTTTTTTTTCTTTTTCCCAGAGGGAAGTGTAATATCTCCCATTTTTCTGACATATTTGCTGCTAGAGAGTTTAAAGCCCGAGTGGATTCATTTTTCTACATATTAGGCTACAACCCTGAAACGAGGTAAGTGAGTTACTTGTGTCCATTCAGTGAGAACTTCTCTCGTTTTCTCACTTGTGTGTATGTGTGGGCATGGACAATATACTAGTAAGATACAAAAAATGACTCCAAAATCCTATGGTAAACCTCTTTCAGAGGTGTTGTAATTAACGTCTTTGGCATAAAGTGGCTTGTTGTTTGCTTTTTACTTTATTAAGGAAAAGAAAAGTGAGAAAATTTGGGTTGAGAGAGGGTGAAATAAAGACATAATTCTTGTTGATGTGTGTTTTGAACTTAATAAGAATTGATAGACTATTTCCCTGATGCACATTCTTTCAAACCTTCCATGATATGGTGTTGAAAAAGACTAGGTTATTTTGGGAAGTTTCTTGGTTACAGATTTATTTTGTTCACTCTTGGTAGTAAAACTCCGGGAGCACTCACTGAAATATTTTTAGTAAGACTGCTAATGTGAGTCAGACACTAGTAGTTCACAATACATCCAGATCCATTTAACAGTTAGAATTATTATTATTTTTCTTAATGTAAAGCCATAGGGTCAAAATAATTTAACACAAAGAATTCTTTTTTTTTGAGACAGAATGTCCCTCTGTTGCCTGGGTTAGAGTGCCGTGTCGTCAGCCTAGCTCACAGCAACCTCAAACTCCTGGGCTCAGGTGATCCTCCTGCCTCAGCCTCCCAAGTAGCTGGGACTACAGGCATGTGCCACCATGCCCGTCTAATTTTTTCTATTTTTTAGTAGAGACGGGGTCTTGCTCTTGCTCAGGCTGGTCTTGAACTCCTGAGCTCAAACTATGTGCCCACCTTGGTCTCCCAGAGTGCTAGGATTATAGGCGTGAGCCACTGCACCTGGCCAAAGAATTCTTTATATTTGTGATAGACCCAAGTTTAATGTAGCACATGGAAAAATTTCTATTAGAGTGTATAATTCACTTTGCCCTGTGTTGATCACAGAACTGCATGTTTTAGTAAGGATTTTAAAAACAAGAATGTTAGTGGGTAAACAAGTAATTTATGCTCTGAACACCCAAGACATATCTAAAAATGTGAAGGTTTAGAAAGAAATATAAGATGGTTGGCTCGAGTAAGTTAGTAAAAGAACAACATTAAGTGTTATTGAAAAATGGGTATTAATGTGAGTGAAAACTTTTTTTCTGGAGGCTGCTGAGAAACCGTATGTTAAACTTATAATGATGATGAAGCAGTCAACCTAGGGTCGGTTGAAGGGGAAGATGGTTTTTGTTGTGGTTGTATTAGGCTGCATAAATCTTTATTGGGGCATATATATTAGTATGTATGTCTGTTTCTTTTCTTGATACTAGATTTTAGATACTAGTATGGGAATGTAGTGCTCATTCAGAGTACTGTTTTTTCTTGAGAAAACAGAGAGTGAAGTTTGAGCTTTTCTTTTCTTTTTTCTTTTTTAAGACAGGGTCTCACTCGGTCACCCAGGCTGAGTGCAGTCATAGCTCACTGCAGCCTCAAACTCCTGGGCTTAGGCAATCCTCCTCCCTCAGCCTCCCAAGTAGCTAGGAATATAGGCACAAACCACTGCCTGGCTCTTTTTCTTTATTTTTTGTATATATGGGATGTCATTGTGTTGCCCAGGATGGTCTTGAACTCCTTGCCTCAAGAGGTCCTCCTGCCTTGGCCTCCTGGTGTGTGGGGTTCATAGGCATGAGCTGGCGCTCCTGGCCTCAATTTTTCTTTTTCAAAAGTATGCCATGTTTCAATGATAAAGAAGCTGACCAATGGTAACATTTCAAAGGCATCTTATATTTTGAAACATTTATTTTACATCTGCATTCATTGAATGCCTTGTACTATCTTCCTATTGCCTGGGTGAATTGTGGAATGCTTGAAATTGGATTTCTCTGTAGATACAAAGGGGTTGGATGTTATTTCAGTGATGTTATGTTTATTTAACCACTTGGCAAATAGTTGTCATATTGCACAAGTTAGATTGTATTAGTGAATTTAACTAAAATAGCTTTTATCAGATTCATAACAACCAACCAAATTTAATTTTTACTAGTTTTAGTTTTACATCTATTTTTGCTGACTGCTTGTTAAAAGTGATATGCAACTTACCTCTGTAAGCTAGAGACCCACACAAGTTCCTGTCTGATTTTTCATTGTGTGTTGCTGGTGGTCTTTCAGGGTGATAGTTCACCCATCACTTTTGTTTTAAAATATGGGTTACATATGCAGTAGAGGGATATTATTTTTCCCTACCTATATCTACCTTATGCTTGGTATATTTTAAGTGCTTGAGAGGTGTTGGATGAATTGAATCGAACAAATATTTGAAAGTCTATTAGAGGCAGATCTCAAACTTCTCACAGTTACAATGTAGAGGCCCTTGTAACAATTAGCACCAGTGGAGCTAGTCTGGCCTACTGTCTTGGCTCACTGGTCTCACCCTGAGCACCACTTTGTATCTCTTAAGCTTGAGGTTAGATATATAGTTCCCATAGCTGCTCAAATGATCAAAAGAATGTTTTCTGATTTTAAAAGAGTATAGAAAAACTGTTTGTGTTTCCTCTACCTGGTTTATGCACAACCCAATGCTTAGAATGCCCTTGCAGAATTTACCTCATTTCTGTCTGTGTTTCAAGTTTGTGCTGGATGAGGCTGTGTGATGAGCTGGTTTCTGGAATAGTTTTCCCCTAATTTTAATAAGCAAGACTAGTAAGTAGTCATGGCTACATAGTGCTATATGGCCATTCTTAGTACCCTGAGTCATTTAGGTAAATAAGTATAAGTCAATATGGAGAGGAAATGTCACATTGTTTTTCTGATTATGGAATGATCCTGTGAAATATTGCATATATCAGTGAAACCACTGGAAGTTTAAGGAATAGTGATTCTGTAACTATAAATTTTGATGAGTGTTAACCTCCCCTTAAATAATGCAGGAGGCGAATAATTGAAACTAAACCTTAGGATACAATTGTTTATTTCTCAGAGCAAATTTTCTGATAATAGTTAAAAGTTGATTTATGTAATTTGCAATAATTTAACATATTGGTCAGCAATGAAAGTTTGAATTTTTTCACATTTATTTGTATAAACCTTTTTAAACCTCAGTGTTCAGCTACACCTTTATTTTTCCTGTAATTTGATCATTATATTTCTGAATGTTGTATCTTGTCAGGGACCTGGTTTTTCTGAAATTTTTGGTCCTGATAGTATTAGTACTTATTGAAATAATACATGATAGTGTGAAATATGAAATAGACTATTTTGTACTCTGTGGTTTGTTGTTTTTAAATTTTGGGAAGAATGGATTTCTTGGTAATTGGCATGGAAATACTTGGGTATTATTAGGTATAAATTTGTGTTTCTTTTTTTTTAAACCTAGAATACTGATCACTGATGCTAATAAAGCATCTGCAGTAATACAGATCCATAATCTCTTACCTTAAATTCTGAAATCTGAAAGCTCTGAAAATTTTTATGTTTAGTTTGGTACCAAAGCTCATTTGGTGGCCAAACCTGATCCAACCTGATATGAGGCAACTTATATTCTTAATTTAGTTCACTTTGTGTGAATTTACATAAATTTTACTGTAAAAATACTGATGTGATAGAATATGGGTTATTCTTCAGACACTGCTGGGATGTTATATACTATGATATATCCACTTTAGTACTAAAATCCAAGGAATTCTGAATTCTGGAAAACCTCTGACCCTAAGGATCTTAGATAACAGATTGCATCATTGCTAGCCATGACATTTAAGGAACAAAACTTAATTGGGCAAAAATTTTGAGGGCAGATGTTTCTGTCCAAATAGGATATAAACAACAAGGGACTGACAAGTGGGAGAGCCTTGAATCTAATGCTAGATAACTTTGAACCCTCAAGTAATTAGGCTTTGCTCTCAAAGTTTATTTTTGACATTTCTGCACTCAAAGTGTTCACTTTTGCTTTTATGAAAAGAGATTCATTCCAAATTTACTTCTGTGTCAGCATACTCTGCAAAATAATGTCATTGTGTTCTCATTTTGTTTGAAGGGTCTAGTCCAAAAATCTTCTTAGAAACTTAATAAAGTCAGTAAATTTCAACTCTAAGTTCTTAATAAGGCCAGGTAAACCTTATATACATTTGACCAAAGCACTGATGTCCTTGGTTGACCTAAAATAGATTGATCTTAGCCTGTAAAGAGAGATGAGCATAGGGACATGGTTTTATGCGTCTCTTTACTGTCCTCAGTAGCTTTATCATTTGTCTAGTACCTCATAGCCATTTAATCTGACTGCTTGATCCTGTGTTAAGACCAAACATCTGGGGAGATCTGTTCCCTCTTGGATCTGGGCAGCTTTGGTTCTAATCCCATGTTGCCACTTCATCTTCGTATCCATGGGTAAGGCATGTACTTCTTGCACTCAATTTCCACATCAAGAAGATGGAGATGGTAAAAGCTATCCCGCAGGTCACTTTTGTAAACTGTCATTTTTCTTTTTTTTTTTTTTTTTTTTTTTTTTTTTTGTGGTGGTTGTGGGGAATTGGGCAAAAATTGGGGGGGAAAAATCAAAGGTTTTTTTTTTTGTTTGTTTGTTTTTAATCCGGTAAAATGTTAAATACAAAAGCAAAACATAAACTACTTCTCAAGATGTCATTGATCTACCAGGTAGACTGTTAACCATCTGGTTGATTTGCTGACATAAAAGTCTGAATATTCTGGATTCTTGCCTCTGCTTGGAATATTGATTACAAAATTCTCTGCAAATACACATTTGTTAAGAATGCAAGATAAATTTCTTAATTGACCATAATGAAACTTACCCAGCAATATTCAATGAGTAAATAATTGGTATCAATGTAAAATAATATATTTCTGCAGTCAGAATATTCTAATGAAAAATCTCAGAGAACCAAAATCGAAACAATTTTTATTGAGAAATGGATTTAGGCTTTTTATAGCAAATGAACCTATTTCCTCTAGCAGTTAAATTTTGCCTTAGACCTGTGAATGAGGAGAGAAAGGAGGTAATGGTGTGTGGAGTCCCAGGAAGAACAGCAGATATGATGTTGGCTATTTGAGAGGAGTTATATTTATCTTCTTAATGATTGAACATGAGTTTTCCCAGGGAGCTGTTCTTTTGTTTACCCTTGCCAAATGAAGAGTTCTTCAGCTTCTAAAGTACATTTAGAGACAGTGAGGACATTTAAAATGTAGCATTTTGTATGGATGCTATCTTCCCCCTCCTTTCCACCTTCACCCCTCCAATTTCTCTCTCTAATAATATCTTATAAAAGAATGATTTCCTTCTCTGAGCAATTTCCTCACAGGCTTGGACTGTACCACAAAAATAATTATATTTTTGGCCGGGTGCGGTGGCTCACGCCTGTAATCTTAGCACTCTGGGAGGCCGCTCAAGGTCAGGAGTTTGAAACCAGCCTGAGCAAGAGCGAGACCCCATCTCTACTAAAAATAGAAAGAAATTAATTGGAAAACTAAAAATATATAGAAAAAAATTAGCCGGGCATGGTGGCGCATGCCTGTAGTCCCAGCTACTGGGGATGCTGAGGCAGAAGGATCGCTTGAGCCCAGAAGTTTGAGGTTGCTGTGAGCTAGGCTGACGCCACGGCACTCTAGCCCGAGCAACAGAGTGAGATTCTGTCTCAAAAAACAAAACAAAAAAACACAATTATATTCTTGGCTCTTTTTTTAAATTTATTTTTGTTTTTTATTTTTTTTAAGACTAGTGAAGTGCAGTAGTGAGAAGGAGGGAAAGTGGTAGAACAAGGAGTTCAATCTGTAAATGTGAACAACCAAGTGAGATAACTCACTACCTTAGGACCAGCCTATATTCTTGGTTCTTTGTTTTTTGAGCATGAATCTTCTCTTGCTAATCACATGGAAAACAAGTTGAGGGCTCACATCTGATCTTCTCAGATTTTGTCCAGGGAAGAATGTCTGTGGTCATCTATGGTCACCTGCGGCCTCTCTGCTTTTCTTCCCCTTCTCCTCCCTTCCACCTCTCCTTTCCCCTCTCCCTCTGCCTCTTCCTTCTTTTTTACTTTCTGGGATGGAGTTTTATAGCAATACAGAGGCTTAAGTATTATTATATTTAGTAGCAATCATAAACTTGAGGCACTTGCAAGGGCTATATTTTATGTCTTCCAGACTGACAGTGGCAATAATGTTATTAATAGTAATAGTGCACTACAGTTAGAACACTGTATGCCAGTCACTGCTTCCATTGTTTTCTTTGCATAATTCATTTTATTTTGTTTTGTGAGAGTATCAACCTGACACAACAGTTGCAAGTATAACAGAATCATTTTTAAACTTATACTTTTGAAAGTATAAGTACTTAATATAGTATAAAAAAGTATAAATACTTTTGAAAGTATTTTTATACTTTTGAAAGTATTGTTTTCACCATAAGGCTCTATCTATCATACTCTAGTACTTTGCGTATTTCCCATGAACAAGGGCATTTTCTTACATAACTACAATACAGCCCTCAAAATTGGGAAATCAACAATGAAATATTATTACAATGGAATTCTCAGACCCCATTCAATTTTGCTAGTTTTCCCAGTAAAAACTTTTATAACAAAAAGATCCTATTTGACATTATGGATTTAGTTGTCATGTCTGTTTAGTCTCCTTCAATCTGGAATAGTTTTTCAGTTTGTTCCTTGACTTCATTACCTTGGTACTTTTGAAGATGTAGGCCGATTATTTTGTATACTGTCCCTCAATTTGCATTTGTGACATTTCCTTATTATTAGGTTTAGATCATGTATCTTTGACAGAGATGCCACAGAAGTTGTGTGTTCAGTCAGGTAGTATATAATTTTCATTTGTCGTATTGCTGGTAATATTCACTTTAATCAGTTGAACAAGGTGGTGTCTGCCAGGTTTTACCATAGTAGTTTCTTTTTGTCCTTTTGTAACTAATGACCATTTTGTAGCAGATTGCTCTGAGTCTATGTTGATCTCTTCTTTATCAAACTTAATTCATTTATTTAGATCAGGATGGACTAATGGCTTCCTATTTTATTTAATTGTTTATAGTCTGTTACTGTAATTATTCATTTTGAAGTCAAATTTTCACAGATTTTGGAGAATGATACTTAGAAACCAAGATCTGGTGCTATCCTTCTGCATAAATAGAGCTAGGAAGCATCTTTGTTTGAGTATGTGTATATCTGTGTCATATATAATGCACACATTTACATCTGTATTTCTGTGTGTGTATATTCATGAGTTCATGTGAATTCTCCATAACTTGAATCCAGTACCATGGGATTCCTGCTGGTTTTTTCCTTTTTCCTTATTTGTAATACTCCTCTCTAAAGTAAGTAACCTTATTTCATTGTCCTTGATATCATTACTTCTAATTTCCTATCACTCTTTCTCCCACATACAGATGGGCTTTGATAACCCCATACCTCCTCTCCCTTCCTCCTCTCCTCCCCCTCCCTCTTTTTAACCTAAGGTGGCTCCTTATAATGTTTTCAGGACTTACTGTCAAGAAGGGAAAGTGGGGATAGGGGGAAAGACTGTGTAATCTTATTTAACTCTCATAATAATCCACTGAGTTTGGTACTATTATCATACTAATTTTGAAGGTAAGAAATCTTAGGCTCAGGAAAGTCTAGTCACTTGCTCATGATTGCCCACCAAGCAAGGAGTAAGGCCAGAGTCCAAACTATGGGCTAAGTCCAGAGCACAAGCTTTTTTACCTGTTACTACATAAATATTCACGATAACCAGAAAATCAAATTCAGGGCATCTAAACAAAGTTTTAAGAGATTTAAAACTAGGCTTTGGTAGATAGAGCATTTGACATTTCTGAGTGTGACATCAAGGAATCAAATTTGTAGTACCATCTGTTTAAGGTGCATGGGATAACAACTGCTACCATGTAGAGTATGCTTACTCTGCTAGATCCTTTAATTTACTTAATCCTCATAAAGCTCAATGAAGTTGGTATTATCTTTATTTTACAAATGATGGAATTTATATATTATATTAAATAACTGCCTAAGGCATACAGTTACTTAAGAGGGGACTCTCTGCCTACTTGACTCCAAAGCTTATGCTCTTAACTTCTATGATTTCATTATGATTGATTCATATACAACTTAATATTATGATTGATTCATATACAATTTAATATTCTTCTTCCTGTACTGGAAAATAACTTTTAGTTTTTCTAATGAGGAAAACGGTATTTGCTTTCTAGAGAATAACTTGACAAATACAAAAGATAAAGAAGCAAACTGAAATAATACATAATTCTGTAATTCCATATTTGTATATTTTCCTTCAATATCTGTGTGTGCATATAGGTGTATGTATCCATATTAAGGCTATAATTAACGTGTTTACACACAATATACATATAATCATGCATTTCTTTATTAGTCTTATTTCTATTATGAACATAATTCCATGTCATTAAAAGTTTAACAAGGCTAGGTGGAGTCACTGACACCTGTGATCCTAGCGCTTTGGGAGGCTGAGGCAGGAGGGTTGCTTGAGCTCAGGAGTTTGAGACCAGCCTGAGCAACATAGTGAGACCCCCATCTCAACAGAAAATAGAAAAATTAGTTGGGTGTGGTGATATGCACCTATAGTCTCAGCTACTTGGGAGGCTGAGGCAGCAGAATCTCTTGATTCTCCTTTTCTACCTTATTTTGTCATTTATAATCTTGTGGAGGTTCCTGGTCTTCCTTCTCTTTTTAAATTGTAACTAAGCAATAAGACACAGGATCACCTCTTAGTTTGCAAGTGGAAACTAGACCTACACTTCCAGAGCTGGGGCTTCTTTTATGGTGGACAGCCCATTCTTTTGTGGGAGGTGGAGGTCAGGGAAGAGGGCATAAAATGTGTTATTAAAGGTTTTAACAGAAAATGTGTTGGCTGGTACTATGTGTACTTTATAGTTCTTAGTATGACTGGGGTGGAGTGGCCTTGCTTTACGTGGCTTTAGAAATATATTCTGATGAAACTTTAATGAATTTCATGGGTAATGTTACAAGAATTTGCCTTAAGAGTTTTGAATTAGCACACCTCAAATGAGATGTTTGTGGCAGGGTGTTTTTCTCTTGATTTGAACCTTCCTGCCCTTCATATTCTTCAGGCTAAACCTGACTGGGCTAGTATTACTTCAGGAAATGTTTGCATTTATTGTTTGGGAGATTTTGGAGTTTCCTATCAAAGGAAGATCAAGCTCTTTGCATAAAATACAGTATTCTTTAGCTACCCTGCTCATGATACCATCTACTGTGTCTGTACCTGTGTGACAATGCCAAGCACTCCATAGCTTTACCTGGATTGTTTTGTTTGGTCTTTTCCCAAATGTTTGAAGTTTTCAAAAATAAATTTGTGGAGTTGCTTCTATTAAGTAGCTACTACTATGTTTTTAAATGTGCTGTAGTATTTCTGTTAATTAATCTTATGTGTGGTCATTTATATCTATATAAATAGATATTATATATAATATAAATATCTATATAAATAGATATTTGATTCTGTTCTTTCTTAGAAATCTTGCTATTTAAAACCACTATTTACTGTAAAAAAAAAAAAAGACAAAACAAAACTTAATGTCATCTTGACAGAGCAGGGCATCTAAACTAAAGCCTCTGCGTGGCTCAGCTTGCCGAGTTCCCTGGTGTTGGCTGTCTCGGATCCCCTTTCGAAGGCCCCACTTCCCTGCACACTAGCTTGGTGTGCAGGGAGAAGCTGCAGAGTCTGTTGGCTGGGCTTTATTTACGGAAACAGCAGGGTTGAGATTGATTGCGTCGTTGAGAGACAGTGTGTGGATGAGGGAGGGTCACAGCACATGCTCAGTCCTGTCAGTGTGAGGGGAAGTTTCTGCGTTCTGCGTGAAGGCTTAGGTCATAGCACAAGCTCAGTGAAAGCTCTATGAGGTCTCTCAGACTGCATGTGCCTCCATTTTGAGTTGTTAGAGTAGAAAAGGGCAGAGATTAGCAGTAAGTAGAGGTTCAGGAATTCAGCTAGACTCTCCAGAGCCTCTGTTAGTCATGGATGATCCATTCAGCCCCTGCAGGTAGGCTATCTTCGTCTGGCCTCCCCAAAACAGTGATGGTTTTTGCTGCTGTTTCTCACTTCTGAAGGTGTTTATGAATCATTTCATCATTCATAGTGCATGTTCCTGAGAGCCTTGAATTCAGCCCTGGTTGGCCATGTAGGTGGTGTGGCAAAGCGTAGAATCAGAGCTAAGAATGGGTCTATCCAGAGATGCATTAAGCAAATATAGAATGTGAAGCTTTGTGGGTCCCTCTGTCCCTCTTCCCTTTTCCTTCACCTCTTCGTCTCTTGGGTAATTGTAACCTCAGTCGTGCTGGGTGCCTGTTGCCAAGCTTGTTTGCCTTCAAGACCTGCAGAGCAAGCCTGCAGGCTGCCCTGGGGCCCGTGTGGCTGGCAGGGAATGCCTGGGCCTGAGAGCAGCTCTGTTTGGATGTTTTAGGAAGGGTGGTAGGTGGGTAGCTATTGGTTGCTTTGAAGGTGGGTGGAACTTGTTTTGATTGAGAGCCTGTTTGCCAGAGCAAATTATAATTCTTGTGATCTTCTTCTGAAGTCTGTCATATGCAGGGGGGATGTTTGTGGATTGTGGTTGTAAAAATATCACCTTAAAATGAGGTTTTCAAAAAATGAAAGGTTATGTCATATCAGTTTCTACTGTGTCTTTTGCCTCAAAAGGAAGCAAACCCTTCTTCCTTTTGGAGCTTAGGAAAATTTCTCAGCCATTTTTTAAAAAATGTATATATTGCCATTTGCGTTAGAAGTTGAGGTTCCAGGTATTTTGTTTGTTTGTTTTTGCATGTTTGTTTTAGAATAGGATGGCATTTGTTGCGTGACTTGTGAATTCTATGAATGGGTAATAAAAAGAGTAGTTGGTACCTGAGAAGACAGAAGCATTGACAAGCCCGCAGGTGTCTGCTTGATTACCAGGCACTAGTCTTTTCTACCCAGGGAAATTGTGCTTTTTGGGTGTCCTGGTTGCAGACAGGGCTCAGACAGATGGCTCTCACCGTCGTTAACTTAGGGAGCCAGTCAGAACAAGCAGATCTAGGACAAGTTGAATTCTTACCAAAGCAGATTGTATGTGAAGGTTTTGAATCATATCAGTTACTCTGCATTGTTTCTTCTCCCTCTTTTTCTTCTGATAAAGATTGGAAAAAACTTTGAAATGACTCTTAAATTTTGTGCATTTGTGAGGATAAAAGAAGGCATACAATATAGGAGAAGTTGCAATGGAAGAACCCTCATAGGAGAAAGAAGGAGTTTACTGTGCATTGATAAAATGCACAGTAAATTCTTACCATAAAAATTTTTATTGTAAGCTCCTAGTTGTGTAATATGAATATGGAGCTTTGTATGGTCAACTCTTGTCAGAAGAGGCCCCTGATATCACTGAAGAATATAATCTGCATCCTTGCAGGTTCAATTTTGAGATTGCACCTAAGGAGATGAACTGTAGAGGGATAAGTTAGGGTTAGTGCATTTATTACTATTTTTATGATCTGTCTTTCCATATGACCATATTTACTTGAATGTTGCACTTGGGAGTTTTGGGTAGGTATCTGCTTTTTCCCATACCATATACTGTTGTTTCTAGAACTTGTATTTTATACTATTTAAAAACACCATTGTTCTTCCTTTCTGCTTCTCTCTTTTAGTAAAATTTTTCTTTTTCTAGACTAAAGGAATTGGGCACTGCGGCACTTTCTACTCATGTACATGTGGGATCCATGCAAACTCAAGGAGAAAACTCATTATTTGAGTCAGGCAAATACTGCCTTTGTGTTCTAGGATCTTTAGGTCTTCCTAAACTTTCTTTACACTTAACAAATAAAAATGTGAACAGGAAGCTATGTTAATAGCCAGTTCAGCCCTGGACCTGCTGGTTTGGCTGGCCTGTCTGGGCCTAGTACAAATCTGCATCGTGGTTACTGTGATCTGTGGGTACCCTCTGTTGTTAAGAGTCAAGTTTTTCTATGTTTCAAATCCAGTAAAGTAAGTCACTAGAGCTATTTCTCATATGGTGTGTATTCTATATTTTTCTGTCTTGGGAAAATATTTTTGGAATGCTAAAGCTCTGCTTTTTAGGCCTTCTGTGCTTGTCTGGTGATGATAGAGGTGAAGGAGCAGCACATGGGAAATTATGTTCTTGGTTGGTGAAGTTGTCTTCGGTCTGTATAGCTTGAACATTGGCTAGGTTGTTTCATTTTGGCTTACTTTTCCCCTCCTATTGCACTTTAGAGTGTCAGGAAATGTGGCAGAACATTGAAAGTATATGTTTCAAAAAGAACATAAAAGTTCATGAAATTAATATACTACTAGCTTTTCTGGTCATTATACTAGAATCTTGAGTCAAAATCTGAACTGGAGTCTTATATTTAAAGTGTTCCCTTGTCAGCATGAGTTTTGCAGTCTGTTTTTGGTTGAAAGCTGGGATGGACTTCGTTGTGTTTTATTGGCACTTCTTTCGTAATCTGTTTGTAACATAGCTCTGTGCTTTTCCCTGCTTCCTCGACTCTTGGCTGGTGTGTTGACTTATGACTTAGGAGACTCTGCTACACCTAAGACCTGATTATCTGTGATTCTCCAGTTCTTTGTTCCTGATCCTTTTTCCTTCTGAATTCATTTTTTCTTTTCCATTTTACTTTTTGTTCTTTACTGAACTGACTTGTCTTTCTACCAGAGAGGCATTTCTTCTAACACTATCAAACAAATATCGACAGGATGAGAGAGAAGGTAGAAACACTGGCTAAAGGAAAATTTGAAATGATGTTGAAGCTCAATTCATGAGGCTTCTCCTAAATAAGCACAGATAATTGATTATCATCTCTTTTGAGCAGTTTCTGATTTGGGCAGATGTAGGTGCTTGAATGTATGTTTAAAACAAATATGAAAGAAAACTGATTATCTCATGTTGTATACTCTGATATGTTGTGTCTAAAGTAAAACACCTCATTTTAATTCAACTGGGTTAATTAGAGATTATTTCTATCAGTGTTCTTTGAACTACACATTTATTTGTGATTATTTGATTGATCATATTCCTTATTGGACTTTAAGCCTCTGGGGAAAGGACCCTGTCTGTTCTTAGTCTCGATTCCCAGGAGAGTGCCTGGCAAATGGCGTCAGTATGTTGAAAATGTAAGTGAATGGCATCATCTATGATACAAGAAAAGGCGAGATTTGGAGCTGGATAGTGTGGTTCAAATTCCACCTAATATGTGACGTTGGACAAGCTGTGACATTGGACAAATTCCTTCGCTCCTCTGAACTTCAGTTTTCTCAAGAGTAATAAGGAGATAAATATTTCTCATATTTTTTGTAAAAATACTAGATGAAAACAATATGAAAGTGCTTGGCACATAGTTGCTTAGTACATCATTGGTATTAATTCAGTGGCCACAGCCTGGGCAATAGCGAGACCTCACCTCTACCAGAAAAAAATTAGCTGGGCATGGTGGTGTGTGCCTGTAATTCCAGCTACAGAGAGAGAGAGGCTGAGGCAGGAGGATTGCTTGAGCCCAGGAGTTGGAAGTTGTAGTGAGCTATGATGATGCCACTGCACTGTAGCCCAGGCAACAGACCAAGACCTTATCTCAAGGATAAATAAATAAATAAATAATTCGAAGACAAAATTTGCGATCTCATATAGATATGATTATTTCAACATCTTTATTGTTTATGATCAACCTGTTCAACTAAGACAATGTTAGGAATTGTTTTAGGAATTATGGTAATTAAATTAGTGACCAGTATGTTCAGTTACCATTAACTGATCTGCTTTCTTCTTCTTCTCTTTAGGTGTTTATGGTTTTCTTTACATTTCTTTTTAGAAGAAACTCTACTTCCATATCTTATAATATTCGATGTGTTTAGCATTGAACATTTTTCATCCCGCTCTGTCTAGTATGGTTACGTGTATGCTAGTTAGTGCCTGTTTGTCTCCTCTTCTCATATTCGTGCCGCTACAGTTAAGAGGAATAAGGAAATTGTCTTTTTAAAATTTATTTAATGACATTTTCCAGAGACTTTCTAGTGGGAACAAAGAGACATTTAGACACGTGTTGTGGACATGCTTACTTGGTTCAAAGTCTCCCTTTTCTGGGGCTGCTTGATTCAGCTTTATTAAGCAGTTTGATGTGAATGTGCAGAAAGCCAGCATCTTCTTTGGTCAGGAGATCAGCTTAATCTTCAAAGACTGCTGCCTTGTAAATTGTTTTCTATCATGGTGGGACTTTTTTGTTTGTTTGTTTTCTAACGCTTCATATATGTGTGCGTGCAGGTTTGTTAGGCTGTGATCCTTGAAGCCTTTTCCGTCTCTGCAGCAGGCCATTCGTTACAGTAAAGCCGGAGGAGCCTGAAGTGGAATGTTGTTATATGTCATAGCCAAACACACTGTATGTTACTGCATAACGGGGGACAGATAAGCAATTTAGACAATGGAGCCAGGTCATTGCAGTACTTTGGATCTAGATCTTTCTCACCTGTTCTTAAATTTTTTTAAAAAACAATTTTTTTCCTGACATTGCTCACACATTGTTGTGTGTGGAGGCCATATTTACTGCTTCTTATTATTAGCTTGGAAATTCTTATTATTCCTCTGCAAATGCCTAATATTTAGTTCTGGACTCTGAATTATATTTAGGAGGACCATGTGGGAAAGCTAATTCTGTGGCCTGGAATCCTTTTCTGTAATCAACTCAGTGTGACCCCTCAAAAGAGCACTTTTCTCAAGCCTTGGTTTCTTCTATTAAGCTAGAAGACTGGATCAGAGAGCCTCTTAGGAACCTTCCATCACAGAAAATTTAGAATTTTATGATTTTGCATGTGGGCCAGGTGCCTGTGTTGACCATTGTATTTGTGTACGAATTTGGAGCCATTAACATTTTCAGTTGTTGATTTATTGTCTTTTTTTTTTAAATTAGTTAATGATAAATTTTCTTCCTGCTAGGCAGTTGGCTGGCCTTCTGTCATAGGTGACTTAACTATCTTAATTTTGCAACAAATCCCTTAGTTGTTATTTATGGCTAAACAATAGTTGAGTTAGAATATTGGAGCCCTTCATTGCTTCATTCATTTAAAATATATCTAGCAAGAGCCAATGGGCTCTGGGTTATAGTGGTGACTAAAAACAGACTTGGTTCCTACTCACATGGTGCTTTTTTTTGGTCTAGAGGGCAAGACAGTCATTGAAAGAAACAATGACTTAAAATAAATGTAAAACCGTGAATGTGATGAGGGCTGAAGGAGAGGTAGATGGTGCTATGACAACTCATTATAGAGGGATTAGCTCCCATTCTCATTTTTTGCCAGTACTTAGAGTTAATAATAATAATGACCTCCATGCAGCAGGTACTATGTCTAATTCTTTCCATAGCTTATCTTTTATTTTTATAGCACCCTTACAAAGTAGCCATTATGAACATCATTTTATAGATGTGGAAACTAAGGGCTCAGAGAGACTGAATTGTGTCCTCAGAATCGCACATAGAGCCAACCAAACTTTGGTACTGAAATTTTAATTCAGGTTGGACTCTGAAATCTGTGCTCTTTCCCTGCACCTGAACATACACATTTACCTAGACTCAAGTGTATGTGACAAGTCCTCTCATCCTCTCTCGGTCGTGAGGTGCCAGTGTCATGGAACATTCTAATAGGATGTATAGAGCATAGCGATTATACTCAGACTTAGGAGAAATTTTCTGTCTTAAAGCAAATATATTATGGAATAGAGTACAAAATTTGCATGAGTTTTTAAGACACTATATCAGACTTTAAAGAAATTTTGGACTTAGTAGAGACTGCTTTGTAGGTATGTGTTCATGCTGGAGAAATTTCAGAAACCTAATATGTCGTCCCAGTCTTTTTCTGATCCTCATTTTCACTCCTGCCCCACAATCTATCTAAAAATAAAATGATTTGGATAAATCTCCTTTTGGGTTTCTTAAAATGTGTATTTCGTTCTACATCCACAGACTCTTTCTGTGATCACTCTCTAAATGTGCTAGTGAGTAGAGTTTCTAGCGTCTTCCTGCTGAACTTAACACCCTATGGAAAACATAAGAATTATCCACCGTCTGATGTTTACAATCTGAAGGACAGGAAAAAGGATGATTGCTCAATGATCTCATTCACACATGACACCAGGCACAGAACAGGGGTCTGACTTGAGAGTTGTCAATCCCAGCCTCTTGGGAAGGGGCCACAGGCCATGCTGCTCTTATGTTCCCAGGTTTGGGGAGGGGGTAAGGTCTGGCTTGTGTTGGGAAGTCATGCCAGCTCCCTGTGAAAGGCCTCAGTTCTACCAGTTCTTGCCTTCAGTTGCTTCATAGCAGTGCTGTCTGTTCATGTCTTCTCCCCATACCCATGTTCTTGTCCCTTCCTCATGCCTGTAGAATCAGGTCCTTACCTTAAGCAATTACCATGATCACGTACAGATATCTGGGCATCTTCAGTAAACATTCACAGAAAGAACATTGCCTCTCTGCAACTGCTCCTCTCTTCGGGGTGGAGAAGTGACTGTGTCACGTTCTTGCGCAAGCCTCTGTGTCTGGGTAGGCTCCTGCGTCCAGCTGACACGCTTTTCTCAAGGAGCCCTCCCTGCATCTGGCCATCAGCCTTCTCATCTCCTTTGTAAAGATGCTTCTCCCTTTTTGATATTCATTTGCAGGCTCCCTGCTCCTTTCTGTCCATTCCCTGTTTACTTCTTAGACTAAAATGTTTCCATGGTAACAGGTTACTTTTCAAAGAGAACATCTTGTCATTTTATTTAATCCACTGCAGCTGAAGAGGACTGAAATATTAAGTTGTAGTTGCTATGGATACTGCTTTGTTACATCAGTTTCTTTTGTATCAGATTTCATATACAATGAATTTCTTTTTTTTTATACTTAAAGAATAAACACAATGACTTACCATTATTGTTGTAATTTGGCTCTGGTACTCTTTTTTCATATTCCAAAGCAAAGATTTGTAGAATAATAGAGGTTGAACCTCAGCTGTTTTGAAAAACAATTTACATTAGGTACATAGAGAAATTCCTCCTTTCGCTGGGGAGGATAGTGACAGTTCTTAATTCTTTTTTTGTAATATGATTCACATATACGGATATCTCTATAATGATAACCACATAGCTGAGATCCTTAGTAAACATAGGGAAAAAAGAAATATGTGGCTTGGAGTTAATTCTGGAATCTTGTTGCTCATGAACTGTGGCTCTCTTTCTTCAGTTACTCGTTTAGCTGTCTGCAGTATATTTGGGGGGAATCTTTTTGTCATTTAATCAGCTTTTCTCTTATCTGGCTTTCTTTCTGATTTCCAGTCTGTCTGTAGTACCTCTTCTTTGACTTTTTAAAAGCTTCAATGTTTAGATTCACAGGAAGTTTCAAAGATATTACGAAAGATACTACAGAATGATTCCATCTTATGTAACTGTAATACAACATCAAAACCAGTAAGTTGGCGTTAGTACATTGTATGTATAGTTCTATGCCATTTTATCACATGGGTAGCTTTGTGTAACCACCACAGCAACCAGAGTAACAGAACTGTCCATCACCACAAAAATTTCTTTTTTCCCTATGTTTACTAAGGATCTCAGCTATGTGGTTATCATTATAGAGATATTCCTATATGTGAATCTTATTACAAAAAAAAGAATTAAGAACTGTCACCATCCTCCCCAGCGAAAGGAGGAATTTCTCTGTGTACCTAATGTAAATTGTTTTTCAAAACAGCTGAGGTTCAGCCTCTATTATTCTACAAATCTTTGCTTTGGAATGTGAAAAAATATCCCTCCTGCTACCCCTTTAGAGTCACACCCACTCCCTCCCTCCATGTCCTCACCATCCCTGACACCTGACAGCCACTGATCTGTTCTCCATTTCTATAATTTTGTCATTTCAAGAAGGTTATATCAATTGTCCTTTAACTTTGATAGGTTTTCTCTTTCAGTGTGATTATCGAACTTCGAAAAAAAACCTTTTTGATTATTTTGACTTGCTTTGGTGTTTGAAATGAACATTGAACTGAAATAGGGAAAAGGATATGGATTCTAATACTTTCTTGTTTGTAATTAATTGTATAATTTTGGTTCAGTAACCTAATTACTCTGCCATATGGGAGTGTGATTGGGAGCTCTGACTTTGGAATCAGCTGAACTTGAATTTGAATCCTGATTTTGATAGCTGTATAATCTTTGGCAACTGCATAACATCTCTTAGCTTCAGTATCCTTGTCTGTACATGTAGAGGTTGTGATAGCATCTATCTTACAGGGTCGTCTTTAAGAATAGATAAGAAAATATATGGAAATTGCTTAGCTTGCAGTGTCTGGAACATAGTAAATGTTCAATGGATATGTCAGTTGATTTATTTGTGTTACAATTAGTGTTGTTATTGTCTATAAAGTGGAGATACTGCCTCAGAGGATTGTAATGGGAATAATGAAATATTGTTCGCCTGGAATAGAAGTACTTAGTAAGTGATGCTAGTATTGTTATTTTGCTTGTGTTTGCCGGTATTTATTAATATAATATACCTGTATTTAAGATAATGTACATGAAAAACGCAGAGAAAAAGACAAGAGGGTGTGTATTTGTGTGTCTTGTGTTATGCTGGGATATGACTTCAACCTTTACTTTCTTATTTCATACAGTAGTGCCCTTTGTCTGACTTGGCTGGGATTTGTACTGCCCTTAATCTGGATTCTCCCTCTTAAACTGATGATCACACTGTCTACCTAGACCCGCTTTGTTAATTAAGTAGCATTGTGCATCCAAACAAAAACCGCTTCAGTAGCTATACTATTTTAAACACAGGATAGAGTAAGACCTGAATTTCTGTGAATATCAATACTAATCCTTTTATAATATCAAAATATGAATTAAGTGATTTAATACCTAGAATGAGATATTACTGTAGAGCACCTAGAACAGATATTAAGTGCTCAAATGTTAGCTACTGTTGTTACCAATTAAAGAATGAACCTGGCATCTTTTAGACTAGGAACCTTTGGAATTTTAGCCTGCAATATTTTCTAAAGTTCAAATACATCATAATCAGTGCTTCTCAAAGCATGGTTTGTGGACCCTGTTCTTATTTTTATTAAATCCTAATCATTGACTTCCTGTCTTTTTAATACTCTGTATGATGAAATTGGGAGTGACATAAAAGTCTTCTGCTGCACACCATAGGACGATGACTGTCTTGAGGAGAAGCCCTTGTGCCATCAAGTAATTTGAATTACAAGTGGAACTAGCCACTTTTTTCATGGACCACCATTTCTACTTGAAAGAACAACTGACAGATAAACTGTGGTCATTCAGATGTAGGTATTTGGCAGACATTTCTTGAAAATGAGTGAAGTGAGCCTGTCATTTCAAAGAAGACTACTGATAGTATTTGCCAATGCTAAAATTTGAACTTTCAAGTAAAAATTAGAATTTTGGAAAACTTGTATCCACCACTTGTACCACTAAGTGTAGCTTTTCTACACTTAAATGATGTTCTTATGAGATGGGTAGTGATGTTAATGAGTGTACTTTTTAAAAAACACTATATGAAGAACTCTGTTGATATTTGAAAGATCCACAAGACTTAGTGAGCCAGTATTTTCCATGTAACCAATGCATGACATTACAAAATCATGTCTGAGTAGATCCATTCAAAGGGCAACACAGACCAATGGATTTTAACATACCAAAATCTAAAAGATTATTCATAAGCTTTTATAGATGCACATTGTGCACAAACATTTATCAAACTATCACTTGTTGAGTTTTGGTGTATTATCAAAAAAGGCTACCTTCTCCAGTTACATAGCTGTGTTAGGTTGGATTTTCTTCATATACTTTAACCAAAATAGCATACTGCAACAGATTTAATGTAAAAGTGTATCAGAAAATCCAGCTGTCTTCTATTAAGTCAGATATTAATGAGATTTTTAAAAAGTAAAATAAAGCCTCTATTTTTCACTAAGCTTTTTTGTTTAAATACAGCTACTTTTAATAATGATATGTTATACATGTTATTTAATGAGTTTATTGCTATTTTTAAATCAAATAAACATTTTGAAATTTTTCCAAAACAAATTCGTTGAAATTCTTATTTTATTTATTTTTTTGTATAGACAGGATCTTGCTATGTTTTCCAGACTGGTCTTGAACTCCTGGCCTCAAGTGATCCTCCCCACCTTGCCTCCCAAAGCACTGGGATTACAGGCATGAGCCACCACACCTGGCCTCAGTAATTTTTTTTTTTTTAAGACACAATCTCACTCTGTTGCCCAGGCTAGAGTGCCATGGCATCAGCCTAGCTCACAGCAACCTCCAACTCCTGGGCTCAAGTGATCATTCTGCCTCAGCCTCCCAAGTAGCTGGGACTACAGGCATCCACCACCATGCCTGGCTAATTTTTTCTATGTATTTTTAGTTGGCCAATTAATTTCTTTCTATTTTTAGTAGAGACGGGGTCTCGCTCTTGCTCAGGCTGATTTCAAACTCCTGACCTTGAGCGATCCTCCTGCCTGGGCCTCCCAGAGTGCTAGGATTATAGGCGTGAGCCACCATGCCCGGTCTGGCCTCCGTAAGTTTTAAAGAGTATAAAAGCATCTTGAGACCTAAACGTTTGAGAATTTCTGTATTAAGTAAAAGGCACATTGTAGTAATTCATCATGTGATGATTTAAGAGTTTTTCCTATAAGCTGTTGACATTATGTTTAAATATTAATTTCTGGTGAGCTTTGTCAATTTTACACTTTAATAGTCCAGAAATATTCATGCAACCAAGGAACTTTTAATTCTTCCTGAATGCATAGATGATGCTAGGCAGGTACTGTGTTAGATCCTTGGGGATACAAAACATGGATTCAATCTCACTTCCTGTATTCTAGAAGCTTATAGTCCCAGAGGAGATAGAGGTATGAGATGTCCAAATTAGTCATAGTAGAGTACCATCTTCTAATAGTGAGGTATGAACCACAAAGACTGTGTTCAAGAAGGGAGCAGAGCAGTAAGGTGCAGGGGCGAGGCTGGGGAGGAGAGAATATTTAATGAAGGGAGGAGGACTCTGATTGTTAAGTTGATGCCAGGTACAGCTGGATGCTGGCAGTTTCCCCTCAAGTCTACTTCTTGTCTTTCACTTTTGGATCATATTCTGACAGTTTTTCTGCCAAATGCATCCAGTTTTCTCTCATGGGATATGTTGCTATCTACTTTTTTATACCGTGGACTTAAAAAGTATTTCTGCCATTTATTCTATGTTCTGTAGTTCCTGAATATGGTAGGCTAATGCCATTGTCTGCACCTCAGATCCTAATCCTGCTGAAAAATAACTTTGTTGTTTTCCTTGCAACAAAACCCTGATATTTAAAAGTTGCATATGATTTTAGAATACTTTTGTCATAAAGGGTGATTTTTAAACAAGCTTTTAGGAATTTTCTTTGTTTTGCTTTTGTATTTTATAACCTACTTACCTTATTAGTATTCTTTCTTGATATAAACTTAGAAAAACAGTTTTCAATTTAGTCTTTTAAAATGCCCCAACACATTTTTTTTGTTTTACTTGTATCATTATTAGTATATTAATAACTATTTGCCTCTTATTTTTATGGAAATAAGTGGGATATAAGTAGTTTTACTCAACAAAGTATTTGGGGGTTTATTTTATTATGACACATTATATGTTGAGCTAAACATGATAATATTAGCTTATTAAAATAAAAATGAACTAGGGGTGTTTGTCCTGGATTGTCAAGGACTTATGTAGCAGTGATGTGGAAATGAATCCATATCTACCACTTGAGAACTCTGGAATAACACCTTCTAGAAGAACCCGAAGGTTGAGCTGTAGGCACAAGTACTGGACAGGCTATGGCTGAAGCTTTCTAAGATGATAAATTTTGGCTTGTAGGCAAGAAAGCATTTGGAAAGTATTTAGAAATAAAGGAGGCAACTTTGGACAGCTCGTTTTGCTCAGAGCTAGTTAGGAAACAGGAAGGGACAGTTGGGAGGTAAAGAGTGGTAACACTTGAGTGCTTGTTTTTCTTAAAGAAGTACTTAAAATTAAAATAGCTTCCTGGCTCATTTGAATCCTCAGCATACCTCCTAAAACAGCTTCTTCTGTTATAATCCCTACATAAGCCTACGAGAACAATCCATCTTTCAGCTTATTTTTTCAACATGGCATCCCTCTACTAGAGAAACAGAGATCACTCGTATAGAAAAGTCAGCCCTTCATGCAGACTTCTCTCCCACTACAGCCCTTCTCTTTCAGCCTGTTGCCTCTGTGTGGTTTTATTCCCACTTGGAGAGTCTTCCTTTTTACCCTACTGTTGGGGGCTTATTATCTCCGTTAGAGGTCTCTTAGAACTCTGCCACTTCAATGAGTGTTTCCTCTCCAAACCTGCCTAATTTTGATAACTCTCCTTAGCATTTTTTGTACTGTTTGTCCGGAACTGTCTTGTGTTTATGAATATAGCGATTGGGTCTACTCTGGTGTTTGGGGATGGATGCTGCCTCCTCAGCGAGATGGTGTGTGAGATTCTTGAGGACTGGACCATGTGATGTCGTTGTCTTTGTCGTCATAGTCATCCTCCCTCCTCCTCCTTTTTTTTATTACTCTTTTCTTTGTCACATCTACTATCGACCTTTGCCGAAACAAGGTTCTTCACGAGAACAATTGTTGCTTTAAAAGAAGAAAGTACTGGACCCAAAGGCCGTAAAGGAAATAATAGTTTTCCAAAAATTCATTTTAACAGTTTCAAACATAATCAGATCCATGAGAGAAAAACAAGAGAATGTGCCTACTCTTGGGTCCTTTGCTTTGTTATGTTCTTCCGTTCAGCCCAAGTCAACAAATTATCATCAAACAGCTGTCATTATTTAAAAGCCATCTCCTTGGCACTGTTGAAAATTCGGTGGTGCCTATAAAATACAAGAAAGTCTTGTTACTGGGCACAGAAACCCATTCCCTGAGATAGCACACAGTTAGTCATGATTCCAAGGTGCAGGTACTAGAGAGCTTGGGGAGGGCAGGATTTCTTTGTCTACCACTATATACCCAGTCAGTGCCCTGTGCAAAGCCTGGGACAAAAAGAAAGACATTCAATAAATATTTTATGAAGGAATGAAAAGAGAAAGACACCACACATTTTAGGGATGAGGAAGAAATGGGCAGGAAATCAAGAAAGGCTTCTTGAAAATCATGGCTTTTAAAGAGAACCTGGCTAGTATGGATTTGGAGCAAGGGAGGGAGGAGAGTATTGCAAGAGCAGTCAGAGTGGCAGAGACAAAAGGGAGAGAAGCTCTTTTACCTCCTGTGCCTGCTGGGTTCATTCCCTTACTTTTTCATCTTTGTGCATGCTCTACTTTATTATTAATCTGTATAATATTTCATCACTTACCATCTACTTAATTCTTGACACTTATCATCATCTGACCTATTGTTTGTTTATTTTCCCTCAATTAGAATGTAAGTTCCAAGAAGGCAGGGACAGTATTTTGTTTGTTTCTTTATCCCTAATTCCAAGGGTAATTCCTGGTTTATATTAGGTACTTAATACCTATTTATTGAATGAATAAATGATTGGCTGAATGACCTGTGCGTGTCCTAGGAACCATAAGTTTTCTCATTTATATTTAATAAGGTTTATGGTAGGGTACCCTGAAATGTTTTTGAAAAGAAGAAGTGTCTGACTGGGATTGTACTAAATTAATGTCTGCCTCTCTGAGGCATGAAAGAATGATGGTATAGAAAGATAGACAGGAAGCTGCAGCCATCAGGTTTCTACAAGGAAAAGGTTTTAGAGATGGGGGTGGTGGACACGTACAGGGCAACATTGGAAGTAGTGAGGAAACTAATTCTTCCTGAGTTATCCCTCATTTATTTGAAGTGAATTACTTTCCTTGACAAATGTGTCAATGTTTATGTCAAAACTATATGGTGCTAACTTAATCTTCTCTGTTCATGACAGGAGGCTGAACAGTACCCAGGGGGAAATCCGTGTTGGTCCTAGTCATCAGGTAAAGTAAATATTAGTAGCTTCTTTAGGTTTTTATTTCTTCTTAGTCTGCTGGCCCTTTATTCTGTTGAGCAGCATCTCAGAATTGTTGTTATTGCTGTAGGGAATTTTGTATAAATTCCCTTTTTTTTTTAGATCACCACATAGTTTTTAAAAAATTATGGTAAAATATACATAATGTTAAATTTACCATCTTAACTATATTTAAGCGTATAGCTCAGTGGCGTTAAGTACAGTAATTGTTGTGCAGCCAGCACCACTGTCCATCTCCAGAACTCTTTTTATCGTGCAGAATTGAAACTCTGTACCCATTGAGCAGTAGCTCCCAGTTCTCCGCTCCTGCAAACCCCTGGCAGCCATCATCCTGTTTCCATATTTGACTACTCTACCACATATAAGTACCTCATATGAGTGGAATCATACTGTATTTGTCTTTCTGTGACTGGCTTATTTCACTTACCTTAATGACCCCAAGGTTCATCCATGTTATGTAACATGTGTCAGAATCTCCTTCCTTTTTGAGATTGAATCCATCGTATGTGTGTATCATAGTTTGTTTACTCATTCATTCATTGGTGAACATTTGGTCACCACATACTTTCATTAAAAAAGATTTTTAAAACCTCTCTTCCTTCGGGAGAGTCAAGATGATTAAGATACTTTTCAGTTGGAAGCTTGCTATGTCATGACATGTGCCCTTTCATGTTTTATTGAGTTTGCTAAGACTGTTCTGTTTTTGATGTCAGCATCAGTTAGGATACTTTGGCAGGAGTCTGGCTCAACATGACTGTTTATGTCTCACATGTCAGGATATCCTGGTCAGGAAGGACCCAGGGCTCTGCTGTGCTTCTGTGAGATTTTTACCTGTCCTCCATGGTAGCTGAATTTCACTCATTCTAAGATGCTCTTTTTTCCTTCACATTTTATCTATGAAGTTGGGCTTCATTGTACATTCTGTGGTGTGGTTATAATTCATTGGCCACATTAATCCTTTCTAAATGCATATAAAGTAATAATAGATCTTAAGATGAATGAAATCAGCAAGTATTGAGAGAAAGAAAGAAATCATCCTCTTTTCCCCTTAGGAGCAAGGAAAATTTCCCCAAAATGTCCCAGTAGTCCCATACCTTATTGCCATTGATTGGGTCATGTGTCCATTTCTAAACCATGAGGAAAACAGGTTTAACATGGTTTACTTAGGCTATCATTTGAGTTGGAGTGGATATTGGGGAGTCAACAGCTATGACTATCCTATCTAAGTACATGAGAAACAGGTAGCAGCAAGCATTGTAAGGTCATAGAGGTGGTCTGTCTAGTTATTCATTTTTCTAGATATTAAGTACTTCCTGTATGTCATTCGCATTCTTTGAGAACCTATTTTTAACTCATAATAAAAAGAAGTGAAGGGATATTAGAACCAAAATACAGAAACCATCAGGAGCATATAATTTCTAGAAGACACTTCTCATTCCAGATTTGGAATTATTATAACTGATATTATAACTGATACAGGCAGAAAGAAGCTGCAAGAGGACACTTGACTTACTGTCTACTTTATTCAAGTATAGCCTTTTCTCAGTGTATTTATTAGGTGGGCCTGACTACCACCTCTATACCATCTAAGCCTATCTCACTGTACTCTGAGTGTAACCATATTTTTAATCAAGGAATCTAGTGCCTGGTACCGCTCTGTTACATCTCCCTTTCTCTTGCAGTGTATTTTCTCACCTATTTTTTTTTCTTTCACTATATGTTTCCTGTGTCCTGAAATCTTTGTACCAGACTTTCATCTTACAGATTTTTTTCTATCATAACAGAAAAAGTGGTTCCTAAGTAAAAGATGATTAAATTCTTGGAAAAGGGATATATTTACTATGCTTGGATATTTGTATACTATCATTTAAAATCAAATGGTTACATCAGATTTTAAATATATTCTATATGCTTTGCTTTATTTTTGAAAAGAAATGTTTTGGAGCACCAAAAATAACAGTACTTACTTTAATGAATTGGCAACATTTACCGTCTTAAAAATTTCTACTTTTTTAATAGGGAAAATATTACTGTATACAAAAGCAGGGAAAAAATAGTACAATAAAGCCCTTTTCTTCATTACTCAGGTTTCACAAATAACAATTCCAAGTCTAACTAGTTTCATTTATTTTCCCTCATACCTCTTCTGCCATTATTTTGAAATGAATCACAAATATATCATTTTACTTGCAACTATTCCAAAGATAAGGGTGCTTTTAGAAGACACAAGCACAATATATCACAGCAAATAAAAATTATCAATTTTTTAATATTCAAGTGTTTACTATGTTGGGATTTCCCTGATTGTCTGTATCTTTCTGTCTTTATAGTTCAAATTGGAATCTAAATGAGAGCCAGTCATTGTAATTGGTTGATATGTCTCTTAAATCTCTTAATTTATAGGTCCTCCTTCCTCCAATGTATGTGTTAAAGAAGCTGAGTGTTTTGTCCTGTGGGATGTCACATGGTCTAGATTTGGCTGATCAGATCTTCACATATCATTAAACTTGTTATGTGTCCTTTGCAATTCTTGAGAATTAGTAGTTCAATCTGGAGGTTTGATCACATTCTAGTTTGGTGTCCTACTTCCTGCAGGAATACTTCATGGTGGTGGTATAAACTACTACCAGGGGCAAATATGTCTGTCTTCTGATGATATTAATAATAATTAGCAGCCACTGTTTGCTGCCTTTTTTTTTTTGAAGCAGAGTCTAGCTCTGTCGCCTTCGGTATAGTCCAGTGGTGTCATCGTAGCTCATTGCAACCTCAGACTTCTGGGCTCAAGTGATCTTCCTGCCTCAGCCTCCTAAGTAGCTGGGACTACAGATGTGCACTGCCACACCCAGCTAATTTTTCTATTTATAGTAGAGATGGGATCTTGCTCTTGCTCAGGCTGGTCTCAAACTTCTGAGCTCAAGCCATCCTCCTGCCTCTGTGTGCTAGGATTACAGGAGTGAGACACTGCACCTGGCCCTGATTGCTCCTTAGGTCCATTATTTTATTAGGGATTTCAAAATAGTGATATTCTATCATTCATTCATTTGCTGAATAAATGAAGCCTCTCCCTTATCAACCATTTGGATCCCCGAATCACATAGGAAATCACATAGGAAAGGCAAAGCTTGATTCTTTTGCTCTGTTTACTAGTATTCAAAATAATGCACTGGTTCCACAATATCTTTGAATGGTCACCAGTGGATTTTATTTTATTTTGTTTTATTTTATTTGTTTTTTTGAGACAGAGTCTCACTTTGTTGCCCGGGCTAGAGTGCCGTAGCGTCAGCCTAGCTCACAGCAACCTCAAACTCCTAGGCTCAAGTGATCCTTCTGCCTCAGCCTCCCAAGTAGCTGGGATTACAGGCATGTGCCACCATGCCTGGCTAATTTTTTCTATATATTTTTAGTTGTCCAATTAATTTCTTTCTACTTTTAGTTGAGACGGGGTCTCGCTCTTGCTCAGGCTCTTTTCGAACTCCTGACCTTGAGTGAGCCACTGCTCCCGGCCTGTACTTTTTAGTTCATTTAACAACCAGTGGAGGGCTAGTGTTGTGACTCTCAATTTATTTCTGTTGGACAGCACTGCCTTATACTCTGCCTGCTTAATTCACTTAAATTTTTTGCCTGGGCTCTGTGTACACTGGAGCTTTTTAGCTCTGGCTCTTAAAGTACCAGACTAATGTGCCCATGTTCACCATTTGCCAAGATAAAAACGTGTGTCTTGCAAATGTTTGTTTTTCATAGGCCTCTGATGGTTATGGTAGTAATAGTACCTGCTTACTCTTGCTCTGCCCCAGCAGAGTAAGAATGAGAAAATACCAGAGATATTTGAATCTAGTGACTTAGAATCTTGGTTGGTGAGCACTGTTGTTCACATTTTTTAAAAATTCTTTTTATAGAGGTATACTTTACGTACAGTGAATCATTCCTATCTTATGTATACTGTTCAGTCTGCTTTGATGATTCATGTCAAGGCACAGAAAATTTCTGTCATCTCAGAAAGTTCCTCCCTGCCTTATCACAAGCAATTCCCCTCTTCCTGAAGCAACCACTAGTCTGATTTCTATCACCAGGGATCAATTCAACTATGTTTTTAATGTTAACTTTAATATTTGTTCTTTTTTTGATGTTGACTGTGACTTGTATTGCTATTGACTGTCTGGAGTGTAACACTAATCTAATAGGATAGTTCACCTAAATTTTTAGCAAATATCCTTAAGTGAGGTTTTATTATTTGCCTGTGTCTTCTTTGTAAACTTGTTATACTGGAAATGTGTGTGTGTTTCCCTTCTTTATCAAGTAGCTATTATCTCCTAAGACATTTTCTATTTTTATTTATTTTATTCACATGTGTCCTTTTCTGTTTCACTCTTTGGATCATGCTGGCATTGGTTTACTTTGATGCTGTTTGCTACTCCTTAAATAGAGATTAAGCAGTCTATTGTGAAATCTTTAATGGCGAAATGATCCTGACACGTGGTATACGTGGCCAGTTTATATGACTCATGGTTTTGCTGTTCTTTTTCTGCTTTCCAAAGAAAGAGGCTCATTAAACCATTGCATCTGTTCTCAGGGACTGCTAATCAAAACAGCTTTTCATAATATACACATTGATTGTGATGTTTCCATCCCTGTCTTACAGGCCAAACTTCCAGATTTGCAGCCATTTCCTTCTCCAGATGGTGATACAGTGACCCAACATGAGGAACTGGTCTGGATGCCTGGAGTTAATGACTGTGACCTCCTTATGTACCTGAGGGCAGCAAGGTAATAGGAATCGGCCCCATCCTGCCCTCCAGATTAGGCCATCTGAATTGATTAGTAGGCAATAAACTTTCTCCTTTTTCCCTGAGATTTTATTTATATATTGTGCATTCTCTAACTTTAAGCTTTGTTACATCCTCTGTAATCAGGGCCCTGACCCTTATTGCCAGAGAAAAGTAGTTTATCATGGTACAGTCATTTTTTCCTTCTTGTAAGCCACACATGCAATTATCAATACCTCTCAGTCCAGTTGAGTTAATTTGAGTCATTAAGCCCATCTTAAATCCCATTACAGATTTTATGTTATCTCTGCACTTCATGGCTGTCCATTAGTGTCTAAACTGAACTTGACATTTTTGTGGCTTACCTACATGAGAACATTTACCTGTGATTTTCCCATAGAATTTGCTAATATTCAAATGCCTGAGATGCAAGAGAGAAGTTTAAATCCATTCCTCTCGTGTCTTAGAGCAGGCAGGGAGCCTTCATTTGTCTTCAGTGATTTCTGGGACTCACTGCATCATCAATGGTGTGCAACAGAAAAAACATTAAAGCAAGGATCAAGGCATCTGAATTTTAGCTTTGGCTGTTTTCTAGTGAGCAGTGCTCTGTACGGTGGTGTACAGTAGAGATGAGAATGCTTAGATGGAGTCAGTGACTACTAAGACGTTTTTATCTCTGATTTTTCACTTTTAATTCACCTAAAGGTAGTTTACTCTATAGACTGAGAGGAAATAAAGTTGTGGAGGACCTAATTTCACATGTTTTGGGGGAGACTTTTCTTTCAAAAGATTGTAATCTAGTGCAGAATATTGTGGCACATGGATTTAGATTGTTCATACCCTCAAATCTAAAATCTTAGTACTAATACAGCATGGGAAGAAATAACATAAATGAACCCAATTAAAGGTAACATTTTTCTGAGTGAGTTAAGGGGTTACCAGTGGAAGAATTTTTTGAAAAGGATTTTTTTTTTTTTTTTTTACAAGATCACAGGCAGGACTGAGAATTCTGGTTTATCATGCATGGTCGTAATGGCATTTGATCTGGGCTGAAAATGTACTCTGAAAGTGGAGGGTTAAAATCTCTGTACTGATGAAGGTAAAACACTTCCTTTCCTCCGAAGGAGCATGGCGGCATTTGCAGGGATGTGTGACGGAGGCTCCACAGAAGATGGCTGCGTTGCAGCCTCTCGGGATGACACGACTCTCAATGCGCTGAACACAGTAAGTCTCTTGAAGTCATCCCGGGTGGGAAGACAGTTCTTTTTTCCCTGGGCTGGCTGCAGGGAATGTGTGATGAGCATGGAGCATGAAGTAGCCTGCAGTCTCGGGAGCGAGCACTGTGGCATGGTGCTGGGATCCAAAGATGAGTTGTGATCTTGGCCATTGTGTGTGTAATGTCAGGCCAGGGATGTGGCACCTCAAGGGTCATTTCCTAACATGTCTTTGCTGCAGGGTTGTGGTGAACCTCAAATGAGATCCTAACAGTAGGGTTGATACATACAGAGGTCTTACAAGCCGAGTACTGTGCATAGATGGTCTCATTTAACCCTCCTGATACCCATCTAAGTAGGTTCTATTATTATCACCTTTTTAGACATGAAGAAATAAACTTAGATTAAGTCACAATCCAAGGTCATACACTCAAGATTGGAATCCAGAGCTATGCTTTCAACCTTCTTTACTATGTTTGAGACCATGTGTTTCAGAGTGCATAGAGGGACAGAGAAGAAGCTAGGCTATTTGGGGATAAACTTGTTTTTTATAGAATTTCTTTTGGAACCATGTTAATATTTCACATAAAACAAAAATTAAGTTTTAAAAATAACAATTTCTTAAAAATCCAAAGTAAAATGAAGCAAACGAGCCTAATGTTACTGAGTTGGTTACATGGCATACCACCATCATTACTCATTTCCTTTAATCTCGTATTATACACATAGCAGCTCTGAATAACAGCACACTACTACAAACAATATGATTACTGAAACCAGTTTACTTTTTTTGGGGAACACTTTATTTGGCCTTAGGCTATATCCTATAGGGCTGTATAGGCAAATTAATGTATTTTAAAGTTACGTGAAATAATTCCTCTCTGTTTGGTTACTAATGTGAAATCATCAAATCTGAAGAAGTAATAATGAATATTTATAGAATCAATTTCTAATATATTGATAGAGTCTACATGGTTATGTATGTTTGCATAGGAAACTGAGCCTGAGGCTGAGCAACTCTTCTAATGATTAAGTAAATGTCATTTAAGACTCTTCCCCCACTCACCTTTTTTTTTTTCTTTTCTTCTTGAGAAGTCACTATAGTTGGAAGGGACTTTCATGATCATCTGTTGCAGTCTCGAAATAGATAAAAACCCAAGGCTTAAAAAGGCCAGATGACTTCAGTGCTGACAATCCCAAAAGCTCCTAACAGAGGGAAGAAAATAATCCTCATTCCTGATTTAGGGATCTTTTTACTACACAGTTTCTACTACCCAGCTTGCTTTCAAGAAAACATAGATATCTGCACGATACGGTTGATTTCTATTCCTGTGTAATTTGGTTTCTTGAATATCATATAATATTTGAGTGACCTTGCTGGGGGTATGCTTGTATTCTAAATAACTGAATGTTTTTTCACATTACTATAGGGCATATTTGTGTACTTTCTAAGTGAATGATAGTGTTTTGTTTTTTTAAATAAGAAATCTTTATTCTGAGCATACAATGATAGAGCCAAAACAGACCCTTGAGATTATTTTACAGGTGAGGAAGCTAAGACTCAGAGATTGGTGATACTGCAAACAGTGGCTTTGATAGATTAGGTGTGAATGTGAATTTAGAATACCTTAAAAGTGTGTGTACATTCAAAGAAATTCTTTGATGGGGACTTTTTTCTGCTGAGTTTTTTTGTATAAAAGCTTTATTTAAAAAAATTCTACTTTCATGACTGTGCTAATTAGTTGAATTTCAAATAATGAAAATTTTGCTGCATTTAATTAAATGTCTATTTTTGGCACTTTCCTGAATTTATATGATTTATTCCCTTTATTATTACAAATCCTCTAAGAATTCTATAGAACATGCTTCTGTACAGAAATAATTTCAACTATTTTTGTTCACAGTTCTTTGTGACAAGTTCTTTCTGTAGGTTTTGTTAGCATTCCCAGAGGGTTTTGGTTTTATGATTTTTTGTTTCTATGATGTTGCCTTTCCATCACTTGAAATTCTTCCTGTCTAGACTAGCCCACGATGGCTCAGGTCTCTTGAGTTATATAATACAGGTACATTTAGCTACCAAAGGACTGCACACTATGTGCTTATTTTGTCACGAATAGAAAGTTTAGTGCTGTTTTAATTTTTGTACTTGATTGTTGTATTGACTCACAGAGCGTTTTAGTTGTAGTCACTTAATAAAAAGTGAAGTGAATGAAAAAATCTTGAGAGAAGTTAATGTTTATTTTGACTTCCCTAGAATAATAGAAGATTTGAGCTCTGTTAAGTAATAAATTTAAAAGATATATACATTGTTGTGTGAAAAGTATTTATTGTTTTCTTAGAGTATAGCATAGATTTAAAAACAACATTAGGCATTTATCAATTTAGAATAAACCTGTGACTGGGAAACAGGTGCAGTAGTGCGCACCTGTAGTTCCAGCTACTTTGGGGAAGATTGAAGGATCACTTGAGCCCAGGAGTCTGAGTCCAACCTGGGCAACATAGGGAGACCTCATCTCTATAAAAACAAACAAACAAACAAACCTGTGAGTGGTTAGTGAGTATTTCCTACTACCTAGTGCAATAGAAATTTAAAATATATGATATCTGCTGTATGGCCACCTCAGAGTGTGTTGAACATCCCAGTACGACTATTTAAGAATGAGTGTAGCACTCTGGGAGGCCGAGGTGGGAGGATAACTCAAGGTCAGGAGTTCGAAACCAGCCTGAGCAAGAGCGAGACCCCGTCTCTACTAAAAATAGAAATTAATTGGCCAGCTGAAAATATATTGAAAAAATTAGCCAGACATGGTGGCACATGCCTGTAGTCCCAGCTACTTGGGAGGCTGAGGCAGAAGGATCACTTGAGCCCAGGAGTTGGAGGTTGCTGTGAGCTAGGCTAATGTCATGGCACTCTAACCCGGGCAACAGAGTGAGACTCTGTCTCAAACAAACAAACAAAAAAAGAGTAAGTGCATTTAAATAAATAGTTTAACCACTTTGGTACCGCGCTCACTGGCCGCAAAACCTTGCCCACAGTCGGCACTCAATAGTCCGCACGATAGTTTGTGCTGTGCATTGACGATGAATCCATTTTGCTCTT
>VBSM01000529.1:3497655-3529855 GCA_008086735.1 Cheirogaleus medius | reverse complement strand
CACAAAAAAGATTCAGGGTCTCTCTTTGTTGCCCAGAGTGGCTTGCAGTGATGCGATCACAGCACATTGCAACCTCAAACTCTGGGCTCAAGGGATCCTCCTGCCTCAGCTTCCCAAGTAGCTGAGACTATAGGCACATGCTATCATGAGCTTATTTTAAAATTTTTTGTAGAGATGGGGTCTCGCTGTGTTGCCCAGGCTGGTCTTAAACTTCTGGACTCAAGTGATCCTCCCACTGCAGCCTCCCAAAGTGCTGGGATTACAGATGTGAGCCCCTGTGCCTGGCCTTAGATAGAATTCCTTTGATCTATGTATTGTGAATGATTTCTTCCATGACTTTTTCCTTAATTATGTCTTTAATATTTAATTTTACCGAAGTGTAATTAATCATTATTTTCCTTTCTTGGAGGTATCTCTGTTTATTCCAGGATTACAAAGATTATATCTTTGCTTTTTTCTAGAAGTTTTAGTTTCTACACTTAGGTCTGTGATTCATTTCGAATTAGTTTTATATGTGATACAAGTTGGGGAGGGAAAGTTGATTTTTTTCCCCACACAGATACCAGTCGTTGGAGCATCATTTGTTGAAAATGATGCTCAAAATGCTTTCTTTTCTCATTCAACTGCCTAAACACCTTCGTTGACAATAAGTTGTATGTGTTTGGGTCTTTTTTTGGACTCTGTTCTGTTTCATTGATCTAGTGTCTATCATTATCATGACCTCAGTGTTTTGAATAGTGTAGCTTATAGGAAATCTTGACTTCAGGTAGTAGTATAAGTCTTCCTGCTTTATAGCTGTTTTTTAAAGATTGCTTTAGTTTTAGGTCATTTGTATTTCCATATAAATTTTGGAATCAGTTTGCCAATTTCTAATTTTTAAAAAGTCTGATGAAATTTTAATTGGGATTGCATTGACTCTGTGATCATTTTGGGAAAATTTGACATCCTAACAATGTTGAATCTTCCAATCTATGATCATGATACATCTCTCTATTTTAAAAAGTTTTATTTTATTTTATTTTAATTTGTTTGGAAATGGGGTCTTGCTGTTACCCAGACTGTGCTCAAACTTCTGGGCTCAAGGAGTCCTCCTGCCTAGCCTCCCAAGTAGCTGGGACTATAGGCTTATGCCAGGCTTTCTTTGATTTCTTGCTGTAAGATTTTGTAGTTTTCAGTGTACACATCTTATACATATTTTGTTAAACACACTCCTGTTTCCTGTTTGAGGATTCCATTGTAAGTAAAATTGTGTTTTTTAATTTTAATTTTTAAATGTTCATCAAAAAGATAGAAATAGAATCAATTTTTATGTGTTGACCTTGTATCCTTTGACCCTGCTAAATTCACTTATTGGCTCTAATAGCTTACTGGTTGGTTCCTTTGGATTTTCTGTGTATATGATCATGTCATGTGCAAACAGACAGGAGTTTTTACCTCTTCCTTTTTGGTCTATGTGTTTTATTTCTATTTTGTGCTTTCTTGCACTCCCTTGGACCTCCAGTATAATAGAAGTGATGAATAGAAGTGATGAGAGTGGACAGCTTTGTAATAAAACATTCAGTCTTTCGCTATTAAGTACAATGTAGAGTTTTTCTTGCTTTTTAATCAAGCTGTGAATGTTCCCTTTTATATCCAAGCTGTTGATGTTTTTATTATGAATAGGCATTGAATTTTGTCAGTTTCTTTCCCCCCCTTTGCATCTAATGAGATCATCATATTGGTTTCCTTTATTTTGTTAATATGGTGAATAACACTGATCGATTTCAAATGTTAAGCCGACTATTCATTCCTAGGACAAATCTTGCCTGATCATCACGTACTATTGGATTCAATTTGCTAATGTTTTGTTAAGGAATTTTATATTTGTGTTCATGAGGAATGTTGAGTGAGCTATAGTCTTTTTTGTGTAATATGAAATTTTATAGTGTGAACTTTGTCTGGTTTTGATATCAGTAATTTTGCCCTCAAAATTTGTTCGGAAGTACTTCTCTTACTGTTTTCTTAAAGAGTTTGCAAAGGATTGATTATTTTTTTCTTTGTTAAGTGTTTGCTAGGATTCACAGTAAGCCATCTAAGTATTTTTTATTGAAAGTTTTAATGTTACAAATGACATAGGCCTATTCGAATTTTGTATTTCTTCCTGTGTCTGTTTGGTAATTTGTTAATCTGTGTCTTTTAAGCATTTTGTACATTTCATTTGGGTTATCAGATTCATTGACAAATGTTTAATTTATTCCTGTATTATCTTTTTAATGTCTTTAGGATCTGTAATGTTGACCCCTCTTGCATTCTGATATTTCTAATTTGTTTCCTCTGGTCAATCTAGATACAGACTTAATAACATTATCAATCGATCTTTGCAGGACCTAGGGTTTGGTTTCATTGTTTCCTCTGTTGGTTGTCTATTTCATTGATTTACATTTTTATCTTTATTAATTTGTTTTCTACCTATTTGGGGTTTAATATGATAATTTTTTTCCTAGCTTCCTGAAGTGGGATCTTAGATAACTAGAGCCTATCACAAATTTTCATTATTGTTCAGTTAAAAATATTTTTGATTTTTTTTTTTGTTTTTGGTGATTTCTTCTTTGACTCATAGATTATGTAAAATTAAATTGCTTAATTTCCAGTTACTTAGGGCTTCTCTAAATCTTTTGGAGAGGAATGTTGTTCATTTCTCCCCACCCACTCACCTACCCAGTAGAGACAGGGTTTTGCTGTGTCACCCAGGCTGGATTGCAGTGGCATGATCATAGCTCACTGCAGCCTGGCCTCAAGTGATCCTCCTGCCTCGGCCTCCCAAAGTACTGGGATTATAGGTGTGACGCACCAAGCCTGGCCCTGTTAGTTATTTCTAATTTAATTCTGTTGTGGGCAGAGAGTACACAATAAGATTTCAGTGTTTTTAAATCTGTTGAGACTTCTTTCTGGGCACAGCATGTGATTTCTCTTGGCTAATGTTCCATGTGTATTGTAATGAGTTTATACTCTGCAGTTATTGGGTTACAGTTATATAATTGTCAGTTTTTTCAAAGTGATATTCAGATCTTCTATATCATACTATCTTTTTAAAAATCTACTTGTATTGACAGGTACTGAGAGATATATTAAAGTCTCCAACAATGATTGTGGATATGGTTATTTTTCCTTTTGGTTCTGTTAAGTTTTGCTTCGTATATTTTGAAGTTGTTAGGCACAAGAACATTTACAATATTTATATCTTTTTCCATGTATTGACCCTTTTACCTTTTTAGTATAATCTTCCTTGTGTCTAATAACTCTTTATCTTGAAATCTATTTTGTCTGATATTAATACAGTCACTCTCCCTTCTTATGCTTATTGTCTTCATGGTATATCTTTTTCTAGCTTCTTAGTTTGAATCTTGTTTTTTCTTTGTATTTGAAGTATATATATCTCTTGTATGCTTTAGTTCTTTAGTTGTTTCTTGTTTTGTTTTTTAATCCAGTCTGGCAACCTCTGCTTTTTGTTTGGAGTGTTTGGCTCATTTTAACTTAATGCAGATTGTTCTCAGGTTATATAAAACTTGATCCACATGTATACATTCTTAATAGGTCTCATTGGAGAATCACAGAAGTAGTTAATAAATCAATGTCTTATTTTCATAGCCCACGTGACTTATTACTTTTGGTCCAGTGGTGAACTTGCAGAATAGTTCAGGCCATAGTTTTTCTTTGTTTGCTCATTTATGTTAACATGTATTTCTTATCTTTTCACTTCTTACATAAGAAATAGTTTTGTACTGCTGTAGAGGAAGCAGATGTGAAAACATGTTGGCCTTTTATTAAAAGAGGAGAGATTTCTTAGTGATAATGGGCATATTCCTTTATGTGTAGCAGTTATATGTTTTATTATATTTTAATATTTTAAATTGTGAACACCTATAAATGTGTTACGTTAAATATAAGATTGTGTTAAGATATGAAAAAGCAGTAGTGTTTCCCCTGGAGGATCTCGTCCAGAAATGTTTCTGTGTATGTTCCAAGTACGTATTTCCTTATACTCAGTTTGCATTAAACTCATCTGTACACTTTTAGCTTACATAAAATTTGTAAACTTAATGCTGTGAACATGCAAGTGACCTATCTTTATGGAGTTAATTCAGCCATCTTTGACTGCTTACATTTATTTGGCCTTTTATAAAATAGACCTTTGTATTTATACTTAGAAACTGAAGAAAAGCCCTATAATTTGAGACTAAGGTTTTCTAGAAAATAACACAGTGGCTCACGCATGTAATCCTAGCACTTTTGGAGGCTGAGATGAGAGGATCACTTGAGTCCAGAAGTTTGAGACCAACCTGAGCAACACAGCAAGACTTTATCTCTACAAAAAAGTAAAAAAAAAAAAATCAGCCCGGTGTAGTGGCACACACCTGAAGTCCTAGCTACTTGGGAGGCTGAGGCAGGATGATCACTTAAGGAGTTTGAGGTTGCAGTGAGCTATGATGACACCACTGCACTCTAGCGTGGGAGACAGTGAGATCCTGTCACCAGAAAAAGAAAAAAAAAAAGCTGACTTATTTTTATTAAACTGGATTTCATGCTTTGGGCCTCAGGTATCTTTCCCATTTCCTAATAAAATTCGAATTGTTTTGACTTCTCCTTCTCAGTAATTTATTGTCATTTTTATGTTTATCTTTTCTCAACAACACTAAACATACATGCACTCACTTTATATAAGTACAATTTATAATCATGTAGCAAAGATTTCACCTCTGCCTGGATAGTTTTATTTCCTGAAATATGGGTAGCTCTTAGACATTTGGATTAAGCTTTTTACATATTCAAGAGAGTGTATATTTGTTTGCTTATGTATTTATGCACACCTGCACCTCCTTCAACAAAGGATTCAAGGCTTCCAGTAGCTTAATAGTTTTCTATCTCTGATCTATAAATATCACTATTTGTTAACCATTGAGTATTAATCATCTTTGTTTTCTGAGCCCTAGCCCAGTGCCTGGTACATGTTATAGAGATACTAAATGTCTGTTGAACAACTGAATAAGTAAACAAATAAATCAGGTTCAAGTCTATGTCACACTTGATCATCCCGAACTTGGTGTTTTAAAGTTGGCATAGCAGAATATGCAGATAACCCTATTCTGAGGATCATTTTCATCTTCTTCTCTTTTATTCTAAAAAAATTAAGTCTGTAGATGTCAGAGGTTTTGTTTGTTCATCTTAAATGGACTTCACTGAAGCATCTGAATCTAGATAAGCTTTGTAGTGCTTTGACTTAAATGAATGTATCATAGTTCTCAGCTCTCAAATAAGGCATCGCCAGAAGGCCTTTTTATAACAGTTTGCCTGAACATGTGATCAGGCTCCTTCTGACACTCATTCCTCACTTACATTCTTCCCTGTTTATTACTTTTTCATTCAGATGAGTCAACATTAAATGGTTAATGTTTGCTGGCGTAGGTTAAGGTAGGGTAGTAGTTTTTTTCTTTGAGGGTTTTTGATTTGTTGTTGAAGAGTAATGAGAAAAGTTGATATGCTATATGATTTCTTATTATGGAAATCCAATAAATTTCTGAACAGCACCTTATATAAATCAGTCTTGACAAGCACTGTTGCTAGTGTTTTATTTATATAATAACAGGATATTCAAGTCTGCTGCTTGTTGTATTGTTAATTATAGCATTAGTGAAGATGCAAAAGTAGACTATGGAGTTGAGGTTTTCTGGTATAACCAAAACCTTTCAACTGATTATCACTATAATAATACATAATTTTCAACTTTCATTTTTTTGTACTTTGACCAATTAGAAACATTTTGAGCTATTGTTTTGAAAATCGTGTGTTTAGACATTTACACCAATGTGGCTCTCTTTGGTTTGAGATATTCATAAACAGTTCTATTCTAAAGTTCCAGGTAATATCACTTTTAGCACAAATTATATGATTTATTCTTTTTCTTTGTCTTATTTGGATAAAGATGACTTTTTAAATTTAATGCGTTAATATTTTTTTCCTTTTTAGATTATCTGTAGCTTACTTAAAAGTTGAACTTTACCTACTTCTTTCCCCTAAATGTGACAGAGCATTCATTACCTAAGTTTCTCTAAGGTGGATGGGGAGATAGAAGGCCGCTTATATTAACAACCTCTGATAGTGGCATGTTTCTTACTTATTGTTGCAGTGGTTTTATATTTGATTATTTTACCAGAGAAGTCTTGCTTTAGGGTCTTTTCACTGTCCGGCCCCTAATGCAGCCCTTCCTGTCATAGCTAGACCTGGCTTTGCTTTGCCTTGTGAACTGCTTTAGTTTCTTAAGCCATTTCTTTCTTCTCTTTTTATACAATAGTTTTATTGGGATATAATTCACATACTATGTAACCCACCCACTTAAAATATGTATTTTTATGGCTTTTAGTATATTCACAGAGTTCTGTAGCCATTGCCACAATCAATTTTAGAGCTCATACACATTAGTAGTCACTCCCCATTTTTATTTTCCCTCTTCACCATCCTTAGGCAACCACTAATCTACTTTTTGTTTCTATGCATTTGTCTATTCTGGACATTTCACGTAAGTGGAGTCATACAGTACGTGGCCCTTTGTGACTGGTTTCTTTCACTGCAGGTAATGCCTTCAAGTGTCCTCCATGTTGTAGTATCAGCGTTTTGTATATATTACCATTTTCTTTCTCCTCCAGGTCAGCTCTGTCTGTTTTTTAAAATGTGACACACGCACCAAAGCGACATTCCCCTGGTCTGATCAGTGTAAGGTAACAAGAGGATGGCCCCTCACTTACACCAGAAGCTCATCTCAGTGCAGTTTCAGCTTAACTTGACTGTGTCCTCATCACATTCTTTTTTGTCCTGCGTGTTAGTCTTGTTTCATTTTTCTTTGTGTATTTGAATTTGCTAAGCCATTTCTGTACCCCCAGAGCTTTTCCACTGAATATTTAACCAGGCACAGGACCTTAAATTTATCGCTGTTAATTTCATTTTATCAGGTATCAACTATTGGTCAGCTGTCTGATATCATTAATAATAACAAAATTAAAATGTAATCATCGATTGAGTGCTTATGTGCTAGATAAAAGTTTAAGTATGTTTATGAGTGAATTCATTTAATCTTCATAACAATTCTGTGGGGTAAGTGTGGTTATCATCTACAAATTAATAAATGTCCCTGTCTTATATTTAGGTACAGGGAACAATTTAAACTTGGGGACAGGATAGAATTGAGGCCAGTGCCTTACAGCAGTCCTTTTGAAATATCAGGGAATCTGTAATTTGGAGAATTTACTCTTCAGCCAGTTAGAAATCTTTCTAGGTGTCTCCATCTTGACTACTAGGCTCTCAGCAGGGACTAAGGAATGTGATTCAGCTTTTACTTTTGTTTGGCAAAAGTTAGAAAGTTCATTTACTGATTTAAGAAACTTCTTTATCAGGTGATTTTTTTCCTGTGCTAAAGAGTGGTAAAATGTTTTGAGATTTATGGGGTGTTTAGAAAAACATCCACTGAATGTTGATCAGTTAGAATTTTTACATCTTTGAGCCTATGTTAAGTGTTAATAACATAGTAAGTATTTAGCATATCAAGATAAAAGCCCCTTAGCCTTTTTATATTTAAGTAGCTGCTTTAATAAAGTCACTTATTCATTTATTTATTCAGTAAAAACATGTTTGAGTTTCTGCTGTTTGCAAAGCCCTTGAAGGAGGGCATTTGATCGAAGTGTTGATAATGTACATAAGCAGCTCATTGTTAGACCAAATCAGAACAAATCAGTTCTATGATTGAAACCCCATGAGTTTCAAAGGGGCTCATGTATTAACACAAGCTTTATAATGTACTGTAAAATACTAGCATTTATGATGTCTGTCCTAGTATACATTTCCTATACTAATTTGAAGTATACTTCAGAATGCTCTTATATAAAATTCTCCTAAATAATTTTTTACCCCTAATTTTTGAAGCTTAGTGTATTAATTTTCTATGGCTGCTGTAACAGTTACCACACACTTGGTTGCTTAAAACATTGGAAATTTATTCCCTCACAGTTCTAGAGGCCATAAATCTGAAATCAGAGGTGTCAGCAGAGCCACGCCCCTTAGAGGAGAATTCATGCCTTGCAGCTTCCAGGTCCTGGTGGCTGCCGGCACTCTTTGGCTTGTGGCCCCATCTCTCTGTGTTCATCTTCGCATTGCCTTCTCCTCTGTGTGTCTGTGTCTTCTCTAGTCCAGTTTCTCCACTGCCTCTCTTTTATAAGTACATGTCATTGGCCCACCTAAATAATCTAGAATAATCTGTTTATTTCAAGATCCTTAATTTGATCACATCTGTGAAGATCCTTTTTCCAAATAATGTCACATTCACAGGTTCCGGGAATTGATGTAGGTATCTTCTGCTTCTCATTTTTTGGCCTACCACAGTTAAAATTACTGTTATATAAAGTATTACTAAAATAAATTATAGTACTTACTTTGAATTTGTTTGTAATAGTTTATTTTTATTTTCTATCCTTTCTTATCTGTTATGATATGTTTGGATTTAAGTGTGGACTTTCTGATACTGGGAGTATAAAAATATTTCCAGTAGTGACTGTGATATTTCTGTAACATCTTGAGGACATTTGATTTATAAAATACTATAAAGAAGCTGGGCGTGGTGACACACACCTGTAGTCCCAGCTACTCAGGATGCTGAGGCATGAGGATCACTTGGGCCCAAGAGTTCAAGGCCAGCATAGACAACATATTAATAGTAAGACCCTATATCTTAAAACTAACTCACACTCTCTCTCTCTCTCTCTCTCTCTCTCTCTCTCTCTCTCTCTCTCTCTCTGTAGTTGGCTTTCTCTATGTAAAAAATATAGTTATTTAGATAACAAAACTGTCATGTATAAATACTGTATTAACTGGTATATTCTGACCTCCCAGGTTGTACAGTATTTCTTCCTCAACCTGTGCCCCAGCCCCCTGCTCTAGGTCCAGCCTGCCCCAATCCGTGCCTCAGCCTGGTAGAGTAGGGAGGGCATTGCTCCTCAGCAGCCTTTGTGGGCAAGCTCTTGTATTGTTTATAAGCTTGATCTTTGAGCTGGCCTAAGCTAATCCCAGGCTATCCTTGAAGCTATAGCTTTTTCAAGTCTCTGTTGCCTGTTTCAGTTCCAGTCCCACAGCTCTGCCTGGAGCCCAGCCCCACTGGACTCTGACAACCCGTGTTACCCTGGCCAGCGTTTTTCTCCAAAAGGCTGCTTGTTACCCCTACCTAGCCACTGGCTGGGATTCGTAACTACACAGGACTGCCCCTCTCCTGCTTTCCCTGCTGCCTGTCTGTGGCTGGCCTGCCTTCTCCCTACCCACAATATTTGTTGGGCTTACCACAGTACTTTGGAGTACTAGTTATCCAAGAATTTTACCAAGATTAGCTCTTTTCCTCCTTTTTCTTTTTTTAAATCCATTTCAGAAATGAAGTGTACATTTTCATGTATTCTCAAATGAAGTCTACCTTTACTTGATGCCTGTAAGTGATCATTACTGGTGACTATTACCCCAAATAATGTGGGACTGGTAGAGTTTAAGGTCTTTGGTTTGCACAATTGTTGGATAATATTTGTGTCTCCGACAGTCAGGCTGTCTTCTGCTGCTCCTCTGTTTTTGTTTGTTTCTTTGTGTTTATTATTATTTTTAAAAGTTTTCTTTCTTTTTTTGTTCCTCTGTTTTGAAGTCATATAGCCTTTTGATTTTTTTTCTTTTGAGATCTGTTATTAGATTAGGAAAACTAGAATTACGAGGCAGCTAAGTTTCTAAGGCTCAGAGTGAGGAGCTTCTTGGTTCTCAGGGCCATTGCATGGGGACACCACTTTGATTGCCCAGAGGCTTTTTGCTTATTTCTTAGTTACTAAAGCTCTGGTCTTGGGGGAGGTTTTCAGATAAAAGAGCAGTTGCTCAGAAATATTCCTGCCTCTGGAACCTTATATGATTCAGTGTGTGCCTCTTTGGTCTTCTTTGTGCCGTAACTTTATCATCGTTGCCAGGAAGATTAAGTATGGTATTGTTTGCACAACCTTGGAATCGCTCATTAAAAAAACACCGAGATTAAGCGTTGCTGAGCCCATGGATAGGGAGCAGTTATTTCTGGACCTAAACTCTACTAGGTACAATTTAAAGCAGTTTTTATAAATGTTTCTTTCTTAATACTGATGCAGCTGGTCATGACTCTCTCTGTGTGTGTGTGTGTGTGTGTGTGTATGTTTTAATTAATTGAAGGAATTTGGTTAAAATCTTTCACATATACTTTCTAGGTCATTTTAGCATGTATGAATAGATTCACTAGTGCCTACGTGAGATGGATAGAATTGTGGTTTTTCTGTCATACTCCAGCCTTCTGCCCAGTTTCATGTTACGTATTTTTTTCTGTTTTTAAGGCTGAAAGGATGTTTAGGAGTAAGGGAAAACATGTTTTAATTTCCACTTCTGGTCAGAAGTAGGTCTTTCTCGGCTTACAAGTAATTATCATTCAGAAAAGCAACATAAATAGTCTAGGTTCATGAATGTGCCAGTAGTTTTTCTCTCTATGGTCAGAGTTGCACTCATTCTGGGTCCTCAAGCGGAGTTTCTCTAGGTCCCCAACAAATCACCGAGTTCCCTCTTCCCTTCTCAATCCCATCTTTCATCCTGTCTTGTAATGTAAAATAAAATTCATGTTTCTTGTTCTCTATAGCTTATTCTCTTTCCTTAGCACATGTGGAGTCAAAGCCTGTGCTGCTAATTTTAAAGATGTATATACTTCCTATTATCATCACATGGTTATTATTAGAGTCTCTCTTCTCCCTCTGATGTCAAGTCTCTGTATCCTGAGTTCTTGGGCCTTCACTTCTTTCCTTGTGCACCCTCCCTCCATCCTTTCCTAGTCGGCTACTTAATGCTCACATTTCCAAATGTCAGTGATGACCACGGATCTTAGTTCATCCTAAATGGTCCTCCAAGATAGGTACCCTATTCTCCCTTTCTGCTGCTGAGAAAACTGAGGTTTAGAGATATAATTAATTTGCCTAAAATCGCACAGCTGGTGGCACAGAGGATCTGAATCAAAGCCAGTGCAAGGCATCCTATCCTGCTTAAGCTTCAACTTTGCAGAACTCCTAAAACCATGTCTTTGGTACCAGGACCTCCTCAGGCTGTTGGTTTGTGTTTGCATGAAGACAGTGTCTGATGGAGCCTCACAGTGGACAGATGCTCAAAAATGGCCAAGACATTCAGAATTTGGTTTCTTCTTTGTTTTCAAAGTAGCTTACTGGTTTCAGCTGAACGGCCAGAATTTGATGCTCTTCCTGTGGATCTAGAACACCTTCAAAAATACCGTAGCCAGGACATAGTGACCTGCTAATTTCCAGGCATAATATTATGTGGGAACTAATTGTGAATGAGAAATATGGCAATGCTGTATCAGCCTAAGGAAATTCAGTTATAAGTGAGATGTTACCTGGACATATTACTGCCTATTTTTACTTGCTCCTATAATAATATTTGTTTTTAAGAGACAGGGTCTCACTCTGTCACCCAGGCTGGAGTGCAGTGGCACAATAATAGCTCACTGCAGCCTTGAGTTCCTGGGCTCACGGGTTCTTCCTGCCTCAGCCTCCTGAGTAGCTAAGACTGCAGGCGTGCACCACCACACCCACCTACTTTTAAAAAATACTTTTTAAGTATTTTTATAGAGATGGGGTCTCCCTATATTGCTTAGACTGGTCTCGAACTCCTGGCCTCAAGCACAGATTAATGTTTTTTATTTGGTTGTTGCTGTTTATTAAATATAGGCAAGATTAATCGTACTATGCTGGCTGTTCTGTTGATTTTCAAAACCTACTCTGTGGAGGTATCTGGATTTTCCAGACTGAGTAAATGTCATCCCCATCAGCTTTCATTAGCACTTCATGTGTTTTCATGATAGCATTTGTATCATTATTTTGTTTATGTGTGTGTCTTTCCTCTTCTCTGAGCAGCTGGCTCCCTTCTTTCCTCTACCTTACCCTCAGCTCCAAGCCCAGAGTTAAGCAAAGGCAGTGTGCTTGTTTTGTCATTGCAGCTGGAAAAGTCCCTGTGCTCCTTGTTGCCAACAGATTGCCTGTCCACTGCTCCAGCAGAGACATTTGAGGACAGGCACTGCCCCTAGGTTCTTCCTAGAACATGGGTTTATGTTAGAATCCTTATGCTGCTGCTCGCGAGGAAAGTGGCCTGGAGCAAGATACCGAACCTCTTGGTTTCATTTCTTCATTTTTAGTACTTTTGCCACGAAAGAGTGGTGTGTGGAATGATGAAATCATAAAGGCCTAACACAGTTCCTGGCACAAAGTGTACTGCTCAGTAAATACTGGTCCCCCCTCCTCTCTCCTGTCATGACTCCAGGGGCTGGCATAATTCCTGGAAATTTGTAGTTTCAAAAAGTGATGGAGGGGGTCGAGAAGGTTGATTCAATGTGTATTTCCTTCCGAAAATTAACTGGACTTTTCCCTCAAGCCCTACTCTCAGCAGTTAAAATCTTCATCTTTGTCGTTATCTCTGAAATGTGCTCCTGTAAGAATATTCAGACAAATTTAGCCTCTCTGGTGCTTAAACAATGTTATGTAGAGTGACAGTGGCGAAATAAAAATAAACATTGTGCTTTTTGTTTCAATTCTAGTTTTTTTAACATTTAGATGTATCATATTTTCTATTTGGTACAAGATCATTGATGATGGAGGTACAAATGAAAATGTATTGACATCTATGAATTATAGTTTATGAGAATTTTTACAAAAACTTTGTCTTGGGCAGATTTTGGCAAGGTCTTTCTCCTCATTTATGTTAACACTTAAAATAATTAAAATTACTTAAAAAATTTAAGATCTATTCCAAATCCTACCTTTTTTCCTTTCTATTTTGACAATTTCTTGTCATTTATAAACAGCATATTTTGCGTAGCAAAAGACTTTGAGTTCTAATGTTGTTCTTAATGGACCGTAATTATTTAATAGTTAGCTTAAATACAGTGCAACTTAAATAGGCTTTTTCTACAGTTGTTATAATGGCTGCATTTGAAAAAGTGTGCTTTGGCATAGTAGAAAATGCCAGATGCAATGCCATTTGATCTTAAAAGGTCACGGGAAAAGGGACATTTAAATTAAGTCATAAATTACAATTGAAGAACAATATTTTGATGTGTGAGACCAGAGATGTCAGAGCAGGGAGATGTAATTCATGGGTTCATTATAAAACAGAGGTGCCTGACAGCTGAGCCATGCCAAAAGGAAAATTTATTTGCAACATCACGCAGACAGAAAATGGTAGCTAAGATGAGAAGGCAGAGTAGAAACTTGAAACCTTGTGGTAATACGCAGAGTCTATGCTAATAAGACTGCCAAGATCCAGAGATGTTTAATGACTGCTGTAATATTAATGAGGTGTTCGGACATGTGCACATTTTCAATCTTATTTAAATTAAGACCTCGTCCTTGCTCTATGAAATAACATACTTTATAACCAGGCATTAAAGTGGATTCTCTCACCTCTCTGTCCAACATACAGATTTGCTGAAATTTCAGAATTGTTTAGGCAGGAGAATTAAAGCTTGAAACAAGATTTCTATCTATGGCAGCTTTGAGGAAGGATATAATTTAATGTTTATAGCAATCCATGAGAAGTTCAATCATGAGTTAATTAAACTGTAGGCAGTCATTAAGTATTATTTATTCTTTTGAGAAGCTTGCCAGTAAAGCACTTATATATATATATTAAATTATAGAAAGTAATAAGCAGGGAATGATTTGTCAGGCAGAGTGAGAGTAGCAGATTTAACTTGGGTAATTATGCAGAAATGTATTTTTCTTCTTGTAGCATGATCCTTTCTGCTAATCAGGAAGAGGTCAGAGGCTGCAATAAGACAATTGCAGATATAGATTGACTACCGGCGTCATCGGCTCTGTTGAACCTCAAAACCTTGTTTTGTAGGAGCCATGTATCTAAAATATTACTCTCCATGATGAGACCACTACACAGTTTATAGCTATTTACATTTCAGAGTATCTTGACGCGTTTCATTTCATTTAATGCACCTGAGGGCTGGTGGTGTCATACCCATTTGACAGATGAGAACCTCCACGTAGCTGGTTGGGGTCAAAGCTGGAACAAGAATCTGTCACCTGCCTCAAATCCTATGCTGTTTTTGCTAGGCTTCACAAGGCACCGACTATTTGACAGTTTATGTAGAAAGGGCTGCTGAGCACCTGGAATCCTTGAGAGCTTTTTATATAGCTGGCTTAATATGTCCAATTACTTAGGGCTCAGTGTCTTTGGGTCTCAGTGATTCCATGTAGTGGTTATTCTTGTTAAAGTGGAACCAGTAAGCGTTGATTATTCAGAAGCTGCTTTTGTTTTTAGCACCAAAATCCCCTACCAGGTCCACTTTGCATAGTTCACATGTGTCTATCTTTGTATACCACAGTGTCTCCATTGCTAGCACGGTAACTGGCATAAGGAGTTGGTCGGTAACTCTTTGTTGAATGAATGAAAGGCAAAGAAAATGTGGTATGAGCAGCCTGCCTCTGAAGCTGGCACTTCCCACTGGATGTCATGGGCACCAAAATTTCTGCTTCAGAAGGTGTGGTGGAAGACGGCTAGACACCTAACCTAATAGGAGAAGAGTTCACATTTGCTCTTTCACAATGAACAAACAAGAAATGAAGGAAAGAACACACCTCTTAGGGGATTCTGTGGAGCAAGCCCAGGAGAAAGGACAAATTGCTGGAAAACAGCAAAACAGATAGTTCTGTGATGGAATGACTTGAATGGCTAGTGGATTGGTGAAGAATCACTGACTTGTTATCAAATTCCCCAGCCATAAATCCAAGATTTTGCTTGACCTGTAGTTTAGGGAAGACAGGTTTTGTTTGTGTAGAAGTATAGTCAAGCATTTTAGTGATGCAGAAAAGAGGCAGACAGATTTACAAGTAAACGTTTCCTTGGTCATTGGATTAAAAACAAACAAACAAAAAAACCAGAAACAAAACCACCACACACCTGTTGTGATGAATTTGGAGGTGGTGTCTGCTAAATGACATGCTGCTGTAGTGGTGGGCCGGGTGACGGAGATGGCATAAGACCTAAGTGCTTATCAGTAGCTTTTGGAGATTGGAAACTGATTGAGTAAAGAATCTTGGTTCCTGCTTTTTGCAGTAGTTCCAAAATGTATAATTCTCTGCACTCTACATTAAAATTGCATTCCATTCCAGATTTTACCAGCCTGGCTTGGCTGCAAAATGGACAGAAAGGTTTAATTATCTTGCTTTAATTGCTTTTCTGTGGCTACAAAGTGAGACTGTTAGACATTTGAGAGTTTTTTTTCCTTCATCTTCATTGCAGTTACTTTGAACAGCCTTATTAACAGCTAGGGAAATTGTAGAAAGTCTTATTCACATTGAAAGGCATTTTACCTTAGCAGTATTGGAAAGCCTGCATTGAATTTCCTGATATTTCTGTGTGGTTGTGATCTGTGTGGTTGTGTTTAAAATTGAAACCTATATAATGTTTTTTACAAGATGAAATTATTTCATTCCTTCAGAGCTTGATGCCATATTAGAGGGGAATGTTTTTCATAATAATTTTTAGAGATTTAAGATGGCCAGTAATTTGGTAGGCTTACCAACTCTAATTTACATGAGGAATACACTTGAAATATCCATTTTAGCTCCTGCTTGAATATTGCTTTGGCCCCCATCTGAAAAAAGTCTTCATAATCATCCAGAAAACAAACCCCTTTTAAGAATGGCTTATTTGATCATGATGCATTAAGCAAAGAAGGTAGACCCCAACCTTTTAGGACCCCAGAGTTTGGATGTGACGTTTAGATAGATGTGTCACACTGGAACAGCACATTCATTCTGATTCTCAGGCTGTGCACTACTCTTAGTCATAAGTTTCTGATGTCTGTTGTCTCTGTTGTTCAGAGCTGCATCTATCTTGGCACTCAGAAGAGTACCTGCCACAGCTGAGCACTCAATAAATATGGGTTGCAGGAATGAAGGATGCCCTGAACTCCTATAGTTTCACCGAAGTGCTATAAAGATAATCTTCCCTGTTCCAGAACTATGTGGGCCATAACAACTTCTATTATGTTAAAAGTGTATCTTTAATAAAATATAATCAAAGTATTTCTTTAATGCTGTAAGTAAAGCTCTCTCTGAGAATAGTCTCAGACAAGATTCCTAAAAGGTAGAGAGGGAGGTGCCCCTTTAGAAAGATGCCCTTTGGTCCCCAGGAGGAAGGCATGCCAGAACAGCCACTTGACCCAGCCTTGTCCTAGCCCCTGTGAGATACTGATGACAGCATAACAATGTTCTGCCTTCGTCCATTCAAGAAGTATCTCATCACTTTTGGTAAATAATTCCACACTTTTTACTTTTCAAATGTTTCTTTATATTGGGGTGCGAAAGGTAGGCACTAAATATTTATTGGGTTTACATCATGGGGAGATCAGGAATATGAATATTTTAAGAGGCCAGGCAGACAGTAGATCAAACGAAAGGAGGGAATTACCCATTATTTAGAGAACGGAATAATGGAAGCTCCAGTTACCACATAAATTGTAACAGCTTCTTCAGGGGAAAGTGCAATCTGAAATTAACTTTTATAAAAGAAGCAAGAATACTGAGGTATTTTTAGGGGAAATGCCTCTTTCTCAGTTAAGCACCTCACTAGAAATGTAGCTGAGAGATTCATGCAGGCAGTAGCCCTCCTCTCGGACAAGCTCACCAACCACAACAACTCACTCAACCAGTTAGTGGTAACGTTTCTTCCATCTATAGTTTGCAGCTCCCCTTGGTTCCTCGGTTCACCAGAAGGCAGGAATGTCATAGGGATTAATGAGATGTGATTGAAACATGCACTCAGCAGTTTGCTTTTAGAGTGGGCCTTATGTTCTTATGCGTGATTTCCTACTACTGGGCACATAAGATTGAAAAATTTAAAAACTTTCCTGTGTACTGTACCAGAGTTTTAATCAAATTTCATAAAGTATTGACATGGGTAATTATGCAAAACACAAGTGGTTTTTGTGTATAGTTTAAAAAATTTTTTTTCTGTCTCTGAAAAGACTACTTACTGTCTAATCTAGAAGATTGATAAAAGTTGAGATGAGACTGCTTCCCTTTTTTCTTTCCTTTTTTAAACAAGTAGCTAACATATTTGTAATATTATCCTCACAATAGCCTTAAAAGGTCAATGTTATTATACCCATTTTGAAAGATGTAGAAATTGAGGCACAACAACAATAAGTAACTTGCTTAAGGTCACATACCTAGTAAATAATAGAGCTAGCATTTGAATCCATGTATTCTGACTCCAAAGGCCATAGTTTTTCACACTTTTCTTATAATTAATTACTCCATAAACTTATAATGACCTCTTAATATGTTAATTTTGCAATGAGCGTTTTATTAGAAATTTATGATTTGATCAACTTGATTCAATTTCAGATTATCACTAAAATGTGTGCCTTTTCAATTGAACAGGCATTTCATTTTTTCCTTTTATTCAGTTTTAATCCATGTTAAGTTGTCATTATAAATTCTCATTATATTATATAACTTGGCAAATATATATTTGTTTGGACGTAAGACAAAGTATGAAAATCTAACTTTATTGTAAATCCTTTTATACCTCTGAAAGGATGCTAAATTTGATAGTTTTCACACATTTGCAAATTATAGTAGCATTTTATTTTAAAAAGAGTCTAATGATGAATGTCATAAAAGTAAATGTTAATATTTATTCACCATACCACTACTCCAAAGTGAGATCCAGCATCCATCATTGTTGTAGATATTTTGTTTTGTTTTAAGATAGTGGACTTACAACAGACATACAGCCTGGAATTCCCAGTCTTGATTTAAAATAAATTGGTGTCCTCTAAACAGGGAGAATGCTCTGGAAATTTAAATTTTTAATACTTTCCATTTTGCTGAGAGAGCAATGAAAATAGATAGTATGATATCCCTTCCAACAGTAGTTAAATAGTTAAAAGAGAGACTTGTGTATGTTGCCAACATTCATTCATTCAACTTCTAGGGCTACAGCAGTTGCTAGGAAGGCAATATGCATGTCCTTCTCATGAGTCTTCTGTCAGAGGAATCTTGTGATTCCATAGCTCTTTGCCTAGACCCAGGCAACCAACAACCTACTTGATCTTGTCATCTTCTATGTGTTGTATTCCCACATGTTCCCACCAGTTTGTGAGTTTCTTAGAAATAAGGACTGTGATTTATTAAGGCTTGTGCTTTACTTACCCTGTGTATTTAGCATATTTGGCAGATTGTCCAAATAAGGGGTTGAAGCACAGGTGAAAAGATCAGAGTGTCTACTCCATAAGGGCAGCGATTCCTCTGCCTGTGTTGCTCACTGCTGTATCCCAGGGTCTGATACATTCATTGCCTGGAACACGCTAGGCACTCAGTCATCGTAGGCTGAATGAGTTTGAATAAACTGAGATTTAGACTTGGATTGAGTCTACCTAGGGACAATAGTTGAAGGCATTTATTTATTCTTTATTAATTTAGCAAGTGTTTTTAGAGTATCACCTTATGCTATGGACTGTGTTAGGCACTGGAGATACAAGTCTTAGCCAAAATCAATTCTTGTATCAGGAGACTAGCTGTATAAAGGAAAGGCAGATTTCCAGTGAGAATTTTGAATGACAACAGTTTTAAGAAGTAGAGCAAGATTATCTTTCTACCTGCTGTTTCTCTACCATCTATAAGTTGGGACTCAGGAACTAAGACAAGTGGCTGGGGTCACAGAAGCCACAGCAGGAGTGTCTTGGCAAGGGAAGAAGGAGTCGGTGGTATCAGGCAGTGCACTGGGTTGAAAAGATTCAGGGTGAGAAAAGTTGATTAGCTTTAACAGAGAAATTGGGTCCGACCGGGAATTGTGTGTGTAGATAAACCAGAATGTTCATTCATATGTACTGAAAATTAGCATACTATTACATAATTATTTTCTTTAAAAAGCTCTATAGTTCAGGCACTTTAAATGTTTTTTAGTGAAATTACTATAGTTGAAAAACTTAAGAAATGCTAAAAGGAAAGAACATAATCTAGTATGCCTTTAGGCTGCTTTGGGGAGAATGGGACAAGAGTGGGTATCCTGCTGGCTATGTTAGTCCTGGCTCCACCACCTGCCGGCTCAGTGTGGTGAGAACCTTTACTTGATCTTTCTGTGCCTCAGTTTCCTCATCTGTAAAATGGGGTGACCGTAGTTCCTATGACATAAGATTAGATGAGAAAATACTTTCATCACGGTGTTAGGTAAGATAACGAGTGCATGGAGTGTGCTGAGCACTCTGCCAGGCCAAATGTTCACTAGGTGTGCTTTGTTGTTAATCCTATTCCTATCATTGCCAAAGTGTTCTCTGCCTTCCCTGTCCCCCTATCTCAGAACAGCTAGAACTTGGGGATGGTTCCAAAAGATTATAATGCTGACTAAAATTATTATGAGACTGTCCCTTTCTTGGTTTCGTCTATTAGAGCAGTGGTCCCCAACCTTTTTGGCACCAAGGACTGGTACCTGTCTGTGGCCCAGGGGTTGGGGATCGCACTATTAGAGAAAGGAAATGCAGGGCTTGCCTTTTCTTGATTTGTTTCCAGTCCTATTGTTTGGTGTAGTTAATTAACTAAAATTGTTGTTGTTTTAGCTACATGAAAGTGGTTATGATGCTGGCAAAGCCCTGCAGCGCCTGGTGAAGAAGCCTGTGCCCAAGCTGATCGAGAAGTGCTGGACCGAGGATGAAGTGGTGAGCATGAACCTGCGTTTGCCTCGTGTTCTGGGTCATTGGGGCATTTGCTGCTTGGTGTGTGACCTCCCTGCTACTCGGGGGAAGGAGCTCATTCAGAAGATTCAGTTACGCAGAGAGTCTATCCATGGCATCCATCACCCAAAAGGAAAGAGCCTTTCTTTAAGCCTCATTATTTACAGAAAGACTTGATTTTAGTAAGATTCGATTCTATAGATGATGGGAAAGATTTGCCCAAATTTCATGGAAAGACAGGAGAAATCGATAGTTACTCCTTTAAAAAGTGAATTTGAATTTATTTTTGGTGCAAGCTAGCTCGCGATACCTCCCTATTTAAAGATGCAAGCATGTTAAAATCAGTTGATACATAGCCTAGAGTAGGGTTGGTGACTTGCGGGCCCCTAATCTACTGAAGGACATTAATTAAAAGTAAGAAGCATAGACTTGCTTAAGTAAATACAGTGGGTTATACATATTGATTCACTTGTTGTGGCCCATTGAAGGATGTGGGGAGAGAGAAATGTGCCCACAAATACAGACTTGCAAACCCGCAGATTCCCATCCGGCAGACCAAGTTCTCATGAAGCTACATCCCCATCTTGTGACTTGTAAAAGGTATTGCTATAAAAGACTTAACAGATTTCTTGTGCTTGTGCAAATACAGTTTTCAGTACGAATGTTACCGCTTGACATTTGCCCTTCAAGTGGAATGAAATTTAGATGAAGCTGGCACTGAGACACATACTGATTCCAAGTTCCTCACCTCTGTGTTGAGAAAGTGTTTAGAAATTGTATGTGCTTTTCTGATCCTACTCTCTTTCATTTATTCATTATTATTTATTGAGTGCTCATTGTGTGCCCTGTTCTGTGCTAGACAGACTGTATCAAGAACACAAAGTCCCTCCCTAAGAGTCTGTGTTTTGAGGGGAAACCATCATAAATCAGTATGTGTCAAGTGGTGGTAGAGCACTGAGGAAAAATAGCGTTGAGTAATGAGGATGGGGAATCGCCTGGGTGAGGGCACTGTCTTATGTAAGAGGGATCAGGAAAGTCCTGGTAAGTGACATTTAGGTGAGACCTTATCTAAGTGAAGAGGGGAGCCTTTTGGATATCAGAGAGAAGAGAATTCTGAGCCCAAAGGTGACAGCATGCTTGGTGTGTCAAGAAATAGGCAGGAATGTGTCTGTAGCACAGCAAGGAGAGGAGTAGTAGGAGAGGTGGGTGGTGGTGTGGGGGAGGAGGGTGTGTCCCAGAGGGAACAAATTCAGGTGTGGCCTGTGGACCCATGGTCAGGGCCTTGCGATTTGCTCTGCACAGAGCAGCTTCTGAGCAGAGGAGTGATTCGCTCTGGAGGTGGGGCTCACTCTGGCTGTTGTGAGAGTCCAGGCTGGGGCTGGTGACAGAGCAGTGGTGAGATCTGAGATGCACATGGAAGGTAGAGCAGAGACTTTGTTCCTAGAATAGCTCTGGCTACAGGTGGGCAAGGTTGAGAGGAATGAGGACGAAACTGGGAGGCAGCAGAGATGGACTGAAATGGCCATTGAGGGTTTGGTAATGGAGTGCTGTCAAATAGTCCCTCAAGACTTTTAATGTTATCAGACTTATGATGAAGTTGGTGTAGCTGTTTTAAATTAAAAAAAAATTAAAATCTTACATGATTAGTAAAGAGGTGGAAACATCTTAAACATATTTTAATGTTCAGACAGTGGCCAACATAATGACAATAAATTCAGTCATTATGAGAAGTCATGTTGACATTGTTTTTCAGTATAAACATGTTTTTGTGAGGAGATAAGAGATTTGATTAAGATTTTAAAATTCTACAAAGAGCCTTTGTGGAAGAAGGACATAAGGAGATGAAAAAGATGGAACAAGCATGAATAATGACCGTTTAACCACTCTTTCCAAGATTTCTTTCGCTCTTCTTGGCCTGGCATAACACAGTCTATAGGTCTGTGGCAGCATGTGTCTTACTCTCCTGCCGTTCTTGAGCATCTCCCTTCTGTCCCCATGTCCTTTGGCGTTTTCTCTCCTCTCCCCACCTCTCTGCCTCTTCTCGGTGTTCCCCCACGAACCCCCTTCTTACTCCTGCCTCCAGCTCCTTTCCAGCCATGACTCTCCTCCCACCTTCCCTCCCTTCCTTTCTTCTGTGACCTTTCATTTCCTCTAGAATTTTAAAAATATACAGCACCAAGTCCTCTTTCCCTGCTTAAAAGAAAGCTGATTTCTTTTTCCTACAGCACTTCCTTATGTCAGGCAAGAAGTTGACTGTGTCCCCACTGCAGCTGCTCAGGGATTTTTAGCAGTGAGGTGGGAAGGGGGGTCTTACATCAGAAAGAGCCTGGCTTTATTTTGAAAAACAAAACATGACTCCAGAGTGGTGAATATTTTGAGTACAGGATAATGATCCTTAACTGCATAAATCCATGTCAGTTTGGGCTCATTTTTATCATGTTTGCTTCTTGTTTTGAGAAATGTTTTGGCAGTCATCCAGCCCTTGCAGAGCCTAGGGATCAAATGGTTCCCTTATTTGTAGGAAGCAAAGCTTCACTTTCTGAAACCTCAACAATGAGTAAGAGGGAATGATTGAATAATTGAGAGATTGAAGGAAGCTTTTGATGAATGCATCCAAATCACATCTTTGAATAGATTTATGTGGCCACAAGACAGTCCCCTGCCCTCTTTACCTGAGCCTGGCTGTAGCTATGAAAAAACATCTGTGTTCATGGCTGTAGCTATGAAAAAACATCTGTGTTCATTTGGACCCCTCATGTTGAATTTACCACATTTTCTCATTTTAGGAATCACAGGAATAAGCAAAACAGATGTGTCCCAGCTAAACTAAGTACATGGGCCTACCTCCCTTCCCCCCCCTTCCAGTTTTCTATATACTTAGGACATTCTATAATAGTTATTTTTAAACTTTTTTTGCCTTTAACAGTTATTTGCATTTATGTGAATACTTGGAAGCAGCTGCCCCTGTGAGAGGATTGGTAGAATAAACACGTGAGGGCATGAATCCCCCTGTGCAGCAGACAGGCTGGCCCGGGTACCTCCTGACCCTGGCAGGCCCCCTGCTCTGTGAAGAAACTAACCTCGATCATGCCAGTGTGGACCCTGACCTGTCTCCATGGCTTAACTTAGTTCCTCTGCGCCCCCCCCCCCCCCCCCCCCCCCCCCCCCCCCAGCCATTGCTCCCTCTTCTGAACTGCATCTCCTGTTTGCATTATTTGTTGGCGGTTAATCCTTTGCCTCCTCATGCCAACTTCTGTGCTGTAATTGCCAACTGTTTGTTCCCCAAAGTCTTTATTTCTGAGTTCATTGCCCTCCTGGTTTATAAACTTATTAAGGATGAGGACTTACTAATGATGAAGATAATGTCTCTCCCTAGGAGGGCTTAAACATTGGTGACTCTTTGTTCAAGGTTATTGTTTTAAACAATTCTTCACTATAATTAAGATCATCTTTAATCCAGCATTTTAAAACTTATAATAGTTAATAATTATGAATCAACATCAAAAATAAAAACTTGTACATATATCCAAAGCTGACCTTAAAAGTTTTATTTTTGGAAAAAGCTTCCAAATTCTTCTTCTTCTTCTTCTTCTTCTTCTTCCTTCTTTCTTCTTTCTTCCTCCTCTTCCTCCTCCTCCTCCTTCTCCTCCTTCCTCCTCCTCCTCCTCCTTCTTCTTCCTTCTTTCTTCTTCTTCCTTCTTTCTTCTTCTTCCTTCTTTCCTCTTTCTTCTTCATCATCATCATCCTATCACCCAACCTCTTTTTCCTTGGCCTTTAGATAATCATTAATTCTGGAGATCTTAGACCTCAGATTATACAAAAGGAAGCCTTCCATCTCATACTTTCTGTCAGTAATTTCCCTGACAGTTTGTGTGTATATAGATGTGATGTTTCTAATTGAAGTTGCTTTGGGGCTGAGATACTTTAAATCTTCTTGAACTGAAGCCAAATTCATGCCAATTTGTATCAAATTCTATACTAGATCCTGCAAATGAATTCTGCTTCTGTGGAGTGACTATGAGAAACACCTTGGTAGTTGGCTCATGGCATATCTTTCAGGCCAAATAAACTGGTTCAAACCAGAGAAACATTCTGGAAGAAATGCTAGGCCAATTCATAAAGCTTATTAAATACTGTGATGTGGGTGAAGAGGGAGCCAAAGCAATGGCTGGCTTCTCCCAGTGAGAGTTGTATTGATGGTTAAACAAGTTCATGTACGTCATGCTAAAAGTACTATTCCTTTCAGGAAGTCATCTAAATCAGTAGAATTTAGGAATAGAAAGAAGAGAAAATATAGATTAGAACTTTAAAGAAAAAAGCCCCAAAACTGAAACCCTAGATTATTAGGTTAGGTTTTTAATTAAACATGATGAATAAATTCAAATATAACACAAAGGCCCCAGGCTGAACTGCACCTAATCGAAACAGATTAAGTCACCCTTCCATGCTTGGATAGTTATTAATTCTGTTTATTTATGCATGTGAGCTGAAGGTAGCATTTGCTGCTGCTGTGTTGTTGCTTATTGCACTGGGATTCCGTTGCTGCTTGATGCTGTGCTCTCAATTAGCATTCAGCTGTTGATTATGGAAATACTGAGGATGCTAATTGAATTCTTTTTAAAATTCAGGGCCTGCATTTTCCTTGTAGAGTTTGGCCTGACTTGCAAGGTTGTAAGATTGGGTGCTCCACTGAGCTGTGCATTTCACCCTTTGCTTTCTATCCACTTGGCTGTATTTGGTTTTTGAAATTATTTTCATGTTGAATTAGCTTTCAGCAAAAATCCAGGTGTTGCACAAGGTGAAAGAAGGTTTTATTGCTTGTGATATTACTGCAAGGTGTTTCCATTTCATCTTGGGTAACAGTAGCTTTTATCTTGAAATATGCCCCCCATTAAATATTTTATACCAACTTTGATGTAATACATTGAGGTGAACAACCTAGATACAACTAAGCTCTGAAATTTTTATCCAAAGATAGTTAATCCATACTGGTGATAAACCTTAATTGGCCATGTACATTGGATCTATTTACAAGTTCATAAATTTTAAAACATCTAAACTTTCCTTCAGTGTAAAGCTCAGTGTATCATAAGTAGAAATGAATATTCTTATCTTAAAATTTACATGAAATGGCAAAGTAATTTTCTAAATTTGTAATCCAGTGAACCCGTGCAGCTGGTCAAGGAATTACACAGCATACACACAGCTATTTGCATGGTCTTTCCCCAGCAGCATCTTCAGATGCCTTTGTTATGCCCTTTTTGGAATGTCTGCTTGAGAAAACATCATTTTCATTGTTCACTCTTTTCAAGCCAGGCATCTGGGTGTGCCAGAAGACAGAGCTGCTTAGTGGGGCAAAAATACAATGAATTTTATTTACTATTTGTGTGGCAGCTGAAGAAAATGGAATTCACAGTAAAATCCAAGTTAAGGTCCTATACCAGCAGGAGGTTGTGGAGGTGAAAGCGGAGCACTGGGGATAATGACAAAAGGGAGCGAGGCTCTCACAGCCTGCAGTTACCATCACGTGGGTTTAAAGTAGCCGTAATCCTGGTGTTTTATTTTGAAATTTTACATCAGCAATGTAGGGAAGGCTTAATCATATTTAGGAATGGTAAAATTTTGAGAGTTGTCGATCATTCTTTGTAGTCATTCAAGAAATGTTGATGATAGGAGAATCCTGTAGGTCATCTAGTATGAACCCATTCACTTCTTTTTAGAATTTTATGCAAATTTTCTCTATTGTTAGAACAATGTTATAAAAACATTAAATAAGATTTAAAACCTCACCACTAACACATCATCTCACAGTTTGCTTACTGGTTTCTTGCTCTCTCCTGTCTTTGTTTATGTACATACATGGTTTTATGTCATTTTCAATTTATGTGTGTGCACAGATTTGCATGTAAATTGAGTCATAACATTGAAATTCTCACTTTCTAAAAGACTTTAACATGAAAAATTTTACAGTTCACTTGGAAACTTTGCAATTCACCCAAAATATAGACATGGTTTATTTAGTGCATCACATAATAGATCGATACTTAGTAAATTTTAAATTGAATCAAAGTAGATTTTTCTCTCTACTAACTGCCCTTCCTCCAATTTCAAACTAAATTGATACTGTTTCTTATGAACAACTAAATTCATATATATGGGAATAGGAAAAATAAGGGAAATAAAATGTAGATATATTACTTACACATATGTGATATACATATTACTTCATGTTATGTATTCTTTTTATTACCCATGGTAAAAATTAGTCCTTGATATTAAAAAAGAAAAATCTAGATTCAAGTGAGATTTGCCTAATGTTTTAAGTTTTAATAAAATTGGACTATTTTTCCTGTGGTTAACTCTCATTAGCCTTTGAACCAAACCCTTCTTTAAAGAAGTCAATAGTGTAGATAGGTTGGAGTTTATTGTCAAGTCCTTTTGGAAATGAGAGTGAATTAAAAATCAATTATATGTGCAGAGAAGTTGATGTAAGGTAATCAATTCTGTGAATTAGTTTGGAGAAAGATTCTACTGTTTAACAAGCTATAAAAAGAAATGTATTTTTAAAATCCTTTAGTAAATGAGGTAGGATAAGCATTAGAAGGAAAGAGATATTTCAAAAATTTATTTCAGTATTTCCTGTCTTTAGAAGTTACCTCTGGGTTAAATGTACAACTTCAACTGTGACCTGGCCTGTCGTATACATGGCTTTATTACTTTCCAGGCTTCCTCTTTATGCTGTTGTCTAAGAAGTTAGTATGCTCTAACTTCTTTCTTTTTAAACAAAGTCATTCTCTTTCTCATTTTCGTTAACCAGTATGTTTTTTAAGTTCATCATCCCCAGCCCCATTTTTAGAGCAAAAAATAAAAAAGTCAACAATACCTTGTGTGTTTCTTTAGGGCTTCATGTGTATGCATGTGTGTTTATGCATGTGTCTGTGTTTAGGCGTTGGGACTATGTAGAACAGAACTGAGATGTGGGAATCCCACATTGAATACAACTGCACCCCAAATTATTTCTTGCTGCTAGGTTAATCTTTTAAAATCAGAGAGTACTTTTTATGGGACATTTTTCATTTTTGCTTGGGGGGGAGAGTAAGGAGGGAGTAATGAAGCTTCAACTTGAAAGATTAATAAATACTGGAGCAGTGGTTCGTGGAAACCATGTTTTCCATCTCATTTTCAAGGACATGTAAAAAAATGGAGATAGCATACACTTTTGGCTACTCTCGATTATCCTTCTCTGTTCATTTAAAAAATGAGAACAAAACACAAGGGAGCTTGAGAGATTGCATTTATTCTCCGGTAGACAGAGTGGTTATTGTATAAATGATGAGGATGGAAAACGTTTTTTTCTTCTGCAGTTTCTTAGCAACAGAACTGGAGTCAATTTTAATGTGTATGCTTGGAACATTCTATGTATAGTGGCATTGGAGCCTTACATTTTCGCAGGTGAGACATGTTAGACTGGAAACTGGAACTGAGGGTTTGGGGAAGGAAACAGGAAGTAAAAAACGGGAACCCTACCATGAAAGGAAGTACTTCATTTAAAGCTGTCTCCTCTCTCCTAGCATACTTGTCTTTAAATCTACAGTTATGCTGAGCGTGGTAGCTCATGCCAGTAGTAGTCTCAGCTACTAGGGGGCTGAGATGGGAGGTTCGCTTGAGACCTGGAGTTTGAAGCTGCAATGAGCTATGATTGTGCCACTGCATTACAGCCAACAACAGAGTGACACCCCATCTCTAAATAAATAAATAAATAAATAAATAAAACAAGGGCCAGGTAATGGTGGCTCACACCTGTAATCCTAATTATTGGGAGGCCAAGGCAGGAGGATCCCCTGAGACCCAGAGTTCAAGACCAGCCTGGGCAACATAGTGAGACACCCCCGCCTCTACAAAAAATTTAAAAATTAGCCAGACGTGCTAGGTGGCATATGCCTATAGTCCCAGCTACTCGGAAAGCTGAGCCAGTAGGATTGTTTGAGCCCAGAAGTTTGAGGATGCAGTAAGCTATGATCGTACCACTGCACTTTAGCCCGGGGGGACTGAGTGAGTCTCTGTCTCTTTAAAAAAAAAAAAAAGCAAAAAACACCCAAAACCCTAAAGTCTTTTTTAGGTAGAAGTAGCAATGGCCTTGGTAGCTCCCTAATTACTGTCTTCACTAGGGTGCCAGCCTCCTGCCTATTTTTTTTAAATCTTCCCTAGTAGTGATTTGTTAGTTATTCTTCTTCCCCTAACACCCTGAGTGCTGCTGACACTTAGACCTGATGTTTTAGCACTTGATTTGGTATATTTTTCTAAAGTGTCTTTATATGGGTGAATTTTAATGTACTTTCCTAAATTGAGGTGCTAGGAAGCAAAATATGTTTGGTAGTCATAAGGGGAGAAAGACAGTCCCTGAAATTGACCTTACCAACTTGTTGTGGAGACTCAAGTCTGTCTCTCTGGGTCTACATTCCTTTTATTTCTTGTTGGTTTGGCAGGTAGCAAGCCTGCCAGCTTTCTGTGATTCTTGACTCTGTGTGAGCATGAAGATAGGATGACCCCTTCACATTTATTATGCTACACATTCAGTTCTGATTTTAGTTTACTAGTTGAAATTCATTCATTCATTCCACAAATATTTACAGAGCACCAACACTCTGCCAGGCACTATTTGATATGCTGGTGATATAGCAGTGAACAAAACAGACAAAAATCCCTGCTGTCATGGAGCCGGCATTGTAGCGGGGAAAATAGATTAAAACAAGGTCACTAGGAGACATCTATAGTGTCTTAGCTAAGTGCTAAAGGTGAAAAACATAGGAAAAGTGATATGAAATATGGGATAATGGGATTGAACTTTTACTTAAGGTAACCTCAGAAGATCACTTTTGAGTAAAGACCTAAAAAAAATTGAGGAAGCTAGCATTGCAAATATATAGGGAAAAGTGTTCTGGGCCAAGGAAACAGTAAATGCAAAGGCCCTGAGGCTGAAGCTTGCCTGGTAGTTTGTTCAAGGAATAGCACTGTGGCTTTAGCAGAGGAGGAGGAGATGAGGTCAGAAGGCCGTGGGGATCTTAGACCAGTGTGTTCACACCTGATTTGTACTTCACAGTTAAGTTATTGTTACTGAATTAATGAGGAAGTTTTGAGGGCTGTTCTGTTTTCTCCTTCCAGAACATCTTCCATCACAATGTTTTCATGATTTCAGTCATGTAGGATTCTGAGTCATGCATTCCTCTGACTTTTGCAGCAGCTCATTGTGTCAAGATTGAAGCATTTCGGATTTATAACTGGTTTAGACAATGTTTACTACATATGTTTACTGTGAGTTCAACGTGTGTCAGAGAGCTGTTTTTCCTGAGTAGGCAGCAAGAAAAATACCTAGAAAGAAAAGGCTACTTCACCTCTGTCTTGGAGCAGTAGTGACTCATGTCATTAGACATTTTCTAACAAATTTTAATTCTAGAAGTGACGTCTATGAACTACTTAACACTGTAGATATCATACTCTGAATTATACCGCCTAGTAGAAAGAGAAAGTGTTTTCAGAAATCTTATTTTCTTGGACCAAATATCCTGGCTTTGTGACTCAACTCAGGGAAGAGGCCCTCTAATATTGCAGTTTGACAGAGTAGGCCAGCTTGCATTGCAACTGGCATTTGTTTGTCTAGGCTTATGGTGATTGTTCTTAATGTCTAGAGGATTAACACTAAGTGCCCTAATCAGAGTGCTGGACCAAGTTTAATGTTCTCTAGTGTTTTGTTGTTCTTGTTTCCCCAACACCCTGGTTTTCATAAGAGGTTAAGCTGTTCATGAGGTCCTTTAGAATGAGGAGTGACCCTTTACTGATGAAGGCCTGGAAAGTTATCCAGTCGTCAGGGCTCTCCTGAAGATTTGCGTATACACACTTGTGTTGTGTGGGGATCTACCCCAGTGGGTTGTGATGCCATGTTCATTTGGGTGCCTCCACACTAGACTGGGAAGTCTTGAGGGCAGGGACTGTAGTTTAATTCTTTTTGTATCCCCAGAACCTAGCTCAGCACCTGGAGCAGGGTTGATAATCAGAAAATGTCATTTGATAGGGTTGAATAGAAGAGAAACCTCAAGATCACTTCAGTGGAGTGGCCCAATTGGGTGAGCTCCTGAGTTGCCAGCATCTAGGGAAGTTGCTTCTTTGACCAGCATAGAGCCAGGTCATGCTCTAAACACTGGCAGAATTAACTGGACATTCTCCTGTTCTTTTATTCTTAGTAGCTTCCTTTGGAAGGAGCAACTAACCCCTTCCAGTTGTCTGTGGCTTTATTTTCTAGATTCCAATGAAAAAGTTGATTCTTTGCCTGATGCTTTTTAATATGTGTGGTTGAGATGTTCTGCTGTGAAAGAACGAATGATGGAGAAAGAAGGAAGGAGTTACATAGGTAGCCTGCGTTAATCCTGCTCTTCTGATTAACACACCCTTCCCATACACCCCAGTACTTTCTTCATTTGCCAGTCTTTTCCCTAAGGCTGCCTGTTATCTTGGGCAGTCTCTTTGTGACTCTGATATGTGGGTAACAGATCTCTTCTCTCAAGTTTCCTGGAAACCTCTAGTGTGCTCCCCATATTTTATCACTTTTACAATGTTTCTTCCCTTGCAAAGGACTTATCCCATGTAGTTAATCTCAGCAATGGGAAATAGAAGACTGTTAAATAAATATACCAAAGAACTATTAAGGAGGGGACAGGGAAAGTAAAAAAAAAAAAAACCGAAAAGTAGGAGAATGGACCAGAATGACTGGAATTACACTATACTGCCTAAGGGCGAAAAGTCTCCCAGAGCCATAGCCAATATTGAAAGTATGTGTCTTGAGCCTGTTTTTTTAAGGTATACTCTGACATTCTGGATCATTTTATTAACTATTTTAAGAATTGTGCTCCCAAGAACACTAGAAAGATGCTATTCTGAAAATGGGAGAATGCCCAGGGCACCCTGAACTACAGCTTTGTCACCATTGTGCAGTGTCCCTCCTGGCTCTGCTGTCTGAGAGCATGGGTTTCACTGTGGGGAAGGCACACTTATCTTCTTAAGAGGATGAGTCGTGCTCTTCTTTCTCCCAGCTGGAGGGACTCATTGTTGGGTGGGGTGGGGGACACAGCAAGAAGAGGCCTTGTGGTTTGGGAGAGAAGTCCAGCCGGAGAATCAGAAGGCCTGGCTGTCAACCTCAGCTGGCAGCCAGCTCTGTGACTGCAGGAGGCAGAGCCTTCCCACCTCACTTCTTGGATCTTAGATTTTTTAATCTAAGAAATGATAAGCAAAGGAGAAGGAAGGGAGAGGGGAGGGTCTTTGCAGTCACTGGTGGCTGGCAAGTGTGTTTAGACTAGATGCCAGCCTGGGTCTACTACCCATCCCATCCTTTTACTTCCCAGGTAAAAAATTGGCTAGATGTTTTATCGTAAGCTGATGAGTCATTCCTGTTTAAGAAATTTGAAAACACACACGTACATGCGCTCACACACAGAGTGTCCTTTTATTACTAAAAATTCTTTGGATCCCTTTGCAGCTGATTTATAAGTTTTGATTATAAATTTATTTTTCTAATATTTCCCGTCAGCATTAATAAAACTAAATCTGTTAGGCTGCAGAAACATGTGTTAATGAGTATTGCTGGCTGTATCAGAATGGAAGGGAAGGATGACCCATCACCAGTGGCTGTGCTCTATGTTACTTCAGTCCCTTGTCTTCCTCTTAACAGCTCTGAGTCTTCTCTGGGAGACACCATTTAAAATTGAAATCTGTGGCGGTATCACACATTCGCTAATAAGCTGCTTTCTAAACATGTACATTCAGCCTAAATATTAGTCATTTTCTTTTTCCATCTAGGGCCTCTAGTTAATTAAGTAAGCTTGATTATCCATTTTTCAAAGAGAATTTTAGAAAATGAATTTAACAAGGTCTTGATAAGTGTAGGTTTGGGGAACCAGTTGACCTGGACCCAAACTCAGCTAGCATTAATCTAAAAAATAGCTTTGCCTATAGGAAACATTGGGTTCCTGGTCTGTGGAAACTGTTCCTGTGTTGGGACTCTTGATTTCATCAGGCAAAGCTGTTTCAAATTCCCAAAGCAGCTTAAAGAGTGGGATAGACTGTGGGTTTTGGAGATCTTCCCATTCAGTCCAGTCCATGGAAATGAAAGTCTCCAATCCTTTAGCAATAACAAAACCGGAAAATTACTTTCAAATCATCCTTTGAGGCAGCTCAACTTCTTTGTCAGCTTTGTAGTTAACTTTGTAAGTTTATGACCCCAGAGCATCCTGACCTTGGTAGCTTGTCTCCCTCATTGAACTCTCTGACTTCATAATCAGCTCACATTTCCTTTCTCTCTCTCTCCTCTCTCTCTCTCCTCTCTCTCTCCTCTCTCTCCTC
>VBSM01000529.1:3443757-3497516 GCA_008086735.1 Cheirogaleus medius | reverse complement strand
CTCTCTCTCTCTCTCTCTCTCTCTCTCAAAAATCCCTGCCAAACAGTCCAAGGATCCACTTAGATTTCTCTTGCTTTTAGGTCATACTTTGAGATGCATAATCTGGTTGCTTACACATTAAAGGAATGAGTAACCATTATATCTCCACTGGTTGAAGACTCATTTCAGGCACTCAAGCCTTCCATTGTTAAGAGGATGTACCTATGTAGGGGTGCACTCTTCTGAGCCTTGGTCTCTTTACAAAAGGGGTGGTGGATTCTTGAAGTTGAAAACCAAACATTTTTGTCTAGGTCTAGATAACTTTAGATTTGTCTTTAAAAAATTATACATAAAGAAAGAGAGGAAGGACTTTATTTTTCTCTTTATGCTGAATTTAATTCCACTGTTTTTCCACACCTACTCTGTGCAGGGCTCTGCTAGATGCTTGTGAAACCACTTTACTGCTCACTGTCATGATTCTTCCTCTAGTTGAATCTTCTATTCCCATCATTGTTAGTTTGTTCTGTTATTTAAGTGACATTTTTTCTATTTGGCTTAGTTTTTTTGGAAACAAGATTAAAAAGACATTATTGATTTCCCCTCTACAAAAGGAAGGGAACACATCACTGACTGAAGACAAATAAACTGCATGTGCTCTTTCTCTGCCAAGATCTCTGTGAGAATCACCACTAACCTTGATAATTGCTCCGCAGTGTGGCAGGCGACTAGCTATCCCACTGTGGTATCCTTGACTGATTTGGCAGTAGGTATAAATGGGCACTTGATTTGGACATTGTCACCGCAGACAGCCTAGGGAGAACACACAATGGAAAAGTTTTTTTGAGTGCCTCTTCTGCTCCAGATGGTGTGCTAGAGTCCACAGGGCTGCAGGGCGTAGACAGCTGCTCTCTGCTCTTGGACAGGAAGATCAGGAAGGGTGCTGTGGAAGAGGTGTTGTTTGAGAGGAACCTTGAAGGATGGGTAGGATTTCACCAGGCAGAGTTGACAAAGGTTCCTGAAAGAACAAAGGCATAAAAGAATGTGGGTGGGTGGTTAATAGTGGGTTGCCCAGTTTGAATGAAACTTAGGGGTGGGTGAATGTGTAAGGTAACTGATTCAGAGCCTCCCCTTCTCGACTGAGAAGTTTATGTTTAATTCCATAGAAATGAAGAATAATGACATATTTTTGAGTGTGGGGAATGATAAGACTGGAGCTGTCCTTGAAGATCAGTATGGCAGAAGATGAGTCGAAGTAGAGGAAGAAATCAGTACTTCTCAAACTTGGCTGCATGTTAGAATCATTGGAGGGACTTGAAGATGTCCCATTGCCCAGACTGCCCTCCAGACTAGTTAGATCAGAATCTCTGGAGTAGGACGTGGGCATCCATGTCACAGGCCCTGAGAACCACTGGGTTGGGTAAGGACTGTGGTCCTAGTGAGAGATGTTGAGAGCTGTAAGTTTACAACAATGGTTTACGCTATAATTGCATGCTGGATTCACATGAAGAACTTTAGATACACACAGCAGAGACTTGGGTCCCAGCCTGTAGATTCTGATCTAATTCATCTGGAGCATGGACAGGACATTGGGGTGCTAATGTATAGCCAAGGTGGAAGTAGAGGAAACAGAGAAGGGATGAAAATCGAGCGGCCTTATGGAGTAATAATAAGACCTTTATTATGTGCCAGGCGCTCTTCTGAGCACTTGACATGAATTGACTCATACATTGCCATTTTACAAATGGGAAAGGGGATTGGTCACAGGAGAGAGATCCTTCTCTAGGCAACAGGGGAGTGGTTTGTGGAGCCTGCTTTCCAGCGTCAGCCTCCTGGCTCCAGACACCTCAAGATCTCTCTAGAGAACCTAACTAACAGAAGGTGGAAGGAAAAAGGGAGAGATGACATTCAGATTTTGTGTTTGGGTACAGGCAGGAGGTTGGTGGTACTATTAATAAAAATGTGAAATTAGAAATACTTAATTTAGGGGAGAATAGGAGAGTTTATGTTGAATATGGAATGATTGTAGAAGATGCAAGTAGGTGTAGCAGTTAGGAATGAATATCTAAAGATAGGAAAGCTTCTGGTCCACAGAGAAAGTTCACTATTGAGGAAACTGGGGCTGAAGAGGTTGATTAGTTTGCTCAGCTTTCAGAGCTGGAAGGTGGCAGAGCCAGGATCTGAGGAGGCTGCCAGGGATAACAGTGCAGAGCAAGAAGACATCACTATTAGGGAATGTCTGTATTGAGGGGCAAAAGGATGGCCATTAGCCAGTGACAAAGACAAAGAGAAATAGATCAAAAGGCAAGGGAAAGGTTTGATTCTACATTGCTAATTAAACACTATGTTTAATAGGACATGAAGAATAATTACATATTTTTTTAATGTGGGGAATGATAGGAGTGGGGCTGTTCTGATGTAAGCTCAGTTGAAAGATCGGGGTAGGAAATTGATGCAGGTCAAGATGCTCAGGCAGTATCGGCTGCTTTTTTGAAATAGGTGATAGTAAGTCCCAGGCTGCCTAGAAAACTTGAGAAACCAGTACTGAGGTAGTAGAGGAGATGAGAGGCTCGAGGTCACAGTCAAGAAGAAGGGGTTTGGTGGGACTCACAATGGCTGTACAGTAGTAAATAGAGACAGTCCCTAGTTTCGTATCTTAGATGTGGCTACCACGCATGACTAGGTTGGAATAAAGAGCACCAGGAATGGTGGATGCAGACAGAGTATCAGCAAGGCTATGGGCAAGCCTTTTCATGTTCCTAAGAGTGGCAGAATGGAGAAAGAGACTTTTAGCTAGGTGCAGAGTCACCAAATGAGGAGGTGGCGGGCTTGGCAAGTGGTTGGTACTGTGATGAGGGAACCCACATGGCTGTGGCTGATGAGGTAGTGAGACAGGATTGCTACAGAAGTCAGCTTCCTTGTAATTGGAGGGGTTGAAAGGGATGCTGTGTAGATCTAAATGTGAGGAAGCTGAGGCAGAGGGAGCTTGGGTATGAGGGCATTTGGAGAACCCATGAGTGAGAGGGCAGTAGGTCTCTAGGGGACATGGTACGATGAGGCCCCATTTTGGAGTTGCTAGGAGTGGTCGTCCCTGGTCAGAAGTAGATCTAATCTGGATTGAGATGGAGTAGCAGGGCTGAAGGGTTGGAAAGAGGGAGTTTGTGCTGCCGATGGTCACTTTAGGGCCCATGGATAGGAAGGCTGGGAGCTGGCTCCCAAGCCTGCTCTGCCAGGTGAGGAGCTTCCTGAGGGCCAGCCCATTTCTTATGGTGCCTTGCTCCCCAGTGGGGCTCATTCAATCGTTAAATGCTAAATTGAGTTGAATTGAATTAGCATGTAGCATTTGAAGATGGAAGAAAATTGTAAGGAGACAGGATTTGGTGAGTGAAAGAATATGTATAATTAAGATCGCAGATTTGAGCGTTGACTCTAGAATATATTCTTACTGTTTATTTCCTCAGTTGGTATGTACTGCGAACAAGGCATTGTCTAAACTCTGGGATGGAAATAAGAGTGGATGTACTGTTCTCATGGAGTTTGCATTCTAACGGGAACACAGACAAATTAACTTAACAACAAATTCAGGTTGATGCTGTGGAGAAGATAGTTTTGCTGCACAGACTCAGATTAGGGGAGAGGTTGCTTAGCTATTGAGCTGCTTTCTTCAGCGTAGAAGCAGCTTCGAATTCCATATTACTATTCTCTTCCAAATAAGCTTGGGCAAATGATACAACTGGTAATTCAAATCAGTCGAGTGATCGATCTGTGTTTTCTAGTAATTCACATTACTTGACCCCATCTGATAATCTTGGGGTTGTATCACAGTTGCCTATAAACTGCTGATCATCAGGACCAGATGAATGTCTTTAGAACTCCAGAACTTCAAAGAGTTTAGAACAGACTGAATTTGGCTGAAAGGAGAGATGGGAACTTTGCTGTGGAAGTAAAATCATGTAGTCATCTTTGACAGAAAAATCTATACATTTTTCATGCATAGGTATGCATTTTTCAGCATGAGGGACATGATAATAGAACATTTTTAAATGTCAAAAAGATTCACTAAAGTTTTTTCATGACTTTTTGGATTAGGAAAAGATTAGAAGAAAGGAGTCTGGTTCTTGTTAAAATCTTTGCTGATAATCTTAGAGTAGCTGTAAGTGAATATTCCCCATGACCAGCAGAGAGAATGGGGAGAAGCTGGGGCTAAACCCCAAATGAGGCTCTGTCCTGGAGTTCCCTTTAAATGTCACTGTGGTTTCATTTTCTTTGATGCTTTCTCAGTGTAATATGTTTTATCCAACAGGCCAAAGGCCCTAAAATAAACAAACGAAAGACACGAAGGAGCTTGATGTGTGGGTGATTCATTTCCTCTTTGTAAGGAACATTTCTTTCATACTTTATTAGGCCACAGAATTTTTTCCCCCTCTGTTCGCTATCTTTGCTTGTACTGGGCAGGTCCTGCCAGTCCCAGCCTCCTGCAGTCAGAGTAGCCTGGGTCTTCTGCCAGCCTTGCGGAGGGCTGGGAGGGCTGGCCTTGGGTCTCAGGGCAAATTAACCTCAAGTTAACCAAGGGAAGGAGAAGCACTGCCACTGCCGGTGTGTGAGGTTTCCTGTGTGATTGTTTGCTGACACTGTGTCCTGTTATTCTTCAGTCTGTACTGTGCTCAGAACCAAGGAACTCTGGCGCCACCTCTGTTTTTTTTTTTTCTTTCTTTTTACCCCTCCCATCACTTATGCTTTTCTCAAATAACTCTTCATCTCTCTGTGGAAAATTCACCCAGAGGAAATACAATTATTTTCTTTAGAGTACTTATGCTGAGAAGACAAAAGTGTTGGTAAACCTGATTTCTGGTTAAGTCTGTGCCTCAGACCAGTTTCTGTACCTTGGGCAAGTCACTGATTCTCTTTAAAAAATCAGAGTGTTAATTAAATAATTAGGCCCCTTTCAGCTGTGAAAGGCCCAGGTACTGATAATAGGAAATATCATTGAAAAAAACTTTATCGATTGCCTGTCATGTGCAAAGGCCTCCCCAAGATGGCCCCAGACAGGACCTTCCCGCCTCAAGGAGGTGATATTCTAATGGTAGAGATGGACTTGGACGCCCAGACGTAGTGCTGGGTGGAGTGTGGGAAGTTGCGTGGTGGGGTACACAGAAAGATGGAACACAGAGGAGGATGACAAAACATAGGCATGGGATAGTAAGTGTATTTGCTCAGGGTCACAGCGATGGTGAGTAGAGTACTCAGGAATCCAAGCCAGATCATCCTGCCTGAGAAAGGCTCCCCAGACAGCAGAAGTATCATGTAAGGAGCTACATAGACTCGGGTGCAGGGCGTGTTCAGGGAACAGCAGGGGCCTGGCCTGCATTCGATTTAGATCTGGGACAGCAGGTGTGCAGCACAATGCCATTCGCCCCTTCTTCCTGCATCCCTTGCAGACACAATTTAACATGGCACAGTCTCCTTTGAGCTGAAATGGAACCTTAGAATCCATTATAACATGGCGTTCTAATCCAAGCGCTTAGGCACAGTGCGGTTATGGCAGAGTGGAAGCCAGGGTGATAGCATAGAGGGTGCTGGGCACTTTAACTGGCACACTGAGGACTCTGAGCTCTTTCCTCTCCTTGAACAGAGAAGCTCCATAGTCAGCTCTGGAATTCAAATAAAGAACAGTCTGTACTTTGGTGGATGGAACAACAGTGACGCCATGCAGCGTCTTCCGTGGTGCAGTCTGTCTTGGTTCTAGAAAGTGTTTTCAGTGACCCTAGTTTGGTTCTGTTAGGTAAAACTAGAGTTCAGTAAATGTAGCTGAGATGTAGAAGCATGCTTGGCACTCCAGAGAATTTCTGTGCCTGCCTTTAGTAGATACAAAGTGAAAAAAAAAAAAAAAAAATTTCCCCCATGAAGACCCTGAAAGGATTTTGCCTAAAGCAACATCCCCCCTTCCCGAGTTTAAATTAACATATACTTTTTTTTCATCATAAGGATGTAATTTCTAACATTATAAATATTGACATTTAAAAATAAAACTGCCCCATCACTGTTTTAAATATATCCAGTAATTTTAAATACCATAGTGATTTATACCATTATCATCTATTTTTAAAATACATGAGCTTTTTTTTAAAGCAAATGTTGCATCTTATCTGTTTTTCCCCCCTTTAGTTTATATTTCTATTCTACTTTCCCAGGGACTTTATTCTGAGGTGATGCATTTTATACTTGAAAGTCTAGTGTCAGATCACCCTTTCATACTTTCCTGGAACAAAAAGGATATGTATCCAAATATGTGTACATACTGTTATTTCTCTTAAAAATATAGTTCTAAATATGAGAAGAAAAATTATTTCAGATTATATTATTATAATTATTAGTGCACAATTGCTCAAAATAACATAAAATATTATATAATTTTACTTTTTGCCTAATATTTATTGAAAATAAGTTGGATGGAGCTTTTTAAACACATTAGTTCTTGGATGATTATTATTACATACATGTAGTTAGAATGAGGTCATGTCTTCTGTCAGTTTTATCCTTATTATTTATTTGTAGATGTAAGTGCCCAGAAACCTTGTTTACAAGAATAAGTAGATGGGAATGATAATCTTGTTACAGTATCACTCACTTATTTGAATTCCTTCCATAATAATGCCAAAAATATAATTTGTCATCAGACATGATTTTCAGTAATCAGATGACACTTCCACGAAGACCTCCTTCAATTTTGTTGACAGCAGAGAATCAGAAAGTGTCTGACATAGACTTTCTCATCTAGACTACAGTTAGGCACTGTGTCAACACTAACCGCAGTGTTCTCAATTGCCCCTTTGTTTGGTGCCCCTGGGGCAGTGCTGCCTCCTAGCCTTCCAGATGGGAGAGGGGGCTGCTTTTGTTTGTGAAGTGATGGGGGGAAGATTGTGAGGAGGGTGGAAGAAGAGAGGCTACACCCCCTCACAGGAGTGTTTCTCTTCTTAGGCTGATGAATTTTGGGAAAGAGAATGTATGGAAGTTGAGAGTTCGGAAATGAGCTCCCTTAGAATTGTTTGGTTGCTTGTATCCTTAAGAAAGTCTTTTATGTCTGCATACCCTACTTTGTAGGCTATGGGCCTACAAATCTTGCATGCCAGCCCAATTCTGGGTACTGGGAGAGCCCAGGGGGAATTCAGACCCCATAGGAGCTGAGCTAGTAGTGTGGAGAGGACTAGCTTGGGATCCTCAGGCAGGGAGCCAGACTGCATGTTGCTTTGGTGATTAAATGATAAAAAACTTACTGGCCTTTCCCTCTAGGAGTTTATCGTCTGAGCTCACATTACAAAATAAAGCAAAACAACCTCCCCCCCAAAAAACCTTGCAAGAACCAAAGAAAACCCTCTGCTAGATCTTGTTATTTAATACATTAGCAAAGCAATACTTCTTTTAAATGTGTTGATAACTGGATTTCAATATAACAACTTTGCTTTGTAATCCCTTTGTTTTATTTTAGGCATTTATTAACGCAAACCATTTTTAGAAGAGGTTAAGCTTTACCAGACTGCCAAAGGGTCCATGGCACAAAAAAGATTAAGAACTGTGCTCTGGGTCCTGGCCCCTTTCAAATACCACAGATAGTTTCCAGAGTCCAAGATGACAGTTTGAATTAAGTGGTTTCATGGAAGGACGCTGCATAGAGTTGATGCTCGCTATGATTGTAGGCCCCGTTACTGGCTTGGGACACGCACCATAGGTATTCATGATGGTGCATTAGATCCTCAGATGTGAGACCTGCTATCATCAGGCAGTATCCTAAGGATACTAATATCTTGTGTAATCCACTTTACAGTCAAGCATCAGGGAATCTACCTAGAACCACTACGGGGCGTGGATCCCAAGGATCATTGACCTTCCTTTGCCTGGCCTCTACCATAAGAAATCTGTCTGTGAGGGAGAAAACTTTCATTGCTTCTAGATTGTGTTTCAAAACAATGAGAGTGAGCTTGGTTTTATTATTAAGTAATCTTGACCTGTGGCTTCTTAGTTATTGTTTGGTTTGCTTCTTTTTAACATCTTAACAATCATTATTTTCTTCCTGGTGCTTTCTCAGGCAGCAGATTTCCTCCACGCACCAGCTCCCCTGACTTGAAGCTACCGAGCTGCATTTAGATCAGGTTTCTCGCATGCTGCTGACTTTATCTCACTTACAGTGTCACATTTCTGTTGCCATACACTGTGTGATCTGGGCCTCCCCACAGCTTTTGAACAATTAGTAATTGAGCAGGAAGTGTGTTTTTATTACAGTGGCCTTTTGATTTTGATTTTACAATCATGTAGTGTTCAGGAGAGAGCAGAGGTGGGCAAGTGGCTCTCTGAAACACATTTTTGACAGAGAGAAGTCTGTTGTTTCAGGCACTTGGCTATCTGTCAGTGGTTCTCAGACTTCCCCCTTGTGTTGGTTGCCTGGCAACCTGGGGCTGGAGCAATCAAACCGTGGACAGTGCTTTTCCAAGCCCAGATTGGGACATGATTTATTGGTGGGACTGTAAGCATGGTAAACCCAAGCCTCCGAAATGGGCCCTTTTTTTTTTCTTTTTAAACCAGGAATTTATATAGAGACCGTATCAAGAAAAAACAAAAGAGAAACAATATTTTGTTGCAAAAATTTTAAAGAATAAAATTGAGGCCTATGATGAGGTTGTTGTTATATGTCTAGCCAAATATGTATAGGTTAATATTTTTACCTAGTTGGATCATTACCTTTTTTCCCTTTATTTTACTAAAACATTCAACATTTTAAAAGTTAATACTTTTTGTGGTAAATTGGGGTACTTGGGATGCCATCTTTCCATGAAAAACTCAGGCCCAAGGAATGTTAGTGGCTTGCCTGAGGTCCACTGTGAGGCCTTGATAGAATCAGGCATAGAACCAGAGCCCAGCTTTCCTCAGGCCTGTGGGCTTGATTTAATACAATGAGCATAAAATGCTGATTGCTCATCTCCTTATTTTTCAAAATTACTAAAACATCCAAAGACCTGAGTATATGGGAAATCTCTGTACTTTCCGCTCAATTTTGCTGTGAACCTTAACTGCACTAAAAAATAAAGTCTGTCACAACATTAAAAGAAATCCAAAGACTCTGCCTTACTATATGCCATTTTAACAGGTATGTCAATGGAAAAGAATTCAAACTCTGTAAAATAATTGAAAGAGGTTTATTCTGAGCCAAATTTGAGGACCATGGTCCAGAGCCAAATTTGAGGACCATGGTCCAGAGCTCAAGAAGCCTTGAGCATGTGGACTCACTGTGGCTGTGTTACAGTTTGATTTTATACATTTTAGGGAGACAGGAATTACATGTAAAGTTGTAAATCAATGCATGGAAGGTGTACGTTGGTTTGCCCCAAAAAGGTAGGAGATCTCAAAGTCAAAAGTCAAAACTGGGTGGGGGTGGGGAAGGGGAGGATAGGGAAGGGCTTACAGGTTATAGGTGGATTTACAGACTATTTGAATTTGATTTGTAATTGGTTAAAGAAATGAAGCTTTGTCTAAAGGCTTGGGATATTTTAAGTTAAGATAAGGAATTCTGTTAATCAGAGACAAGTCACCAGACACATACCTAGACTCAAGTGATTAGTTATATAAATTGAGGAGGACCTACAGGTTTGTCTTGCATAGCCTTAGGCCTGTTAATGAGTTGTAAGGGATATCTGCAAGAAGGGAGGGGGCATGATGAGGCAGGTCTGACTTCCCTTCTCATGGCCAGCAATGCAGTTTTAGGGTATCCTCTTGGGCAAGAGGGGGTCCATTCAGTCAGCTGATGGTGGGGAGCCTTAAGATTTTATTTTAGTTCATGGTGTTTCAGTAGGCCTTTGTCTTTATATATGTATTCATCCCTTTAACTGTGAAAATTACCCTATATTGATTTATTTTTCTTAGAAAATATCTAACAGCTCTTTTTTGAGGTTTCTTCTTCTTAGAGTCTCAAATAATGTCTCCAATATTACAGATGAGAATGAAGAGGACTCTATTTCTGGGGGAATTCTGCATGGGGATGGGGAGCAGATGAGTCTCAGCCTGGTTTAGCAGCAACCTGAGCATTTCCTTTTGTAAAATTTTAAGGAAATACTTTGGATCTCAGACTTCACTCAGCATGCAGCCCAGTGTATCCAACTGTGTATGTAAATGCGCTATTAGTATGTTTGAATTCCTTATAAATATACAGATTTAATCTGTGTGTGTGTAATTTACACACAGCTGTGTTCATGTTCCTGTAATACCGATATTTTCAGGAAGAGTGAGGTGTCACAGGAGCACTATTGTTCCAAACAAAAGCCAGCAGAGCAGCCTCCTGGTGGAGCCTATTACCAGCCCCTGATCTGGGGACCCTCCCTCAAGGGACTGTCTTGAACGTGAGAGCCATCCTGCATGGGGGGATAGCCTTCCTGCGTGGGGATAGCCTTCCTGCGTGGGGTTAGCAGTGAGACCAAGCAAGGTGCCTGTAATAGAAAGACAACAGTGACCACTGGTTAGATGGGGCTCTACCTGCCCTATGACTGAGGTTTGGCTTTTGTCATTAAAATACTCCTTCCACCCCCACTCTGGGCTACATTTCCTAAAAGGATAATTGATTTTCTTCCCTTTTCTGAAATCATCCTTTAATTGAACAGAAGTAAATGAGGAGCCCAGTCCCATGTCATGTTGTCATGCAGGGGTAACAAAGTCCAGGAGCCTCTTCTATGGCATTAGCCAAAGTGCAGGGCCTCAGTTTCCCCCCAATTTGTGAATTTAGTTGAGCTCTCCTGAAAGACAGTTTTTACTTAATTAAAAAAAACAGGCCTATATGGCTTTATTTATCTTAGGAATATATGGTATCATTGTCCATAATTCTAACAGTGTAATTATTTTACCTCCCTAATAGAAAACTATTGATGCTTTGTGTGTTGTAATGTTTTACAAAAAAGAAGTCAGGATTATTCTAGGCCTGTGCTTTCCAGTGTGGTAGCCACTGGCCACATGTGGCTGCTGAGCACCTGAAACGTGCTAGTGCAAGTAGAGGTGTGCTGCCAGTGTAAAATACACACTGAATTTCAAAGACTGACAAGGGCAAAAAAGAACATAAAATATTTCATTAATAATTTTTACATTGATTACATGTTGAAATGATAATATTTTGGATCTGTTGAGTTAAATATTAAAATTAATTTTATTTGTTTCTTTTAAAAATATGGCTACTAGGAAATTAAAACTTATGTAGTTACCTCACATATTTGGCTCACATTCTGTTTCCGTTGGGCAGCCACTGATCTAGATTCTTTTAATTACAATTTTCACAAAAGGCTTACTCACTAAAGATTTCTACCTTTTTGTTCCCTTGTAACTTATAGACAAACCACGTTTCTTTCTTTAGCTTATTCCTCTTTCCCCCTGAGCTGAGATCTGCTTTGCCAAGGAAAGGTGAACTTTTTAGTCAGTTTACAGGGGCATTTATGTGGAGACTCTAGAAGGATATTGCAGGGAGAGAAGGAGCCTCCAGTGCCTGTTTGGGTTCTGGTATTAGTGCTGGGTTATTTTTAATTTGGGTGTAGCTGTGTAGCCATCCATAATTGGCAAGAGGTATTTAGCTGGCGGAATTTCTACATCTGTTAATGCTGCTGCTTAACTAGCCAGTTCTCATTTGACTTGAAAGTGCATTGATGCATGCTTTCTGATACTCACCCAGTGGCTGTACTTTTTGTCAGGCCTGCATTAATGAAAGGACTTCAGTATACTCAACATAATCATCTCAACTCAGAGGGACACTGACAGAGATGTATAGGATGGCTCAGTGGCCTTTGCCAGTGGGCTCAGTTGCAACTTAAACCATCCAACATGAAGTCGTTTTCCCACTGGGCATGTGGTCTTTGAATAAAAAATGGAGTGACTTTTGTTTGATATTTGAGACCTCCTGGGAAGGGTTTTTAGCACACAGGTATGTTGAAAAAGGAAATCATCAGCTCTGTTCTGGGTGCTGAGCTGGCGTTATGGAGGGGACAGCTTGGTTCCTCCAGTGGATTTGAACTGAGAATATGTAATGGTTTTGTTGGTAGTAATTAGAGAGTTAGAAACTTAATAGTGAACCCATATCAAAAGATGCTGAATCAAGCTAGAGAGCAAATGATGAGAAGTCAGGTAGGCTTGGGGGGAGACTGAGGCAGACCACCCCCAGATACATTCTTATATTCATCGAGCCTGTGATTGTCAATCACCTGTCATATGTTGTTGAGTGCTGTTCTAAGTGCTAGGGATAAACAGCAAAACAAAGCCCCTTCCCTCATGCATTCAGTGACATACCATGTCACATCATCATATCATGTATGGTAAAGAGAATGAGGTGTTAAAGCAGATTAAGGTTATAGAGAGTGACAGGGCATGCACATTGTCTGAAGAAGTATAATTGGAAGGTTGCTTATTCATTTAAATTAATAGCTGAGGTTAAAGTTTTTAGTGATTTAGTAATAAACTTGTTATTAATTCCCTACTGCTATATAACAAATTACCCTTGATAATAAAAATTACCCCAACTTAAAACAGTGATGACCATTTATTATGTCTCACAGTTTCTGTGAGACAAGAATTTAGGAATAGCTCAGCTGTGCGGTTCTGAAATGGGGGCTTTCTTGAGGTTGCCATCAGATAGTAGGTGGGACTGGAGTCATCTTGAAGGCCTCTTCGCTCATGGGTCTGGGCTAGAAAGACTCACACAGCTGCCGACTGGAGCAGCAAGGGCTTGTGAGGCATCTCTCTATCCCTGGAGGTCTCTCCAGCACGGTGCCTTCAGGGTAGCTAGACCGTTTGATCTGGCGGCTTGGGTGTCCAGCGACACATGTCCAGAGAGGGAGAGCCAAGCAGAAGCCGTGTTGCTTTTATGATGTAGCCTCAGAAGTCACCTGGTGTCACTTCTGTCATGTTCTGTTGGTCAAGACAGCTACAGAGATCTACCCAGCCTCAAGAGGAGGGGGCAGAGACCCTCCTGTCAGTGGGGGAGTGTTGTAATCACATTGTAAGAGCAGCATGTGGGATAGAATCTGAAAAATATAGTTTGTCACAAATGTGAAGATTTTGTGAGTATGTGTTTTGACTTGTTGGTTTAATTTGATTTAAAAGATGGATGGTCCTCCGCTGTAAAAGGAGAGTTTTGGCCAGCTTAGATATTCTAAATCTTCCTTCTAGCTCTAACATTCTCTGGTTCCACTGATCGTTACAGGTGTGGCAGGGAATGAGTGTTGGGTTGGCAGCTGCCCTGCTTTTGTAGACATTTGTTGGCATATCACCAGAGGAGTCCAGTGCAGTAAAGGGCTGCTGGACTCTCTTGCTGGCCTCAGACACTAAAGGACCCGGCACTTCAGTCACCCTTTGTGTTATGTTTCTATACCTAATCTTAACTGGGGGAGGGGGAGAATAAAACAGTGATTTAAACCTGGAGCTGTCCATTGTCATGAGACTTATGAATTGAGGAGGGTAGAAGAATCAGGCAGCGTCATATTAGACTTCCCTTCCCGAGTTCTCAGTCATACCCTCTGGCCTCTGGAAGATTAGAAAGGAGAGGAAAGGAAACAGGAAAGCGAACTCTTCAGTATTGTATCTCTGTGATGGCTAAACAGTTGCCATATTGATCGCAGGAAGGACAATGGATGGACCGTTAGAGAGGGAGCTTGGATTTCTAGGTACCACAGAATCTTTTGGGCCTATGCTGAGAAACAGGTCCTTTTTTGCTAAAACTAGAATTTATTTAATATTACAGGTATCTAAGACTTGACAAATATGCATAACAGAATCTGTTTTGGGAAAGAGTTTAATCATCCTCTTGTCTCTATGTAGGAGTGAGGCTACCCTGCCTCACTGCTGCACACTGCTGGAGAGCTAGAGGAATGGAAGGGGAGGCTTTGAAGATGGTAGAGGCCCAGACACCCGTCTTACACCCAGGGACACAGAAGCCCTGAGGGGGAGGGCTAGTGACCAACACAAGAGATGTAGTTATTTAGTGGCAGAGCCATGCCAGGTTGTTTGTGGGAAAATTTTTACATGGATATACAGCATACAACCTCTGACATGCTTTTGCTTTAATAGTTTAAGTTCATGTATATGTGTATGTAAAATTTCCTTTATAGTATGTATAACACTTTAAGAAGTGTAACACCCTTTAATTTCTCTGATATGAGTAGATATAAAATAATGTTTTCACCACCTAAATTCCAAGCAATTAATCCTATTTTGAAATCTCATTTACTTCTCCACCCTTCCTGGGAAAAAGAAAACATAAATCTAATGTTGATTTAGAAATTGTGTTTCCATCCCACCAAACATATATTCATGCTTTTGGGAAAACTCTAGGACCAAAACCAACATCCATTCAGCTATCCTACAGGTATCATGTTGCTTGGCTATTACTTGCTAGGCACTCTGAAGATTACAAAAGACATGGAACACTCAGCTCTTGCTGGAAAGGAATCCACAGTTTGGTGGGTGATCTGTAGACATTTTAATGGCAAAAGTACTTATTAATTCTAGTGGTAAATGTAGATTGCTGTCCAGAGGGGGAGAGAGAGAGCACAGAGGACTCTGAGGTAGGGGTGGAATTTAAACTGGAACAGTTCTCACACAGTTGCTCATTCACTGGAATTAGTGCTCCATAAATATTAGTTGAATTGATGTAGGGAAAGATGGGGCTAGACTGGATAAGAAAGAAAGGCATTGGCAGAAACCCCGAGAATGGGATGAGGATGGGGGCATGGCAGTAATGAGCTTCACTGCTAGATATGGTAGGTGATTGGAAGCCCAACTGTGGAGGCCGCTGCCTAGCAGACTGATAGTTTGGACTTGCTATATAAATCATTGCAGATCTTCAAGTAAGAGGACACATTCCACAGGATGTCTAGATTTGGGATATTGGGAGTAGGGGTGCAGGGAGACACTGAGGCTGTGGAGAAGATTAGAGCAGTCACTGGTGTGAAGTGATGTGGCCCAGCAATGGGCGGAGTCCGCAGGGAGATAGAAAAGAGCACGCCAAAGGAGCAACTCCAAGAAGAATGAATCCAGAGAGTGTAGGGACTAATGAAAGCAGAGGGAAAAATAGTGGGAACAGGGACAGAGAGCAAGCCAGGCATTTCTTTTAGGAGGACTCTGCTACATCTGACAGAAATAGGGCCACAGGGAGCTAAGCGAGGGCAAGTCATCTTGATAAGAGAGAAACTAGGGAGATTTGAGGTGTTAGGCCTGTGAGATTAGTAGAAAAGTTGGAGGTGGAACTTCAGTGCACACTGATCCTATGATGGATTCTGATGGGGAGTGGTGAGGCAGGACCTTTGGGGTATCCCCAGGGTGGGCCTAAAGTCCTTTAAGTGACGAAAGTGACAGACATTGGGCCTTTAAGGCTGTGAGGTGGATAGGACATTTATGAGAGAATTATTACCTGATGGAGATTGCAGTTGAATTTACTTTATAAGAAATTCAGCAGTTGAGGTGAAGCTTTTTAGATAAAGGGGATGGGGAGGATGAGGAAGACTGTGCTGGAAGGTCTGAAGGTACATGCAGGAAGCGGACACAGGAAGAAGTCTTACCTGTGCCAATAGTAAGGTGAGGGTAACAAGCCTGTAACTCAGTGGTTATTTGGAAGAAAACAGGATACCTGGAGGGCCCTGCGTGATGGAGCACTGGGTCACCCATAGCGCACGTGTGAACTTCCATGGCATGAGTTATCGCACAGAAGCACTTAGCACCTCATACTTGCTGTGCTAAGCACAGCTCTGTTACCATTGGCATGGCTTTTGTTGCCGAACCTGGACTTGAATCCTGGCCCTGCTTGTGCTTAGGTATGGGTTGGGGCAGGGTATCTGATTAACCTAAGCTTCTGTTTCTTCCTCTGTAGAATGGGCCCCATGACAACTATTTTGGAGAGTGTATTGTGACAATTAGCACATGTGTGCTTCTGCCACCACCATTCCCACTCTGCATGGAGGCCTGAGAGCCTGAGGAACTTGGGAAACACTAAAATATTTCAGTCAGTTCTCTGGGTTCATGACTGGGCTGCTTTGAGGAGGATATGGCCTGTGGACCCATCAGTGTCCATGTTGAGATTGTGACCTCCTAAGACTATGGAAGACTCTGAATGGAGAGAGTAGGTTCAAGCCTGAGCTAGGGCAAAGTGTCAGGTCTAGAGAGATTTGACAAATATCATTTTAAATGGCGCCATATGCTGTCTTTAAACTCTAACTAATTTAAATAAACTATTAACTAGCTATCTTGGAATAACACTAGTAAGTGCAAAGTGTATTTAAATTGAAGTCAGAAATCAGGAGCAGCATATGCTGGAAAGTTTGGAAATACCACCATGGCTTGCTGGTCTCCTCCCAGGCAAACTGGTTCTGGTGCTATTTATTGAAAGGGTAGTACCTTAGGTCACCCTTTCACTAATGTGTTTAAATATGTAAAACCCAAACCAAATGATACATCTCAAAGCAGTATCAACAGAAAACCTTCAGAAGGAAATATGTTTTAGATATGGGGTGATAAGACTCTATAACAAACAGGATTATATGGTTGAAATGTAATAGGTCTCATCTAGTAGTCTGTCAGTAAGAGCTGCTGGTGAACAAGAAGGCATCATGTAGTATAAATGTTTTATTTCTTCTGCCTGGTGGCGTCATGTTCCCTTTTTTCACTCTACCCCCTCCTTAACATAGGACCACATTTAGGACGCATCTTTTAATTTTCTTCTACTGTTCTATGCCTTCGGCAGAGCCATAGATCTGCTCCTCTAACTCACTGCCTGTGTCTTTACTGGGAGGAGCTGTAGTTTGCTTACTTGCAGATCTGCCCTCTCTTCAGTCCCCTGAGAACCAATAAGTTATTAACATAAAACTTTGTACAGAAAACAGGGCAGAGCAGAAGGAGCCATTTTCACAGTGGGAATCATTTTAATACCTACAGTGTTTTCCAAACAGTTATGTAAGAGGACTGAGTAGATGTCGCTTTTCAGAAGTCATAGTGAGTTTCTGACTGTGATACACTAGTTAAAATTCACCAGAGAGAGTTAATTTTGAAAGCTCTCAGCCAGGGTTTAATGCAGAGGTATCTTTTAGTTGTTTTTGTAGCTTAGCCCCTCTCTTCTGCTCTCTTCCCTGTTGCAGACAGGGATCTCTAGCACCGGGGGTGATGCCAGGATGAGCCATGTTGGGAGTTCCACATGTGGACAAGGTGCACAGCACACTTTAGCCTGTAAAGCATTTACTGTTGGCTCAGTACTGTCTGTCCACTGTTAAGTTTTGGGGGAAACAGTGTCTTGAAATACAAACACAGGCAACAGGCACTGCGTCGCATTCCTAATCTGCACCCTTGGCTCCATTCCAAGGCCCCACCACAGTCCCGAGGCTCTCCAGTTCTTTACACTTGTTGCACTTGACCCTCCCCTGTTTCAAGGATTTCATGACATGTGGTTAGTTTTCCCATCTGTAAAATGGAAATAGTAGTAGTCTCTGCCTCATAAGGTGGTTGTGATGATAAACAAGTCAGTGCATGTAGAGCCTTTAAGACAGTGCCTGGCCTGGCATGTTGTAGTGCTCAGTGTTAGCCATGTGTACTGTTGCATAGGGTGGTGCTTGCCTACCTCTTTCATCTCATGACACATATGAAACTTTATGCAATTTGTACTGATTGGTAGGGTTAATGGTGAAGCTACTTGCACTAGGCCCACCTGCTGCCCTGAGTGTAGAGAGGAGAGTCAGTCTCTGGGCAGGCAGGGAGGCATTCCTCACTCACAGGCACAGGGCCGGGGGCTCCAGCTTAGGGCAGGCTCAGCAGTAGCATAAGGAACTCTGAACACATTAATAGTTGAGATAATGTTATTGCATATTGACCTGATTATTTTTAATCCTATTAAGTATCTCTGGTTTCAAAAGTGGCTATGTCTAAACAGCCATGTCGAAATTTTCTTTATGGAGCAGAGAAGCAGATTAGATCCCAGGACTTTGGAGTTTGAACCTTGTGTTCTTTCCACTCTACTGTATCAAAAATGAGAAATAGAGCTTTCCAGATTCTATTAAAACTCAAGTTCACTAATATCAATTTAGTAATGCTGGGTTTAGGTAACTCCCCCTTTTAAAGGCAGAAGTTAAATTTTTTCTACTATGAGTTTGTGGGTAGGTAACTTGATGGTGATGTGAAGTTTCAACTCAGTAGTGGAAAACTATTGCAGTTTGTCTAAAAATTGGAGCACAACTGCAAGCTCAGTAGTAACACATAGCAAAGAACAATCTCCTTGCCATGAACATATATATATGTATTTGGGTCTCACCTGGCTATGGGGACACAGAAACAGAAAAGGACTTGTTTTATGTTCCCAAGGAGTAGACAGGTTGGTTGGGCAAGAACAGCACCAGAGAAAGGAGTGCCAACGTCCTAAGACCCTCTGCTTGTGCATCTGAGAGTGGACAGTCTGGACACCGGTGCTCCGCCCTGGAAGCAGTGGCTGAGCGAGAGATACTCACTGCCTTTTGTTTATATTGATTGATTGATTGATTGATTGAGAGAGAGAGAGAGAGACAGGGTCTTGCTCTGTTGCCCTAGCTAGAGTGTAGTGGCATGATCATAGCTCACTGCAGCCTCTAACTCCTAGGCTCAAGCGATCCTCCTGCCTCAGCCTCCTGAGTGGCTGAGGCTACAGGTGTATGCCACCATGCCTGGCTAATTTTCCTATTTTTTTTTGTAGAGATAGGGTCTTGCTTTTGCTCAGGCTGGTCTTGAACTCCTGGCCTCAAGTGATCCTTCTTCCTTGGCCTCTCAAAGTATTAGGATTACAAGTGTGAGCCATCATGCCCAGCCTTCACTGCCTTTTATATGAACACATTCTTCTTCCTCCTCCACCCTTGGCATCCGGGTATTCTGATATCTGTATACTGCGAAGGACAGAAAAGCTAACAGAGATAAACATCATTCATGTGGCCTTGAATTTCATCAGTGAAAATGCTGAATTTCAGCTCAACTACTAGAGAAGACTGTTAAGAAACAGACTGTGCCCATCAACTTTTATTTAGATGCTTATAGTACCTGTTTATTTATAAATTGATAGTGTTAATTATTAAAGTTTTAAGAATTTCAAGATCTTCATTTGAAGAGAGATGAATTCATAGAGGGAAAGGAGGCTGCTACCTCACTAACCTGTTTCACATATTGACATAGTCCAACCATTGACAGTGATGAGTGGTTGTCGTTGTTTCGATTTTCAAGGCTACTCTACATTTCTGGTAAACCACAAGGTAGAGGCTGGTCTCTGAGAAGCAGATGTTTTGCTGGTTTTGAGGCCTTGTGGCTTTCCATAGAGAAGTAAGAGTACAGGCCACATGAAGCTTTTACTTCCTTTTTTTTTATTAAATGGGGCCATGGGTGCTTTGCACTTGATAGCATTGTCATCCATATACACTGACAGCTATGGTAAGTCTGTGTTTACACCAGACGTCAAATTCATATTTCTGGAAGTAATTAGTTTGAGATGCCTGTGAGACATTCCATTGAGTGTTCCCAGTAGACTTGAACCATAGATTTAGCCTTAGAAATACTAGTGAGAATTTTGGTGGCTATTTAGAGCCAAGGAATAAATGGAGATCATATTGGGAGGAAGTATGGAGAGCAGAAAGCCTAGAACAGAGCTTTGGGGAGATGCCAGCATTTAGAGGTGGTGTAGAGAATTAGGCTAGAACACAAGGAGAGTTTGGTATCATGGGGTCAAGAGGTCAGCTCTTGTCAGAGTTCAAAATGGACCCTTTGTCTTTTAACAGTTCACGTCTATGATGGCTGCCCTGGCCCAGGCCCATATCATCTCATGGTTGATTTCACTTGTACATTAAAAACGTGGTGAGAACCAACTGCCTAGTGCTGTATGGAGGCAAAGTGGTAGAAGATATATTCCTGTCTTTTCAGAATGTGTGGACTTCGTTTGTGGGTAAATGAGCCCTTATACAAATAAATAAACAAATGAGAGGGAAAGGCCAGGGAAGTTTCACTTTGGAGTGGGAGGGATTTGAGGTGAACCTGGAATATCTTACCCAGACTCTGGAGTTCATAAAAAGGTCCCAGTGTGGGCCAGTTGGCAGTACTGGACGTCCAGTGGGAAAGGCAGACAGGGATAGGATCCTGAAGGGCCTTGAATTCAGGGCTAAGTGGTGTAAGCACCATCCTGCAGAGACCACAATGCTATTCTTAGGGAGGGGATGTGGGCAAGATGGTGTGGGACTCATGATGCAATCTGTAGTTTTGAAAAATTCCTTGGCAGGGGCTTATAAATGGCTTGATGGGGGAGATGGGTTAACAGGCTAGTTATTAGGAAAGAGGGATAAAGGCCTGGCCTGGGACTAGCACTAGAGTGGGCAGGAAAGGAGGGCATTGAGAGACCTTTCTTAGGAAGAATACCGAGGGCTTGGTGATTTGATGTTGGGTCTAAGAGGAAAGTGCAGAGTTATAGATAATGGTACTATGTCAGCAAATAGTGACCACTGTAGACTCTTCTCTACATTTTATAGAGAGTATGGCAGTAAAGTGTATGGATTTTGGGGGGGTGGGCTTAGCTTGGGGCGGCCAGCCTTAGCTTCCTTTTCTGTAAAATGGGGATAATAGTACTTCCTTCTTAGGTTGCAAGGAGTCTGAATTAATATATGTGAGGCTCTCAGTGTATAGTAGGTACTTAGTAACTATTACTTGAATGGATTATGTTCAAAGGATTACATCATATTAATAATAAATGGAAGAAATAGGATCTGAATTCGTTTGTGCAACTCCGATTACTCCAGTGTTCCAGAACCACCCTTTCTCACGTGCTGCCTTCACTATGTGGGCCACTTCTAGCAAACCTGTTGTGCATCACTTGGCATCAAGCCCATGTTCAATTGCGTGGTCCTGGTGTTCCATGGTCTGACTGAGTCCAGATCACTCACCTCAACTGCAAGTAGACTCTGTCTCCCAAAACCCACCTCCCATTCTCTACCTCTGTCTTTCAGGGAGAGTCCTCCAAACCCCTGCATCAGCATCCATCCTTCATGATCCGGCCCGGTCTCATTGCCTGGGGAAGGCATTCTGGACTGCCCCAGGCCACTCCAGTCTAGCCTTCTTCCTTTGCTGCACTGATGGGCTGTACCTGACTGTTCTATGTGTGGCTGGATAATGTCTCAGAGTGTTCTGTAAAGACTTCTCACATACTTACCTTACCTGCTAAAAATGAATCACAGCTTAATAAAGGTCTATGGCTACCTTTATTATTTTTAAAAAACTATTTACAAGCACTAGGTGCTCAGTAAATACCTAAATACTTAAAGAATGGATTAAGAAGCAAAAGTTCTGATGACTGGGGTTGAGTGTGCCAGTAGTTCAGGTCCTCCTCGTCTCTCACCTGGGCTGTGTGACCAGCCTCTTTAACTGGTCTGTCCCTGATCTATGCTTAGGGCACGCTACCACTGGAGCAGTCCTCATCTAGTCTTTTCATGGAAAGCTCATACTTCAACATCTCTCCTGGCCTACAGTTAGGACCGTAACTCCTCAGCATGGCCTGAAAGGCTCCCTGCAACCTGAGCCTTGTCTGCCTCTTCAGTCTTATCTGCTGGCACTCCATTCTGCACACCCTGTCCTCCTTGCAGTTCCCAGAATGTTCTGTATGCCTTTCTTGGCTGACTTCTTGTCTTGAAGCCCTACTAGAGCCCACCTGGCAGGCTCATGCTCTTCCTTGTCACTTCCTCTAAGACATCACTAAGCAGAGTAAGTTGCTTCCTCCTCCTAGCTCCACCCACCACCCTTTGTTCCTCTGCTGCTTTTCTTGCAGGCCCAGAGATTGATCTGTTTACCTGTGTCCCTCCCTGGCTGGGCGGGAGCTCCTTGAGGGCAGGGCCATCTCTCCTGTGGATGTGCTGTGTGCGAACAGCCCAGGATGCCTGTTGATCATGTGAACGAGACTTTTGTCAAGTAACAAAGGTCACTCTTCTTCAGACTAGAAGAGAGCTTCTTTCTTGTGCCTTAACAGATTTTTCCTTCAAACTATATGAATTATATTGAAAACTGACAATGATGAGTCATATCTTACTTAGCAAGGGTAAAATCCAAAAACGCAAAGCCTCCAGGACTGGAGTAGGAGATTGCAGATCGGACTTGCAGGCCAAGTCTGGCCCTTCACTGAATTTGCCTGGCCAGTCTCAAACACTGGGAGTGGGAGGACCCTCTTCCTGGTGGGCAGGTGATTTATTGGCTGGGAAGCTTCCGCTGTGATTTAGTTGTGAAACGAAACGGCGCCCTGCGAAGTGCAGGCTACTGCTTGCGCCGGGCGGGAGCGGCCGCCCACAATCGCGGCCGGAAGGGACCACGGGGGTCGTCCGGGCCTGCCCCGCATATTGCAGCTCAGGCGCGGTGGCTGGGGCAGTGGACGTGTGGCCCAGGCGCTGCCGACCCTGTCTCCCCGGAGCGTGGGCTGGAGACGGAGCAGCCTGGGAAGGGCCCCAGCCCCGCGGGCGCCCTCTCCCCGCTCGCCGCGGTAGGGAGGAAGTTTCTGCGCCTTGCCGCCCTGATGTACTCTTGTTTGGAAGGAGGACACTGAGATACCAGCGCCAGGGGCAGGCAGGCTCTGACTGCCGGGCAGGGGTCGGGCCGGGGGCGGGGCTGGGGCCGGAGCTCGGGGCCTGGCGGGCGGGAGGGCGGCGCGGCGATCCAGGCCGCCTTTTGCAGCCGCCCGCGGCCGCGCCGGGCTCTGCGCGCCGCGCTCCTGCCTCCTCCCCCGGCGGTGGCGGCGGCGACGGCCCCAGCCCCGCGCCCCTCGCGCCCCGCGCCGCGCGGCCCCGCCGCGGTCACACGCTGAGCCGCCCGCGGCCGCCTCCGCCCTGCGCTTTGTGGAGCAGGAGCCGAGTGACAGGCGGCGGCCTCTCGCCTCCTCGGACCGTGCTTACCTGTGGCTGCCAGGGTCGGCCGCGCAGACCGGGCTTGGAGCCCCGAGGTGGGGGCCGGGGAGTCAGGAGCTGCCCCTACCGGGCGGGGAAGGGCTGCATGGGAGGAATGGGACAAAGTGAAAGTCTCCGGGCTGGGCTTGGAGACGAGTCTGAGGCTGCTCCGAAAATGGAGGGGGGGCGGCAAGGGCGGTTGGGAGGAAGGAAGGGGTGCTGATTCTTTATTTGGTGGCTTGGAGTGGCTTTTAACGACAGAGATGGCGGGGCAGGCCGGCTGGGACTCGGGCTCCCAGTGGGCTTCCGAGATATCGGTGCCATCCTGGTGAATTCCTTGGATTGAGGAAGGGGCCTTTTAACCCTCTAGGGTGACCTCTGGAGAAGAGTCACCAGGTTTGGTTCTATTTCTCTCTTCTGTTTGACACTTACGGGAAGCTTGGTTCTCAGGTGGAAGCAGTTGTGCTTTTTTGTTAAAACATGGAGCATATTTGTTGATACCTTCGTGCACCACACCGTATCTGGTGGCCGAGGGGACAGATTGCGTCTTAGCTTCAGACACAGGATGCCCTTCTCTTTAATGCGCTGCCCCGTCTGGTTGTGTGGAGTTGGGGTTCTGATGAAGGCTGCTGGGGGCCTGCCCTCGCCAGTGGGTCCTAGCTGTGCTGCGGAAATACTCTCCCAGCCTAGTCAATATTCCTTAGCTGAGACTTTGTGGTTGTTATTCTGCTGATTGTAGATATCTTTGCTTTGCTGACATCCTGTTTTGTTTTTGGTTTTTACATCCCATTTGTTGTTTCTTTTTATCACAGAAACGCTTCGTTAAGGGACTCAGGCAGTACGGCAAGAACTTCTTCAGAATTAGAAAGGAGCTGCTTCCCAATAAGGAAACAGTGAGTACAATTGGACTTTATGTAACTTGATTTTTTCCTCTTCGCTCCTGCTGCTTCTCCACATTGATCTTATGAAATGGTTTCCTTTAACCCTGTGCTGTGCTCAGACTCAGGCTGGCCTCAAGAATTCTCTTCATTTTACTTCCTTTACTTTTAATTTTAACTTGTGATTTTTAAATGGTAAAATAACAGATTTTATGAACATGGACCTCTGTTGTAACTATAAGAACAGAAAGGTTTTAGGGAACAAGGGGTGGGGGAGTGGTTGCTGGTGAGTTAACGTATAATTTTAAATATAGTGGCTGAAATAGGAAATGTCATTTATGACTGCTTTGAATTTGGTAACTGGCAAAAGTCATCAACTAAACCAGACGGTAGAATTAATAGGTTTATAGCTTACTATACTTTGAATTCATTTGGGATTCTGTTTTCTTTAACGTTCCTATGTTTGGAAAAATAGTTCTAATTCCTTTAATATTCCAGCCCTAAAAGTTTGCACTTTTTGCTGGACAGATACACAAAAGTTCTTATAAATTGCTTAAATACAGTTTTTTAAAAATTTCTTTGGTATTTCACAAAGCCTGGGGTCAGATGTGACAAATACTCTTGTTAAACTTATAGGAGGGTTTGCTGAGGAAACTTTGGAGTGGAATTATATGAAGAGAGTGCTGGGAAGGGATGCATTCTCATTTACCTATAATTGTCTGCCCTCCTGATCCTCCCACAAGTTGTATTGAGCAGACAGTAGGGGAGAAAGTCTTCCTCTGGCTAGGCCAAGGAATGGGGGGCTGGGAGATGGAGTGGGACCATTTCACAGTGTCTGAGACAGAAGCGCAGGGCCCAGTGACCAAAATACTCTTCAGGACTTTGGAGGGGAGTGATCTATGTTTAATCTGCCTAGACATTAAGCTGCTTTTTTAAGGAGTGCATGTGGGGGATGTATGAAGAATATCCGTTATAAAAGGGGGTGGGATAATTTGTGGGTTTTTGTTTTGTTTTCTGATTGGGTATTGTTTACTGATTTCCTCTTATTTCTATCTTTTTTAAAAATGAACTGTTTTTCTGGACACTTAAGGACAGTGATAACTTGTAGTGGGAAAGAAGGGTTGTGCGATTTTAAGCATAGTCTTGTATAAGTTGATAATTTGCATCAATCAGTGATAAGTAGATTAAACTTTTAATATTTATTATGCATCTAATATGCTGAGATAGGTCATATTGAGAATGAAAAAAGAGAGAAAACTGTTTATAAATACTAAACTAAAATGTATTATGGAACCAATCTATATAATCAACTTCTTGCTCTTTCCAGAACAAGTTGGAAAGGGGCATTTAATGTGGAACAGTCAAATAAATACTTTTTAAGTTTTCTGAAGATTTCAGTTATTTGAAGTTTGATACATACTTTTAAAGATTAAAATGCCTTTACCCAAATGTAGGAATTTGGTTTGGCTGAGTGAAATAAGAAAGGTATCGATAGAGTAGATTTGTCCTGAAGGTATGATTGGACAGATTGTAATATCTCAATTTTTATCTACCTTTGTGCTCTGCTAAAAGTTACAACCTTGAAATATTTGATACCAGAAGTCTCATGACAATGATCTTTGTTTTTTTAAAAAAAATTATAATAGCAGGATTAAGCATTGAATAAAAAACCTGTCTAGCATTTGGAAACACTTGATAATTTTATCTAGTGTTTTATCTCCTTAGTAGAAACAGATTTGAGTAACCATTAACCTGGGGAAGACTCTTTGAATCTGTTTTTCTACTTGCTCTTGAGTGTCCCTTCTTATTGAGGATTCTGACTGAGTAAATGGCCTTTTTTCTCCCATAGAGACGTTCTTAGTACACGAACCCTTTGGGCTAGTTATCTGGTTGTCTTTTCCAGGTGTCTCTTTCCTAAGACCTTTCCCCATCACTACTCTGCTGTCACCATTTCCCAGCCTTGTGGCTCCTCTCCCTTCTCTGGCACCCAGCAGTCTTTCTATTTCCAGCCTTTCCATCAGGGCACCATCATTGGAACTAATGGGAGAGTCATTTGCAGTAGTAGAGGATTTATTGTGGCTGACATTGGCTAAACATTCATGGTGTCCCGCTGTCTCTTACATTGCAGTGGGGGAGTTTGGGAGTAGAGTAAATAGGTAAGTATTGTAATGAGCTGGGAGAGGCACTCATCTTGTATTTTCTTTAGTTATCAACGTAGCCAAGCTAATCATTTACAACCCACGGGGAGGGAAGGGCAAAGGTTATTTTTCACTTTTTGCTGCAGAAGATGAGAAAATTTATAGCTACTGATGTTCTTGCTTCAAAACTTCCTGGGTAGAATTCTTTTTTTTTTTTTTTGAGACAGAGTCTCACTCTGTTGCCCGGGCTAGATTGAGTGCCGTGGCGTTAGCCTCGCTCACAGCAACCTCAAACTCCTGGGCTCGAGCAATCCTCCTGCCTCAGCCTCCCCAGTAGCTGGGACTACAGGCATGCGCCACCATGCCCGGCTCATTTTTTCTATATATTTTTAGTTGGCCAATTAATTGCTTTCTATTTTATAGTAGAGACGGGGTCTCGCTCTTGCTCAGGCTGGTTTCGAACTCCTGAGCTCGAGCGATCCGCCCGCCTCGGCCTCCCAGAGAGCTAGGATTACAGGCCTGGGTAGAATTCTTATGGTCATACCACTTTTTATAGTAAATCCTTGTAATTTAGATACTTTTCATATTCTCTTCTACCCACCAGAATTATTAACTCATTTTTTTGCCATTCTCAAGTGACTTGAAACATCAGAAGGGTGTCAGCATCCAAAAGAACACGCCTGATTGGGCGTAGGAACTAGGGTCAGCAGACCTGCATTCTATTCTTGGCCTTACCAGTAACTATAGTACTTCATGATCTCTTTTGACTGTGCTGCCTGCTTTGAGCTGTTCATTGGGAAGTTCAGGTCAAATCCTGACAAGGACTGGGAATTCTTTTCTCTGAAATGGTGTTTCTTTGCATGAAAAATTTATAGGTGCTACAATCTTTATAAAATACTATATATTTAGCAGTTGCTGTGCCTGAGAGTGAAGTAAGTGAAGGTTCTTGCCCCTTAGGCAGATTATTCACCCCTATGTCCTTTAATTTCTGTGTTTGTAAAATGAGGTGCTAATTCTAATTCCTACCCCTTAGAATTGTTTTGAGAATTAAGTGAGATAATGTCTATAAAGAGTACATGAAAACACTTGAAAATGATTCTTCTTATTTACTCCAAATACTACATATAAAGTAGTTAAATGCTATGAAAAGTACAGAATTACTTTTCACTTTTTAATATATTGAGCCTGTGTAAAAAGAAGTTACCTGTTTTTCATTAGTCTTGCCAAAAACTCTAACTGAAAAACCAGGAAGGAGTGGAGGGTAGTACCTAGTTTAAAGAATCACTCTTGAAACTTTGTCCAGGATCCTTCTGCTCTTACCAGTCATCTGGTGCATTTTATGTCAGAAGGGTTCCTGGTGGGCACAGATATAAACAGCTTTCCTAGCTCTTTTGGTTTCTGGTGTTTATTACACAGGGGCTAAATCCAGCTTTTCTCTGAACACTGCTGCCTACTGAAGTGGGAATAGTGGCTGTGATTGCGGAAAACCAACTATTTATAGAGGTTTAGTTGAATGGGTATTACGTGTTAACCTCATGGTACCCAAAAGAAAAACTGTGCAAGTCAGATTTTTTAGTATCGTGGTTGGGCAAATATCCTATAGTTTATTATCCCTCTCCCCGTTCTCTTTTTCTCTGTAACCATTTACCTCCCCTCAATATACTTATAAAGTGCATAATTAGTAGGTAAAATACAGTAACAAATCTTGGCAGAGCATCTCAGATTTTTCTTGGCTGTATACCTCATCTCTCTCAAGCCACTATTTGTCCTAAACCACATCAGAGTCTTAGGTGTTAGTACATGTGTATAAATGGCAAAGAGTGTCTTGTCACTGAGCTTCTGGGAGGCCAATAGGGAACCAGGCCTTTTGACTCTGCTTTGAGCACTGCTACTTTATCGTTGGGTAGATATGTTACATGACCTTTGATATTAAGGTAATGCCTGAAAAAACAGGAGGCCTAATAGAGAATATTAATTACCTGGAGGGGGAGCCCCTGTTATGAATAATACAAAATCATGGATGGTCCAAAAATAATTTTTTGTAATTTTTATATTGCAGTGCTCTTCCAAATCATAAGATAGTTATTCAGGCAGCAGTGACATATATCTTCTCTCACTCTGAGAACATGTTTATGAAATTTGAACTGAAGACTTCGTGTCTGGCACCTGGATGAATTGTCCCTTGAATCCTGGCCTTTGTTTATAGTGGCTCCTCTTACTCAGACAAATTTGGCTAGTGTTGAATTGTAGACGGGAGCACTTCCTCAGTGACCTGGCATTGCTGTTCTTGTCTCAGATGCAACTAAGGTTAGTAAGAAGATAGTTTGATCTGCCCCAACTTGGTAGGGGGGGGGTGCCCCCAAGGTGTTAGACTCTGGAGGGAGATAGAAGGTGAAAAGGCAAACTTTGGCTATCTTCTCTTTTGATTTTAGTACCTAGCCCAGTAGAAATTAAGTCCATGTTATTTGTAAGCCCAGTTAGTGGTACATTAATATTTTACTATACTAGAAACTCATTTTCACTTACTTCTCATTTTCAAAACTAAATATTCCATATAGTTCAATTTTTTAAAGTTCTGGGTACCCACTGAGTGCTTTAATGGGTACGGTGTCTATGAAAAGAAGCAAGGTGCCACCCCTGCACTGCAGGGAGCCGCCATTACATTTACATACATGCCTGCCATGCTTGGTAGCATATGCTAAGGGCCCTGGTGGCCCCACAAAGTGAGCACAGAGACTGGGATCTCCAGGAATGCTAACTGGAGCGGGTGGTGTTTGAAATGGGCTTTGAAGGAAGGATTCCTTTTTGATAGGCCGTGATTGGGAGAGTGGAGGAAAAGTGACTTTCCAGCTGTAGGAAATATCATGAGCAGGCCGGGCGCGGTGGCTCACGCCTGTAATCCTAGCACTCTGGGAGGCCGAGGCGGGTGGATAGCTCAAGGTCAGGAGTTCGAAACCAGCCTGACCAAGAGCGAGACCCCGTCTCTACTAAAAATAGAAATACATTAATTGGCCAACTAATAATATATAGAAAAAATTAGCCGGGCATGGTGGCGCATGCCTGTAGTCCCAGCTACTCGGGAGGCTGAGGCAGAAGGATTGCTTGAGCCCAGGAGCTTGAGGTTGCTGTGAGCTAGGCTGACGCCACGGCACTCACCCTAGCCTGGGCAACAAAGTAAGACTCTGTCTCAAAAAAAAAAAAAAAAAGAAATATCATGAGCAAAGGCACAGAGACAGGAAATTGTAAAACGTGCCCAGCAAGTACATGAGCGTGGTTGCAGAGAAGGTTGCATAAGCTGACGCAGTAGGATTTAGGCCCAAATTATAGCTTGGAGTTAGACTTTGGGGGACCTTGAACTCAGATGTGTGTTTGGATAAGTGGGGCGACAGGATCCATTGAAGGCTTTTAAGAAGAGAAGTGAGAGCATCCTAGCTGTACTACGGGAGGGTGTACAAGATGGGACCAGAGAGGAAGCTCTTGTAATAATTCAATCTTGAAGAAAGAAGATGGAGAGTTGAAAGTTGACTTATGGGAATGGACACCTGCCTTTTATGTTGATATTCTCTATTGAAAATGTGTCACTGCTTTATTTGAATGGGACCAAGAGCCCAGTGAAAGGGCAGCCAGTTTTGATGTTTTTTTAACTTTGAGTGATGGGATGAAAAGTGTTGGAGATTTAAATTTTTAATTTGAGATATAACATGAAAATCAGCCACCTTTCTCAGCCACATTTCTGGGAATGACTTCTGTTAAATATGTACGCAACTTCTGGATATTAACTGTTCTTTTCTTCAGGCAAAATATCATTTGCATAGAGCATATTCCCCCAGCAAAGAATAAATACTATTGAGAAAGGGCTTTAAGACTGAGTAGTCAAAATTCTGTTAATATTAAGAGGTTAAAAATGACTCTAGCATTCAATATGGGCTTCCAGCATGAAGCTTATTTAACTTCAGATTATAACCTTAGATAAATAATTTTCCTAGCTTCATTAATGCTTAATCTAATGTTATATAATAAAGTGTGGACTTCCTGAATAGGTTGATACTACTGAGAACATGCAAATGTGTCACAGCCACACACCAGTACTTTTAGAAGATCTCTGGTTTTAAACCTGTCCCTCTGATACAAATACTGTATGTATATCCTCACTTCTCACAGTGTGTGCCTCAGGCCAGCACTATCACCATCACCTGGGAGCTTGTTAAAATTGCAGATTCTCAGGCCCCTGTTCTTGTTTCTTGAACCAGAATCTGCATTTTAACAAGCTCCCAGGTGATTCAAATGTATAGTAACATTTAGAAAGCACTGCTGTTTACAGAAATGCAGACTTGCAGAATCCTAAATCTATAAGATTCATTCATTCTTAAAATAATAGTGTCTTTATTCTGTTAAAGTTGTAGGTTGTTTCACTATTAAGGCTTAATTTTGTTTTTCAGATTATTACAAAGTAATTCAAACATATAGAAAAGTATCCGGGCTTATTTTCATTGTCCATAATAAAATATCCTAATACAGTTTCTCCTCCTGTTGTCCACTCCCCTTTTTTCCCAGAAACGTAATTGTAACTCCCATCTTATTTTATGTGAAAACTCTTGTCCTTGTCTTTACCTTGTGGCATGCAGTCACAGTATGTGAGTTAGGCTGTACTAAACCCGATTTACATTTCTAACAAACCTTTTTATTTGCAAGAATGGTCTTCTCTTATCAATATGAAGTTTACATATTCTTTAACATCATAATGTTTTCAGATGTTGCTTGCTTTTACTGGCATCCCTTGTAGATGAAAAAGAAATAAAATAAAAGTACTTTGAGGGGCTGGCAAGATGGGTAAAAGGGTAGATTTATGTGCCATACTGTTTTTCTTAATAACTTGTCCTTGCATAGACATAAACAGTTGGAATTTTCCATTTGAGGCAAAATTGATTGCCAGTAGAAACAGGCACTGCATTTTGGCAGCTAGTACTATGATTCTATAGCTATTCCTGTGCTGAGGGTTTGTTCCCATTAAAATGGAGAAGAGGCTTGAATCTGTTCATTCTGATAATCTAAACTGTATGGATATGTGACTGGGCAGTAGTCCAGTTTTAATAGGGTAATTCTAGGAGAGATTGGCTGATTCTTTTGTGTAAGTGAAGCAGTTAAAATTTGCATGTAAGAAACTTTTGGTGCTAATGTTGGAAAGAAAAGGAGGTATTAAAAAATTAGGTGAGTTTTAAACCAAAGGTGTTGGATAATTGCTTTTTTTAGTGTAAACATCTTAGGCCTTTCCTTGGCCGCCTTCTACGTATGAGAGAACTAGTGGGAATAGCATGAGGGTGCTTTATGGAAACTATACTCAAATGAAGAATGCCTTCGACTTTTAAAGTGTTATTGAACAAAATGCTGCCTACAAGGATTAGTTATTTATTTGCTGTTGGCATTTGCCAACCCATATTTCTTATGATTTGGCTGCACCTTGGTTACCTGGATGATTTTTTAGATGAAGACATTTATGACTTTTAAGCCTAAATAGACTTGACCATTTTATTTCCTGGTAAAACAAATGGAAGGTTTGAATTGGTCTCTAGAAAGACCTGTAAGTTATGATCACTGTGGTTAGTTACGTTCAATGAGTTTATACACTTGGAGCTTATATTTTATGTTATAGATACACTTTTTTTTTTAGCCTTATAAGATCCGTGAACCTATCCTGACTTTAAAACCCGATTTTCTGATGTTTTAAAAATACATCTAGTCTGTTAGAACACTAACATTAAAAAATAAGTTTAAAAATGCATCTGAAATTATAATCCTTTAATATTTGGTTCATTTTAATCTTATTTGAAGTTATGTCTTTGAGTAATACTTAGGAAAAATAGAATAAAAATTAATAGTATTATTTTGAAAAGTAAAGCAAAACATTAACCTCTTTTTTTGTTTTTTTGTATACAGAGTCTTGCTGCTCTGACACCCGGGCTAGAGTGCAGTGGTATCATCATAACTCACTGCAACCTTAAACTCCTGGGCTCAGGTGATCCTCCTGCCTCAGTCTCCCTGAGCAGCTGGGACTACAGGCGTGTGCCACCACGCCTGGCTAATTTTTCTATTTTTTATAGAGTTGGGGTCTCGCTTTTGCTCAGGCTGGTCCCAAACTCCTGACCTCAAGTGATCCTTCTACCTCAGCCTCCCAGAGTGCTAAGATTACAGGCTTGAGCCACCACACCAAACCTAACGTCAGTCTTGTTCATGACTGCTCACCATGGCAGATACATTCCTCTTTCCCCCACCCTCTCCCACAATGAATTTTTTTTTTCTGTTATGTGTAATTTGAAAACCATTAGTTGTGTTATGTAAATAGGAAAAGCAAGCAGGAGATACTATTCTTGGGATACCAGAATTCCATGAAGCTAAGGTTTTTTGTTTTTTGAGGTGTTTAATTTTTCGATTAAGTTTCAATATTAATGGCCTTTGTTATTTTTCTCCCCCACTTTGGGAATATTATTTTTTATCTTAAATCTTTCTTCTGAATTCTTTCCATGTGGCATCATAATTACTAGGATTTAGCCGTTGAAATGTCTAAACCATCAGTTGCCAAAGTTGGGAGTTTTGGGGGAGCTGTTTTGGGAAAGTTTGATAACCCAAGTCCTGTGCTATCTAGGATGGGATGTCTGAGGTGAGTAAGAAGGTGCTTACCTAAATGGAGCTCACAGTCTAGTGAAGGGGACAGCTTGGCTTGGGTTCTTCTCTGGAAGGTGCCTGAGTTCCCTCATTATAGAGGTCTTGCTAGAGCTGCAGGGCTGTGAGAGCCACATGCACCCTCTCATCTGCAAGCTGGGTACTGTTACACAAGGGCCCAGCTCATCTCTCTTAGCAGAATTGTATTTTTTCTTTCCTTTAAAAATTAATATTTACTTTAGTCTTGGACTTTTGACTCTGCTTCCTCTTTCCTTCCATATATTTCTGTTCTGCACATATATGTGCATGTGTGCATATATGTATGTATATAGAATGTATGGCCTTCTACAACCTCATTTTAATACCTCTCTGTGTCACCTTTAGTGCCCTATAGCAGGCTCTTAGTTAATATTTGCTAAAAATGAAATGTGTGTATATGTTCACAAATGTGTGAGTAATGGGTTAGAAATACATTGTCACCATAGACATGTAATTATTGGTCCTAAAAGATGAAAGCTCTTCAATGTTTTTAAAAAATGTTTTCCGTATGTTTTACTCTTTGTGTTGGTTTGTAGGATTTGCTTTGATGCTGTTTTTAAGACCGGTTAAAATCTGGATAGCCTAGGCCTTAGACTTTGTGTAATGGACTGAAAATCCTTGTTAACTCTAATGTCCCTAGATAGTAAGACTAGGACTTGGGGTTCACTGTGTCACACTGGGCCTTCCTGTTCTGTTTATCGTGGGCAGTAAATCAACTCTGCTGTTTGCTCAGCGGTTCTGTGTTCTAGATTATTTATAAGTTTGAAACCTTTGTTTATTTTTCTCAGCAGGTTTATTGAGCCAGTCAAGCATAAAATATTGTCTTAAGCAGTAAAGTAAGCCATTAGCCAATTGCAGCTTGGCTTCAAAACAGTCACTAAAGAGTGTGCATGTGCACGCATACACACGCACGTACGTGTGTGTACTGGTGGCGAGAGCCAAGGGAGGTGGAGGAGGTTCAGTGTTGCCAGATCTCTGCAGCTTTGTCAGCTTCCTATGACTGTTTATGAATTTTTTTTCTTTTAGTCTGTTAGTGAGTCACCATCATATGCCATTTTATTATCTTGAAAACTGTCTCTGGAATTTTTATCCTGTGTCTTTGCTGTATGAGTGAAACACCATTGAATATGTTCTGCACAATAGTAAGATAAATATTTTCTTCAGTGATGTTTTGGTTAATATTTTCAGCCGCTGCCTTTGTCTCTTTGTTCCTGTGTGCAGGAGTTGGTGTTTTGTTGTTGTTGTTTAGCTTTTTAGTTTGTTTTTGTTTTTAGTTTAGTTTCATGTGTTTCATTATTTTGAAGGGCTGGAGCAGCATCTGTCCAGCAACTTTGGGATTTGGTGATTTATTACTTAGGCACATACCTCCTAAGATCAAAACTTGGTTCTCCTTCCCACAAATGCTCTGTTTTAGAAATGTGCTAATGAGCTACATTGAATCACATCAGAGGTTTGTGGCCTTAACTTGTCGAGGGAGGTGTTTTAGTTTTGAAGAGAGAATCTGGAATTTGTGGAGCAATAGAATAATTAAATTCTAAAGGAAATAGGCCCAGTGAACCTATATACTTGGCTGGTTTCACAAAGTAAGGCAGAGAGAGCCAGTAAACTGGATGCAAACTGTAGACATTTTGGATAATGTATGGGAGGAAAACCCACCAAAACTTAAAAATTTCTAACAACTTAAAAATTTTAGTGTGTTGTAACTTACTGGCTTAAAACAACAAATATATCTCATAATTTTATATTATAGATCAAGAATTAGGCAGGACCCAGCTGGCCATTTGTTTTCATGTTGTGTATACAAAGGTCCCTCTGTGGCATCAGCTGGCAGATGGGTTGGCCTGAAGGGTCCAAGATGGCTTCCCTCATGTGTCTGTCACCTTAATGGGGCTGGGTGGGAAGCTGGGCTCAACTGCTGCTGTTGACCTGAATACCTACATTTGCTTATCAAAACTTCAAGCCCTAGTTGGGTGTGGTGGTGTGCACCTGTAGTCCAGCTACTCGGGAAGCTGAGGGAGGAAGATCACTTGAGCCCAGGAATTTGAGTCCAGCCTGGGCAACATGGCAAGACCGTGTCTCTAAAAAAAAAAAAATCCCCAAACCAAAAACCCTGAAGCGTTATTTCTTTTGACCATGAAAATCTACCAGATAACTTAGGAGAAAAGTCCATGTGCCTCTCTGTACATGTTATGTCCACCAGATCACTGGGCAGAATAATACATTGAAGGATGTAATGCTGCTTTATATAGTCATTTTGTACTTATGTTAAGATGTGCAAGTTTACAAATAGGAATATTCATCTGTTCAGTATATTTGTCTTAGACTCAAACTAAAGTGTACCGTTTTCTTTTATATGATAATGCCAAATGCCAGCTACCTTACAAGGCATATCTATAAATGTTCATATTTATTATAAAATCTTTCTATAAATCAGTGATTTAAGATGTTTAACTGGATAGTACAAATGAAACAGCTTATAGTTTATATTCCTAGTACCAGTCAATCGTCAAGGACTTCAGAGCTTCCTGAGCATAGTGAGAAAGTAGAGATATCCCTGAGGGTCTCTCTGACTGTGTGGTTGGCACAGTGTAAGTTGGAGTGAAACCAGGTGCTAAACTGTGTGGCACAGACGCTAGTGGTAAGGGGAGTCCCAGGAGCTGAGGACGAGGGCTTGGGGGATTGTGTGCATCCTGGAAGACTGTACACCTAGGGCTTGAAGCTTTTGTAAGGATGAGTATTTTAAATGTTAAAACTTGTTTGAAATGCCTGGCCAAAGAAAGTCCTTGAAGTGTCTTTTTTGTCTGTTGAGGTTTTTCCCAGTACCCGAATCCTCCACAGCATTCCTACAGAGTGGCTGCCCTGCTGTTCCTGAACACCGTGTGACATTGAACCCATTAAGTGCAGCCATGGTGGTTTTGGACAGTTTCGGTGTTTGGGATGTCGTCTTTTTGTTAACTTGAAATCTGAATTGCTTCACCTTCCATACCTGTCCTGGTTGTGTTCCTTGGGGACACAGAGAATTATTGCCACGACCTTCCCTCACAGAGGCCTTTACATGGGTCAGGCACATCCTCTGCCCAGGCTTCTGGCCCCAGGCTGTCTAGTCATGCCTTTGCATCCTGCAACATCCATTCTAGGTGAGCTCCTTGGGACCTCTGTAAACTGGATATCCGTAAAAAGGAGAAAGTGGCAGAGATGGACCCAGCAGTGTGGAGCAGCCAGGATGGCTCTTGTCCCTTGCCTGGTCCTCTCCTCCACCCGGCAGGCAGGCATGTGTATTAATTCAGTGCCTACTGTGTGTCAGTGCACATATCCTAGAGTAGCATAAAGTCACATATAGGTTTTGTTTGTTCTGTTGAGTTGAGCACGTCTCGAGTTTGCCATTTTTAACCCAGTTCTAAATTCCCACAATAAGAAAGTGTTAATGTTAAGATGTTACTTGATACAGCAGTGCATACTCAGACCAACCATTAATTAGGCCATTTTGATACTTAGAATAGACCTGAGCACAGATTTCCAGTGCCAAAGCACAGCATAATCATGCATGAAATAGTAGGCCTTTTCCTCCTGGGAGAGACCATTAGCTTTAATCATGACCCCAGACCCTCCCGGGAACCTTGCCCATGCTGATAATCTTGGCACCAATTAATTCCTGAACTCATTCCTGTGTGTTTTGGTAAACTCAGACTGAAGATTATGGATAGCAGCCATTTAGTAGACATATGCCTTCATCTGTTTGCTGCTTTTGTTTCAAATCAGCTATTAAAAGCAAAGCTTGAATGACAGAGCTCTCCTCTCTGCCCCCTCATAAGCAAACACTCTGGAAATGGGCTGTTCATGGACTAACATAGGAGCCCTGGATTTTAAGGTAAAATGATTATTCTGGTGCTTGCTGTCAGTTTCCCAAATTGGACTTTCTACCTTTACTGAGCCTTTCCCCTGTCTAGATTCCCCTACCCCAGGCAATGCTATTAACAGTAACTGCATCCTAAAAGAAGTGCAGACAGTTCCAGTTTTCTCTCTGCTGCCTCACTTGGTTTTTATAACAAGCTCATCCAATCTGAGTGGGTTGTCTAGCATTTCATTCTGTTTACTATTGCTGGATAACAGGAGAGCAAGATCAAAAGGTACATATATGTGTGTTGTGTGTGTGTGTGTGTGTGTCTATGTCTATGTCTGTATCTATCTCAGCTTCACAACCATTGTCTCAGCTAAACATAAATCCTTAGGTATCCGGTTGCCCATTCCCTCTTGCTCAAATGCTATACTCCCTCTGCTGGTTTTGAGACAGCTGATGCTTCCTTAAGAAATGAGAGGCTCTGCCTTTGAGATGGCATGATCTGTTTCCCCAGGTCTTAAACTGTGTATGTTGCATAAGAAAAACAAGAGAATTCTTTCTGGCTGTGAGGAAATGATTTCAATTTTTAGGCAAGAACGGCAGGGAATGAACATAATAGAAATTCCTGTCTAACACCATTCTTCTACCTCACATACTACCCCTAGTCATTACAAGGCATTTTAACTTGTTTGCGGTACCCCAAACAGAGCATTTCTCTGGTGTTTTGTTCACTTGTACTTGTTTTCGCTCACCACTGCCCCTGCCCCCAGCCCGGCCCAGCCTCCACTTCTCCCAGCACTCGCAGCAGGAGTCATTTTTTATAGCTCACATAACCTTAAACCAAAAGGAACGTGCATTGCTTATAACAAAATGAATCTCTTTTCTGCTTTTATTTTGAAAAGTCCTCCCTGTTGTTTAATGTGGAGGATATTCGTGCTGAAAGCCTATTCCAAGTAGGCATTTGTGCATCCCAGAGGAACTTTTGATTTATTTCCTTAACTCTGCCCTCCTTTCTCTGTGGTTCAGAAACCTTTAATGATCTGTGAAGCTCGGAGACTTCAGTGTAAAACAGTAGTCGTTTTAAGAACCCCTCCCACTATATAAAAGGCCTGCCAGTTTCCACATGCTGGGTTTTTGACTCCCTGAAAGGCTGACCTCTCACAAATTTTGGTTGTACAGCAGGGCATCCTGGGTTGGGGCCTTGATAATGCTTTTGTTAAATCTTTTTTCCTCCTTCTCTCCCTCTCTTTGAAAAGTTGTAATGAAAATTCCGGGCTCTTGGCCAGCCTGTGGGATGTGATACAGTAGAAATATTTCTGCTGCCGTTTGTTGCTGCTTGGCTTTGATTAGGTCTATTTCCCGTAAGCTTAATTTGGTGGCCCCCCCCCCCTTATGGCTAAAGAGGTTAACTTAGCCAAGGTTAAGCATTTTATTGTGGAAGCCACTGCAATCTAGTAGTCACAATGCCAGGCTTTTGTGGCAGAGAGAGATGGGGGAAACAACATTTTCCCTACATATTTGCATTTCTTCTTCCCAGACTGCCTCTTCCTTTTAACGCCTGCTTTCACACGAGAAGGTAACAAGCTGTGTAAGCTATGTTGGTTTCACCTGTTTCTTCTACTCTGGGTGTTACAGGAAACCATTGTACAACTTGTCTTCAGATTTTTTTTTTTTTTTTTTTAGTCAATTGAAAATCATGGTAGATCTCTCTCTTCGGGGTTTCTGCCAGGTGGAGAGAGGAGGCCTTCAGAGCAGCAGTCAACAGTGATACTCTTGATCCTCCTTGTGGGTCTCTATTTCAAAAGAAAGAAGTAATTGCAGTATAAAAATTTTTTTTGAATACTGCTTTTACCTTGTACAGTCTGTTCATCCTTACAATTGAGAATCATTTATAGAAGACATTTCACTAGTCCTCCCAGTATGCCTATGAGGGGTGCTGGTATTGCGCAATGACACTAACAATGGTGTCCTCACAGGCCCTGTGCAGGTCTGGGAGTGGGGGGCCAAGAACCAGGGCCTTTAGTGGTAGGCTGCCCTCATAGAATGTCTGTAGTGAGTGCTTGTATTTGGGGCAGGATTTGCTTTTTATAGAAGAATAGTGAGATTTTATTATCATAGAGATTCTTTGTTCACTGTAGGATCCGTTGGCCAACTTATAGTGATAAAGTATAAATACATGCAATCCTTTGTATCTTAGAGCTGGTGAGATGCAAACTCTTGCAAGCTAGCAGAGGGCACTATGATTGAAACTTCTGCTTGACTGGTGTTCTAGAATCTGCTCAGTCTCCTTCTCTTGGGGAAAATATGGCCCTGCTTCCTTCTGGGTTAGGTCCTGGGAGCCTGTCACAATTCTATCACACAAAAAGAGTTTTGTTATGACCAGCACAGCTTCATCATTTCTAGGTTCTGTGCTAAAAAATGTGCAAATCACCGAACAGAAATTGGCCACTGAAAGAGCCTGTGCCTGTGGGTTTCCTAATGGTAATACTGATCCATCCCAAACTCTGTGGACAGCACTTTCTGTACTTTGCCCTCAGTATTCATTAACTTTCCACTGATTTAACAATTCTGACCAGAATTATTCTTGCCCTTTTTGATGAAGTAGATTTTTGAGGTCTGGTTTTTGTTTTGTTTTAATTCCTTGTGGAAATGATGCAGAACATTTTTGGCTTGGTTCTTTTCACCTCTTCTCCCACAGACTTGTGTGAACTCTGATTTTTGCCTGAGCTGAAAATTTGCTCTAAAATTATATATGTAAGCAGTACTTCTTAGGTTTTTAAAGAATCTGTGTGGACTAAATGAAATAGAAATCTCTAAGTGTTTTGATTATTCCAGCTGTTCACATGGATACTTTCTTTTTCAAACCATTTATTTTTAAATATCTTCAGACCTAAAGAAAAATTGGGAGAATAGTGTAAAGAATTCCCATATTCTTTACCTAGATTCTCCAAATATTAATGTCTTATCATATTACTTTAACCCCAAGGCCTTTTCTCTTGTGTGTGTGGGAATGAGTTTCCACCTGAACCATTTGAGGGTTAATTGAAGACTTGTTGATTCTTTATTCCTAAAAATGCACTTTTTAAAAAAAATTTTTTTCTATAGATGTGGGGTCTTATTTTGTTGCCAGGTTAGTTTCAAACTCCTGGCTTCAAGCAGTCCTCTCTTTAGCCTCCCAAAGCTCTAGGATTATAGGTGTGACCTACCACACCCGGCCAAGACTCCATCTTTTGATGGAAGAGTGACATGGTCACAATAAAAAAGAGTATGTAGGAAGGGAGATATTGTTGTGACCATCTTTGGAAATGCAGTTGGCCACATAATGTAACTCACTGAGAAACAAATGTGATTGTTTCCATAGTTTTATAAAATGTGATCAATGAAATGCAGTGTTCTTCATAATGATGATTTGTAGCAGACAAGGAATGGTAGAACATATCCTTAATCTGAAAAAGAGTACCTTCCAAAAACCTGCATTAAACATCATATTTAAAGATGGAACTAGCAAAGTTTTAGTACTTCATTTAAAATAAAGAGCAAAATACGGATGCCTACAGTCATCACTAATATTACTTAGACTCTGTACTCAAATTTCCACATAACGTTAGACAAAAACCCTATATATAGAGAGAGATATGTTTGTGAATATATATATATATGAGACACAGGAATGGAAAGGAAGACACAAAATGTGATTTGCTGGTGATATATTTAACTACATAGAAAATATAGAGGCTTAATTAGTGGAAAAAATGAAAATATAGAAAAATTGCCTCAGTTAAAAGATAAAAAAAAATCAGCGGTGTTCCTATGAACCAATAGTAACCAAGTAGAAAATGTAATAGCTTAAAAATACTGAGCCTGAAGTGGTGGCATGTACCTGTCATCCCAGCTACTTAGGAGGCTGAGGCAGGAGGATCACTTGAGCCCAGGAGAACAGCCTGGCAACATAGCAGGACCTGTCTCTTAAAAAAAAAAAAAAAAAAAAAAAAGACCATTCACAGTGACAACAGAAACTATAAGAGTCCTCACAATAAGTATAACACATAGTATATCTTTTATATGTTTTAAAAAAATGTTAAAACATAAATCAAAAGACCTAAAAAAGAAAAGATACAGATAAATGAAGAGATAATGTGCCAGTGTTGATGGAAAAAATATCCAACATTGTAAGGGTCTCTTTACTCTCTTCATACTATATAAATTCAATATTATTTCAATCAAAATTTCAATAGCTTTTTTCATGAAACTAGCAAAGTTAATTGTATGGTATAATAAAAGTCCAAGAACAGCAAGAAGATTCTGAGTAAAGAATAAGGGTGATGGGCTTTGCCCTATGAGGTAAGACTTGCAAAGTTAGAGTAGCTAAGACAGTGGTATTGATGCAGAATAGACAAACGTCAGTGGAGTGGAGGCAGACTTACGTGTTATCAGTGGGAAACTAATGCATTGTTCAACAAATGGTTTGGGACCAATTGGCTTAGCTAGCATATGCGGAAAAAAGTAAAATTAGATCATAACTCTGAAATAAATTAAACCAGGAAAAACAAGACTTTGAAACTGTAAGAAAATATAATAGCTTATTGTTCCCCTACTAGGAAAGGATTTTTAAGAATACAGAAAGTATACTTAACAGTTGCTCAGTTTCTCTGTGCAACTCAAAAAGTAAATGAGAATTAAGACTAAAAATGTCTGTTTTATATGAAACTATAAAGTGGGAAAGAAAGTGACAGACTGAGAGAAGATATTTATAACATATAACAGGATTGGTATTTGGAATGCACAAAGAACTTGTATAAATCTATAATAGACACAATTAGTTCAATAGAAGAATGGGTGAAAGATAAGAACAGGCAGTTTTATCTGAGAAAATCTGAACGATGTCTGAAAAGCTGTGCAGCCTTCACTAGCAAATAGGGAAATGCAAATTAAAACAACAAATACTACTTTCACACCCATCAGATTTACGAAAAGTCTAACAGTACCAAGTGGAAGCGAGGTTAGCAAGAAACAGGGACTGTCGCATACTCCTAGTGGGAGTGTGCATTGATATACCTATTTCTCGAGACATGAAGTAAAAATCACAAATATTTGTAGTAATAGCTAACGACTCACAGTATAGCAAGGCCCTGTGCTAGATTCCATGGGGTAGTGCATTGCATATGCAGCTGATCATCAGAGTCACCTGATGAAATCTATTTTTAAGCTCCTCGGCATTTTCTGGTGACTACCCAGGTTTAGGATACACCCCTGGCCCCCTCTGGAGTTATAATGAGCACGTCACTGGGAGTCAAGACATAAATATCCATCTTAAATAATAAGAAAAAGGAAAAATGATTTAGGACTGATAACAGATGTTAGAAGCACTACATGATTAATTGCCAAACAAACTGTATAACTGCAGTTGCTGCAGTTAAGAGAAGGGGGTCTTATTTTAGACTGGGGCGGTCAAGACATACTTTAGGGAGAAGGTGAGACTTGAACTAGGCCTTGAGGAATGTGGATGGTTTCCTGTGGTGGGGAGAGGGTGGGAACCAGCGCCGAGCAGAGCAGGGGGACCCAGGGAAGCACTGTGATGAGAAGTGAGGGTATGGCAGGATGTAATGTCGGGGTGGCCCATGGGGGAGTTGGGGTGTAGCTGCCCATGGACCAGAGGGGAGCTGTGGAGATTCATCTGCATTCAATACTAACTGCTTGGCCTGGGAGTCAAGACCCATTACATGATGGCCCAAATCAGCTTTTCCAACCTCCTTCCTGCCACATTCCTCTGTGTACCTCAAGCCCTGGCCAAACACTCAGGGTTCCTGTCTTCCATTTCTTCCTGCGGTCTCCTGCCCAGAGTGCCTGCCCTTCTGTTTCTCCATGTGGAAATGCTATACATTTTTAAACTTAATTTCCTTCATTAATCTTTTCCTGATCTGAAGGGGGTGTAATTCCTGTGATCTCTCCCTTCTTTGAACACACCAGTAGAACAGCATGCCTCTCTTAGGACCTTTATCTGGCTCTGCTTTGTCTCACAGAATCACATCTTATGCCTCTTTTCTGGACTGAGCTCCTGAAGACAAGGACTGTCTTGCTCGTGTTATCTCTGTCATAGTGTTTGCACATAGATACTCAAGAAATATTTATACTGTTGAGCTAAACTTGAAGGTTGTAGTCAGTCTTTTTGAAGATTGTTCTGGCAGTACTATGTATGGGAAAACAAAGAACCTGAAATCAGAAAGTCCAAATGACGGAAGTTTGTGGTGGCTGGGGATCTGAGTGGCGAGCACCTGAACTCAGCGCACAGTGCTCCGGGAGAGTGGGGAAGATCAGAGGGGCCGGGGACTGACCATATGTGGGGCGGAAAGGTAATTACAGCCTACAGAGCATGAGTGCTCAAGACTTAGAGAGCTCAGGGGCCAGCAACAAATAGAACAGTAGCAAAGCTGGGTTAGCTGCTGTTTGGTTACAAAGTTTCAGACATGTTGAGTCTTTTACATTTTCATATGTGAGTGTGGTTTTGCTTAATATGTGAGTTTGGTAAATGTGACCGGATAGGTTTTGTGGTAGAATTTACACAATAGTTGCTAAGCAAACAGAACTCAGAGTTGGGTTCAAGGCCCAACTCTCCCACTCATTCCGTGGGGGCTTTTGGTCAGTCTCTTAGACCCTGTGAAATTTAGGTTCCTCACTAGTTGATAAGAGGCACAAATAGAACCTCCCCCAAAGATTCGTAGTGAAAGTCAAATAAGGCACCAGTGATTAAAGGTAATACTAATTGAGCTCTTATTATGTGTTAGACACTATTCTGAGCACTTAATAAACTCATTTAATCTATAGCATTTCCATGAAATAAGTGCCGTTGCCCTCATATAACATGTGAAGGGAACTGCAGCAGAGAGGTTATGTTGACCTGCTGGAAGAACGTACAGTTCACACTAAATCAGGACTCGAACTTGGGGAGTGTGCCTGCAGAGTCCCCAGTCTTGGCCATTGTGTTTTGCTGCTTCTGATGCAGTGTTTGTCAACATTGTAAACATTCAATTAGAGTTAGCGCATGTTGTTTCCTCCCAGGGAAGAACACACATTTTGTTCGAGATAGCTGTCTTACCAGGTATATATAAAATCACACGATAGATTGGAAAACAGCATTTGCATTGTTCCCCACAACTCTTTGAATTTTCCGTTAACTTTAAAAGGAGAAGATGATATAGAAAGTGAATAAACTGACACTTTGTGGAGAAAGCATGATATATCACAAAGAATCTCATTTTAAAAAATTAATTTGGACTGCTTAGTGGGGAGAAGGGGTCTCCTTTGGGGATGATGAAAGAGTTTTGGATTTAGATGGATGTGAAGGCTGTACACATTGTGAATGTATTAAGTGCCTCAGAATTTGATACTTTCAAATGGTTAATTTTATGTTATATGAATTTCACCTCAATTAAAAAATTTTTTAAAGTTTGAGTTTGGGTTTTATTTTTGGAAGTATAATTACAAAGAAGAGTAATGGGTGATACTTCATACTGTTAAAATTAAGCTAGATTTATTAAACTGCTGACTGCCTTAGGTGTCCACAGCTGAAAAGGAGATGAAGATTCTGCTTGTAGCTGAGCGGTCTTTAGAATTCTGTTGTGTTCCTCCCAAATCCCATCCCTTCTAGTCAAGAATAAGAGGATTTGATAAGAGAGGACTGGTTTCCCCGCTGCTATACCAAGAGGAGAGGCACATTTATGTGAGTTTTCGTATACCTTAAGTCATGTTCATGACACATCCTTCAGCTTTATCAGCTTTTAAATTTTGGCATGGTCAAACAAACACCACATTGAATCCAGCTCTAGAAGCTGGGGTTCAAGTTTGTGCCACACGGAAACATCATCATCACAGAATGGGCTCTAAGTGATGGCATAGCAGCCCTTGCTCCTTCCCTCCTTCCTGAAGGTAGGAATAAGAGAAGTATGGTAGGTTGCCAGGACAGTATCTCTGCCCAGTTGTTTTGTGCCTTCTCATTTATCATTAAGGCTCTTAGTACTGGCTTGAAAGCTTTGCTAATGTTCCTTGGAAGGGTGGTCTTGCTCTGGAATCCACTCAAGGTGGGTAGTTAATGGAATGGCCATCTGAGAGAGGGGTGGTTGTCCCTGTGCTATGTCAGAGCAGAAGAATAGTACTAGAAACGGTCCTTAACTGAGTATTCCTTCTCAGATCTGTGTTTCCGTTTTCCCTGGGCTCACACTGGCTACTTCACTCCCAGCAGCTCCGCCCAGCCAGCAGAGCCCCCCCTGCTGTGCACCCACTGCAGGCATTCATTGGAGGGTGGGTTTGGGGGTTTTGTTTTGTTTTGTTTTGTTTTTTCCTCCTTCTGTTTAGAAACACAAATGTCTTACATCCCCACAAAAGAGTTTAGGAAAATAACCTATTTATAAAAAGATCCAGACAAGTTTGACATTGTTTCCTCAAAGCACCTTGCTCACAGTTGTTAGCAAATATGACATTCTTCTTGGTCAAGCTCCTCTCTCCTTTTTTCTTCCTCAAGCCTGGAGTATCCTCAGATGCCTGCACAGCTCAGCAGGAAAGGTTCCCTTTTTCCCTAAACTAGTAATGCAAACAAGGCCAAAGATGAAATTGCTCATACTTTGGTATTATTGAATTTATTTTTAGTTTCCTAGTACTTGATTTATTTGAGGGGGGAGTGGAGAAGAGGAGTAATATGCAATATCTTGTTAAGGATATTAGATATTTTATTTGAAGGTTTAGTAATAGTAACAAACTTCCCACATTGAATGGTTTTGGACTGTTTGGCACTTAAAATGTGTTTTATTTTTTATTTTATTTACATTTATTCACTCAGCCAGTTATTCAGCAGACATTTAAGTTTCTATGTGAAAGACTTTTTAGATGGATGCTGAGAATACAAAACGAATAAGATCATTTCTCTACCCTTAAAGTATTCGTAGTCTGTTGACAAATGCAAACAAAAAACAAATGTAACTCTATGTTCTGCTACATGGAGATAATAATAAATATGCTTGTAATGAATTTCATGGTTTACAGAGCAAGTTGACACATTTTATCTTATTTCAGCTGAGTAACAATCTCCTGAAGCAATTAGGTGACTGTGGCTGAGATTTGGGACTAGGACCTTGTGATTTGTCATCACTTTTTTCTTGCTCATTGCCCCTGGAGCCCCAAGTGATGTGAGATTCTATGAATGATGAGTTTGTCATCTCTGCAGTAACTTCTTCCTTCTTGTATTAACTTGCTGGAAAATGGAAATGTGTGTGAATTCTTTTTCCACCCCTCTGTCCTTGGACAAAGTACTTGATCTCTCTGTGCTTTAGTTTTCTCATCTATGTAAAGGAGACAATATTACCTACTTCACAGGACAGTAGTGAGGGTTAATTGAGTAGTAGTTGGTCAAAGTAGTTGTTAACAAACTACCTACCTGTATGTAGTTGTCAAACCTCAAATATTTTGAGAATCTGAAAAGCAAAAAATATTACTTAAAATTGTACAAGTTGGAATTGTGTACAGTATGTTTGGCTCACTTTTAATCAAGATTTCTGTTGGAATATTACTCAATTCTAAGAAACGACAGTGAGCTAGCACCGTTTATGCTATCCTGGATAAAGCTTAAGTTAAGCCCATTATCCAAAGTGAGGCGACACAAGATATGGAAAATGGGCTACACATCTACTCGCCATCAAATTAGTACTGACTGATTTAAACTATGATACTCAAATAGTTGTAGTGTTCACCAGGAATTGGTGGGGGGAGACCCACATCTTAGGGATGTGACGTACATTGTCGGGGGGAAAGGGTTACCTCTAACCTTTCTTAGGGAGAGGCAAAGATATACAATGTAACCAAAATGTCAAAAAAATACTTTTATGGGGTGGTGAACTGGTGGGAGGGGGGAGGAGGGGAAAGGTGTATATGTACATAATGGGTGAGGTGCACACTACCTGAGGGTGGGACACGCTTGAAGCTCTGGCACGGCAGGGTTGGGGAGGGGTGGCAAGGGCAATATATGTATCCCTAACAATACTTGTACCCCCATAATAAGAGGAAATAATAAAAAAAAAGATTTCTGTTGGGCTTCTCAAATAGTAATGGATAAAACTCCGAATGTGTTATGTACAAGAGGAATTGTGTCAGTTTACATTGGATTTTATCTCTGTCCTGTCTTTGTAGTTAAAGCACTTGAATTGGAAATTGAAAGTTAGGATTATAGAATGTCAAGAAATGGCATACGGCCATACCACCCTCAATCTGCCCGATCTCGTCTGATCTTGGAAACTAAGCAAGATCGGGCCTGGTTAGTACTTGGATGAGAGAATGTCAAGAAATGCAGCTACTTTGGTTTTCCCAAAGTATTAGTCACCATCCTTCCATCTTGCTGTCTTTAAGTTCTCGGGGCCCCTTGATAAAGAAAACAAGGGTTTTTCTTGGACTGTGCTACAGAAGATTACTTCAGTGTAAGTCACCAGGTAGAGATTGGTGGTGGTCAGTTTTCATGGTGAAATATTGGGCCTTGAGCTCCTGTTATCTGAAGTTTCTAATTGGCCTTCAAATTACCAACAGAAAATAAAGGAAGTTTTAAAAGATATTTGTATATTTTGATATCTTTCCTGGAGATATTTTTAACTCTAGTTTTTACATTTACCAGGATACTAGTAATCCATACTTAATTTGATGCCATTAAGCTTGCAGTCATTTAAATTGTCTCTGGTTTATGTAGTTGCCTGGTTCTGGATGCGTTTTTTCTTACCTATGTTAGTCAACTGATGTTAATAACAGAAATAATGCCTTGTTTGTGCTTGGGTCCATTTGTTGGGAGGTACCACTGTATGCTTTATGAATAATTGTGTATTATTCTGAAAGCATCTTAACTTGTTAGGACCAGAAACCAACCCCATTTTATGAGTAGAATTAAATGAGATGAGGAGAAAGAAGAGTGTTTACCTAAAGTAGTTCAGACTGATTGAGCAAGAGAAAGGAGGTCCTCTAGCGACTGCTTGCTGTCATGCTGCCTCTCCAGTTGGAAGAGCCCAGAAGGTGGGTATGCTGTGGTTCCTGGCTTTGGGGCCCTGGTCGTACAGGCCACACCAAATAGGACACCGCATCCTCCTTGGCATTTATTACCCTTAATGGTGTTGGAAATAAGAACTATTACACTTAGATCTTTCCCGTATCTAGAAAGGTAAAATAAAGTAATACAAAGTGTAGGACAGTATTTGGCAAAGCAATCTCCTGGGTAGGTTGAGTGTTTGGGAATTTAGGGACTAATCCCAACAGAATTCCTGTCTGAGAATCTCCCTATTCATTTTCATGAATAAGCCCACCACATTCTCCTTCTCATACTTTTATGGTAGACTTAGTAACTTTATTTTAGTGCACATCTTCATTGGGTAGTATTGAGCTATATTTTTGACCATGCCCTACATGGTCAGAATTCTTCTATCATTTCCTACGAAATAAAAACCCTTGGAAATAACCCCTCAGTTGGTATATCATGTTCTTTGCAGCCATGGCACTCTCTGTGTGTTGCCTGCATCCATCAGAATGCAGCTGCTTCATGAATGGATGAAACTTCCATCATAAACATCCCTCCAGGGTTTGTAATTTTCCAGACAGGATGGCCTAGTTGATAAAAATGTTTTCAGCACAACCTTGCAGCAGATGTTTGCTCTGGTGTGCTGGTGTAACAGATGCTGGCCATCACTCTTTAGGGTTTCCACATCCCTTGTAGGTGCTAATGTGAGTTATGAATGCTTTGGGGCCATAATTAAAGCTACTAAATGGAAGGGTAGAGATGATGTCAACTGTGTTCAAAGCAAGTGTTCATTGTTGATAGGGGAGAGCAAATGTTTTGTCTTTGAATTTTTAGAAAGCTAGAAATGAAGAATGAGACCCAAAGGGGAGGAAAAAGTTTTGCCTAAGCTTGTTATATATATTTAGTGTCCAGGTTAGGTCAAAATATGAGCCTAAAAAGATAAAATGATTTGTTTGGATTTGGCTTTTTTGATTTTTCAATTGTATATTTTGTTGATTTCTGTTTATTACAATGTTCTCCGTGAAGTTTTTGATCTCAAAAGAAAGAGTCGTCATTATGCTTAACTTATAACCTCTTAAGCATGTTTTTAGGTTGTCTCTTTAAAAGACAATCAAATCAAGTATTAGATTCCCGTATACTCATTCATTTTGCAAATACTTATTGAAGATGTACAGAATGCCCAACATTGTGTTAGATGCTAGAAATGCAAAAGATATGTTCCCTGCTTCATAGAATTTTAAATATATGAAGAAGACAAATTAAGTGAATAATTAGGTATATAATTATAAGTCCTAGTAAGTGCTATAAAGGAAAAATATACTGGATATTAGGAGAAATTATATCAGTGGGACCTAACTTCAAGAAAGGTATGTCTGAAGATGTTTCATTTAAATTATCAGAATCAGAAGAGCCCCCCCAGGCCAAGGGAGCAGCCTGTACAGAGGCCCTGGAGGAGGAGAGGCTTGCAACTCAGGTGAAACTAAAAGAAAATAAGTGTAGCTGGAGTGCACTGAACAAAAAGGAGAATGGGCAGGGGTTAGACCGTGGTGAGCTTGCATACTCCGTATCTACGATAGCATGTCCTGTGGGCCTCTGATATGTCAGGCACTGTTCTAGGTACTTTACGTGCATTGATTCATTGACGGCATAGATATGAGGCTGTGTAACTACACAAGTGTGTAAAGTAGGAAACAGCACATAACTAGGATTTACTCTCAGACAGTTTGGCTTTCAAAGTCCATGCTCTTGAATACCTCACTAAATTCTTATGCTAAGAATATGACAGGTCAGTAAAGAATTTAAAACAGGGAAGTAATATCAAATTTGTTTTCTTTTTATTTAGTGATTTTTAAGACATAATATGGAAAATGGGTTGTAGTAGGTCAAGGGCAGAAGTTGAGAAATCGCTAGGAGTCTGTTAGAGTGAACATGAGAGAGATGACCCAGAGAGGGGACAGGATGGTGGCACTGGAGGCAGAGAGCAGTGAGGACACTCTTGCAGACAGTACTTTAGAAGGCAGGGCCAGTGGGATTTGGTGTTGACTCAGATGTGGCAAGTAAGAGCGAGAACAGTGTCAAGGAGGGTCCCTAGTTCAGGCATGTCCCTACTGGAAAGGTGGGGTGCCCTGTTTATGAAGATGGGCAAGTAAGTTTGGGAGGCAGGAATGAAGATCAGAATGCCCTGTTGGACAGCTGCTTTTGAGATGTAGCCTGTTTATTTATGTAAGAATGGAAAAATTTCCTGAGAAAATCTCAAACTGTTTATAGTTTAATTAGGTAAATGTGATTTTTTTTAAAAAAATAGTTTTAACAAAACATTTACTAGGTAGAAAGAGATTACTTGGGAGAGTTTTAAATTTGGGTTTCTGTGGCTCTATCTTCACTGTTGTTTGGGTCTCTGAGTAGTGAGCCAATAAAATCATATCCCTTCTCCCTTCCCTGAGTTCCAAATGAAGGGTGGCAGATGGGGGTCAAAATATTACCTGTAGTTACTGGTATAGTTCAGATTGGGGGGCACAGATTAGTGGGTAGGGAAAGAGCCTACCCTGGGGAACAGGGTCAAAGAGCAAGCTCCCAAAGCCATGAAGGGTGCTGAACTAAGCAGGCCAGGCTTGTTTTTCCCATTTATCAGATAAGTGACTCCCCAACCTGGGCTGGTGCCCCCTTGGGGTGGAGTGATGATGGGCCGGAAGTTACACGAGCTGACCTCCCTCTGTGTGGATGCTATCTGGAGTAGGGAGGAAGTGTTTCTCCATTGTATGCTGCTGCTCTTGCTTCTGCACACGAGTCACAGGGTACCTCTGGGCTCAGATGTGGAGCCGTTGGTTGTGGCAAATGGCTCTGCCTCAGGCCACAGGATGACTGCTTCTAGTTCTTGGATTTTAGGTATCTGGTATTAGTTTTCCTTTTTCCTGTGCATGTCTTATATTATACCCTCACCATCTAACTATTTTTGTCTTTAACCCGTGGTGTATTTTTACTCCTGCCAAAGAAATTAAGTCCAATTTGGCTCAGGATCTTGGGGGGTAGACACTCTTGCCATTGACAAGTTGGAAATGATGAATTATTTGCAGAAGGAGATGCATTTAAGAGCCAGGACTGACATTGCTGCTGTGATTTCTCACAAATGGAAAACTGTATGCAAAGCAGTGTGCCACTTAGCTGATGGTCTGTGTCTCCTGGATGTTGCAGTTGGGACTCGTTTAGAGAGAGAAGCAGTGAGGTTATCTGTGACCCTCCATGGGGCTCCCCACCTCTCCCAACTGAAGGTGAGTCCTTGGTTGTATCTCATTTCTTGTGCTTATGAAGACTTTTTTTTTTTTACCCAATAGATGGCTAGTTCTTTTAACGTTTTTTTAGCTCTTCACTGCAGTTGACAAAGATAAATGATCCCTGGCCCCAGAAGAGGTCAATTTGCTTAGTTTCAAGCTGAGGGTAGAACCTCAGATAGACTGCAAAAGCACCAGTTATCAAAGAGAATTCTGCCCTGTTCCTCATGGTTTTTTGTTGTGGCTGGTGAGCACTTGTGGTTGGTGGGGTCTTGCCGAAGATCTGCGTTGATACAAACAAGAGGTACAGCGGCCTTGGCTGTTCGTGCTAGTCTGCCCTGCGGGACTACTCTAAAGGGGTGCATACGCCAAGCCACACAACAACAGAAGCCCAAAAGTAAGCCGATGGAGTGGCAAGGAGGCTTCTGAAATTGCTGAGTAAAGAACAAGACGTAGGCATGGCACACCAAGCAGATGTTGGGGTGAAGGTAATAGTACCTTGTTTCTCCATATACATATTTAGTTTTCTAGCTTTTAGACAAACATAAAGAGTGGGTTGACATGAGTTCACAGACATATTCGTAATACCACTTGAGCCTTCTTGTCCTTTAGTTTAATTTGGAGACTGTTGACATGTATAGAAAGATTAACTTGGGGTAGTTACCGTTCATGTCACCCTTCCCAGCTCACACAGGTCTTTCTAAGAAGTGTCATTTCATAAGCACTGTACTCTCCTAGAGATAATACAACACTCAGGAAAACAGTGAACTCAAGAAAGAGAAGGGAAGGTCTTAGACCTGAGGCCTACATTTGGATTTGAAGAGTGCACACAGATAGGAGCAAGAAACCCAAGTGTGAGAATATCCCTGCAGTGAATGTGTTGTGGAGGCTCAGACAGTACCTTTAAAATGGATAGGAAATTGAGGATGGGGAAAAGTGAGATCAGGTGGAAGAGAAGTTATTAAGGCCCTCACCCTGCCATCTAATGAGCAGGAAGTACTTGCATATAATTTCCAAATTCTCTGTAGAGACGAGAAACCATTTTTAAATGGCAGAATTAGAATGTTTGACAAACTTCTGGGTTTTGAAAAAATTCTTTTATTAAATATTGAGGAGTGGATGGTAAGATGTAATAGTAGAATGCAAATAAATAAATAAATAAACAAATGAATAAATATTGAGGAGTTACAAAACATCTTTATAAAATTTGTGTAAGGTATAAAAACCAAACTATAATGAACCAGCACACAGTTTAAGATTGCGCAGATTGTTCCCTCTCTAATGCAGTCCCATCTACTCGGAGGTAACTACTATCCTGAATATTCTGCGATACTCCCCTTCCTTTTTGTTGTTGTTTGCCTCATATATTTGTATCTCTGTACAACATATTATTTCGTTTTGCATGTTTGTGAACTTTATATAAATGGAATTATGGAGGAAGAATATCTTTTTGCACATTGCTGTTGCCATTCAACTTTGTCCTGAAAGTCAGCTCTGTTCTTCAGTATTTCACAGCCTTGTATGAATATAACATATCCTCCTTGTCTTTCCTGCTATTGGTGGACATTTTACTCTTGCAAACAATTCTGCTGTAAGTATTCTTGAGCATGTCTATGGGTGCATATGCACAAGAATTCTTTAGGGTATACCTAAGAATGCTATTTCTGAGTTATAGGTATGCATATCTTCTATTTTACCAAGTTAAGCCAGATTGTTGGTTTTTTTCTAACTGTATATAAGAGTACCAGTAATTTCATATTCTTGCCAGCACTTGATAGAATCAGACTCAAAAGATTTGTCACCATTGTGAATTTGAAATATCTCAGAGTGGTTTTAATTTGTATTTTCCTGGTTACTAATGATCACTGGGCATGCGCTAATAAATTTATTGGCCATTTGTGTTTCCTCTTCCAAGAAGGACCTGTGTAAATCTTTTGCTCTGCTCGTTTTTCAATTGTATTTCCTTTCTTATTTGTAAGAATTCTAGACGCTCATTGTAAATGACATTTATTGCAAATATCTTCCATTTGGGGGCTTATCTTTTCACATTCTTTTTATGATAGGTTTAATATTAATGTTCTTAATATAGTTAAATTTATCAGTTTTCTTTATGATGTGAATTTTTTATTGTATAAGAAACCTTACCGTCTAGCTGTAGAATAATTGTTGATATGTGGTATGGCAGGCCCGTCCCCCACCTTGTTGTTTTTCAAGAGTGTCTTGATTAGTGGGACTTTGCTGCTCGTTTTTCAAGTTTTTTGAACCTGCTTATCTTGTTCCACAAACTAACCAGTTGAGATTTTGAGTGAAATTGCATCGAATCTCTAGATCCATTTGAGTATTGCGTTTTCATTATCCCCCTCTTTCCTACTTAGTATAGTCCTTCCAAGTCTTCTTTTTTTTTTTTTTTTCTTTTTGGAGATGGGATCTCACTCTGTCTCCCAAGCTGGTCTCAAACTCCTAGACTCAAGTGATCCTCCCCCCTCAGCCTCCCGAGTAGCTGGGACTACAGGTGCAGGCCACCATGCCCAGCTCAAGTCGTATTTTTATCCTTCTTCCTTTCTTCACACTATTTTCTACATCCCAAGTTTTGCAGCCTTCCCCTGAAAAAATATAGAATAGATTTCAAAACCTTTGTCTTTTATGTTCTCTTGGAGGCAAATTTTCCTTGAAAACCCAGCCCAAAGAATTAGGGGCCACTGCTCAATTCACTGCCTCCAGAAAGGAAGCTCTCTGGCTGTTTGAGACTCTGCTTTGGCTGAGTTTCAGAGCTCAGGCCCATGAGTGGGAAGCCCTATTTGTGTGGCTTTAATGTCTTTATGGGACAGCGTCGCGTGAGCTGATGGGACCCTATGAATGCTCTCATTATTAGTAACGTCCAAATGTGGAAAGTATCTCTTGGCTTGGGATGAGAGAGGTTCCTGAGAAGTTCTCTTGGCTCTGTTTTCTCTTTATGATTTATATAGGATGCAATGGTATTTTTTTTTTTTTTTTTTTTTTTTTTTTTTTTTTT
>VBSM01000529.1:3420207-3440319 GCA_008086735.1 Cheirogaleus medius | reverse complement strand
ATATTTTTAGTTGGCCAATTAATTTCTTTCTATTTTTAGTAGATATGGGGTCTCTCTCTTGATCAGGCTGGTTTTGAACTCCTGACCTTGAGTGATGCGCCCGGCCTCTTTCTCATTTTTGAGACAGGCTCTTGCTCTGTCTCCTGGGCTAGAGTACAGTGGTGTCAACGTAGCTCACTGCAGCCTCATTCTCCTGGGCTCAAGCCATCTCCTGCCTCAGCCTCCCAAGTAGCTGGGACTACAGGTGTGCACCACCACGGCCACCTAACAGAACTTTGTGTCTTCTTAAATGTAATTTTACTGTTTTTACCCAATTCAGCTCAATTCTGCTTTTTTGAGTCAGAATTTTAGAAATATTTAGTGCTTTTGCTATTTCTAGGAATAATGGATTTGTTTGCTTTCCCTTGCTTAGGACTTGTTTGTGATGATGATGGAGTTATTTTCCAGTCAGGCAAAAGAGTAAGCATTGCAGCCAGCCACCACCACTGTGGTCTTTCACTACTGTAGTCTTTCTGATTTGTTCCAGCGTTGTATGTCAAATGATAGTGTCGACATTTATGAATCTCTTATAATATGCCAAGCACTGCGCCAAGTGTTTCATATATATTAGTTCTTCTTAATATCACAGCACAATAAGGATGATGCTGTACTCTTCTTTTTCTCCTTTTTTTTTTTTTTGTTTGTTTGTTTTTTTGTTTTAAAGAGACAGGGTCTTGTTCTGTTGCCCAGGCAGTCATGCCATCATAGCTCACTGAAGCCTTGAACTCCTGGGCTTAAGCAGTACTCCTGCCTCAGCCTCCGGAATAGGTGGGACTGTACGTATGCGCTACCACACCTGGCTACTGTTTTTTTATTATTATTTTTTGTAGAGATGGGGTCTCATTATGTTGCCCAGGCCAGTCTTAAACTCTTGGACTCAAGTGATCTTCCTGCCTTGGCCTCCCAAACTGTTGGGCTTACAGGCATGAGCCATTGTGCCCAGCCTCGTCATTTTATTTTCTGAGTCTTGTGGTACAGTGAAGGATCTCCAGTGGAAAAAGGCTAGAGAGTCAATGATTGTAATTGGTTTTCTCCTTTCTTCCCCAGCAGCTTACCCCTCTTCTCTCTCTCTCTCTCTCTCTCTCTCTCTCACTCACTCACACACACACACACACACATTTTCATTTGACCAAGCCAAGGCCTAAGCTGAAAATTGAAACTCCTCCTTATCAACATAGAGGCAGCCATAAGTGCCACTCAGCTCTGCAGAAATTGGGATACTTATAGGCACCAAAGTGGACCTGAGATCACTACAGCCAAGTTTGTGGAAGCCTTGTGAATGCTGGTGCTTCAGGCCACAGCCTAGGAGGCTGTCTGTTCTTTCCTAAGAGCCTAGCAGGAGGGCTGGCTTGCAGGTATAATCCCAGAGCCTCTTGCTGTCTGCCTGGGAAAAGCCTGTGTGTGCTCTTACACACTGAAGGAATTTGGTGCTCACTTTCTCCTGCTTTTGAGCTTTGAACCTTTTTTTTTTTTTTTAACTAACGCTTGGAGGAAGATTTTTGACTATACCCTCCTTCTTGAGTGCACTTAAGACAGGTCCAGAAGATTTTCACAGCATGAAATGAGGAACCACTCAGGCTCAGAAAAATGGAAGTTACTCTTTTTGTGCCAGAGTTCATTTGACCAGAGTACAGCTTTGTTAATTCAGCTTAAGACCCAGCTTCTGGGACAGTGTCAAGCCAAGGTTTGTGTGGTTCATCACAGATTGGTGGTTTTTGTTTTTTTTTTTTTAAGAGAAGTCTCACTCGATTGCCCAGGCAGGAGTGCAGTGGTGTGATGATGGCTCACAGCAACCTCAAACTCCTGGGCTCAAGCAACCCTCCTGCCTCGGCCTCCCAAGTAGCTGGGAGTATAGGCGTGTACCACCATGCTCAGCTAATTTTGTATATTTTAGTTGCCTGGCTAGTTTTTTTTTCTATTTTTAGTAGAGACGGGAATCTCGCTCTTGCTCAGGATGGTCTCAACCTCCTGCCCTCAAGCGATCCTCCTGCCCTCAGAGGATCCTCCTGCCTTGGCCTCCCAGAGTGCTAGGATTACAGGCATGGCATGAGCCACCGCGCCCAGCCACATATTGGTTTAAGAAAAAGAAAGCATCTGTTCCAGTAAATTCCGAGTGTACACCAGTACACAGAGATAGCGACACTACCTGTGAAACTCTTGTTCTCATTTCACGCTTGAGCATCCCTTAGGATGGGGAAATCATTTTCATTTTTGAGAGTAACCCTAACTAATTAAATGGATCAAGGGACTTGTTTTTCACTTTAATGCACAGATAGGTAAAGTCCTGTGGAAATACTTAATCTTGAAGAGTTTTGATTTTCATAGCTAATCCCCATCTGCTTATGTTTATCTCAATTTCAAAAGGCTTCACTGAAAGATTCCCAAGTTTCTTATCACTGAAACTGAGTTATATCATTTTTTGAATATCAATCATTTTTTCTATTCCCTGGTGAAGTATAATTCTCATCTATCTGTGTGTCTGTAACACGTTGCAGTTCATATCAGTGAGCATTTGCTTGAGCACCTGTCTAGGATCAGGCTCTCTGCTGAGTATTGCTCAGGGTACAAAGTTTTGTGTGGCCACATCTCTGTTTGTGTGCAGTTGAGAGTCCAGTCGGAGAAGAGGAGGCAGGGAATCAAGTTGTAGACATAACTTATTATTCTGTGAGACTCAGCGATGGGTGAGCCACAAAAATGTTGCAACCAGGTGAGAGAGAATTGGTAATCATGGAAGGAGACTTATCAGAAACTCACTCCCCGGGAGTCAGGAAAGGTAGTATGTGGAGGTGATGTATATGACTAGCCCTAGAAGGTGGCTGGGATCCCAACACATGGAGCTGGGGGAGTGGGCTGGCAGTAACCATAGGAAGGCGTTCCTGGAGCCTGCACCCCAGGACAGCCTGGGGGCCAGAAGGCAGGACGCGTGTGAAAAGCTGTCAGTCCCTTTTTTCCAAAGGAAGGACTCAAGAAGCCCCACGTGGTAGGAGATGGAGGCTCCAAAGTCCTGGCAGATGTCCCAGCAGCGTTTGGGCACTTTCAGGACTAGGGCCCTGAGGGACGTTTCAGGAAACACTCCTCTCTGCCTTGACTTTGGTTCCTCTCTCAGCTCTGTGGCCGTGGGCTAAAGTCTAAAGTCGTCTCACAGTGAAATTTCTACCTTTCTGTTCTTCATTGCAAAGGTTTTTGATGTCTGTTGAGAAGTAAAGCAGAACTAGAGAAAGGCCAGTTTCTGAAGCTTTCTCCAACTGGAAATTCTTCAGCTTTTAAAACTCCTGAATTCATGAAAAGTTCGTTTACTTTTTAGAGTTGTTTCTGGGATCTCAGGTTTGAGCAGTAAGAGTGCAGAGCTCATCCGGCAGCCTCCCTCGCTCTGTGTGGCTCTCTGCTAGAGACAGCTGATGCCTAAGAGTGACCTTTTACCACGTGGGGCATGAAGGAAACATGTTTTTGGCCCTTTCCTGGGAAGTAATGTTTGAGTCACACACCAACCTTAACATAAGCATGAGGAGGGTGGGGGCGTTGGAGGGCGAAGTGTCTCCTGGCAGCACTTTGACAATACCCCCTCCTGTCACGTCTGTGTCAGCGGGGGTGGGGGATGTTAGAGTGGAGTGACTGATGCCATCTGTCACAACAACAGCGGTGATTTTTCTCCAGAACAAGAGTTGCCAAGATTTTGATGCAAATATAAGGTACACTAATTTTAAGTGTGTGGTGTACTGTGTTAGGGGGAAGTGATCCCAGACAGCCCTAGAAGCTTTCCTGCCACAGTTTAAGTGGCCAAGGAGGCTTCCAGCTGTCTTCTGGGTGATCAGCCCCGCAGTGGGCAGCAGCATCTTCCCAAGTTCCGTCAGGCTCGGGTGCTGCCAAAGGAGTGGCTTCCTAAGCAGCAGATTGAAGGGAGTCCCCAAACAGAGACCGTCCATGTGCCCTTCCAGGGCTCCACACCGCAGTGTCCTGCATAGGCTGATAGTTCCAGCCACACACTTCCTGGGCCTCTCGTGGGGGAGCTAGCCAACCTCTGACAAGGACCTTTGAGGAGGCCTAGGTATGGACCAGGAGGCGAGAACCTTCAACCCGTATGTCAGTCTTGGTTAGGGGATCCACAGTGTTTCTGTGAATCATAACCCATACCCCTGGTGGTTCCTAGCACATGCGTTTTCCAAACTGCAACGTGCATGTTCGTGTAAGGAACTTGGACCAGTCTCTCAGAGTCCCCAGACGACAGAGCTGCCATGGTTAGAGTGCCTCAAACGTGTTTGTCCTAAGGTGTGGGCTGCATGACCTTCCTGTCTCCTTATTGCACCCTCATAGGGAATGCCATGCAGAGGCTAGCACAGGCCTGATGCTCTTTTCTGTGGAAACTGACCAGAAGAATTAAGTGGCCAAAAACAGGCTTGAGGAAACTCTGGAGGGAATTTTCCTTTGTGTTCACTGTCAGCTGTTTGTCTATCTTATGGTCCTCTTCCTTCCCCCCATGTCCCTTTAGCTGATCCAGCTGTCTCAGATCCAAGGTACCTACATGTGAGGTGTTTGAGGCTTGGGCTGGTTCTCCTGGGTCATAATGCAGCAGCTGTGTGGGAAACCGCCTGGCACCTGCCATTTAGAGCTGCTAGAATAAGCTGCTAGGTTCCGCCCCACTTGTAGGGAGGGTGGCCAGCTCTGTGAGTGGCTGGTTATTTTGCCATTTTCCCACCCTTTGGCACCTGTTCTTCTTCCCCAGTCAAACTCTACTCCTTCCCGGCTGGCAGTCAGCTCCATGAGCCCTTCTCACAGCCTGGTGGGCTTGGTGGTCTTGCCGGCATCACCTCCTGGCAGATCCATTCCTTTCCTTGAAGCTAAACGCTAAGCCCTGTCCTTAGGCTTGTGTGTTAGCCTCCTGTGGCTGCCGTGACAGAATACCACAGCCTGGGCAGCTTCAACAACAGATTCATTTTCTTACAGTTCTGGAGGAATTTATTTTCTCAGTCTGAGATCAAGGTGTCAGCAGAGTTGGTTTCTTCTGAGGCTTCTCCTATAGATGCCATCTTCTCCCTATGTCCTCACGTGGTCTTCCCTCTGTGCCTGTGTTCTAATCTCCTCTTCTTATAGGGACAACAGTCATATTGAGTTAGGGCCCACCCTAATGGCCTAATTTTAACTTAATTACTTCTTTAAGACCCTGTCTCCAAATAAAGTCACATTGTGAAGTACTGGGGTTAGGACATCAGCATATGAATTTGTGGTGAGGGACACAGTCCAGCCTATATATTGTATGAAGATAGCTACTGTCCTTCACCTTCCTTCCTGGAATTTCTGTGCTAAAAGCCCTACTACACAAATGCTCTGGCCCTGTGTTTGCCACAAGAGCACAGATAAGAAGATAAGCATGTGTTTGGTTTCGTAGGCTTGTCTGAATTTTTCTAAGATCTTTGCCTTAGATTAAATCCAAAATTCAGGTGAAAGAGGCGAGATGTTTCACATCTTAAAAAGGGGGATGTGGTACTCTAGGTAGTTGTGTTTTTGTGCTTTGAAGAGTAATCTTTGCTTTTGCTCCTTTTATTAAGCAAATATGATACAATGACAAAATTAAATACTCTTTCCTTCCTTTCTTTGTAATGAGGAAGTCCTTTTTTTTAAAATTCAACTTGCAGAAATGGGCTGTACATGATAATTTGCTGTGCATCCATAAAACCCATAAAATATAAGAAGCAATATTGTTAAAGTAGCTGTTCTCATTTCCTGGCAGTCATTACATGTTTCCAATACAAAAACATTTTTCTCCTAACTATCCTTTCTGAGCTCAAAAATGGATTTCCCTCCAGCCCCTGTCATTCAATTATCACCTCGGGGAATGCACAGATATAACTGATGATCCCTTTAAAGCGGCCTGCAGCATGCCACACTCTCTCATCCTTCATCTGTCATCCGCTCCCGTCATTAAATGTTACATTGCCAATGTATATTTTATAGGGTGACCCTGACGGATGTCACTTTGATGCTGTGCAGGGATAATAAGATTGCACATATAATGAAAGGCCAATAAATAGAAAAATGTTTATGAGATAGAGAATTGGTGGTTTTAACAGCTTTATGGCTTTCCTTTTTCCTTTCTTCTCTTCTCCCCCTTTGTGGTTTTGTTACAGGAACTAGAAAACATTAAGAAAGGTGATGTGATAGAACCAACAGCAGTGAAATCCCACTTGCCCTATTGCTGAACTTCAGTAAAGTGAATTCAGGAAATAATGAAGTGTTCGGCTTGTGGGAAAGAAAACTGATGTCAACAAATGAATTCTTGGGGTTTGGAAGGCTCTACTGAGAAAATGAGATTTTTCTGGTATTGCCATTATTATACTTAAAATGTTAACAGTCTTTATTTAAACAAACAGCTCAGGAAAACTAAAAATAAAGGCCTCCAAGTGGGCTCTTGTGTGTGTGTTCTGTGTGAAGTGAAGGCCTGTCTCATTGCTGTGTCAAGACTGCCCAGGGCTTCCGTGCCAGAGGCTGGGGTGACCTCCACATATGGCGGGAGCCCTTCAGTCCAGGCTTGGCTTTGTGATGGCCTGGATCTATCTCTGTCTGCAAAGAAGCAGTTTCCAAATCTTAATTATCTATGTATTTTTATTATTTTTAGTTAAGTAGAAGAATCTTCTTCCTATTTTTTTTTTTTTTTGAGTCTTCTGTCTATTACTTGATAATAGATAAATTTTTTAATGAAACTGCTTTCAGGGTGTACCACCCAGGGCTCAGAGGGTCAGGAGACCCACCCCCGTGGCTCTTGAACACAGTTCAAAGCTTTGTAGTCTGTAGCATGTGCAAAAGTCTTTTGGGGTTAGGGCCCATATCCCTTTAGGGGACTGTGCCTTGTCTAGACTCAAGTGTCACTGCTTGTGGATCAAGAGGCAGGTGAAGGCCATTTATTGGCACAGTCTGGGCCATGTGTCACCTAGAGCCAGAAGCAGCCTGTAACATAAGCTGGCGGACGGCTTGAGGTTTGGTGAGTAGGTAGTGGGGTCCTGCTCATGGTTGAAGGCTGTCAGTGTCAGTCAGACACAGTCCACAGTTTGTTCTTGGTATAGGAAGCAGAAAATACTTCTGTAGGCATGTGCATAATTCCGATTCTGCACTTGTGTCTCACTAATGTGTTTCTGATTTTGGCACCGCTGAAGTTGCTTCAGGCAAGTGCCGCTCTGAACTTCATGGGTGCTTGTTGGGGGTGGGGGCATCACCCTGAGGTGGGAATGCTGGCTGCCAGTTGCTACCAGGATGCGTGGTGGTCTTTGTGCTCTTCATCCATGACTGTTGAAGGTCCAGATAAAAGGTTTAAGATGTTAATGTGTTTAATGCCAGAGATGAAAGATAGCCCAAATTAGATCTTCAGTCTTAAAAAAAAAATCCAGATGGCTATTTCTCCTCAATTCTTTAAACCATGGTTGTCAAACTTTTTAGAGAAGCAGCATTGCAGAGTATAATGGTTAAGAATATTAGACTCTAGAGCCAGTCCCCCAGAGCTGCCACCTGAAACTGTGAGCTTAGCCACATGGCTTTATCTCTCTGTGCCTTGGTTGCTTCATTTGTAAAGCAGGGATACTGAAGGTATTTATCTATTTGGGTGTCTGTGAAGATTGAATATATTAAGATATGGAAAGCATGTATTTATAGTGCTTAGCTGTCATCATTGTAGATTTCATAGCCAAGTAAAAGGTGGTTTGCTTGTTTGTAAATAAAGCCACTGAGCTGAGGAAGTGTGGATAGTGGCTTCCTAAACCCCCTGCCCAGGACACCTACCTGCAGAGCAGCTGCTTCCACACACTGGCCCACAAGAAGTAAAACAACAGTAAGAACAATGCAGTCATTTTTCTTAACAGTAAGTATAGTCAAATTAAGAAACTTTTATTCAGAGATTAAGTCTATTTTTTTTACTTTTTTGGAGATAAGATGCCATTTCTTTTATGAAATAATGAGATCAGGAGGCAGTTATTTCTAATGATCTTGCTTGGCAAAATAGTAAGTTGGTGATCCTGTCCATTTCTCAAAAGTTTTGTCCTTATAGAGTTAATTTCAGGTAGGTTTTAATTCCCAGGTAATAATCATTCCATCAACTGTTTACTGAATAAGTATTATATTCAAGATGTTGTCCCTGACCTGTGGGGTACTCCCAGATGAGATGGACACAGACTTTGGGAAGTTAGATGTACTCATTTGTGGTTACAGCCCAAGGGAGCTTGTGTGTACAGAGCAGAGGCAAGAATGAAGATGTATAGAGGTAAAAACGACATTATGATCACTTCCAGTGGTTGGGGAGAGAGAGAAAGGAAAGGCTTCAAGGAGAAGAAGAGACATCTGTGATGAATTGAGTCCTGAGTGGTGAGGAGGACGTGGCCCTGGACACTAAGGAAATGGGGTTGTGAGGGGTCCATGGAACTGTACCCTGCAGGCAAGAGGAAAGCACTGAGGAACAGCAAACTGGCCAAAGGCCATGAGAGGTGGGGAATACATAGAAAGGTCTTCTGGAGACAGAAAGGCTTGGAAGAAGCGGTAAAGCAGCTGGGCCTTTGTTCCTTAGGCCCTGAGGAGCCTTCTATAGTTTGGAGAGGAAATGACAAGGTAGGAGCTGAGCTTTGGGAAGACTAACCTCATCTCTGTGCAGGATGGGACAGGCCAGCCCAGGGAAGGGCTGTAGCAGGACCTCAGGTGTAGACATCTTAATGCAGATATGGGGCCAGAAATAAGACCGACAGGTGACTGAGGTGAGCAAGTGAAACAACACAGAGCTTAGGAAATATCATTGCAGTTTTAGTAAAAAACGTGGACTGTTCCAGTTCCTTTGCACTGTACAAATGTAGTGATAATTTAAAAAAAATTTTTTTTAACCTGCCTAACCAGGTATTTTTGTTTTGTTGTGTTTTGTTTTTTCAAAGCTTAAAAAGGGTACCTGAGATTTAGGAACATCTCCACGAACATCGTAGTCTGGCCTAACCTTTTTATAACAGGTCAAACCCACAAGACCTTCACACATTTTCCTCCCTTCTCTTTGCCTTTCCCTGAAGAGGAGACGGAGGTGGCAAGGAAGGCTCGCCATTCCTGGAAGCATGCTGCGTCCTCTCGTGTGGGGCTTCCTGTTGGGTGGCGTGTTAGCGTATGGGCCCTTCCAGCCTCTTGAATGCAGGAGGAGGCTGTGATTCCAGAATGCCACGTCTCTGCTATGTGCCTTCAAGCAGATCATCATTCTCCCTAATGCACTCGGAGACCACGGAGGTGGTATTTAACGATTAGCAGCAGAACCTGCTGACAGTGTCGGGCTCCTTTAGGGATTAGGGGATTCGGTTGGTTAACAAAAGAAGGAGCCCAGGAGAACACTGCCTTAATTACCAGAGTCATTACTGGAAGACAACCAGTTGCCTGCTGGAAAAAGATCTATAAAAGGTGGCTGCTCCTGAATGTGGCTGATGGTTCTGTCCAGGGCCCAACTTCTCACCTCAGATGTTCTGAGCAGCTGTCAGGCCCAGCCCTTGAATCATCTTAAAATACTTACTTAGCATAGGATCAGATAATCATATGTCTTAAAGAATTAATTTCTTCTAACTGCTTACTTTCCAAGCCCTGCCTGGGGTCAGTTGGGTGCAAAGATGTGTGGTCGGCAGCTGCCCGGGTGGGCCCTGTGCACTCGCATAGTTACCTTCTGCTCAGCTGACACTGAGCTGTAAAACAACTTCAGAAAGAAGCTGTTTATCATCCTGCTATCCAGGAGCATCTCCCAGGCCTGCCTCCCCACCCCATCTCTTCCTCCTGCCCCCTCCTTTGTAGTGGGCCATGCCTGGCCCAGAAAGGGAATCTCTGAAAACTCTGATGGTGAAGAAGAAATGAGCTGCAGCTGACCCTCAACAGCGGTGGTGAGGCTCAAGCCTGGGCACTTGCTGCAGTGCAGGGACCTGGATTAGATGCCTGCCTGCCTCCGTTTCTCCCCCACCCCTCACATGTACAAGGAGGCAGGACACTAGTGTTCAGGCCTTGCTCAGTGTGGCTGTAAGGCCAGCAGTCCTCATCATTCTTTGCTGGTGGTGGAACCATGTTGTAACACTGGAAGATAAAGAAACCCTGCTCTGTGCACTGAATTGAAAAGGGATGAGTGTATATGAGGTTATTTCCAAAAGACTGAGGCCTTCCTGGACTTATTTAAAAAAGAAAAAAGGCTAGTCACAGTGGCTCACGCCTGTAATCGTAGCACTTTGGGAGGCTGAGGCGGGAGTTTCGCTTGATCCCAAGAGTTGGAGGACCAGTGAGACCCCGTCTCTATAAAGGGGGGACAAAAGTTAGCCGGGCATGATGGTGCACACCAGTAGTCCCAGCTACTGGGGAGCCTGAGACAGGAGGATCACCTGAGCCCAGGAGTTTGAGGTTGCTATGAGCTGTGATGACATCACTGCACTCTAGTCCAGGCAACAAAGTAAGACCTTGTTTCAAAAAACAGAAGGCCAGCTGGGGTCCCTAGAACTTACCTTCTACCATACCATCACCCCTTCTTCACCCCTTCCTCAGGAGATACCCAGACTTCTTTGGGGGATATGGTAATAATAATAGAGTTATGAAAAAAATTTGAACTCAATGTTGGGTGTACCCTTATGCTTCATGGGACAAAATAACTGCGTTACCTCTTCCTGCCTCTACATTAGCCTCCCAGAGGGTCTGCAGAGTTTTAGTGCTAGGCCAGGGAATAAGAGAGAGCCTAGGCCCAATACTAGGGACTTGATAAGAATGAGTCTTTGATACTCAGAATGCTTCCAGTACCTTCCCTGTTCAACAGTTTGTTCTACACTTTCACTCCCCCGAGATCCCATAAGAGGGAGAAAGAAAGGGCAGCCTTAATGAAATAACAGGCAAATAATCCCACAATTTCCTAATAACACCTAAAGATCAATCCTATGAACTCTCTCTCTCTCTGTTCTCTTTCTGCTAGAAGCTCAAATCATTGCCAGTGGCTTTTTGTTTATGATGTGTGGAGAAAATCCAGCCCTCCCCCCAAAAAAGAAAAAAGAGTTGTTGAGAGAGAATCTGCTAAATATACACCAATGAAGTTGAGCACTTTTCTTAGCAAAAGCTGCAGCCTGTAATGTTGTCTATTGGAGATGGCCCCTTTCTTTCCCTTTTTTGTCCAGGCACTAACCAGTTTAGTCAACCGGTTTAGTCCCTCATGCTGTGTGCAATTATAGTACTAAGATATAAGATGTGTTGACTGTGAGACTTTGTTGTGAGATGAGGTGAGAGCATCGGGAACAAAATGATCATTATAGGCCATTCATGTCAACAACATTATACCTCTGTGTTTGCTTGCAAACAAAAGCAGGAGCTAATTTGCAAGGCTGCCTTTGTGGAGCTGCCTTTTGATCAATGATTGCCTGTGTTAATGTTTCAGTAAGCTATTGATTTCTGCAGCAGCTTTTGTTCCCTGAATTTATGTGCAGCGGGTCTCTGCAGCACACACTATGCATGTTTGATTAAAGTTCAATTGACTTCATTCCTGGTGAGGCCGCGAGCTGCTTCACTCCTTATTTGTAGAACCAAAGCTTTCCCCAACATGTTCTTTTGTTTGTACTCAAGACCTCGCCACCCATGCAGTCACCAATATGCTGTTTCTAATCCTCCTAGATTCGCTCCATTCCAGTGTTTAATCCCTTGGTAGACATTACAGTGGTTGAGAGGCAGCTAATAAAATCTGGCCTGGATTTGTTGTTTTTTTGATCAACTTACTGACATATAATTGGTACATATGCCATATATGGAATGTATACCACAAAAATGCACCCACTTTAAATACACAGTTCAGTGACTTCTGACAACTGTATACATTCATGTAAATAATACCACAATCAATTTATAGACTATTTCCATCACCCTGAAATGTTTATTCAGGTCCTTTTGCAGGCAGTTTCCTGTCCCCTACCCTCTAGGCTCTAGGCAACCACTGATTTGTTTTCTTGTGATTATAGAGTTGCCTTTTCTAGGATGGAATCATACAGTGCGCGCCGTTTTGTGTCTGGCTGCTTTCATTCAACTTGATATTTTGAGATCTGTCTGTGTATCTGTAGTTTGTTCCTTTAATTGCCAAGTAGTATTCCAGAGGATGGGTATACCATAATCCGTTTATCCATTCTCCTCCTGTTCATGGGCATCCGGGTTGTCTCCAGTTTGGGGCTATTAAGAATGAGGTTTGTGTGAAAGCCTGTGTGAGCATGTTTTTATTTCTCTTAGGTAAACAACTACAAGTAGAACTGTTAGGTCATGTGGTAGATGTCATCTGCCAAACAGTTTTTACAAAGTCGTTTGATCATTTTACGTTCCCACCAGCAGTGTGTGACAGTTTGAGTCACTCCCGCACCTTCCTGAATTTTAAGTTTATATTCTTTCATTTTCTCATCAACTGTGACTTCAGAGCTATGGAGGAGGGACCTTCCTGCCTGGTCATTTTGGTCGTTGGCACTCCGATAATGGAATCTGGACTTCTGATTCTTATTCAGAAACTGTTACTTAAGTCTTGAATAAAAGTTGATGTTGATTTCAATGTTTAGGTTTCCTTCTTTGGGGTCTTGATTTTCTTACATGCTAACCGAGGACACAGTGTAAGAGTCCAGGTTGAAAATGCCAGCCTAGCTGTTCTGAGCCTTTTTGCTGTCTGATCTGGCACTAGGTCAGTTCCTTAGCCTCACTGGACCCTGATTTCTCCTTTTTTAATCTGCAAGTTATGCTATCTTTTAAAACCCTTTGAGACTCTTTCAAAGCATTCATATTTGAGAAATAGAAATAATCGATTGTAACTGTGTGAAGCAATATTGCATTACAGACAAATGCTATTTAGAAATGTCAAGGTGGCTGCTTTTTAACAGCCTCAAGTAAGACTCTGAGGCTGGTCACAGACCCAGGCAGCGCCCTCCTACCGGAGTTTTCTCTCTCAATTTTGTTCCCTTTCTTCTCCTGTTAGCTTCGCATTTCCTCTTACTTCCCAGGCTTCTGTCATTTGATGGCCCCTAAAATGACTCTGGCTAAAGGAGGAGGTGGAAGGAACCACTTTGAGCTTTTTCTCATGCTTCTTTCAAGCTTCAGATTGACCCGCCCTTCTGAGCTGAAGAACATGCTGCTCTGAAAGCGTGTTTGGAGAGTGACCATGCCCTGCCTTGACTTCTGTTCCGTATTTTCTCATAGGAAGACCAAGGCCTGGTCAGTTTTGTGTTAGCAAAGATCTCTGAATCCCCTAGCAGGATTTATGAGTCTTTTCCCTCCAACCAGCACCCAGGGATCACTGTGGTATAGATCAGTGCATTCCCAAGTCAGGAAGATGGGAAGCAGGAGCTAGGAGGTTCCCAGAGCATGACCTTGGGGCTCAGGATGCCCCAGTCACTGCTGGGTCAGTTGTAGCCTGCATTTGCAGCATAGCATATGCTAGAGGAGTCAGAAATTCCGAGGGCAATGTCTACATTTTCGTTATCGTTCACTTGCCATGTCATGGAATTGAGGGGTGCGGACCTGTGTGTACCTGTAGGGACATGAGTGTGCTCTTCCTTGGAAGCTGGCACCCTCGCCGCATTGGCCTGGCGTTGTGCTTTATCTGTTCGGTGTTGGCATTTGGTTGAGAATTAAGTGCTTGGGAAGGTTGAAACACATCCAGAGCTCCAAGAGATACATGCCATAGACGTACACTAGGCCAGTCAGAAGTTCTTGCACCCCAGCACTCCTTTAAGGATCTGATGACAGCTGTGGTCCCACTTCTCACAAAAATGCACAGGCATAAAATCCAGCTCTGGGTAGTAAGTGCTCTGCACATACGCATTTACCTGCCTTGAAGAAGCCATTTCTCCACCTAAAGTCTACCCGCTTCTCTTGTTAACTGTGTTCTAAAGCCATTGCCTCAGGGGCTGTTTTGGATGAAACCTGGTTGGATTGGGTGCTTTAACAATCACAAGATTTTGTCGCATGACAGTTGCGTGTCTTTGGTTTATCTATTTTAGTCCTTCTAGCACGAGTCTTTTCAGCTACATCTCAGGTTACTGGAGAAGATCTTTGCCTTCTCGTTTTTTTGGCTACTATATTCATGACACAGTGAGTGGTGAGACAGAGTGGGGGGTACAGACATGCCCAGGGTGACGTCCCAGGACCTGGTAGTTCGTCAAGTTAATTGACTGTCTACGATATTGATTTAATTAGAGAAGAGCAGTGTGATCTAGGCTCTCTCACTGCTGTGAATTTTTTTTTTTTTTTAATTCCAGGTAAGGAGACTATCTTGAGATGTTTGTTGTAACAAATTGGTCTTTATTCAGCGAGGGTTAGCTGAACATGCCATTCGTGTGTGGGGTGAGAGAGGAGCCTGCAGAGGCTGAGGGAGTGGGGGTGCCGCAGATGCCCTTTCTTTAAAAAGTCTCATTTGCTGTATTTTTAAAATGATGTCTTTCCTCCCTTTGTGCTGGGCTATGAAAAGAATAGCTCTTTTTGCCATAAAGACCAACCTGGTGACTTGTGACGTTTCATCAGTGCATCAGCACTGTTACGTGTCTTAGTCTTTCTTTGTCAAGCCCAGGCCCTGCCTTCAAGACTCTGTGCCAGCTTGCCCAGGCATGGGCTGGGACGCGGGAGGTCGGAGAGCAGTCTTCCTGGGGTGGGCCTCTGTCCTTCTGACCTACACTTGGCCCTTGTCCCCCAGCACCTCAACTGGCTAGTTGTTTCTGAGGAGGCCGGGCATTTAATTCCTTCTCACACCTGTGTGATTTCACTGCAGTGTTGTGGAGAAAACACCCCCAGGTATACACACACACACACACACACAGCACTGGAATGTGTGCTCCCCACGGGCAGGAATCATCCGTCCTCCTTGTCTTTTGGTCTGTTGTTGATGCTGTGCCCCGTGCTTAGAGCAGCGGTGGCATCAGGCACGTAGAGGACACTCAACAAACGCTTGTTGGACAAGCGAGTGCTCTTGGTGTCTAGGAGGCAGGCCCCGCTCGTGCTGCCTCAGCTGTGTTCCCTGAGCAGGCCGGGTCCCCTCGAGACTCAGCACAGCTGTTACACACCCAGCTTTCTCTCCCTGCAGAGGAGGGTGTGGTGGGGACGGGGAAGAGCCCAAGCGCTCCGCACACTCCTCACAGCCAGCCCTTCCTTCCCGCAGGGGGAGCTGATCACCTTCTACTACTACTGGAAGAAAACCCCCGAAGCGGCCAGCTCCCGCGCCCATCGCCGGCACCGCAGGCAGGCTGTGTTCAGGAGGATTAAGACTCGAACTGCATCCACACCCGTCAACACGCCTTCCAGACCCCCTTCCAGTGAATTCTGTAAGTGAGCGCCTTAGCACCACAGTGTGTCGGGGAATCGCGGAGCGGGTGTGCCTGTGTGCACACATGTATGTGCGCGCGTGAAGCCCGACCTAAATGTAGCGCTGACGGGTGGGACTTAGTAGGGAGAGTTGTAAAAATTATTTGTAACATTTAAATACATCTAATAAACTCAACATTATTTTAAGTTTTTATAAAAATTTAAGTCTTGGCCTTGGCCTGATATGTTTTGGCCTTGGGCTGAGGAGGTTTTCCACTTAGTGGATGAGGCATGGTTTAAATTCTCGTCGCGCTTTTGGTAGTAACAAGATCAGATTAACACTTTATTCTCTTTCCTCTTCTTGGTCCCACTATGACATGCAATCTGATATTGAGGCCCACACCTTCTCATCCTCTAAAAATCTGGGATATAGCAATAGTGCCTTGCAGCTCTGTCCTGGCCCGGGACCCTTGACCTGAGGGTCACCTGTGTTGCCCGTGCAGACAACCAGAAGTAAGCTAGTAGGACTGGCGGGGCCACTCAGTGTAGACAGAATTCCTCGGGATGCCTGGGTATATCGGGGAAGACAGCATGGATACACTTTTCCCAGTTCAAATTCACCAATTGTGGGCCCCAGTACCAGCTACCCCAGGATTCAGGTGTGACATCAGCCACCAAAAATCTGGCAGGGCAGGCCCTTGCACACCACCCTCACACACAGGCTCTTTGTTCTGTGACCAACCCTGAGGAATTTGAAGTGATCTTTCATGAACACTGTCACACATCGGCCTAAGAAGCCTCTCTGGCAGGTGGCTCAGAACCCCAGGCAAGCCAGAGGTCACAGGGTGGCCCCAGGTCTTGGCTGAGCATGATGGTGTCTCCCTCTCCCCGCTCTGTGCTTGCCATGCCCAGTGGACCTGAGTTCGGCCAGCGAGGATGACTTCGACAGCGAGGACAGTGAGCAGGAGCTGAAGGGGTACGCCTGCCGCCACTGCTTCACCACCAGTAAGTGGCCTCGTCATGCCCCGGGGTGGGGGGTGGAGGGGCGTGTTCACTGTGCCAGGTCGGGTTCGGGCATTTGCGGGTTCTGAGCGGTTTGCGCACTGACTGGTGAGCTGCTGGGGGCAGTGATTGGTTTGACATTTGCATTGTCCTTTGAGGTTACTTGAGAAAGTTGGAAATCTTTGTCTGTCTGTTAGTTTGTTTTGCTTCACTCCCCCCTTTAGCAGTCAGCATGGAATACTGACCAGTAGGAAGGCCAGACTTGTTCGAGCGGGGACAGGGGAGCACCGTGCTTCCTAGGAGCTTGCTGCCAGCTCCTCTTAGATGCCCCAAGCTGAGGCAGGCCAGTGGACAGTCCTGAAACCCTCTCCCGGTGCTGGTGGAGAGCAGGGCAGCGCCGCCCCTGGGTTGTCTGAGTAACAGGTGCCTGTCCAAGCCTAGTGCTGCATGGTTCTGGTGGCGACAGGGTTGGTTGGAGCCCACAGAAGATCCCTCTTTGCCCAGATGTCCCCAGAGAGAGGGACAGTTTCCAAGGTTGGCACTCTGCATCCCTCCTTCCCCTCACGCAGCCTCCAAAGATTGGCACCACGGGGGCCGGGAGAATATTCTGCTCTGCACCGACTGCCGCATCCACTTCAAGAAATACGGCGAGCTCCCGCCCATCGAGAAGCCTGTGGATCCCCCACCGTTCATGTTCAAACCCGTCAAGGAGGAGGACGATGGGCTCAGTGGGAAGCATAGCATGAGGACGCGACGGAGTCGGGGCTCGGTGAGTCTCCTGTGTCCACGGGGCTCCTGACAGCTTCTCCAGGTTGCTGGAATGCTGGGGGGCTTGTGTCCTCCAGGGGGCAGTGAAAGTTTTGTTTAGGTAGAGAAACAGACTCCTGGAGGTGAAACGTCTTGCCCAGAGGCAGTAGCTTGCCCGGGGCTGGGAGGAGCTCTCTGTTCTCTTCTTGAGGGCCTGTGAGGCGCACGCCCTGAGCTTAGTTTGACAGAGAGCTCTGGGTTTCTGGCCCAGTGCACGCTCTCCAAGTTCCTCAGAGCTCTCCCCAGCCTGTGGACTCATCACCTCCAGTGTGGCATATCTCTGCTGTTTTCAATGTACAGACTCTTTTTTGTGGTTGTTAACGTCTGGTCCTGTTTTGGACGCTTTCTGGTACATTTTTCTACTCACTGCATAGTACCTTCCATAAAAAGACTTTGTTTCTTAGGTTGAAAGGGTGGCAGGGACTTAGGGAGAGGGTTTTTCCAGGTTTGGGCCTAGAATACTAACAGGGTCTTTCATCTAGCACTGGCCTCCCCTGCCTGTTTCCTTTCTGGCAGGTGGGTGGGACTGTCCACCTTGCTCTGCCCCTGGTGTCCTGTCTAGGCTGCTGGCAGCCTGGCCACTGCTCGCTCCGAAGGGAGCAGGTGAGCTGGCCTTAACTCTCATGCCCTGATCTCTTCTGAGCCCTCGTGGCTTTGCAGAAAGATGCTGAAGTGCTCAGTGGTTTGGGAGCTTAGCTGTGTTATTTGACAGCTTCATCTCTTTGGGTCACTTCCTGTCCTGTGAGATTAAATTCCCACATGTTTGGTTTGGTTGGGAGAGTGGGCAGGTACATGGAATAAACAGAAGGGGAGGTGCTTTAGAGATGGCACTGTGTGTCGCATTTGGTGGCCCATGCCAGTTTCCTGCCTCTCAGAAAGCCTTGTTCGTGTCTAGCATTCGTCGTTCAGGACATCCCTCGGGCTGAGTGCTTTGGGTACGAGAATAGCTCTCTTCCCAGTGGGAGCCCACCCACCCCCTCCTCCCACAGCTCCGTGCTGACCTCTGTGCAGCGAAGGACAGGCAGGGGTGCCTGTCGTTTGCCAGGGGCTGGTATTTGCTAAGAGAATGGTAGCGGGGACTGCTCTTCAGGTTCCTGCCTGTGGCAGGGCCCAGGTGGGCCCATGCGGAGACTGGGGATCCAGTGTCACCAGCCTCTGGTTTGGGTGGACAGATGTCGACACTACGCAGTGGTCGGAAGAAGCAGCCAGCCAGCCCTGATGGTCGCGCCTCACCCATCAATGAAGACATCCGCTCCAGCGGCCGGAACTCCCCCAGCGCTGCCAGCACCTCCAGCAATGACAGTAAAGCAGAGACGGTGAAGAAGTCAGCCAAGGTCAGGCGCTGGGGCGGGTAGTGGGGAGTCCTCAGTCTGTCCCTCCCATTAAAGCCGGGTTGCTGGAGTTGGTGTTTGGGCATGGGCTATAGGCGCGGAGGCCGGGGGCCTGGAAAAAGGGGGGTCCAGCGCTAACCTTTGGGGCCACCTCTGCCTTGAGTCTCCCCAGGCCTTAAAGCCAGAGGGTGCCTTCAAGGGGAGTGGTTGGACGGGCGGGCTCCCTCCCCTCAAAGCCAAGTACAGTTGTCCCTCAGTATCCACGGAGTAAAATCCACAGATGCTTAAGTCCCTGATATAAAGTGGTGAAGTATTTGCCTATAACCTACACACATGCTCTTGTATACTTTAAATCATTTCTAGATTACTTATGATACCTACTGAAATGTAAATGCTATGTAAATAGTTGTTGCACTGTCTCGCCCGGGGAATGAGGACGAGAAAGAAAGGCATCTGTGCCTGTGCCATACAGACGTGGCCATCGCAGTCCTAACTACGTTTCTAATCCACGATTGGTTGAATCTGAAGGTGCAGAACCCAGAGATATGGAGGGCCAACTGTAGTTCCCATCCCAGATACTTGTTCCTTCCTGGCCCTGGTTGGCCCCTTCTAGAGATTTCTTGCTTCTGGAGATGGAACTTAGAATGAGGAGACAGTGTCCACAAACAGCAGTCATTCCCTCCTGAGTCTGATGGGACGTCCTCCCTTGGCCTGACTGCTCCTTGTGGACTTTCCCACCGCAGAAGGCAAAGGAAGAAGCCTCGTCCCCTCTTAAGAGCACCAAGCGCCAGCGGGAGAAAGTGGCCTCCGACACTGAGGAGGCTGACAGGATCAGCTCCAAGAAGACAAAGACCCAGGTGAGGCTTGCAGCAGAGCCTGCTGCCTGCAGCTCACGCTCCTTGAGAAGCCCACAGCACACCCCCTGGGGGCGGGCAGGGCAGGGCTTGAGCTCAGGGCCCAGGATAGAGTGGGGTGGAGGCTAGAGGCTTGACGTTGGCCGAGTCAGGGCAGGACCTGTGGTCCTGCTGCGTCTGCATAGACCTCTGTTGTGTGCCAGGCATTGTCAGTGCAGGGCTGAGAGGGCTCTGCCCTCCCAGGGCTTCCATCCTTCCCTTCTCTGGCTCTAGGAGATCAGCCGGCCCAACTCACCGTCTGAAGGCGAGGGAGAGAGTTCGGACAGTCGCAGCGTCAACGATGAGGGCAGCAGTGACCCCAAAGACATCGACCAGGACAATCGCAGCACGTCCCCCAGCATCCCCAGCCCCCAGGACAATGAAAGTGACTCAGACTCGTCAGCGCAGCAGCAGATGCTGCAGGCCCAGCCCCCAGCCCTGCAGGCTCCCAGTGGGGCCACCCCAGCGCCCTCCACGGCCCCGCCAGGAACGCCCCAGCTTCCTACTCCAGGGCCCACACCCTCTGCCACTGCAGGCCCCACCCAGGGTTCCCCTGCAGCCCCCCAGCCCCCTAACCAGCCGCAGGCTCCAGCAGTGCCTGCTCCCCACACACACATCCAGCAGGCCCCCGCCCTGCACCCACAGCGGCTGCCCTCGCCACACCCTCCGCTGCAGCCGCTGACCGGGCCAACGGGCCAGCCCTCCGCACCCCCCCACGCCCAGCCCTCCCTGCACGGTCAGGGCCCACCTGGCCCACACAGCCTGCAGGC
>VBSM01000529.1:3318378-3387159 GCA_008086735.1 Cheirogaleus medius | reverse complement strand
CCCCCCGCACATGCTGGCAGCAGAGTGGGAGCCTCCGGGGCCTCGTTTCTGGTCCTTCCTGGGTTTGTTCCCACGTCCATGCGGCGATGCCCGATCCGTTCCCTGACATACTGCGTTCGCAGCTTATCAATTCAGATCCGGGCCACAGGGGTGTGTGTGCACCTGTGTGTGAAAAGTATGTACTACACAAATGTTGTGCCTCCTCTCACATTGTGTGGCATTAACAAGTTATCGGTGATCTCTGGTCAACATTGCTTTCCATTCTTAGGGCAGCTTCTATGGCTCTGACATGCCCCACTATTTCACACGCCTACAGACATGCAACACATACGCACATGTGTGCACACATGCACGGAGATATGTGTACATGCACATGTATACACACGCTATTCCCATTGCCACGGCTCCTCCTGCTGGGGGACCAGCTGCTACCCTGAGACTCTGAGTTAAACTCAGAAATTTTGTTTCCATAGGAAAAAAGCCACAAAATGACAGTCCTGTAACGACACCACATTGCAAACTCCAGGAGGGTCGGACCCTCCAATTCCTCTCTGTAGCCTCCTGCAACACCTGGCAGAGGCAAAGCACACAGCGACACTCGAGTACACTCATTGGATCTCTGTAGAACGGGACCGATTGAAGTTGTACTATTGTCCTGAGCACACACATGGGTACGTAGTGGGTTTAAACAGATCGTTATGGGCTGCCCTGGAAACTCCATCATGCTATGTCGGCAGGAAAATGAATTCTGATTTCCAGACTTAACGCCCTCCTTGTAAAGTGCCTGTGGAACAAAACCCTGGGACAAAGGGGAGTTAGAACCCACTGGGTCGTGGTTGGAATCCGAGCTGAGGCTGAGCGAGAGCCCAGGGTCGTGGCGCCAGGCAGTGCGAGAGCCGCGGGGGGCTGGGCCTCCCTGCGCCCCTCCCTGCGCGTGGGCTGGGGTAGCTTCTCGCTGGGTCACGGGGCTGCCGGATGAAATGCAGGATGCCCAGTTAAATTTGAATTTCAGATGAACAGAGAATAATTTTTATGCTCAGTATGTTCCAGGCAACATTTGGCATCCTGTGTTTCGCTTTGCTCCATTTGGCAACCTTCTGGGGACAGCTCCCGGAACCAGGCAGAAGCAGCCACCCCAGGGGAGCCTGAGGCCCTCTTGGATGCTGCTGCGAAGCTCCAGGCCCCCCGAGGCTCTCCCTACTTTTCAGTGGCTGGGAGCCACCCTCTGCCAGCCTAGACTTGGATTTGCTGTTCACCTGTCGGGACGGTCAACGCTCAGCATTCATGGGGACGTCCCAGCCAGCCTCTGCCTCGGTCTTGGGAGAACAGACCACACGTCGCTGGGATCCTTAAAGTTCAAATGGCTTTTGTGCTTTATCTATTTTGTTCAATTTATTAAAATTCTGAATCTACTAAGCAGAACTTTCTAAACACTTAACCACGTTTGTTATACAACTAATAAATTAAAAGCATAACATGTCCAAATTATTTTAATCTTTGATCTTCATGATGTCATAAATTATTAAACTTTTATATCACAAAATATAACACAGAAAAGTGCATGAAACAAAATGAGCGCTCACTGAGTTATCACACACGTGCAACCAACAGCCAGGCTCAGAATAAACCTAGAAGCCCGGCTCACTCTGCCTGTGGCGTTAGCCGTTTCTTCTCTCAGCCCCTGCCAAGAGGTGACCACTGTTCTGACTCTTGTGTCCGTGGCTTCCTGGCTTTGTCCTGTAGCAGGCGTCCTAGTTTGCGTTCCCTCAGAAGCTGGTAGTTTATCTGCGAGGTGGTCCCAGGAAGCAGGAAGAAAGTGAGGCGGGGAGGGGGGAAAGCTCATTCGTACATGAAGGACAGTTTATCCATGAGAGCTACGGGGGCTCAGTCTGGCTCAGAGAATTATTTGTCACAGTTCTGGAGGCTGGGAAGCCCAGAATCGAAGCATCGGCAGTTCTGATGTCTGCTCAGGGCCCACTTCTTGGTCCATAGATGGCCATCTTCTGGCTGTGTCCCCACGTGGCGGAAGGGGCAAGGGAGTTCTTGGGGGACCTCTTTGATAAGGCTGCTAATCCCATTCATGAGCTCTCCACCTTCATGATCTAATCACCTCCCAAAGACCCCACCTCCAAATACCACTACACTGGCGATTACATTTATTTATTTAATTATTTTTTAAAATAAAAATAAAGCCTACAGCACTCCATATTCCAAGGTGGTCTCCCATCCAAGTACTAACCAGGCCCGACCCTGCTTAGCTTCCAAGATTAGATGAGCTTGGGCACATTCAGAGCGGTATGGCCTGGATGAATTTGCAGGGGAGTCACAAACATTCAGTCTGTAGCACCTTATAGTTGTCCCACTGGAGGATGGGGGAGCTGGGGTATTTATTTCCCACGTTCTCGTTGACAGTTGCCCCTGGGAATGTCAACTGCCCTGCACTTGCCGTTGCATCCACTGATGCCTGTATTAGTCAGCTTGGGCCGCCGCAACAAAATACCGTCAACAAGGTGGTTTAAACAACAGAAATGTATTTTCTCATAATTCTGGAGTCAGGAAGTCCAAGATCAGGATGTCAATATGGTTAGATTCTGGCGAGGGCTCTCTTCCTGGTTTGCAGATGGCGACCTACTTGCCGTGTCCTTGCATGGCAGAGAGAGAGAGAGAGCGAGAGAGCAAGTGAGTGCAAGCCAGTGCACACAAGAACTCACTTCCTGGTGTCTCCTATGAGGACACTAACCCTATTGGACCAGAGTCCTACCCTTATGACCTCATTTAACCTTAATTATTTCCATAAAGGCTGTATCTCCAAACAATGCTACATTGAGGGTTAGGGTTTCAACATAGGAATTGAGTGGGGGACACAATTCCATCCATAGCAGTGGCAGAGCAAACTCTCAGGGTGCTAGAGAAACCGTGGGAGCTTGAGACAGGAAACTGTCCCTGTACTGGGACTGTCTACTGCAGCTACAGGCGAGCCCAGTGAGCGTAGGAGACATATAGATAGCATTGGCACTCAGAGTGTCAGTCGGCGTCAAGATGCAGAGCTTGCACTAGAATTTAAATCAACACTCTGCTTCCTTCTTCTGGAATGCCTTGCTACAAAAAAAAAAAAAAAAAAGGCAACTGAACTAAGCAGTGTGTTTAGTGACACTCTGATGCAAGCTCCGTGTTTCCTGGTGGATTGGATGTGTAAGTGTGCAGACCAGCAACCCGAGAGCTACAGCATCCATCCCTAAACTACAGCACTTAGTTTAGCCATTTTTTAAAAAACTTTATGGAAATGGAATCAGAAGTGTGTATTCTTCTGCGTCTGGTTTCATTTGTTCATCATTTGGATTTTGAAAGTCATCCCCGTTGTAGCTGTAGTTCATTTTCAGTACTGTATATATTCCATTGTATGAATACACCTTAAGATATTTATCCATCCTTCTGTTGACAGACATTTGGGCTGTTGCTACTTTAGGGTTATTGTAGATAACATTGCTACGGACATTGTAATACACATTTTTGGTGTTTGCATGCAGGCATTTCTGTTGGGTATATACCCAGAAGTGGCATTTTGGCGTGACTAGATGACATTCTGTTCACCCCTGCAGTAGGTAATGTCAAACAGTTTTCCAAAAGTTTATACTAATTTACACTCTTAGCACTGAGTGTTGCTCACTTACCACACTTCGATAAAGTTTATCTTCTACTTTTAGCCACCTGGTAGAGGCATATCGACATATAGTGATAGTTGTAATTTACATTTCCCTATGAATGATGAGGTTCAGCACCTCTTCGTACGTTCGTCGGCCATCTCAGTATCTCCTTTGTAGAGTGACTGGTCAAGCCTTTTGCCCATATTTCTATTGGGTTGTCTGTCTCTCTTACTGATCCATTAGCATTTGTTGTGTATCTGGATACAAGTCCTTTGTAAGTCCTTACTTTTAATGTAGTCCAATTAATCAATTGTTTTATTTATAGTATTTTTTTGTGCCCTACTTAAGAAATCTTTCCTTACCTCAAGGTTATAAATATACTCTTCTATGTTATCTTCTAGAAATTTTATTGTTTTACCTTTCATGTTCAGATCTATTATTTACCTGAATTGACTTTTAGTTTTGGTATGAGGTAGGTGTCAAATTAATTTTTTTCCATATGAATACCCACTTGACTGAGCCCTCTTTATAAAAAAAAAATCTCCTTTCCCCCCTATCCGACAGTGCCGCCTTTGCCATAAATCAGATGCCTCTGTGTGCAGGGGGCTGTTTCCAGATTCTATTGTGTTCCGTTGGTCCCTTTGCCATGTTGACATAGCTTTATGGTAAATATTTATGTCTGGTAGAGTAAGTTCTTCAACTTCATTAACATTTTTCTGACTGTTCTTGGCCCTTTACCATGCATGTTTGAGAATCAGTCTTTCTATATGCATAATAAACACATTTTTAAAAAACCCTCTGAGATTTTTAAACTTTAGGATTTTAAAACAACCAATTAATTTGCCAAGAATTGAAAATTTTGTGTATTTTTGATCTATGAACATTATGTATAGCTCTCTATTTATTGAGATCTTTAAAAATTTCTTTCAATAATGTTTTATAGTATATAGGATATAGGTATTTTTAAATTATTTCTGGGTGTTTGATATTTCTTGATGCTCTTATAAATTGTATCTTTGTCAAAATATTCATTTTCAGTTTGTGGCTGGTATGTAGAAATACAATTTTTGTATATTTACATTACATCTAGTAACCTTGCTAAACTCACTAAATTGCTAAATCAACTTAGCGATTGCTAAATTGCTAATTGCTAATCAATTTTATAATTTGTTTAGATTCTTTTAACTTTTCTATATATACAGACATGTCTGTGAAATAATAATTCCCCCATTTCCAATTTTTATATCTTTTATTTCTTTTTCTTGCCTTATTGAACTGTCTGGACCTTCAAAACAATGCCGCATAGAGATGGAATTAGCAGATGTCCTCCATTCATTCCTAATCTTGAAGGGAAAGCTTTTAATATTTCACCTAAAGCATGATGCATGCTGTAGGTATTTTATATACATCCTTATCAGATTAAGGAAGTTTTCTTCTATTCTCAGTCATTAAGAATTTTTCTCATGAATATGTATTAAATTTAATCAAAAGTTTTTAAAAAATCCACTGATATGCTCATGTTATTTTTCTCATTTTTTCTGTTAATGTGATAAATTGAATTGATTAATTTTCTAATGTTACACTAACATAACTTTCTAGAAGAAAACACAATTTAATTGTGATAAATTTTTGTATTTATTATTGACTGATTTGCTTTGCTAATATTTTACAGAGACTGGCCTGTAATTCTCTCTCTCTCTCTCTCTCTTTTTTTTTTCCATTTGAGACAAAGTCTTCCTCTGTCACCCGGGCTAGAGTGCAGTGGTGTCATCATAGCTCACTGCAACCTCCAACTCCTGGGCTCAAGCAATCCTCCTGCCTCAGCCTCCCGAGTAGCTGGACCTACAGGCGCACACCACCATGCCCAGCTAATTTTTTCTATTTTTTGTAGAGACAGGGTCTCGTTCTTGCTCAGGTTGGTCTTGAACTCATGATCTCATGTGATCCTCCCGCCTTGGCCTCCCAGAGTGCTAGGATTACAGGCCTGAGCCACTGCACCTGGCCTGTAATTTTCCCTTTTTAAAAATGTTCTGTCAGGTTTGCGTTTCAAAGTCATGCTTGTCTCATACAACAGATGAGAGATTGCTTCCTTCCCTCTCTTTTTTTCTATTTCCAGGAAGAATTTGGGTAAGACTGGCATTATATTTTTGTTAAATGTTTAGAAGAAACTCATCAGTGAGCAGCCCCCTGGGCCTGGAGTTTTCTTTGTGGAAAAGTTTAAAATTGTGAATTCAATTTCTTTAATAGTTATGGGCTATTCAGATTTTCTATTTCTTTTTGTAATAGATGGGTGATGTGTGTTTTCTAAGGAAATTATTTACATCAATTTTAAAATTCTTTTTAGCACAAATTTGTTTATAGTATCTTTTAGTAACCTTTTAGTTGTCTATAAGAGCCATGGAATTGTCTCTACAATGAGCTGAATTGTGCAACCCCAAAACTCCTGTTGAAGTCCTAATCCCCAGCACCTCAGCATATGAGTCTATGTGGAGGGAAGGGGTTAGGGTCTAAGGTGACATGACGTCATTAGGGTGGGTCCTCGTCCAATACGATTGGTAAGGCCAGGAGATCAGGACACAGACACGCAGCGGAAAGCCTGAGCCAGGGCGAGACAGCATCCGCGAGCCAAGGAGACGCCTTGGGAGAAACCAACTCTGCTGACACCGTGGTCCCAGACTTCCAGCCTCCAGGACTGCGGGAAAATAAACATCTGTTGTTTAAGCCACCCGGCCCCAGCAGACACACACAGTCCCATCGTCCACTCCTGGTATCCATTACTTAGGCGCTCTCTCGTCTTGGTCAGCCCTGCTGGGGTTTACTATCAGTCTCTTCGAAGAAATGACTGTGTCAGTCCTCTCTATTTGGGGCTACTTTCCACTTCATTAGTTCCTGTTTTTACCCCTCTTTGGTATTTCCCCTCTTTGGCTTTCTTTGGGTTTACTGTGCTGTTTGCTCACTAACTTCTTGAGATGGACACGGAGGTTGTTGATTTTCAGCCCTTCCTCTTTCTATTATAAACATCTGAAGTTGTACATTTCCCTCTACGGGTGACTTTAGAGGCATCCCACAAATTTTCATACATAGCATTGTCAGAATCAGTGTGTTAAGCATTTTGGCAAGACATCCACGTGAAGAACTTTGGTTGAGAGTTAGCGACATGGGCCTGGGAATTAGTCACGTTTGGAGAGATGGATTTGGGTATTTGGGGATGGATTTTGAACAAGGAGCAGACGCAGTGTCAGGATCCACTCTGCTGCTAACCGCTGGCTGGCGGCGAACAGGGTGATCGATCGGAGGGGGTCCCTTGGCTCACTAATTTCCATTTCAATGCTATCTATACCCTGGTGTTGATACCTCCTGCCTTGACCTCCTGTTCTCTGGACTCACTTGAGTCCACTTGCTCACTTGAGTTCTCTACTTAAATATCTAGAAGGCACCTCCAGTTTATCACGTCCAAAACCAAACCTCTGATTTCCTCCCCCAGATCTGCAGCTTGCTCAATCCCCAAAGAAAACTTAGATGATACTTGAGGACCTGTAGAGATCTGGGATGTGAGTACTAATAGTACTTGCTTCTGCCCGTGAGTTAGGAGATGATCTGTCCTCCCTGCACAGATACACTAATACTCCTAAATAGCTGCTTGGAAATATTCTATGGCCATTTCCACACCCCAAAGCATAAAACTTTCTGCCTAGTTTCCTGGCGCTTCCATCCCCTGCTTCCCTCTGTTCACTCAGATTCATTTCTCTTTGACTTAAACAGTCCGACTCCATGAACCTAGAGCCCACACTCGTCTGGATATGCCGTGCCCTTTCTTGCTTCCGTGCTCTTTCCTGGTGACGTATTCATACCCTACCAATTCTTCAAGTTGTGCCTTCCTTCTATAACCTTCTTCTTTCTATAACCTTCTCCTATCTCCTCTACACTAGCCTGTCTGTGCTACATAATTTAGCAGTTAATTATACAATGGCTTACACTGTTCACTATTCTTTCATTTATGTTTGTATTTTGTCCCTAACACCCCGCCCAATGCTTACCACAGACTTAGTTCTCAGTAAATATTCCCTACTTGTTGACTGACAGGGACTGATTTGCAACATCAAAAACTTCCCTTTTTTTTGAGACAGGGTCTCACTCTGTCTCCTGGGCTGGGTGGAGTGCAGTGGTGTGATCATAGCTTACTGCAGCCTCAAACTCCTGGACTCAACCTATCCTCCTGCCTCAGCCTCTCAAGTAGCTGGGACGATAGGCATGTGCCACCAGGCCCGGTTCATTTTTAAATATTTTGTAGAGACAGAGTCTCACTATAATGCCAGGCTAGTCTTAAACTCCTGGCCTCAAGTGATCCTCCTGCCTCAGCCTCCCAAAGTGATGGGATTATAGGCACGGGCCACTGTGCTTGGCCAAAAACTTTTTATTCTGGTTTCAGAAATTTTCATTTCCTCTGCATGAGCGACCTTGCCCTTGCATTTGATTTCCATATATGTCCATGTGGCTGGCCAAAGCTATATGAGAGCTCTGGAAACCCCTTCCCATCACTTGGCCTAAATGTCTTCCTTCCACAGGCGGCCTGAAATAAGCCCCGAGAACACACAGAACTTCTGTCTTCTGTTCTCTTGGCCAGTTCTCAAACTTTGGTGTGACTAAGGGCCAGCTGGGGTGCTTTTCACACGCTTGTTACTATTCCCGCAGAGATTCCGATTCTTGCATCTGGGACGGCAAGTTTGACAACACCCTGGTGCTTCTGCACCGAGGCCGCTGCACTTTGAGAAACAAGCCCCTGGGTTTAGAGATCAAATGCTCCTCGGTTCTTGCAACTTCTTTTCACACACAATCTCTTTGGTTCTTCCAGGTTTAAACGAAATCGCGGTACTACATTTCCTTTCGGGTTTTCCTAAAAGATCATCAAAAGCTTGTCCTGGCGTGCAGCCACTCTCGGCTGTCGGGCACTTCCTACGGAGGCGAGTTAAGAGCGATGTCCCACGTCTACGCAGGTTCCTAAATGATGTGGGGTTGGAGAGGGGAAGCTTCCCCTTCGCCCTCCAACGTTTTGCTGAAAACAGGCGGACAAGAGGCAGGTTGACAGGGAAAAGGGTTACGACATCTGTTTAGCACGCACAAGCATGGGACAATCACAGGCAAAGGATTGTCGATAAGCCAGTGAGGTCCAGATCCTTCATAGGGGAAGGGGGACGGGAGTATTCGCGTACATGATTTTTAGGGGAAAAAACAAGCCCAAAGAACGGTGGCTGACAAAGTTCCCGTGAGCTCTGGGGAGGTGGTGGGAAGGTGGGGGCGGGGTGCACTGTGAGCGAAGGTGGTCTTTTCATGCAGGTAAAGCCTCTCAGGTGATCTCTCGGCGCTGCCCTCGGAATAGAGGAGAATAAGTCTGTCCGAGCACAGCGGTGGCTCTGCCGCTTCCTTTCCCCGGTGGTTGATCTTTCCTGGTGGTTTGATGGGATTCCTAGGGAGGGGTCTTAGGACAATTGCATTTCTTTTGGAAAGAAGTTTTCTTAGTCGGATAAAGGAATTCTGGACAGAGTCCCTCCTGGTGGCTTCCAGAAGGAAAGTCAGGGAGGTGGGGGCAGGGGAAGGTCAGAGAGAGAACTTGATTCGGAGGCCGATTTCTGAGACCTTTCGATTTTCTTTCATTCAAAACACTCCGCACGCCCAACTGCCATATTTGGGGTTTCGCTTTATGCACCTCAACGTCACCCACGTTTCTTTTCAGTGACTGACTGAACTGCACAGTGCCAGCCAGCTGGAAGGCTGGGTTCTCTGACCATGACCACCCCAACAACTATGGCGCTGGAAACACAGCCCTGACTCCAGCACGTGGCCTTGAGCCTGGTGTTTTCCCCGAGGAAAAGCTTTCTGGTTTAGATCACGGTTCAAACAAGCACCTAGTCATCAAATATAGCTCAAGAGGAAGGAATACTTAGATGTTGGTTTGAATTTTGTATCTAGAATCTTGGGGGGAAAAGAGGTACGTGATTATGTAGTTTGTATGTGCAAAGCTACGGTCCAGGTGGTACCTATGGAACTGTAACAGCGTATTGAGGTGGGGCAGGTGGTGATAGCCTTTATATTCAGGCACCTCAGCGCTGTTTGTGGGGTGGTTGTTTTATAATGAACATGTGCTAAAGAGCAAAACCAACAAAAAAAGGAGAGTCTTTTAAAATAAAATATTCAACACAGGAACCCAACGTTCTACGTGATGAAAGTAGGGAAGCCCTCTCTTGGGTTAACTGCGTTTGCAAATTGCTGGAATGTTTGCAAACACGGAGCTGTGATTTAGCACTGAGTCCCAACTCTTCTCACGACTAAATAAGGACCTCTGAAGTAATTACGAGCTTGAAAGGATCCTGTGAAATAGGTTTTGTTGTCCAGGAAGGGAGTCGTCAATAATTTATAGGGCTGTAGAACTGAAAGATTTCTGGGCGACTCTAGGCTCTTATTTCTGTTTTCCTGCAATTGGAAGCATTGTTTCCTGACTTCTCAGTTTCCCAACTTAGATTCTTTTTTAACTTAAATGGAGCAGAAGTCAGAGCTCTCTCCGCTCCTCATGGTACCCACGATCGGAGCTTGGCCTTCATTTAAACTTGACCGTCCAGGGTGAGTTTGGGGTCCTCCCACCTCCACAAATCTCCACTCCGCCCTCCCACCAGGATGCTCCTTCTGTCTGCAAGTCGGTCGGTATTAATGAAAGCACTTTGTTTTCTCCTTCAGCAAACCTGCCCCTCACTGCGCCTTCCTGGCCTCCCTCACTTGCGGCTTCGCTTGGGCTCCATGTTCCAGTTGCCAGCAGACAGACACCTCATTATTTACCGCACTTGAATCGGGACTATTTTTCTGTTTCTTGGAAGCCTTCCTCAAGAGCCCCATAATCCTTTCTCTGATGAAAACAGTCGTTCCTGCTGGGTGAAATTCCGCTGACGGCCCCAACACAGCCCACGTTGTTCTCGCTCTTCAAGAGATTTTTTTTTACTCCATTTAACTTGTTTTTCAACCAAGCTCAATGGATCAGACTTATCTATTCAGGAGCCACCTGGTCAGCAGCAGTGGCCTCTTTCAGATAGAATCAGATTGTTTACTGGAGGGCCTGCGTTTTGGAAGCAGCCAACCGCATAACCTTGAGGTCCACCCCGGCCAGCTCTGGGATATTGAGGAATCCTCAACAGGTGAGCTCCGTGTCCCAAACTGGCCCTGTAGGTCACCAAGCCAGACGGGCTGCCTCCCGGGGCTTCCTCTAAGAAGTACCATCCGGAGGAGTCAGTGAAACCATTTTCTGGCTCCTTTTGAGACAGAGAAAAAGCCAGGGCTGGTGCCAGAGGCCTTTGAAGGCCATAAGGACTTTTCAGAAGCACCGTGAGGAGACGGAGTGGGGTCATCCTCTGGCGCAGGACACAGAAGGGAATTGTCATCTGCAGGTAATTCCACAGGTGCAATTAGTCTCCAAACACTCTGCTTATTTATCACAAGAATGTTCTCGTTCACAGCAAACAGGAGTCCAGGTGAATAACTGAGAATGTTCCAACAAGTGTTAACAGCAAGTGTTACAGCTAGTATTACAACGACTGACCGGGGAAAGAACTGAGAGCCACATGGAGAGTCGGAGAACAGCCTTTATTCCACCAGCAGGCTCAGCATACCACCAACTTATGAGCCCCCTTCCTTGTTCTCCTCCAGTTTTTACACCCTTGATAGGATTCAAAAAGCATCCAATCAGCAATAAGCTTTAACATCCAATAAGCTTTAACATCCAATCAGGAACAAGCTTTAACATCCAATCAGCAGTGGGATTCAAAAAGTATCCAATCAAGATCGTGCAAGCAGCGCGGCCATGGAGGGGCCTGGAGCTCTGCAGCGGGACCTGGAGCGGGAGCAGCAGGGAGGCGGTGAGCAGCCACGTCCCACTTTCCCTGTCATTCCCCCCTTTTGATGCCTTTATTAGTTTACACAGCGGCATCAACCTCTCTATGAATCTAATAACTGCATTGAGCAAGCAAGGTCCCATGGTTACCAATAGAAGGATAGAGGCCTGGCTAGGGGCAATAGCTAAGCCCCAAGCCTGTTCTAACTCTTGTTTTCTTTTGTGTATTCTTTCTTTTAGCCCTTTGACTTTGGTAGTTACACTTCCTGATTGGTTTACATGGTAACAGCATTCTTCCCCCAGTGAACCCCAACCAAGAACAACACAGAGGCACCCCATGTAGACCCAGAAAAGGATTACCAAGAAACAAGTTAGTCCAGTCTCTTGGGGCGGAGGCCCCGAGTCCAATTCCCAAGAAGACCATCAGTATTCCTGTAAGAGTCCAGGCCAGTGGTCCCATTCAGTCCAGCTTCTAGCCAGATTCAGGGGCCTCAGTAGGCAGGCGTCTGAGCCGGATCTTCAGCAGGTCCTGTTGACTTTGTGGTACCGTCCAATGGCTGGTTGCATCATCCGTCTCGGCTCGTTTCACAAGGCGATGCTTAACATATCTACCCAGGGTAGTTGTGTCTCTTGACAGAGTTTGGCCAACGTAACCTCGAGGGTTCGGTTCATGCACTCCACTTTCCCTGAGCTCTGTGGCCTATAGGCCGTGTGTAACTTCCACTGAATACCTAATGCCTTGGCCGCCTGCGGTCAATAGCCCTCTCTCCTTATAGATTGCCCCGTGTATGTGCACCGGAGCGAAGGCATATTTGGATTCTGTACATTGGCCCTTTTGTACCTGAGGGCTTAGATGAGCGCCCATAACTCTGCCCTCTGGGCTGACCATCCCTGAGGCAGAGGGCTGACATGATGACTTCGCTTTCTGTGATGACTGTGTAGCCAGCCAACTGTTTGCCGTCCTGGATGTAGCTGCTGCCATCCGTATAGAGCTCCAGGTCGGGCGCCGGCAACGGACTATCTTTCAAGTCTGGCTGGCTTGCATAGACCTCCTCCACGGCCTCGGCACAGTCATGGTCCGGGGGCCCAGGCCCGGTAGGAAGGACGGTGGCAGGGTTTAAGGTCTGCACAGTCTCGATGGTGACTCATGGGTTTTCACACAGCAGTCCCTGGTACTGCGCCAGCCAACTGCTAGAAAGCCATCGGTGTCCCAATGTGTTCATCAAAGCCACTACTGCGTGCGGGACCTGCACATGGATATTTTGCCCACACGTAAGCTTGTCCGCCTCCTTGATTAGCAAGACGGTTGCTGCTAATGCTCGCAGGCAAGGCAGCCCTCCCTACGCTACCGAGTACAGCTGTTTGGACAGATAGGCTCTGCCAGGGGCCCACAGTCTGCGTCAGTACCCCCATAGCTACCTGCTTCTTCTCGTGCACGAACAGGTTGAAGTTCTTGGTGAAGTCTGGCAAGCCCAACGCGGGGGCCTTCTTAAAACCCTCCTCCTGGCTTTCAGTCCATTATAGTTCCCCACTATCGGGCCCCTGTAATGCCCCATATAATGGCTCAGCTTTCAGGGAGAAACCAGGCATCCATATGCGACAGAATCCTGCCGCCACGAGGAACTCCCGCAGCTGCCTCTGATTCATCGGCCCTGTCTGGGGGTCTTCCCATTCAAAAGCGAACAGCGGTTGGCTCGTTGGAGCCAGTTGCAGGCAAAAGAATGCATCTTTTAGGTCTAGGCAGGAGAACCAGGCGGCGTCTGGTGGGATGAGTCCCAGGAGGGTGTACGGGTATGGGACCACTGGGTGGAGGCTCACCGTGGCCTCGTTGACCAGTTGCAGGTCCTGGACAGGGCGATACCCTCCTCCGTTTGGCTTCTTGACGGGCAGGAGCGGCGTGTTCCAAAGAGACTGGCACTCCACCAAGATCCCTTCCTGCTTAAGTCTCTTGATGTGTTCCCATATCCCTTCTCGTATGCCTCCTCGGAGAGGGGGTCCTGCCATCTCCTGACTGGCTGGGCACCAGGCTTCACCTCAGTCACTAAAGGGAAATGCTGGTGTGCAAGGCCAGGGGGGTTATCTTCTGCCCAGACCAATGGGAAACCTTGCCGGAATTCAGTGGGATTTTGCTCCTCCGTGGCCTCTTCATATAACTTCCACTCCGCCTCTCATGGCACGGTGACTGCCATTTTGCTCAGCAAGTCCCGTCCCAAGAGAGACACCAGACAGCCTGGCATGTAGAGGACCTCGTGCCTTATCTTATGGCCCCCCATTTGGCAAGCGGGGCCATGGGGGTTGTCACAACTGAGTGTTCAGCTCCAGTGTCCACCATGAATGTCGTTTGTTGGCCCCCTACTTTTGTCTTGACTGTAGGTTCCCAAGGGCCAAGATTGAAGGAACCCGGTAGGCCCAACTCGGAGTCAATGCCAGCGAGCCCCACTAGCTCTTGGGCTTCCGGTTTCTGTTGGATAGTCCCAAACGGGGCCCTCCCTTGTGACAGGTGACTTCTCTTGTGGGGCATTCATTCTTCCAGTGGCTGAACCCCTTGCAATTGGCGCGCTTGTCTCTTGCCAGGGGTGCCCGTCCTCTGGTTCCCCCCTTTCGTGGGGGTCTGGGCTGCTTGGATGGGTCGTCGGGTCTACTGAGGGCAGCAGCCAAGAGGATGACCTTTTTCTTCATCCTCTGATCTTTCTCCCTCCAAGCGATCTGGTCCCGGTTGACATACACCTTCTGGGCCACCTCCATTAACTGTGTGATGCTCATGCCTGTGAATCCTTTGAGTTTCTGCAGCTTCCTCCAGATGTCAGAGGCCGATTGCCCGACGAGCACTGCATTCAGCATTCTCTGGTTTTCGGCTGCCTCCAGGTCAAGAGGTGTGTATATTCAGTATGCCTCACAGAGGCACTCGTAGAAGTCATAGGGTGACTCCTCTGGCTTCTGGGTAATTAGGGCAACCTTGTTCATGTTGGTCGGCTTTTTGGCCCCTTCCCACACTCCTTGGAGAAGAGCCTCTCGGTACCGCTCGAGTGCTGCTTGTCCTTCTGGTGTGTTGAAATCCCACTCTGGGTTGGTCTCGGGCACCGCTTGTGATGCCCATTGTTCCACATCCAGGGTGCCCACTGGCGCTCATTCCTGAAGCCACTTCCGAGTTCCAGTCATGATCTAACACCGTTCTTCGGTACTGAAGAGGGTCAGTAGGAGTTGCCGGCAATCTTCCCACATGGGACGGTGAGTCTGGAAGATAGATTCCAGGAGGTCGAAGAGGGCCTGTGGTTTCTCCGAGTAGGATGGGGTATGGTGTTTCCAATTCAATAGGTCAGTGGTGGAGAAAGCCTGATAATAAAGGGCAGGTTGCTCTGGCTGGATGGTTCCATCATCCTGAACCTGCGGCGGACCCTGTATTTCACGCAGAGGCATCTAGAAGGCCGGGAAGGAGTTGGGCAGTCTGCAACCGGCGGATGAGTGGTGGAGATGCCGGCGGTGGAGAAACCGATGGTGGCGGGGTTTTGGTTGCAGTCGGTGGTGCCCAGGAGGGTGGCGTGACTTATGGGTTCTAAGGCAGCGGTAGGTCCTCGATCAGGTCTCCTTGATGTATCGGCTTTGTCTTGAGATTGCGGACCCTCTGAGCCACTAGAACCCTACTCTGTCCTTTGTCATCACAGAACCGAACCCAACGGGGCATAGTTTGGGCAATCTCCAACCATGTATCTATGTATGGGAATTGATCTGGGTGACCGGGAATCCCAGTCACCTCCTTCCATACTGAACGTATAGCGGGCAGGTCAAGGGTTCCTTCTGGAGGCCGGCCTACTCCAAAGGTCGGCCACTCCAACTCACAGAGGGTTCTTAATCTGTCGGGTGTCATCGTGACCCCATATCCACTCTTAAAGCCCGTTCTAAAATTTGTAACTGGCTTACACCACTGCCAATACTCCTTTTCTGAACCTTGTCCCTGCCCAGACTCTGGTCCCTGCTCCGGCTCCTCCCCTTTCTAGCCGCCTGGCTGCGTCCCTCGCAGGAACTTAGGCGCATCTTGGCTAAGGCACTCCCTATCACGGGGATTGAATCACCGTTACGACGTCACCACAAAACCGCAGGTCAGGACCCACTCAAACCCTGTAGCCAAACCCTCCCCTGGGGGGAGAGTCCCTATCCTTACGAGGTCAAGCTCCTCTTCCGTCTCACTGATGGGCCTATCCTTAGGAGGTGATCAGGCTCCTCTTCCATCTTGCTGACGGGCCTATCCTTGGCGGGTCCCTGGACCCTAGCTTGTCTGACACCCTGGCCTTGGTCTGACTGGTCCTTCCCTCCGGAGTGTCTGGGTGAGTCTGAGGCCCTGTGGCCAGTGGGAGCTCCCGAGGAATTCCGCAAACGGTGGTTGGGCAACGGCTTGTTTCAATCGTAGAGGTCCCACCGTCTGCTGTGCTCTTCCCGATCCGGTGGCTTCAAGGGGCCAGCACAGTCAGCTTTCCTGGTCAGGGAACCAAAATGTTCCAACAAGTGTTAACAGCAAGTGTTACAGCTAGTGTTACAGCCAGTGTTACAGCGATTGACCGGGGAAAGAACCGAGCAGCACACGGAGAGTCGGACAACAGCCTTTATTCCACCAGCAGGTTCAGCATACCACCAACTTCTGAGCCCCCTTCCTTGTTCTCCTTTTTATACCCTTGGTAGGATTCAAAAAGCATCCAATCAGCAACAAGCTTTAACATCCAATCAGCAACAAGCTTTAACATCCAATCAGGAACAAGTTTAACATCCAATCAGCAGTGGGATTCAAAAAGTATCCAATCAAGATCGGGCGAGCAGCGCGTCCGTGGAGGGGCCTGGAGCTCTGCGGCGGGACACGGAGCGGGAGCGGCAGGGAGTCGGTAAGCGGCAGCGTCCCGCTTTCCTTGTCAAGAATATGCAGTTGTTGGTCATATTTTTCAGAAGTCAATTCATCATACTTAACATTCTAAATTGCTTTTAGAAATGACTTCCAGATCTCATTTTGACTGTATTTCAGTCAAGATCCAGGGCTTCAGGCCTTGCAGACAACCTCACTCATGGATGACAGAGTCCTGAATGGGAAGCTCTACAAAATGGTACGGTGTGACCTCGACACTCCAGAAACAGACACGAGGCCTGGAGAGATGAATGACTTGCCCAGGGTCGCCAGCTGCTCAGTAGTGGGGCCAGCAAAAGACCTCTGAGCGCCCTTTTCCCTCCAGAGCCCTCTGTTTGTTCCATGACACCAGTGAGTCTCAATTTCTCAACCCAGACACCCACTTCCCCTTCATTCTCCTGATAATACTCACAGGCAATGTAACATTCCTAAGTCAATGAGTTGTAACCACTCAACATAATGCTCTAATTATAACGGAAAGAAGGAGTGACACAAGGCCATTCACTCAAACAGGAAGGTCCCCTGTTACGACTGGCCCCCATTCCCTGTGAACATCTGGGCTTTGCTGGGACAGGACCCCTCTCTCCAAAAGGTCTCTGAGGCTCCAGGCCCATGGCACCTGCTTTAAGCTCACCTCTCCAGCGGACAAGCAGAGCTCAGGGATTGAGATTGCATCTATGCCCCCTGCTTCTCTGCTTCAAAGTTTCCCCAGTTGGTGGGGCGCGGTGGCTCATGCCTGTAATACTAGCACCCTGGGAGGCCAAGGCAGGAGGATCGCTTGAGGCTAGGAGTTTGAGACCAGCCTGAGCACGAGTGAGACCCCATCTCTACAAAAGGTAGAAAAATTAGCCAGGCGTCGTGGTGCACACCTGTAGTCCCAGCTACTTGGGAGGCTGAGGCAGGGGGATTGCTTGAGCCCAGGAGTTTGAGGCTGCAGTGAGCTATGATGATGCCACTGCACTTTACCCAGGTGACAGAGGGAGACCCTGTATCAAAAAAAAAAGTTTCCCCCAATAAACCGTGTGTATCTTTACACGTGGCGCTGGCAACATGTGCCACTTCTGCAGGACACTGCCCTGAAGACTCCCCCAGGGGCAGTGGCACCCTTTGGTGCAGCATGGAGCACCGTGCCTGCAGCTGTTTTCCTCTCCTAAAACCGGCTGGGTCTCCATATGCTTCATTACTGGAACCAGATCTTCCATCCTGAGATGAACCAACGTCTGTGTGCTGCGCGCAGGGTCTCCATCCTGGTGGGGCCGTGTCTTACCGCCAACCTTCATTTCCTCCTATGTATGTGCCTACAGCTCCCGGTTCTTTATATATTGTAAAAAGTATTTCTTCAAAAAATAATCGTCGTATTGGTTTACGCAAATCTCTCGCTACATTTGCCACCAGCCATTTCCTCCGTCGTCCACTGCTCAGAGGTGCAAGGACGAGCTTGTGGTTTTGTGAATGCGCCAACCCTGTAACATGATTCAAATGACTCAGCGACCCACAGGCACTATTCTCACCGTCCACCCTATTGAACCATTTTAAAAGAATACAGCCGTCCTGTGCTCAGGCCTCTCTTGAAGGCTCTGTGTACCGGGCCGACTCAGTTTTTAGCATTTGTGCCCTAATTAATGTACCTCTGGTCGACATCACAGCACAGAAAAGCAGACGCCAGGTGGATTCCTGTTTCATCAGCGGACTCGCTCCAGGAAACAAATGCTTCTACCATGGGAGTGTTTTTTAAAATAAGTGTAGGTTTTTATTCTGGGTACTTGTTTAGGCCTTTAAAATAATTATAAAAATTTAAAGAACTTTAATTTTTTTTTGCTTTATACAATTTCCAGCCTTTATAGGGCAATTAATTACTGCAAACACTCTGCTACTTTCAGGTGCAGGGGACTCCTTGGCAACGCACGTTTCCCATCCCTTTGCCATCAAAACATTTGCACACGCACACGTGTGCAAATCACAATGCTCCTGTTTGCTGCTCACAGCCTACTAAAAACAGTCTTGAGTCATTAGTTTCTACCTGTGTGAGAACAATCCTCTTGCTTGGGTCAGACTTAGAAATAAGCAATTGTACAAACAGAGAACTGGCTAGAGGGAAATTTTCATTCACAAAGGACCCAGGTTGCACCTCGAGCAGTTACTTGTCTTACACAGCCAAAAGTGAGTTGATTTTATGAAGTTTTATAAGTTTCCCAATAGGTCTTAGTACAATTAAACACAATGAAGATAATTGTTTTCTACACATACACGGGGCCTAGAGAGAGAATGTTCCCCATTCACCATGCCATTTCTCTTGTGGGGCACACGGGATCACTCCCCTCCTGGCACCCCCTGAGTTAGGGAGGGACCACGTGACGGGGTTCTTGCCCACGGGAGTGTGCGTGGAAGTGATGGGCCACTGTCAGTTCAAAGCAGTTAAGGGTCCTCACACTCTTGCTCTCTCATCCAGGGACTATCAGCAAAGAACTTCTGGATGGCAGAGCTACGATGGGACCCCTGAGTCACTATTGGAGAACCACCCGACCTTCACGGGGCTGCAGGGAGCCATTTGTTCATGTGTGAACCCTGAGCATTGGGGTCTTTCATGGCCTTGGCCTATCCCATCCTACTAGAACGTACTTTTAGGATAATACATTTTCAGAGGGATTAAAGGGATCTTAGATGTCTGATTTCTGCATTCTCACTAGAGAATTCATTCTGGGCTGTCATCGATCTATTAATTAATAATCCAGGAGTATAATCATTCTTGGAACTATCTCGTTTTCCTTGTGAGGTTCAGAGCTTGCCTCTGCTACTCAGTCAGAAAGCAGGTACTGCGTACCCCTCCTCCGCCAGCTCCCAGGCTGCAGGGCAGATCTGAAAGGCTTTGGAGGGAGGATGGAGTCAGGGCTCTACCAAACCCCGAGTCAGGAAGACATTGAGGGAACAAGCTTTCCATCACGGTTGATGTTTTTTGATTACTGTGTGAATAATTGGCCACTATTCATTACAAAGTTTCCCAAAGCAAGAGGGCTCAGCCAAGACTGCCTGTTGCTTTTCCAAAGGCGCTAATCAGAGAACTCACTCCTCCACCTCCCCAAACACCAGTCCCTGCCGTCCTTGCGGGAGCCTCCGGATTGCTGTAGATTTGTTCTCCACGAGACTTTGAAATGGGTAAAAAGAGTATTTGTTAAGATCATTACAAGAGCACGTTAAGCTCTTAGCTGAGAAAGCAAGTCAGTTCCTATTTCTCAGTATAGGTGATCAGAGGCCCACCATTGAGATTAAACGACAGCACAGAGACACAAGCCAGCAGTATAGATCCACCCCGCATTTCAATATAAACCCTCTTCCCATTGCTAGATTTCTGGGGAGTCAAGGAAGTACAAAGATTAAATTCCATTGCAAGCTGAAGACCAAAGGAATCAGATGCTTGGAATCTGATTTTCTTGCCCTTATGAGGTAAAAGTGCAAAGGACACGAAGTTCACATTCATCCTGGCCTGGTCTCCTGCCTGGCCACGTCAGCGCTCCGGTGCTGGGAAGAGCTGGGTTCCTTCAGTGCCTGGAGCCTGGGCTGCCTCCTGGGCACAGACAGGTGCGGTTCCTCAGGGATGGGGAGGTGCCTGCTGTCTACAGAGTCCAGAGACAGCTAGAAGGTGGTTCTAGCACAATCCCAGCACACCCGCCCTGCTCAGAAAACCAGACCCCAGAGTGTTGATACACGTGGAAGCGCCCAGAACACAGACCATGCAGGAAAGATTTGAGGGAGGGAGGGAGGGAGGGTGGGCGAGGAACCTTCCTGCGTCCATGGCCTGTGACCTTAAACTCAGTCCGCAGAGGTTTCCATCCGAAGCTACGCCTGACCATTCCTGGGAGGACTCTGCCCCCAAACTCTGTCTCCTGTTCAGAAAGTGGCATTCTGGTCAGTTTGCCTTTTTTAAAAATGTAGATGTTTGTGATGGTGTCACTACCATCCACAATTTGAACGTCCCCTCTCTCCCGAGGTCCATGATAATGTTTCCAGGCCCTTGTGGGCCCTCCTCTCCCCTGTGCATGGAACAGGACACAGTGGAGCTTGTCTTCCAAGGTTGGTCCCTGGTCCCCTCTCTTTGGGTCCCTGCCCCAGCTGCCCAGCTCAGTCAGCCCTGCAGAGCAGGTCTCCATTTCCCTGTCCATCTTTTGGGAGTTCCCAGGACTTCCGGGGTGGATCTTGTATACTTTGGTGCCCCTGAGACCCAGGACAGAGCTTGACATAGAGGGAGTGAAGGAGCCAGCCTGGAACTGATTTAGCTCCTTTGTTTTTTTTGTCTACCCAGAATTCCTTGCTCCAAGAAGCCAGGTCTGAGTGAGGATCTGGGTTTCCCTCTGTCCCTGCTGTCTCCACAATCCCTGCAAATACCATGAGGTTCTTGTACCAGATCTCGCTGGGGAATGTTTGCTTCGGAGGTAAAGTGTTAGGAGGAAAGTAAGGCAACCAAATTGTGACGGAGCTGGGAATGCAGACTTCTCCTTGAACTTCAGCCCTTCCCACTTGCAGGAAGGACTAGTGAGGTGAGATTTTATGTATGAATACGGTCAGATTCCAACACAGGGCCGAGTAACCCAGCTCGACCAAGTCAACGCAGCTCGGCTCTCCCCTTTTCTGTAAACAAACTCATAAACGTCTCTCGTCTTCAGAAGGTAACACCGCCCACCAGCCGGCCCCAGACTTTCCAACTGGCTTCTAAACCACATCGCTGCCAACTTTCCAGTTTAAAAAGAGGGAAACTTCATAAAAGGCTTCACTTCCATTTGACCTGTGGAGGAGGATGGAATACATGGCGAGTCGGAAGCTGGGAACAAAACAAGTTTATAAAAATTCCAAGTGAAGCGGCACCTCCACTGAAACCGAAGCTGACAAAGTTGACAGCCCTGTGTGGGCCGCAGTGACGGGTCACACGGGGAAAAGGCTCTGCTAGGATGACAGGAGAACTTGGGGAGACACGCACAAGAGGGAACAGCTTCCAGGTGCCATCAAATAACAGATCCTCCAAACAAGTGGTTAAAATAAGTTGAAGATTTTAAGCACTGAATAGGACCTAACCGAATCATCTAGCCCCTGCCCTGTCCTCCAGAAACTCATGACGACAAGAAGGTAGATGCAAAAGAATAATTTCTGTTTAGATTTCACCTTGTGCACTGTTAGGATTGTGATCATTTTTAAAGCTGTTAAAAAAAAACCCTTCTAAATCCACTACTTTATGGTCAGAGAATATGGTCTATGATAGCAAACACCTCACTTCTAAACCTTTTTGCAGTTAAGGTGATACTTTTAGGTAAGTAAATTGTCTTAAATGCATGAATTACAAGGAAGGAATGGTTAAAAGTCTAATAAGGTAGACAATTCTCTTACAAGAGTTATAAAGAAAAGAGAGAAGGTATTAATAACAACAAAGGGCTCATAGCTGCATATAAAATATTAAAAGTAAGATTTTCTACAAGAATATAAATTAGTAAAATGCAAGAAGAAATATAAAATATGGATCCCCTACTAGTAATTAAAGAGATTGAAGTAGGGATCAAAGACATATGCTCCACCCCTCAGCTCCACCAAACACATCAGGCTCAAATGGATTTATAGGCAAGTTTTATCAAACACTTAAGGAACAGATAATTGCTATTTTATATAAACTATACCAGAGAATAAGATAAGAAAGAAAACTATCCACCTCATTCTTGCTATAGAACCTCGATACTGAAACAAGACAAACACAATATTATAAAACAAAATTATAGGCTAGTCTCATATATAAACGAATATGCAAAAACCCTAAATAAAATACTAGACAACTGATCTAACAGTATATTGAAAATATCCGAGGAATGCAAGGATTTTTTTTCAAACTTAAAAATTGAGATATAGTTCACATACCATAAAGTTCATCCTTTTAAAGTGTACAATTCGGCTGGGTGCAGTGGCTCATGCCAGGTGTTTGAGACCACCTGGGCAACATAGCAAGACCCTGTCTCTACAAAAAATAATTTTAAAAAATTAGCCTGATGTGGTGGCTTGCACCTGTAGTCTCAGCCACTCAGGAGGCTGATGTGGGAGGATCGCTTGAGCCCAGGTGTTCAAGGTTGCAGTGAGCTATTATCGTGCCATGCATTCTAGCCTGGGAGACAGAGCAAGATTCTGTCTTTAAAAGTAAATAAATGTATACGACTCAGTGGTGTTATTTTATTTTTTTAATTTTTATTTTTTCTGTTGTTGAGACAATCTCACTCTGTCCCTCTGGGGTAGAGTGCAGTGGTGTGATCAGAGCTCACTGCAACCTCAAACTCCTTGGCTCAAGGGAGCCTCCTGCCTCAGCCTCCCAAGTAGCTGGGACTACAGACACGGACCAGCACGCCCAGCTAATTTTTCTGTATTTTTTTTTTTTTTTTTTTTTAGTAGAGACGAGGTCTTGCTCTTGCTCAGGCTGATCTCAAACTCCTGAGCTCAAGGGATCCTCCCCCCTCAGCCTCCCGGAGTGCTAGGATTACAGGCGTGAGCCACTACGCCCAGGCAAATAAATAAATAAAGCGTACAATTCAGTGGTTTTAGTATATTCACAAGGTTGTGCAACTATCACATCTAATTCCAGAACATTTTCATCATCCCCCAAAAGAACCCCCAGACCCACTGGCAGGCACTCCATACTTCCTTTTCCTCCTCCCCAGGAAGCTGCCAGTCTACCGCGTGTTGATGGATTTGCCTATTCTGGACGTTTCATATAAATGGCCTCATACAACGTGTGGCCTTTGTGACTGGCTTCTTCGACTTAGCATAATGTTTGCAAGTTTCATCTATGATATAGCGTATACCTGTACTTAATTCCTTCTTACGGCCAAATAATTTTCCCTTATATGACGTACCACATTTTGTGTATCCATTCCTCATTTTATGGGCACTTGGGTTTCCCCTGGGACTAATGTTGCTATAAACAGCAGTCCCCAACCTTTTTGGCACCAGGGACTGGTTTCATGGAAGACAATTTTTCCACAGGTGGGTGGGGTTGGTGGATCTCTGTGGCCTGGTCCCTAACAGGCCTCGAACTGGTACTCGTCCGTGGCCTGGGGGTTGGGGACCGTAGCCTATAAACATCTGCGTCCAAGTTTTTATGTGGACGTGTGTTTTCAGTTCTCTTGGGTATATAACTAGGGACGAAACTAACAGGCCATATGGCAACTCTATATTAAACTTTTCAGGAACCGCCAGACTCCTTTCCAAAGTGGCTGCACCATTTTGCATTCCTGCCAGCGATGCCCAAAGCTCCCGGCTTCTCCACATTCTCACCAGCACTCGTTACTTTCCATTTAAAAAACTATAGCCACCCTAGGAGATGTGAAATAGTATCTCGTTGCTTTTCTTGGTATTGTTTCCCATTTTCCTAATGGCTGATGACATGAAGTGTCTTTTCATGTGCTTATTTGCCACATGTCTGTCTTCTTTGGAGAAATGTCTATTCAAGTCCTTTGCCCATTTTTGAGTTGGGTTATTTGTCTTCTTGTGGAGTCGTAATATATTCCAGAGCATGGAACCTTCTCAGACATGCTTTGTACATTTTTCTCCCATTCCGTGGGCTATCTTTTCACTTTCTTCATAGTGTCCTTTGATGCACTAAAGTTTTTAATTTTGATGAAGTCCAATGTATCTATTTTTCCTTGGTTGCTTGTGCTTTCAGTATCATCTCTGAGAAACTGTTGCCCATCTCAAAGTGATGAAGACTTAGGCTTATGTTTCCTCCTAAGAGTTTTATAGTTTTAGCACTAATAGGTCTCTGATCCATTTTGAGCGAATTTTGGTATATGATGTGAAGTAGGGGTGCAAATCTATTATTTTGCATGTGAATATAAAATTGTTCCAGCACCACTTATTAAAGAGACTGTTCTTTCCCCCATTAAGTAGTCTTGGCAGCGGTGTTGAAAATCAATGGACTGTAGACGTAGGTTTTATTTCCGGGCTCTCAATTCTATTCCATTGATCTGTCTTCTACCCTCTGTCAGTACCACACTGTCTTGATTTCTGCAGCTCTGTAGGCAGTTTTGAAACCAAGAAGTGTGACCCCTCTTTGTTCTTTTTCAAGATTGCCTTGGGTATTCCAGGTCCTTGGGAATCGACATGGATTTTAGGACTGGGGCTTGTCCGGTAAAAAAGGCAGTTAGAATTCTGATAGGGATTGTGTTGAATCCTATTCTGTATGTAACAAAATATACTTCAAAGGTGAAGGCAAAGTAAAGACATTTGACGACAAACAAAAAACGGAGATAATTTTGCACCCACAGATCCACATTCAGGGAAATACCAGAGAGAATTCTTTAGGCAGAAGGAAAATTATCCTAGAGTGAAATATGGAGAAACAGGAAGGAACTGAGAGCAACAGAAAGAGTGAAAATGTGGGTAAATCTAAGTGAATATTGATTATATGAAATAAATAATAGTAAGTAATTGGGGGTTGAAATATATATACGAATATATACAGAATTAAAATACAGCCACGGGCTACATAACAACATTTCTCAACAACAGACTGCATATACGATGGGGGTCCCGTAAGATTATAAGACTGTATTTTCACCACAGCTTTTCTATGTTTAGAGATGCTTAGATGCACAATACTCACAGTTGCGTTACAGCTGCCTACAGTGTTCGGTACGGTCACATGCCGTGCAGGTGTGCAGCCTGCCAGCCATAAGCTACACCACACACCTACGTGTGCAGTAGGCTACATCATCTAGGTTTGTGTGACTACACCCTGTGATGTTCACACAATGAGCTCGCCTAACAATGCATTTCTCAGGACACGTCCCTCCTGCGAAATGACATATGACTGTACGAGACAACAGCAGCACAGAAGGTGAGAAAAGAATAAATGCAGTCGAAGCGTTGTGAGCTCCTTGCACTATCTGAGCGGTGGCAAAGACACAATGTATCTTAGACTTTAATAAATAAAGGCTGAGGCCGGGCGCGGTGGCTCACGCCTATAATCCTAGCCTTCTGGGAGGCCGAGGCGGGAGGATGGCTCAAGGTCAGGAGTTCGAAACCAGCCTGAGCAAGAGCAAGACCCCCGTCTCTACTGAAAATAGAAAGAAATTAGCTGGACAACTAAATATATATATATATATAATTAGCTGGGCATGGTGGCGCATGCCTGTAGTCCCAGCTACTGGGGAGGCTGAGGCAGAAGGATTGCTTGAGCCCAGGAGTTTGAGGTTGCTGCGAGCTAGGCTGACGCCACGGCACTCTAGCCCGGGCAACAGAGTGAGACTCTGTCTCAAAATAAACAAACAAATAAATAAATACATAAACAAAGGCTGCGTGATGTAATCTCTCGGTGACCAACAAAAGAATGATGCATGAATGTATAAGATAACTAACAAGTTAATGGGAGAGACATGAAAGAATAAAAAATAGTTAATCCAAAAGAAGGAAACAACAGGGAGAAAAATGAATACAGAGCAGATGGGACAAGTTGAAAACACACAGAAAGATGGTAGATGTAAGCCCAACTATATCAGTAATTGTGTCAAATGCAAAAACACTAAACACTCCAATTAAAGACAAGATTGTCACACTGGATAAAAATAAACCCCAACTATGAATTCCATTTGGAATTTATTCTGGTGTGTGGTGTAAGGATGGGCTTAATTTTATAATTTTTCATGTGCCTTCTGGGTATCTCAATAGCACATATTAAAATTTTTCCACTGGATTTAGGATATCAACTTAATTATATATTAAATTTCTATGTTCAGCTGAGTCTGTCTTTGAATTTTCTATTCTATTTGATTTGTCTGTCTATATAGGCACATACCAATACCGTTCTGCTTTAATTATAGAGGTTCATATAGTACGCCTCAATCTCTGCACGGGCCAGCCAACCCCCAGCCACTGCACTTGTTTTTTTGGAGGGATTTTCCTGGCTATTCTTTGCTCATTTATTCTTCCAAATGACCTTTATAATCAACTTGCCCAGTCGAAAATCATATGATGCTCTCATTAGGACTGTGCTATAATTAACTTAGGATTGAGTTTTCTATTTCTTCCCTAGCCAGTTTGGACAAGTTACATTGCAATATTCTCTTACTATAAATATTTTATATTCCTACTGATTTTATAGTTTTATCCTTTTTTCTGTTTTAGTCTTATTGATTTTTTTTCTTATCTCTTTTTTCCTAGATCAGACTCTCCAGAGGATTGTCAATTTTCTTTGGATTTTCAAAAGATTAAACTTTTGTCCTCTCTTGCGTGTCTGTTTTCTATTTAGTAGTGCATGTTTCACTCATTCATTTTCATTTCTACATGTTTACTGATACAGGTGTTAAACGCTGTAATTTTCCTCTGAGTTTCAGCTTTCCATCACATGCATTTTGATGTGTTGTGTTTCATCATTGTTTTTAAGGCATTCTGAACTTTATTTTCTATTTCCTTATTGACTTAAGAGGTCTAAGAGGTTTTTAAATGTCCAGGTGAAAGGTCTTTTTGCTTTTTTATTTGTCATTAATTTCTATTTTTATTGTCTTACAGTCATTTCACAAATGGGCTGCAACAGGCACAGAGAGGTTAAGTGACTTGCCCAAGGACACATATCTAGTAAGGGGTGGGGCTGGACTGGAAACCTCAAAGTCCATCCCCCCACCCCCCGCCCTGCCCTGCCCTTCACGCCTCATAGGTAGAGACACTGTTTAATCATTGCAGGCAAAATGCCAGCAGGTGTCATTAGGAGACAATGAAGCTTAATTGATGAAACTGTAATGGAATATTAAAATTTAATTTCTGTGGGTAGGAAATTAAAATGTTAGATGTAACAATTCAGTGGGATTTTTTTTTCTCAAAATAAACTCAAGTTACTCTGGGTTCCTTCCCAAGCAGAGCCTAGAAACACTTTCCAGAGGCAACGTGCTTGGGGGTGTAGGTCCAGGAAGCGGAAGTGAGGAGCGGGACACGGCCGTCACAGCCAGAACAAGGACACATCACTGAGTCGGGCAGGTGCTTCCATGTGGCGGGACCCTCCGAGGTGCCTGATCAAACCAGTCTCAGGACTGTCCTGGGGAAAGACGGGGGAAGAATGTGTTAATATCTGCCGGCTCCTGCCCACTACTGGTCAGGGCAGACCCCTGCTCCATCTCCCCATGCCCCTGGGACAGGTGACAGTCAAGGCTGATGGGTCAGTGCCCTGCATGGCTTGGGACAGGTGTGGTGGCCGCCTCCTGGGCAAAGCTGGTAGAAATCTATTCAGCGTTAACTGGGGTGAAGAGGGAAGGAGGAGAAGATTAGGGGGTTCAGAAGTATCTAATATTAGATACTTTTAAGAATGTATTTTGATGCAAATGTTCAAACCTACTGAAAATTGTGGAACCCTATTTTGAAATGGAAAGGTCCATCATCATAATGATATGAGAAGCTTAGAACTTGATTAAAAACACGTCATATTGAACTAAGTTTTCTTTGTCTTTGGCGGTATTTGCCTCTGTGTGTGTGTGTGTGTATGGGGGGGTGAGAAATTCAGGCCACTGGCAAAGGCCTGATTATAAATGAAAGAAGGATGAATGAAAGAATTAAAATCTTGAAAGCCTGGGGATAGGGAAACATTGTTTCTCTAAGCATGCTTATTTCCTTCTAAATTAGTTTATCCTTTTAACAATATGTAAGACCCACAAAAAAGGTACCAAGTAAACAGAGGACTTAGGGATATTTATATCCATTTAAAATAGAATCTCGATTCTGTGAGTTCATCCTACGTCCATGTTTATTCTAACTTTCGAATTTTAGGTTAATGTTTAGAAATCTGCAGCTATCTCTATGGCACTTGTGACTCATTTGTACCCCTAATGCAGCCAGTGAAATAATGTCGAGCAAGTCCCTTAATTCACACTCCATTGACACACATTTTCCATTCCCAGAAACTTGATGCAATCTGCCTAACTCTCCCCAAGAAGTGAATGGCTCAAGGTCATTTCACACTGCACCCATAATGAAATGGTGAATGCTATTTTTTCCCTGACACAAACACCCCGTGCTGCCGTGGCACTGTGTTGGAATTGTAAGTGACTGTATAGATAAATGCACACGGCCCCACTGAGAACAAGAGGCAGAGCTGGGGGTAAACCACTGGTGTAAGTCTCCTGGGGACCCCACAGGGCGCCCAGGAGTGTCCGCTGCCGCCAGGGCACGTGGAGAATCACGCTCCGACTTGGTTTAAACTTGAAAGATTGATGTTGGACTATGTTTCAAAAGACAACATTTTTTGTTGTTCTGAAAAACCCACGTGCTACAAAATACAGCCTTAAATTCATGAATGTATCTGGACAGCACAATACATTTAAAAGCAGGTGAAAGCTTTTCTTCTCCCTCACTGGTCTCCTCGTAGGAAATTACCCAAGACCTAATCGGGGAACCTAATTGAGGGGGGAAAATGTCCTATCGTCGTTGTTGTTATTATAATAATCGTGTCTCCAGAACTTGGCTCTACGTGGAAACCGAGCCAGTAAACTAGACGCTCATGAGAGAAACTGCAAAGTCTCTGGCTGAGCTCCACATGCAGCTGATGAACCCTGTTAAACCTGGGACGGAAAAAGCCCTCGGCAGACCCCAGCCCTCCCATCCCACCCCCGGTCGCCCCGTTAGCTTCACCTGGAGATGGTCACAGCAGCCTAAATGACCTCAGCACACCCTGCCCCTGTAGGCGTCTGTGCTAGGACTGAAAGGACAACAGTGCCTCTTTAAGTCTCCGGGTGACAGTCATTGACTCATATGTGTCATAGTTAATATGAATAAGACTTTCCTGGATTAACTCAGATATAACTACATTGCCCAGCAAGGAGGAGCAATTTTCATTTACAGAAAACTATTACCGACCATAAAACTCTTTGCCCATGACGCTCACTAATTACCGATGACCCAGGACAAGTGGCCATGCCATGCCCTTCCTGTGCTGCCCCCACACAGCAGGGCCCTAGCCTGTCCCTCCTCCGCTGCAGGGAACGACCAAGCTGCCGCTGGCTCATCTGGCCACATCTTTCTGAACGTAACAGGACATATCTGGTTTTATTCTGCATTAATGAATGATACTCGTTGTTCAGAAAAACACATGTGTTTGTTTACAAAGTCTAAGTAGTAAAAAAATGTCAATGTGACTTTATGGAAACGTGGAGTCTCGCCAGTCCTTTTCCCCAGACCTATCATCGAAACGCAAAGCATTTTCTTCTACCGCACGCTGGGAGACAGAATGAAATGATTGTGTCCAGTGAAAACATCCTCATTTCTTTCCTCGTATGGACTTTGACTGGAGAAACCCAACTGTCCGCTTCTCGAAACTGTGCCTGGATAGCTTTGGAACCCCTGCCTGAAATCGGGGTTACCGTGTACCATGGTCATCGACTTCACCCGCTCCTCAGTCCCGCCAAGCTGCGGCACGATTCCCACGGTCGGGTCCCAGCATACGTCCCTAAGCAGCCCTCTCTCAAACACCAAGCCACTCCCCTTCCCATGCGATCATAGGAGGACACCTGGTTTCCTGTCTTACACAGGAGATGGCAGCCAACAGACGCCCTTCACCGCGGGCTACCAGACCCGCACACCTGCTTGTGTTTCCTTCCATTCCTTCCTCTTTCCCTCCGTTCCCCTTCCAAGGCCAAGTTCTCCATCTGTGCACTAGCCCCATGGTGCCCTCCGCCTCTGAGCTCTCCCTCTGTTACAATCTCTTTCTTTCTTTCTTTTTTATTTTGAGACAGGGTCTCGCTCTGTCACCCAGGCTGCAGTGCAGTGGTGTGATCATAGCTCACTGCAGCCTCGAACTCCTGTCCTCAAGCGATCCTCCTGCCTCAGCCTGCGGAGTAGCTGGGACTACAGGTATGAGCCACTGCACCCTGCTGTGATCTCTTTCCTGTTCTTGTGTCTTCAACATCTCTCTCTCCTGCTGCCTTTGACCTTCGACCCGTTAGCTCCTCCAGCCACCTCCTGGCTCCGTCCTTCACAGCTAGGCAGAGTCGTCTGTGGCAGCCACTGCTGTCACTTCCTGTTGTCCACTCCCTCTCTTCTTTCAGAAATAAACCCTGCTGGGTTTCACTGCCCACACGACCATGACTGCACGGCCAGCCTCTCTCCAGCAGGCGTGGTCATGTCACTGAGCTCCCAGGATGTGTCTGTCAAAGATGTTACTTGCCCTCGGCTTCCTTCCCCTTTCTGAGGACTGGAATGTGGACACTTTGACCGTGCAGATGAAGACAGCACCCTGGGGACAGCAGAGCAGCTTGCGGGTGCCGGGTTGCAGGTTGACCTCATGCAACAGAACTGCCCCCTCCCCACAGCCCACCTGATGTGCACCTGCGCTTATACATGAGGGAGAAATAAACCTTCCATCTTGTCTATGTCCCTGTCATTCCATCTATGTGAAAACAGTCCAACCAACATCTTAGTTAAGATATTGTGTGGTGGAAATGTAAATTAATACAGCCATTATGGAAAAACAGTAAAGAGGTTCCTCAGGAAATTGAAAATAGAGGCTGGGCATGGTGGCTTACGCCTATAATCCCAGCACATTGAGAGCCCGAGGTGGGAGGATCACTTGAACCTAGGAGTTCGAGGCCAGACTGAGCACCATAGTGAGACTCCCATCTCTACAGAAAATAAAAAATTAGCCACACCTGTAGTCCCAGCTACTTGGGAGGCTCAGGTGGGAGGATTGCTTGAACCCAGCAGGTGGAGGCTGCAGTGTGAGCTATGCTCAAGCCACTGCACTGCGGGCTGGGTGACAGAGTGAGACCCTGTCTTAAAAAAATGCTGCATACCATAAATATGTACAATTTAAGTTGGACAAATAAATAATTTTTTAAAAGGTGATGTCTGTCCTCACTCTCTACCTGTCACTTCCACTTACCCTTCAACCCTCTGTAGTCGGGCTTTCCCACCGCTGGGCTGAGTTGCTCCTGCCCACGACCACAGAGGAAACCCCATCAGCAGCCTCGACTGGCGCTAATCCACCCTTGAGCTTCCAGCAGGCTCTGCCCCTGCCACCCAGCACGTCCCTGTGTCCGTCGCGCCCCTGGGCCCCACGTCCTGGACCCCCCCGGCCCTCCTCCCGCCCCTGTGCCGCCACCTCCTCATTTTCTCACCACACCACACACCTGCCCACGGCGTTCTATCTGCTACCATGTGTTCGACCAGCAGAGAAATGGCTCTGGCCAATATAAGCTGAAATGGAACTTACTAGAAGGACGTGGAGTAGCTCATAGAATCAAAGTGAAAGCTGAAGAGCCAGACCTAGAACAGGGACGGGATGGAGTTCGCAAGCTCACGCTAACAGTCTTATCCGGCTGCCCTTCTGGGGTGACTCAGCTCGGCCATTGTCAAGTTTGGTGTAATTCTGCCAAGGATGCCAATTTCGGGGAGAGAGCCTTTGATGGAGCGAACTTGCGTCACATACCCTGTCGTTGGCAGGGCAGGGAGGAACATTTTAACCGACAGTTTTATCAAGCACGTGTCCAACAGGAGGGGTAGGTTCCCAAACCAATACTGGTGCCCTGCATCAGAAGACAGGAGAATAAAGCCAAGTGCCCACAAATAGCAGCCATTCCAACCCAGCCTCACGGCCCAGCAACCATTTGCCCTCTTTATATACAAGTAATTTTAGAACCGCCCCAAGTAAACTACAGCTATTATATATGCAAACCTCCAAAACCTCATATACAAACGTATCCTGTGTCAAGTCTAGGATCTGGAGGAAAGCCTGTTCTTCCACTAGTTCTAGTATAATCCCATCTCCATAGGAGGCAAACCATACATTAAAGGTAAATTTAGCCACAGCAAACACGCGTGATAAGCAACAGTGAAGTAAAGAAAGGGAAGGAGGAGGTGAATCCATCATAAGCAAGCACATGCACATGGTGTGCACACACGCATGCACACGGTATGCACACACACGCATGCACACGGTGTGCACACACATGCACACGGTATACATACACACGCACATGGTATGCACACACACGCACACGGTATGCACACATGCACACACGCATGCACACGATATGCACACATACACACATGGTATGCACACACACGCACACGGTATGCACACACACGGTATGCACACACATGCACACAGTATGCACACACAGTGCACACACGCATGCACACCGTATGCACACACACGCATGTACACGGTGTGCACACACACATATGTGTGCGCACACACTCCTGTCCTTCCCCTGCAGCCCTGCTGTTGGTCCTGGTTCTATGCTGGTCGAGGTGACTCAGACTTTTATTCCAGGAGATCTGACTGTGGTCGTGTTGTCCTTCCAGAAGGACACAGTTGTTGCCACCACTGGGCACTCCAGGAACAACGCTTCCAACCTGCACGTCAAGGGCCCCTGGCTATGACTGAGATTGGAGAGAAATTTTGACTATAAAAAAGAGAGAGAGGGCTGAACATCAAAATTAATAAGAATGTCAAAATCAAAATTATAAAATTATCTTCAAAAATGAAGCAGTAAAAACATGTAATGCGGAAAAGGAGCATTTTGATACGGTTGAGACCACGGGCGGCAGTGGGGCCTCCCCCGGTGAGAGGCCGGGCGGCAGGTGGCCTGTGCGGGCGGCGGGCGGTGCCACGCATGGGGTTTGCCTCTGGGCAGCACAGTGCGTGGGGACCTCAGAAGAGTCCTCAGCTTCCAGACTCGGTCCGCATGTCCCCACCGTGTGGCAGCACCCTATCTCCCTCGGTAGACGCAACCGTTTCAGCAACATTATAAACCACTCCTAGGTGTTAAAAATAGCCTGGCAGGAGCCTCAGGGTAGAACATTATTGAGTCCCCTGGAGACGAAACCTCTAAAGCAGAAGGACCTATAGGAGAAGGGATAGAAAGAAAACATCTTAAAAGAGAGCCACTGGGTGTCATCAAAAGAGGCCTCAGCCCTCCTCCGCCCAGGGCCCCCAGACCAAGTCTTTCAGCCGCAGGGAGAAGGACACTGGGTGTGGACATGTAGGTGGAGGCTGCATGTCCCACCTCCCACAGGTGGCTGCCACCTGCAAGCTCTTGACTCCCCGCTGATGACTTAACCGAGCTCTCAGAGGCCATTTCAGCGTCTGTGCTAGTCAGCGTTCTCCAAGAAACAGATGTGTGTGTGTGTGTGTGTGTGTGTGTGTGTAAGGAACCGGCTCACGTGACTGTACAGGCTGACAAGTCCCGAGACCTGCAGGCAGCGAGTGGGGGGGGCGCGGCCCAGTCCGAGGCTGGAGGCCCGAGTACCCAGAGGGCCGCAGTGCAGCTGCAGTCTGAACGCCGGCAGGCTCGAGACCAGCAGGAGCCAATATTTCAGTTTGAGTCTGAAGGCAGGAAAAAGACAGATGTCTCAGCGCAAGGCAGTTAGGCAGGAGGAGTGCCCCCTTCCTCGTGGGAGGGCCAGCCTTTGTCATGCTGCTACATGATGGGGACATAGGACCTGAGTCTGGAGCCTGGGGACTCTCTTTGCACTGCTTCAGGTCTTCAACAGATTGGATGCCCCCCCCTCCCACTGGGGAGGGCCACCTGCTTCCCTCAGTCAACCCATTCAAATGCAACCTCATCCAAACTGACCCGCGCAGACACACCCAGAATCACGTTTGGTCACACATCTGGGCACCACTTAGTCTACTGATTCAAATGTTAATTTCACCCAAACACACCTTCACAGACTCACCCAGAATCCTGTTTGGCTAAATATCTGGGCACCCATAGCCCAGTCAAGTTGACACATAAAATGAACCCTCACAGCATCCTACAAAGCCAGTGCGCCTGTGGGGCTGGCGTGTGCAGTGGGCGAAGTGACTGCCCACAGTCCGAGGCTGGACCTTACGTGCGGAGAGTCAAAGCCACCGCAGTGTAGCCTGGTCCAGCTGAAGCACCTTCTCTGGCTCTTGGCCCTCTCTGAGCTGGTGGCTTTTGTGGTCACCCGGTAAATTGGCCAGAACACGTCATTCCAGTGTAGCATATGTGGCCTCCAAACCCCAGCAACCTCCCAAACCTCTTTCTTACAAATGGCAGGGGGGACCTGCCACGGCTCCCACCATCAGACACTCATGTTTCTTACCAAGTTATCTGTGACACGTGCTACTTCCTACAGTTACCGTGTGCACTGGGAAATTTGGGGTTACTGCTGTTTACCTCTCACCCCACACATCGTCAGTGGGTTCGAGATCAGTAGCGCTCTGTAACGCAGGATGCAAGATGCAGGATGCCTGCGTTACCGGGCACATCATCAGAAGAGAAAAAATGAAAAATGCATTGTGAACAAGAAGAGAAATCAGCTTAGTTATTTTATAGTCACAGACTTAAAATACATAGCCTTTGTGTTTACGGGCCTTTTGAGAAACTTAGTATTTTGTCCCACTGACTTTAGTGAATGAGGGTAATGAACTTGGAAACTGAAAAGAATTACTGCCTGGGCAACTCTTCCAGGTTCCCGGTTTCTTTTTATCTGGTCTGTTTCCTGGTGGCAATAACATTTGTTTACCTTGAAAATGAGAGAAGACACTTTTATGGCGCAATGTCTCCATGGTGCGGCGGAGCCTCGCTCAGGGAGCTCCGCACGCCCCTTCCTGGGAGGCGCTGGGAAGGCGGCGAGAGCAGCTGACCCCGAACAGAGAAAAGGGAAAACCAGATTTATTCCCATCCCGCTTGTTCTCCAGAACACGCCTTTAATCAGGATGCAAAGGGGGCAGCCTCAGGAGGGAAGTGTTTCTGCTGCATTGAATATTTTGTCTGGGTTCTGAGCTTAGGAGTTTGGGAACATTAACTCCTGTGATGCTATTCTGGCAGTTCTGGCGTTTCCCAATTTCCAGTTTTTAAGCTATGAATATTGAAATATTTCTCCTTTTTTGAAATAATCAACTTTTTTTTTTTTTTGATACAGGGTCTCACTCTGTTGCCAGGCTGGAGTGTGGTGGTGTCATCATAGCTCACTGCAGCCTCTAATTCCTGGGTTCAAGTGATCCTCCTGTCTCAGCCTCCCTCGTAGCTGGAGCGACAGGTATGTGCCACCACACACAGCTAATTAAAAACATTTTTGTTGTTGTAGAGATGGGGTCTCAATATTGCCCAAGCTGGTCTCAAACTCCTGGCAATCCTCCCGCCTCAGCCTCCCAAAGTGCTGGGATTACAGGTGTGAGCCACCATGCCCAGCCTATAATCAACTTTTCACGAATGACCATATATTAAACATTTTTCAGTCTTCACAAAGAGACTCTTCGTATCGTAGGAAACAAACAAAAAATGTTCTCAAAGGAGAATGGGAAACAAAACTTCAAATATTGGTTCTGTTTTGAAAACTGTTGTACCAACATCACAGAATCATCAGTGGACCCCCTTCTCAACAGAAACAAATGTCAGCAACAGTATCCTCAACTGTCACCTGCCTGGGACAAGTGGCAACTGTCCTGGTTGGCTCATGCTTTTACAAAATGGTTGTCATGGGAAGGAAGAGTCAGTTTTCATGAGTATCTTTTTAAAGATTGTAAAAAGCCCCAATAAATCTATTAAGTTTTCTGCTTAAATTTTTTTTTTTAATCTATGATGGTGAAATACAAGCTCCTCTAGAAATCCGAAGGACTCTGGTTTCTAAAATAGTTCATATCTGAGGCCACAGATAAAGTTTCTGCAAAAAACAAACAAACACCAGAGAGTGTCCAGCAGAGGTAAATTGTAAGCAGTACCCAGAGCAGCAGACGTTTGTTAAAGGAGGGACATGCCACCTCTTTTTAAAGAATGAAGTGGAAGTTCCCTCCCTCCTAGCGAGAAGTTCTGGCACACAGACCCCACACTCTCACGGCAACACACTATAATTCTTCTCAGTGTTGGCTTCTTTCTCGTTTTAGGAAAAGAGTTAAGGAAGACAAGAAAGGATCGAAAAGAAAGCCAATGTCTTTCCTCTGAGTAGCTGGGGCAATTTGAGAAGAGTGTTCTTCCTAAAGAAGAAAAGCTGCCGCAGGTCTCGGGAGCAGAACCCGCGGCAAAAGGGTCCTCCTCTGTCCTCAGAACGAGGACAGAAACGCTCCGAGTGCAGCGGGAGGCACTGGCGGGCGTGAAGGGGCGCCGTGAAGAAACTACACTGTAGCTTTGCTCTAAAATCTACTAAAATATTTTTAAGACCTTTTAGTATGACAAATTTCAAACATATAAAAATGAGTGTCGTAATTCTCCATCTTCCCATCCCTGCTTCAGAAATACCCTCCCCGTCCCCGGCATTACTGTGAAGCAAATCCCAGATGTTATTTCATAGTATATTTTTCACGATGTATCTCTACAAGGTAAGGAACAAACATCACCACACCGAAAACTTTACAAGAATTCCTTCTGTCGTTGGGGCTCATTTTAAGCGGGATTTGCAAATTAGGTTCAGGCGCTGCAATTGGTCTCCTAAAAATGAGTGGGCTTTTGGGGGGTTGGTGGGGAGCGGAGGTTGCTTGCGTGGGAACACTCTGTGAAAGCAGGGCCTGGTTCTCTGCATGGATTCTTGGGTGAAGGGATCAGAGGTCAGATGGCTCTTGGGCTTGGAGGTGGCTTTAGCAGGTCCCAGGTCTCTCCTGGACAAAGTGGAGCAGTTGTCAACACCAGCTCCTGACAGCCACTTCGTAGGCAAGGACGGAGACAAGGCCCCTCCTTCCAGGAATGGGGATCTGAGGCCAGCACAGGCCCACAGCCCCGAGCCCTGTCACCATGCAAGGAACAGCATGGCACCTGCCCATCCTATTTCCCAGGGATGGAGAGCTTGGTGCCAGGAGTGGCAGGGGCTACCTCCTTGGAGCCCTTGACCTGAGCCACTGTAGTCTGAAGGCCACAGGTGTCTTGCGCCTGGTTTTCTGGCCAGCCAGGTCTTCTTCACAGGTGTGATATTGAGAACTGCATCTTCAAGTGATGGCCAGGAAGAAGCGGTGACCTCAGACCCTGGCACAGGTGGAAGACACCATCTCCTCCATCTCCACACTCCTGACCCGGTGGCCCGGCCTGGTGACTTGGCCTCCAAAACCCCATGGCCCCCTGGGCCCCTGACACCTGCTGTAGCACCGGCCTCACCTGCCTACTTGGGGTTTTCTTGGAAAAGAAGCTGAACATACTGTTGAAAATTCTACTTAGTTACGGTTCGATGTGTAATTCCGGGACCTGTTACTTTGCCTTAACTTCCGGTGTTGTGTAGTGGCTCCAGGCCAGGGGAAGCTCCCCAGATCCCACCTTGTGTGACCCTAGAGAAGTTGATTAGCCTGCTTGGCCACAGCTCCCACCTTCTTGATCTGGAAGTCTCTGGTGTGTTTTTCCCACCTGTGAATTATCTTATGTACTTAAGGGCTGCCCGTCCTCCCGCTGCGTGACAGCACTTTCCCAGGGTTGGGGTCCATGCCTGACACGATGGGGAAGGCCCTGCTCAAGGAATTTATGCTCTAGTGGGGTGGCCATGGGTGGGGGAGGATTGGCGATAAATAAATACATGTGCAAGATAATCTCAAAGAGCGGTAAACGCTGCAAAGGCAAAAAACAGGATGGCGTGACAGTGGCAGGGGGTCGTAGGAGACATTGCCATACACGTCTTGCATCTCTGCAAGTCAGGGAGGGCCTTTGCCTGGATTCTCTTTTTAGCCTTGGGAGATAGAGAGAGTGTCCCCCTCTGGAGCAGGGAGCGGAGTTGCTCACTGTCCGGCACAGTAAAGGTAACGGTCCCTCTGCAAAGGTGGGGCAGTTGGCTTGTAGCCCATTATTTAAGAGTCAGATTCCCTAAACTCAGGCTCCCTCAGTGACACAAACCCACCGAGTGTGCACATCTACCTGCCTGCTCTGTACAGGGGATTCGGGGGGCAGGGAACTAATGCAACATGAAGCTCACACTACCCGCTGTGCTGTGAGTGATAAAGCCCTTTGTCTCTGGCCCCGGAGTCTCACCCCTCCTGCCAGCGTCCATGGAACTATGGCCGGCTACCCGTTAGCTTGCAAGTAGGGTCAAATCTCAGACCCCTCGCAGTCCCAGGCTGGAGCCCGGCGAGTGAGGGGACTCCATTCATTCATTCAACATACATTTATTATGCTCCTGCCGTGTGCCTGGCACTGTTCTAGGTACTTGGGATACACGACGTACAGAATAAAACAGACAAACGTCCTCGATCTCATGAAACTTACACTTTATTGCAAAGGAAGACAAACGACAAACCACCTAAATAATATAATGTATAGATACAAGACCTGATACTCTATGGCATAACAAAATATTTGATTTGTGATCAATGACACATGGAGAAGGCAGGAAGGAGGAGCCCAGGGAGTTCGGGGGTGGGGGAGAAGGTTTCTCATTTTAGATAGATGTGAATGAAATCAGATTAGCCCAGATTTCGTCCAGTTTTGTTGTCTAAGGGAGGGAGTTGAGACTTTAAGTGTAGAGGGAAATCACTGAAGGGTGTAAACAGGGGAATGATGACCCCTGATTTGCTTTTTAGAGGTCACCTGCGGTGGCGGTGACGAGGCACTGGATTGTGGTGGGGACACGGAGAGAGGGCTCGTTGGGGGGCACTGGGGTGGTGGAGGGAGTGCGGAGGAACACCCTATTTTAGGAGGGGAGGGAGGGGAGATGCATATACCTCGGAAGTAGAACCGGCAGGGGTTTTTGAGGGATCGGTTGTGGGATGTGGGGGAGAGGGAAGGATCAGGGATGGGGCTTGGATTCCAGCTGTGAACCCCCGGGCAGGTGTTGCTGCCCTTTCCCAGGTGGGGGAGGCTGGGCGTGGAGCGCACCTGCAGGAGCCTGGCCCTGTTTTGGGTTTATAGAGTCCAACCAATAAATGACAGACTCCACGATTACAATCAGCAGCTTTGCCTCATCATCACCTGCCTGAGTCCGGGCCCTCCCCGCTCCCTGGTGGAGCAGCGCTTCCCTGCGCTGTGTCCAGGCCCCACATACGTGTGCGTGGGTGTCTGGATGTGCAGAAGTGACTGTCGCGACGTCTGATAACGTCACTGTAGTAGAAATCTGGAAATCACACTATGAGACATACCGTATATAGATTTTATAAAATGCAAAAACATTTTATGAAATATGGCTTCTCTTTGTCTAAATTATATATTTTTATAAAATTGTTTACAGAGTGATGAGTTGGAGCATAACTCATTCATTGAATCAGCGCTCTAAATCACCTGTTATCTTTAGAAATTGTAGGTGTAATTTTTGTTTGTTGGGCAAGGGTTACCAGTGGCTATATAACCCCACTAGCAGGTCTCGGCTGTGAGCTGACAGAGGCAATGGCATTGTCTGGAAAAATTGTGAGAAACTGTGAATGGACTGAAAAAAAAAAATATTGGTGTCCCCACTTTTTCTGATGTATAGGCACCTTTGTTTTGAGCTATTTCATAGCTGTCAATTGTAGAGACTTACAGTAATACAATCTATCCTTACCCATAGACATGCAAATGAGTTTTGTCCAATGGAGATGCAATTGACGATTGCCCTGGGGATACCGACCCATTGATTTGCAAACGTATTAATATTTACTTTGGCACTCCTGATTTTCTATATGTGTGTTCTCTGAATTCTCCTTTGAGCACATCTTATTGGCTCCTTCATCAATTAATGAGTTAAATAAAATCTTTGACATGTATTCATTTAATATTTGTATGTTATATGATTTTGTCATTGATAAAAATTTATTTTTGAACATTAAATTCCTCCAAGGACCTCACCATTAATAGTTATTAGGTCAGCTACAGTCTCCGTAACTGGAGACTTTCTCTTCACACCACCTGTATCGGTCAAGATGCCGAATCCTCTTCCACTTCTACTGAACTAACACGATTACGTTAAAAATGTTTCTATAGCACTCTGGGAGGCCGAGGCGGGTGGATCGCTCAAGGTCAGGAGTTCGAAACCAGCCTGAGCGAGACCCCGTCTCTACTAAAAATAGAAAGAAATTAATTGACCAACTAAAAATATATATACAGAAAAAATTAGCCGGGCATGGTGGCGCATGCCTGTGGTCCCAGTTACTCGGGAGGCTGAGACAGTAGGATCGCTTGAGCCCAGGAGTTTGAGGTTGCTGTGAGCTAGGCTGACGCCACGGCACTCACTCTAGCCAGGGCAACAGAGTGAGACTCTGTCTCAAAAAAAAAAAAAAAAAATGTTTCTAGCTATTTTTATACTTCTTGAGATTAAAACATTCAATATTTGTATTATCAATGAAGTCATAAAAATTATTGACTGGGACATATTTAATTAATTGGCTTCATTTTATTAATTTTTTCATCTTTAATCCACAGACTCTATAAACCTCACTTGGCCGTGTTTCAGGATTCAATAAATTGGATTTCATTGGCTTATTCAAGGGAAAAAAAAAGGATTCAATAAACTGGAATAACTTAAAGGTTTTAAAATGTTTTCATATTCTGTCCTTAAATAGCAAATGCATTTCATACAACTTATTAAAAAATCTAATAGTTTTAATCTTGAAATTGATAAAGTTTTTCAAATTGCTATATGTCATTTTCTTTCTATAATATCTTGTTTGTAGATTTATTTTGGTTTCATACATTCAAGCACTTCACCATTCATTACGTTAATGTCAGCTTTAGTAGGTGAACGTTTCTTTTTTATGAAGCTAAGAAAAAATATTGGAGTCTCTTTTATAATATCATTTATTAAAGTCAAACACCTAAACCAGTTTTCACTTTCCAAATTGTTTACTTGCATTTCTCAGTTTATTCAGATTAACATTCAAAGCCTGCTTTCATTTCCAGTAGATTCAAATATCCTCCCAATTTTTATTATTTCAGTTCTTACCTTTTCAGATATGTTATTTAATTCTCTTTGGTAGTCACTTGATAGCCGGTAGGAAACATTTAAAGTGATGTACTTGGTGTGCATCTTTCATTGTATTCATCCCAAACAATCGAAAAACTTCTGACTGTTCAACAACGGTTTCTTCATGTGTTTCTAAAAAAACTGATTGTAGGAGACAAAATCAATATATTTACATTTCATTGGATACTTTCAAAAGAGTGATGGACAGAACGCTAGAAACCACCTCTTCAACTTTTAAAACTTAAGATGAAATATTTTGGATGTCAACTTAAAAGTGTGTGAGGGGAACATTGTTTTGCAAAATCCCGTTAAGGAGTATGTGAGTAAACACCTTGGATGCCCACGGCACTCCACTGTTCCACATCAGGATATTTTATAATTTATTTATCTTTTTACCTGTTGATGGACAGTCAGGTTCTTTCCAGTTTTTCACGATCACAAACAATGCTGCAACGAACACAGTGGGTGTGTTCACACACCAGCAAGTAGAATAAGTAGAATTTTGGGGTTTTTAACTTTATTAGATATTTTTTACTTGCTCTCCAAAGTGTTTGCCCTGACTTACAACCAATCCCACCCATGGTGTCTGAGCTCTCCTGAGTCCCCATGTCGTGCCTACACGTGGCATCGCCAGACTGGTTTCCGCACGTCTGGTGGGTCTGGGCTGATGCCTCATCCTGGGTCTTTCTCTGATTACCAGGCACTGTGTGCGGCCCATTCAGCGTGGGACGGGGACAGCCGTGCTGGGAGGCAAGGTCCGCGTAACTCACTAGGATACCCGTTTGTGTTTGGTTCATCGTATTAATATTTTCCCTTCTCCCCGAGTCCTCCCCAGGGGAGATGTGTGTAGCGGGAGTTATCTGGCAGCCACCCACCTCCTGTTTTCTGGAAAATCCCAGACTCATTGGGAATGTAGAGCTGGCTGTCTCTCACTGGGGAGTCCCCAGACAGGTGAACGGATGGAAATCAAGCTGTCAGAAGGGCAGCAAACCTGCGTCCCACTCTGGGGAGCACCTTGGGCACCAAGGTTCCCTTCGGGCCCAAATTCCAGCATCCTGGACACGGCCAGGGCAGGAGTGGGCTTGGGGAAAGGCGCTGGGGCCACCCAGCATGGCCCTCGGACAGGGGGTCCTCCTCTGATGATTCCCTCTGGCCAGGGCCCCGCCCAGGCTGGGGACAGCTCCAGAAGCCGCAGGAATGACCAACATTGGCGTCCCCCTCACCCGGCAGGATGGAGGCTTGGCGTCAGAGCTGATTTAAAAGAAACGGGGCAATGGATGTCTCTGCGCCCCTGCGCATGTGGGTGAGCTCACCCTGTGGACAGGCGACCCCCGGCAAGGTCGAACGTGTGCCTGTCAGAGGGCAGAGCGCCCTGGGCCCACGGCGGGCACCCAGCGCAGCCCCCAGGGCCGGGAAGGCTGGAGGAGGGCGAGGAGGACTCAGACAGACAGGGGTCCTGAGCTGAGGAAATTGGGCTTCACCTTGGGAGAAATAAATGGGGAGATATCAGAGGGTTGTTTCTCTCTTCTAAGAGAGGTGACAAGAGCGGATTTGCATTCCTGAGAGATCGTCCTGGCTGCAGCAGGGAGGGTGGGTGGGAGCGCAGCGGGCTGGGGTGAGCCGGGGAGACCCTCCGAGACTCAGCCAGGACCCAGGTGGGGAAGGGGTGGGGACACAGACCCCCTGGCGCCTGAGGCTGCCCCTACAGGAGGAGTCAGCGAGGGCGGGAGGCGGTGCCACTTAGGCCAGGGAAGCACGGGAGAGCCCGCGTGGGTGGGGGATGCGTGTCCGGCCAGGGCATGTTCGGTGCAGGAGCCTTTGACGGCAGACACCCAACAGGAAGTGGGGGGACCCCCTCTGAAGCACATGATAATGCAGTTTGGGAGGGGTCACCAGGCTATGTAGACAATAAATAAAGCTTTGGGAGTGATGACATTACCGGGGGATGTGTAACGAGAAAGGGACGTTGGGTAGATGTGGCTGTTTATGTGGCTTTAAAATACAATAAAGTCCTCTGTTGGCACGGGATTCCTCTGCCTTTTTATTGCCGTCCCAAACTCTATATTTATAATCATTTTCCCCAGCTGTATCTCACAGAGCTTTTCATACAGAAACAGCCACCACAAAAGCTGGTCTGCCTTCCTATTACCATTAACATCATCGCAAGTCTTAGAAACATCGTGTCCTGAGCTAATGGCCACAGGCACCGCCGCTGGGGACTTCAGGCTGCTCGTTGTTTGAATAATGAGGTTCTTAGCTCACGGTTAGCTTATAACGTTCCTAATTAAATGGGGATGGGACAATACATTTATTATTTATTTATAGGAAAACCGCCTTAGATAATAAAGCGAGGCACCTTTCTGACATGCAGAGGCATGATCTTTGTCAACCCTGGCTCACCAGGTTCGCAGTGAAGAACAGGACTGATTGTTTCCACAAACACAGCAGAACTTGCGCGTGCAAAGGAGAGCTCCCCTCGTCAGGGTGGGGGATTAGTCAAATGATCACGCCCGCTGAAAGGACATAACTGAGACTCCTTCCTGGGACAGGACGCCCTCGAGGAGGATGGGGGTTGGATTTTGGAGTCAAAATTGTAGCCAAATTGACGAATAAGAGAGAAGTTGAGCAAAATCGTGTTGTCCTCATCCCCACCCGAACCCCCTTGGTTCTTTAAGGAAGGGCACAACAATCCGCCAGCCTGAAAACCGACTTCATTAGAACATCTGTTTATACTGTGTTTCCTCTGCTTTCCGGACAACCACACCCAATCCAGCCCTGGTCCGGTCAGTTGTTTCTGCAGTCTACACTCCAGAACATTCCACCGCCTTCCTCTCGATGCGCCACCTCCTACCGATGAGATTCCTGGGCTCCCTCCATGCCCTCCCTGTCCTGCAGCAGGACCGTCTTCTCACGGGCCAGGTCCGGCCACCCTCCCGCCCCGGGCTCTGTCGCCTCGCTGGCATCCGGGCATGTTGCCTGGCTCGCCCACGCCAGCTGGTCCAGGGCTCCGTGTGCAGGTGGGGCCGGACCTCTGAGCTTTCTTTTGGTTCCTTAAACTTGCTGAGGTTTTACCTCCCCAGAACCACTGCAAACACCTCTCCCTCGGGGTAGAGTCCCCTTCTCCCAGTGAAAATGAGTAATTCAAAGCCTAAATTGCTGGAACTTTAAAACATTTCGAGCCTTAAGGAATGGGACCTGTTTCGTGGAAGCAGGCAGCTAGAACCTTTGTTTCTCTGTTACAGATTAGCCTTCTCCCTTACCCACATTGTTTTTGTCAAATGTCGTAAATTACTAAAAGGGCCAGGGAAGACCTCTTCCCTCTTAACTGTTGATCTTCATTATAGATTAACTTCCCTCTTTCCTCTCTCACAAAGACTTTATGACTATCACATTGTCTAAGATGGAATGTCAAATACACTCTTCTAAACTGGAAAGGAAAAGAAAACAAGCTGTATGGGAAAGAAAATAAACTGTAACTAATTAAATTGTTGTAACTCATAAACCAGCCTTGTGTAGAAAATGCTATAAGCCATCAGGGCGTGGTGGCTCACGCCTGTAATCCCAGAGCTTTGGGAGGCCAGGAGTTTCGGGGAGGATTGCTTGAGGCCAGGAGTTTGAGACCAGCCTGAACAAAATAGCAAGAGTCCGTCTCTAAAAAAAGAAAAAAAAGAAAGAAAGAAAAATTAGCCAGGCATGTAATCTCAGCTACAGGAGGATTGCTTGAGCCCAGGAGTTTGAGGTTGTCGTAAGCTGTGATGATGCCACTGCACTCCAGCCTGGGTGACAAAGTAAGACCCAGTCTTAAAGAAAAAAGAAAATGTTATAACTCTACTACATTTCTTTGTTCTGCCTCTATAATCAAGACTTCACCTTTTAACTTTGGAGCACTGACCCCATTTCTTTGGAGACTGTGTTACCTGAATGGCTATTCTCAGCTTTGCACTTGAATAAACTCTTTTAAACTGGATTCTGATCCTTAAGATTATTTCAGGTTGACGCCCTATTCTTTGTGTGTCTGTCTCCTAAGCACTGACATGAGTTCCCTGTGGCTGCCACAACCCAGAACCACAAACTGGGTGGCTTGAAGCAACGGAGATTTATGGTATCATAGGTCTGAAGGCCAGAAGTCCAAAGTCAAGGTGTTGGCAGGGCCCAAGCTCCCTGTGAAACCTGCAGGGGAGGGGCCTTTCCTGCCTCTCCCAGCCTCTGGTGTTGCTGGCAGTCCTTGGCATTCCTTGGCTTGTGGCTGCACCACTGCAGCCTACTCTGGGGATGTCTCCTTTTCTTCTAAGGACACCAGTCACATTGGATTGAGGGCCCACCCTACCCCAGTAGGACCTCACCTTAATGGCATTTGCAGTGACCCTGTTTCCCAGGGTGAGCTGTTCACCTTCAGCTCAGCCTCTCGCTGGTTCCCGTGGCAGCGCTTCTGTGTGCGTTCAGTTGGCTCCTCTCTGCGTCTGTCTCTCACCTGAATGTGAGCTCCCTGAGCGCTGGCTCCATGTGCCCACTGTTCCTCTAGAGCCTGGAAGAGGGGAGTAGAGTAGATGTTCGACACATTCTTGTATTAATTGAGCTTCAGCATGAATGGCAGGCTAGAGACGTAGCAACGGTCGGGAGGCTGGACGGCAGAGTGCAGCCGGACTGACCTCCATCCACCTGGTGCTTTATAATTTGCAGTGTTTTCAAAGCCATTATTTCACGTCATCCACACAGCAACCAGCAGGAGAGGCTGGGCAAGGCCAAATACCCCCACGTTCCAGAGAAGAACCCAAAGCTCAGGTGGCATGGAGGTGCCGTGGCTAAGCGGAAACTTCCAGACCACGGATTGTTCGAGCTGAAAAGGATCTTGTGAAGCACTGGGTCTAATCTCCTCATTTTACCAATGAGAGAACTGGGGCCAGAGGAATGAAGTGATTCACGTATAATATCTTAGCTGCCTAGTGGTGGAGCTGGAGTGAGATCGAGTTCCAAGCAGGTGAGTCGAAACACGCTGGGGAATGGCAGGATCGCTGCAGGACACGTGCATCCTCCCAAAATGTGGACGTGGCAGGACAACACTCCTTTGGCGTATATGGCGCCAGACAGCTGGGTGGGAAGGCTGACACCACCCCTTCTGGGCTTGGTGACCTTGAGCGAGCTCGTAAATTGATTCACGCCGAGGCACTGGTGATTAATGTGATATCTATCCCAGTGGAACCTACTTTTTAAAAAAGAATGCCTGGAAATCTTTAGCCCCAGGCACAAATCCCTGCTGCTGTTGCCTCACTTGATAAACACCGAATGCATGGACACAGGTGGGACCCAGGCACAGGTGAACTTGAACAGGTGTTGGGGGGAGGGGGGTCCGGGAGCAAGAGACCCTCCTGGAATTCTTCAGCTCATTCTGCAGAAGTGACACATCGCTTATTCCTCACATGTGTAGGGTGTGTGTGGCCCCAAAATCTCGTTTTGGGGTGGGCAAGTGGGAGCTAATTGAATTAGGGAACTGGCGTTATCATACAAATTATAATAGGATGGTAAACTCCACTGTCTCCGTTTTCAGGCAGGTAGAGTGAACCACTCCAATGAAGGCATTGGCTCAATAGATTGCTGTGACCAAAAGCCCATAAAATACATCAAGAAGGGTTTTGGAGGCAAAGCTAAAACTATACCCCACTTTTGTATACAACGTAGGATACCATATGCTTTTTAAAATTATTGTATATCAAGAAAATATCTTAAAGAAGAACTGTTAAAATATTCATGGGAATGGAAGGCTGACAGGGCTGGACTGAAAGGTTAGAATTTTCTCTTTTTTTAGCTTAGAAAGAGGATGGCTGGGGGGAAAAGAAAGAAAAATGTCTATAATATATGGACTCTTCAGTTCATTCATCAAATGCCTACTTTGTCCAGGTACATCTAGGTGCTGGAATCCGGCGATGGACAAGACAGGCCAAACCTTGCCCTCGTGGGGTCACTGGATGTTAATATGAATTCGTTTCCCACATTTTGAGAAGTTAGTTGGAAGAATTATCTCATGAAGCTTGGAAAGGGCACATTTAAAACTAGTAAGAGGACCCATGCTCAGTGCTGGGGACTAGAAGGGGGCCCGGTGGATATTTGGTGATTTTATATAACAAAAGAAGTGTTGATATTCTTAATATCCTTTATAGACAGGATATTGAAACTCCAACAGAAAAAGTGGACAAAGAACAGCAGGCCATTCAGAAAGGAGAGATACAAATGACCAACCAAATTAAACTGCAAGAAAGAAATGCAAGTTAAATATACGCAAAATTAAATGCAAATTAAAATATAACAGTGTAGAGTTGCTAGCAAACGTTTAGAATTAGTAGCTCTGCAAGAAAAGACTAAAAATAAGAGATTTAAACAGAGCCTGGTAACCCCACGTGGGGTATGCAATGGTTTCTCAGCGAGAACCGGGGTGTCCGGGCATAGGAAAGGCAAACTTGCAAGCCAGGTTGTTGACAGTCTCTCCTGCAATCAGCTGATTTAATCTAGCCTGAGATTTCTGTTCCAAAGGTTCAGGAATCCATTCCTCAGGACCCCTGCGCGGAGGCGGAAAACGCTGAGTTGAATGTTTGGCGCGCAGCCCGGCTGGGTGTTCTTATGTAACAGTGGCCTCCGCTCGTTAGCATGAGACCTTGAGACATCGGAGCTGAGAGGGGCCAACATAAATACGCGGCCAGGGTAAAGCCAACTTGGCCAACGTCTCCCTCACACTCGCAATGCATAAACACAGAGAAGAGCAATAAAATAGAAGGCTGTGCTGGAGCCACGGATCACTGTGCCCTTGTATCTCTGTTACTTTATTTTCACTGTCAAAAGCTTGACGAGAGGCTCCATAAAACCAGCTCCATAAAACCCAGCCAGAGCGTTTGAAGCCCGAGCCCAAATAGGCCAAAGTTGCAGATGGAGAAATGCATACACCCTGTTCTCTTGTGGATGCGGCGGCTGTTTTCTCTTTCATGACTGCTGTTGAATCTCTCTAGCAAACACCTAGAGCTCTCCCCTCTCTGGAAATCAGGTATTCGTGGACCAGGTGACTTATCTGTTTAGCATCCTGTGCCTTTATTCTCAGAAGTAAGGGAATGGGACGGAACACTCTGTCAAATAAACAATTGAGCAAGATCTTGGGCAAGAGAAATTGGGACAGGAAGCAGACGGTGGACTCTTTGCCCCAGGTAACTGCCTGATAAGGTAAACAAGCCGTGTACAATGAGTTCCTGTCCTCCGCGTGATAAATATTTATATGCTAAGCCCTGTGTTTGAAAGCACTAAACCATTTCTCCGTCTGAACATTGACCTTTGGATGCAAAACACAAGGCTAATTTCCTCGGTGATGTAATTAATTTTTGCGGCTCCAAGCTGCACTGGGAACAAGAGAAATTGTTGTTTTCGTGATTGTTTAAAAAGCGATTCAGCAGGTGTGTGCAGCTTCCAGGCCACGGTGTCAACTTACAGTCTCAGACTTATCTTACTCACACCAGGAATCCAGCCGTTCTAGGAAGATTATGGCGGGGAGGTGTCATTAGCAAGCTCAGGTGCTCCTGATGTTAGAAGTGGTGACAAACCGGCTTTGGGTTTGTGGGTGGCTTCGAATTATTCCTGAGGATACCGAGGGCTTTATTTTTAAGATATTGGTTTAACACCGCCCAAAATGTCTGCGACCTCAATGTATTTTCGTTTAGCATTAATAAAATGTGCAGGAAAACTTCTCTTACAGTGAGCTAAATTAACCTCACCCCAAACAAAAGGAAAAGGCAAGTGACAAAAGAGGAAATGTATTCGCCACAAAATAGCAGCACCGTCTTTCTAGGTGGTACGAGCTGTCATGCTTGTCACTTCCCTGTCCCTCACCGCCAGTGGCCAGCGTATCTGAAGATCTTAGTGTTTCACCACTGAAATATCTCAAATCCACATACTTGCTCCGTGTACATTTTGCCAATTCTCCTCTGCCTTCTCCAACTTGCCAAGTCCACAGGCGCCTCCAGGCACTAACTCGCCAAGACCAGACTCAAGATCTTCTCCCCAGCCTGGCCCCACCACGGGTTGTGTCTCGAGAGATGGCGCCCTGTCCAGCTCTACTCGCCGGGACCGGGGCTACCTCCTAGGCCCTCCCACTCCCTCCTCCCCACCGCTCTTTGCCAGGTGGTGCAGATTGCTCTTCATTCATCTGTGTCACTCTGTGGTCACCACCTCTATTCTTTCTCAGGACACCCTCACCTCCCACCTGGGCCACCGAAATAGCCCCCCACGATCTCTGGGGTCTACTCTGCTGCCCCCATTCCATTGTCCCCAACAAAGCAAGAGGGACCTTTCCCAGCCACAAGCCTGATGGGGCCATGTCCTGGCTGAAAACCACCTGTGACTTCCCCTCACCTTGAGGATAAGATAAAGATCCTACCTCGGCCCCGGGGGCCTGTGCCACCAGCCCCTCCAACCAGCCTCATGTCGGTTGCGCAGAGCTCCAGCCACATGACTTTCCATCCTTTTCCTCTTTAATTCACCACTAAGGACTTATGGATATCTGGGATTAGCTGATCTATTTGCACATTTGTTTATTGTCCCTCTCTCCTGTCCCTAAGGGCAGGGGCTTGGTTGTCTTGTTCACTGCATTAGCCCCAGGCACTCAGAGCAAACCCTGCACATCACAGGGTGCTCAGTGAATATTTGTGGAGTAAATGAATGGATGAATGAATGAACCAGTCAAAGAAGGCAGCAGGGTGATAAGTAGTGAATTCATCCCAGAAAATGTCAGAGCTTGGAGTGGAGAAGACCACGAGCACGAGCCTAGGCCTCAATGGCTGTCTTATCCACAGCTACACACACAGTGTCTAGAAAGGCAAAATAAAGGTTTGCTGACTGACTGTCTGATGCCCTCTCCTCCATCTGCAGCTCTCTTGTTTCTATGCCTGGACTCCACTTCCCTTCACTTTTCATTCTTCACATTTCAGCTCAAACCACATTCTTTCATGTCCTTGGACACATCCAGCTGCTTTGGGCCCCAGGGCCTTTCCACATGCTAATATCTTTGCCAGGAATGCTCTGCAACCCCTATCCTCCCCACCCCCATCTTTAGCTATTTCCAACTCATCGTTAGCATCTCAAGTCCAATGTCACTTCCCGAGGAAACCTTTTCCTGATCCCCAGATTAGATCGGGTCCCCTTCATAGCACCCTGGTCTTTACCTTTGTGTCACTCATCCTAATCTACAATTACATATTTGGGTAATTCTTTCAATATTGTCTATCCACCTTTCTGCCCCAGAAGGGCAGGGATTGTGGCTTTTTTCCATTTCAGCGTGTCGGCCAACCTCCAACAAGTGCTTGGCCTGAAGAGCTGCCCAACGAACATTTACAGATTTTATCTAACAAAAGAAGTGTTGCCATTCTTAATACCCTATATATGTGTGATGGGAAATGCCAACGGAAAAAAAAAATAGAAAAAACTACCATAGGCAAAGGATAGCAAACATTCAGAAGGAAGAAATACAAATGGCTAATCCATCTTATTAGCAATAAAAGGAATGCAAATTAAAATATAACAAAAGACCATTTCAATATGCCAATTTGGCAAACTGTTTTAGAAGTAATAGTAGCATCTATAGATTCAAAGCAATCCTATCGAAATTCCAATAATGTTTTTTTGCAGAAAGAGAAAAACATATCCTAAAATTCATATGGAATCTCAAGGAACTCTAAATAGCCAAAACAATCTTGAAAAAGGAGAACAAAATTGATTTCAAAACTTACTACAAACCTATAGTAATCAAAACAGTGTGGTATTGGCATAGAGACAGACATATAGACTAATGGAACAGAAGAGAGTCCAGAAATAAACCCCCACAGAAGGTCAAATGATTCTTGACAAGGATGCCACGACCTTTCAATGGGGAAAGGGCAATCTGTTCAACACATGGGCTGGGAAAACTGAGTGTCCACGTGCAAAAGAATGAAGTTAGACCCTCACCTAACACCACACAATTAACCCAAAATGGACCAAAGACTTAAGCATAAGAGCTAAAATTGCAGAACTCTTAGAAGAAAACATAGGAGAAAAATTTTATGACATTGGATTTGGCAATGATTTCTTGGATATGACATCAAAGGCACAGGCAACAAAAGGATAAAATATAAAAAATTGGAATTCATCGAAATGAAAAATTCTTGTGTATCAAAAGACACTATCAACAAGAATAAAAGGAAACATATAGGGTTGGAAATATTTGGAAATGGGAGAAAATATTTCCAAATAACATATCTGATAAGAGATTGACATCTAGAATATATAGAAAAGTCTTAAAACTAAACAACAAGAAAAAACAAAACAACCCAATTAAAAAATGGGCAAAGAACTCGAGTTGACATTTCTCCAAAGAAGATATACAAATGGCCAACAATCACATGAAAAGATGCTCAACATCACTGACAATTTGGAAAATGGAAATCAAACCACAGGAAATATGACTTCATATTCACTAGCATGGCTCTTATCAAAAAACCAGAAAATAAAAAGTGTTGGCAGAGATGTTGAGAAATTGGAACGCTTGCAGCACACTGCTGTTGGGAAGGTAAAATTGTGCAGCTTCTATGGAATTAATGTGTATTGAATTTCCTCAAAAAATTAAAAATAGAATTACCAGATGATCTAGCAATTCCACCTCTGGGTATATAGTCAAAAGAATGGAAAACAGGGATATGAAGAAATATGTGTACCCTCACATTGATAGCAGCACTAATCACAATAACCAAAAGGTGGAAGCAACCCAAGTGTCCATGGATGAATGAATAAACAACATGTGGTGTATACACACCATGGATTCTATGGACTGAATTGCATCTCTCTAAAATCCATATGTTGAAGCCATAACCCCCAAAGTGATACTATTGGGAGATGCGGCCTTTGGGAGGTGATTAGGGTTAGATGAGGTCATGAGGGTGGGGCTGTTATGATGAGATTAGTGCCTTTATAAGAGAGACGAGAGCTTGCTCACTCTTTCCCTACCATATGAGGACACAGCAAGAAGTCCGCTGTCCACAAGCCAGGAAGAGAGCCATCACCAGAAATTGACCATGCTGGCACCTTGATCCTGGACTTCTAGCCTCAAGATCTGTGAGAAAATAAATTTCTGTTATTTAAGCGACCCAGTCTATAGTATTTTGTTATGGCAGCTAGAGCTAAGACAATGGAATGTTATTTAGCCTTAAAAAGGAAGGAGATTCTGGCACATGCCACAGCAATGTTGAACCTTGAGGACGTTATGCTAAGTGAATTGAGCCAGTCACAAAAAGGACAAGCGGCGTATGATTTCACTCGTAATCATACTCACATGAGTGCCCTGTACCGAGAGCAGTCAAGGTCATAGAGACAGAGAGAATGATGGATGCGGGGGGGCAGGGGGGAATTGGGGAGTTCGTGTTTAATAGGGACAGAGTTTCAGTCTTGCAAGATAAAACAAGTTCTGTGGATGGATGGTGGTAAAGTTGCACAACAATATGAAAGTACATATTGCCACTGAACTGCACATTTAAAAATAGTTAAAAAGGGTAAATTTTATGTTATGTCTATTTTACTATAATTTTTAAAAATAAATACTTTTTGAAAAAGTAACACAGCTAACACTACATGGTACTTACTGTTCAGGTGCTTCATTTGCATTCAGTGACTAATCTTCAGAACAGCCTATGAGATGAGCAATGTTACTCTCCCCATTTTACCTTTGGGGAAACTGAGGCACTAGCTCAGGGGTCAGGCTCACAGGCCAAATCTGGCCTGGAGACTGTGTTTGTAGAATCAATGTTATTGGAACACGGCCATGCCCCTTCGTTACGTGTTAGCTGTGGCTGCTTTCACCCCCGACCTGTAGCCTTGAGTGGTTGCAACAGAGACTTTATGGTCCATAAAGCTGAAAACATTTACCACCTGGCTTGCAACTGGCTACACAGTTTGTGGAGTCCAACGCAAAATGAAAATGCAGGGCGCCTTGTTTATAAATCAAGAATTTTAGGCCTGGCATGTGGCTCATACCTGTAAATCCAGCAACTTTGGGAGGCTAAGGCAGGAGGATCACTTGAGGCTAGGAGTTTGAGACCAGCCTGGACAACATAGTGAGACCCTATCTCTACAGAAAATTTAAAAAAATCAGCTGGGTGCGGTGGCACCTGCCAGGAGGCTGAGTTTATAGTGAGCTAGAGAGCTACGATTGGGTTACCGCACTCCAGCCTCGGTGACAGAGTGAGATCCCTAAAAGCAGTGACAGCAGAGCTTGTCGTGGATTCCCAAATGAGCCACTGCTGTCCTGTGCTCCTCCAGGGCAGACATAGCCTCTTCGGTCTCAGGGCTGGTCCCTCGTGTGAACCAGGCCTCAGCTCAAATGTCACCTCTTGAGTAGGGCCTTCTGGGACCTCCTCGGTCCTGGTCACAGCACTTCTGTGGACTTGCACACTCATGGCCCATCTGCCCTGGCCACTAGAGGCCAGCTCCAGGAGGGCGGCTGTCGTTACAGCCGGGATCACAAAGCCTAGGATGGTGCCTGGCATGCAGTAGGTGCCTAATAACTGCTTGTAGGATTAAACGAACGAGATATGACAGCCATCTTCTTTCCTATGAGAGTTCTTGATCGTAAATGCATAAAGTCGTAAATCAGTGGGGAATGTATTAACTCTCGAAGGTCTTGAAAGGCAATGACCTTGGACGCGTCCTTTGGCCTCCCTAAGCTTTGGTCTCCTCTTCTACCAAATGAAAACGTGGACTAGAGGATACCTGAGGGTCTTTCTAATTATAAAACTCTACAACTATAACAGAATATAACTACCTACCACCAGCTTTCTATTTCTGTTATTCTCTCCTCATCGGGGAGAAATGAGGAAGGATGTATTTATAGTGTTTAGAAAAAGAGACAAAAGCTTCAAAACCTACAACGATGAAATGTTATTTTCTCATTTCTAAAGTGCTCTGCCTTTGGCATTTGTGTTTGGATGCTACAGCTTTTTAATGTTTTCAAACACGGTTGACAGCGTAGACCTAACAGCTTTCCCAAGAGGGGCTATTTGGATGACAAATGAAAACAAAAATACGCTAACGGCTTTAGGCTGGTATTGAAGTAACTTGAAAACCCTACTCCGTGGAATTCTCGAGAGGAAATATACAAAGATTTCTTTTAGTGTTTTCCGTCTAGACTCTTTTGAAGTGTCTGAAAGTACGCACCTAATCATTAACTTTTACTGTGGGCGGATGGGGCTTTATTGCAGACATAACGCGACTGTTCGCCCGCGCCGGCTCTCGCCCCTGGCGGCAGCGGCATCTGCGGGGACGCTTCTAGAATTCCGACGGAGGCTTTCCTCGGGCGCTTTCCAGCTATTACACCCAGGGAAAGGCCATAAAATTGATATCCGGCACCAAATCACTTTTACAGTTGGAAACAAACTCACTGGGTTGTGAAACAACCCGAGCTACTGTAGTCTCGTGTTAAAACTAGACCTTGGTCACAAAAAAATCTAATCATCCCTTTTGTTACCAGTGGTCTTATTTTATTTATTTATTTGGTAGCAGTGACAGCCACCGGAACCTGGAGGACGGCCCGTGTGCACCGTAATGAGCAGGGTATCCTGCTTCCCGGCTCCCTTCGCATCACCGCCTCAGGCAAGCGGGAGTCAGACTTCTCTCTCCAGGGTCCAAATCTGTGCAAGTGAAAAGATTGTCTCAGGTGCTGCAGGAGTTCATTACCAACACCCGATTTTCCTAAAAGGCTGTCCCTAACTCTTCTGACCAGCTTGGAGAGCCGTTCTAGCTATGACATTGGCTGGAGGCTCAGTGCCGCCGCAAAGTGAACATTCACGAATAAGATCGCTGAGGTGTTTTGGTTTTGTTTTGGAAAATGGAGGCTTTTTTTTCTTTGAGACAGAGTCTCACTCTGTTGCCCGGGCTAGAGCGCCGTGGCATCAGCCTAGCTCACAGCAACCTCAAACTCCTGGGCTCAAGCGATCCTCCTGCCTCAGCCTCCCGAATAGCTGGGACTACAGGCATGCACCACCATGCCCGGCTAATTTTTTCTGTATATTTTTAGTTGGCCAATTAATTTCTTTCTATTTTTAGTAGAGATGGGGTCTTGCTCTTGCTCAGGCTGGTTTTGAACTCCTGATCTTGAGCAATCCGCCCGCCTCCGCCTCCCAGAGTGCTAGGATTACAGGCGTGAGCCACCGCGCCCGGCCCGGCCAAGGCTTTTGTTTTTAGTAATTTTATTGAGATATAATTTGCATACTGTGCAGTTCACCCAGTTAAAGGGTACGATTCTATGGTTTTTCGTATATTCACTGAATTGTGCAAACATCACCACATCGATTTTAGAACATTTTCATCACCAAGAAGAGAAACCCTCACCCCTTAGCCATCAGCTCGGACCCTCCTCCTCCCCAGCCCCTGGCTACCACTAATCTATTTCCCGTGTCTGTGGATTTGCTGCCCCAGACATTTCGTGTAAACAGAATTACACAATATGCAGTCCTCTGTGTCTGGCTTCTTTCACTTAGCATCATGTTTTCTGGATTCAACCAAGTGGAAGCACGTGTCAGAACCTTATTTCTTTTATACCAAATAATATTCCATGCATGGGTAGACCACATTTTGTTTGTCCACTCATCAGCCGAGGAGTCATTGAATTCTGGAACAGGAAGGGACGTGGCAGACCCTCTAATGCAACCCTCAACTTTGCAAAGGAGAACAGCAGTGCACAGAGGGGAGGGGACTTGCCACGGTGACACAGCCAGACTAGGAGACCTGGCACGAGGGCTCTGGGTTTTGAAATCAGGAAATATTTCCAGCAATATTGAAAAAGTATAGTTAAAAAAGAATAAAATGAACATGCACATACCCACCACTCAACTTTGAAATAAGTTTTCCATATTTGCGTGTTATGCCATTTAAAGAAATAAAATAGTAAAGATACTATGGAAGCCTCATATGTAACCCCCTCCCTGAGCTTAGTCCCCATTTGCCCAGTGGGAACTTCTTTACTAAATTTGATTACTTCCATTCATATTTTTATTCTATTAACTACAAGCATACATATCCATAAAGGTGCATAATATTTTGTGCATGTATTCAAACTTTATATAGTCCAGGCGTGGAAGCTCACACCTGTAGTCCCAGCTGCTTGGGATGCTGAGGCAGGAGGATCACTTGAGCCCAGGAGCTGAGGTTGCTGTCAGTTGTGACAATGCCACTGTGCTGTAGCCTGGGTGATAGAGCAAGACTGTGTTTTAAAAAACAAACAAAAAACAAACCTAAAAACAAAAACAAACTTCATATAAATAGCATCATATTGCATCACTTTGTAATTTGCCTTTTAACAATATTATATTTTTGACATTTATCCATGTTGATCCATGTTGCTGTAGTTTACTGCTTTCACTGCTTTGTAGTCTCTATTTTAAAAACATACGAGCATTTATTCATCTATGTTGCCCAATGGGTATTTAGACTAGAGGTTGGCAAACTTTTACTGTGAAGAGTAAGATTGTAAATATTTTAGCCTTTTTGGGTCATCCATTCTCTGTGCAACTTCTCAACTCTGCTACTGCAGTTGGAGAGCAGCCTTGGACAATAGCAAACAAACAGGCATAGCTGTGTTTCAATAAAACTTTATTTACAAAAGCAAGCAATGGGCAATATTTGGTCCATGGTCTGGTTTACTGACCCTGATTTGGAATGTTTTCCATCTTTTGCTAGTACAAATACAGCTGGATTTAATATTGCCGTGCCTGTCCCCTGTGTACATGCACAAGAGAGTCTCTAGAATGTGGAACTACTGTGTTCTGGGAATGCACATCTTCAACTTGACTGTGTATTGCCAATGGCTCCCCAAAATGGTTGTATGGAGTTCACACTTACGCAGGTTCAGGCTGTTTGTGTCCTTTCCAACTTTTGCTATGTCATTTGCTCCCATCTGGTGGGTGTAAAATGATACCTCACCATGGTTTTAATTTGCATTTGTCTATTATTTTGAGGTTGAGCATCTTTTGTTGTGTGTTGGTCATTTGGGTTTAGTCTTTGTGAAATCCACTGTTCATAGCCTTTGCCCATTTCTCTTTTGGGCTCTCTCTCTCTCTCTTTTTTTTTTTTTTTTTGAGACAGAGTCTTACTCCGTTGCCCATGCTAGACTGCAGTGGTGTCATCATAGCTCACTGAAACCTCAAACTCCTGGGCTCAAGTGATCCTTCCACCTTGGCCTCCCAGAATGCTAGGATCACAGGTATGAGCCACCTCGCCCAGCTTCTTTTGGGTTCTCTTTTACTTAATTACTTGTGGGAGTTCTTTGTAAATTCTAAATGCTAATCATTTGCTGGTTATAAACTATAATTATCTTTTCCCAGTTTGTGGTTTGTATTATCCTTTTGTTTTCATTGTGTTGTTTGACGAACAGAAGTTTTAAATTTTAATGAATTGTCCATGTTTATATTTATGGTTTGTACTTTCTGTGTCTTGGTTAAGAAATCCTTTCTTAATATTTCTCCTAACTTTTCTTCCAGATATTTTCAAATCTTGCTTTTTATGTTTAATTCACTTGGAATTTACTTTTGTGTTTGGTATGAAGTAGGGATCTCGTTTGTTTTTTCTATGTTAAGCAGTCGTTCAACACCAATTATTGAGTAGTTCGTTCTGGTATCATTAATTTATGCCATCTCTGTCACAATGCATAATATCCACATCTGTGTGGCTTTATTTGGAGCTCTGTTCCGTTAGTTTGTTTCTGGACCAAACCACATGTCTTAATTCCTGCGCATTTCTAAGTCCTGATCTCTAGGAGGGCAAATTTCTTAACCTCCTGCCTTGTCGTCTTCCTTCAAAATGATCTTAACTAGTTCGAGCTGTTTGCTCTTCTCTCTAAAATTCAGGATGAAGTTATCCATTCCTCAAAAGTCTTTTTGGGCTTTTGATTGATATTGCATTGAACTTATATTAATATATTAAGATGATGTGTACTGACATCTTTATAAGAGATTGAATATTCCTATTCATGGAGACGGTATACAGCTCTCCTTTTATGTTTTAACTCATATGCTTTGACACTAATATTAAATAATTTTATAAATTACATAAATTATAAATAATCATTTGTATAAGTATAGTTTTATAATTTTCTTTATGTAATTTTTCTTGCTCTTGTAAATGGTAGTTTAAAAATGATATTGTAGGGCTGGGCTCACGTGGTGGCTCACGCCTGTAATCCTAACACTCTGGAAGGCCCAGAAGGGCAGATGGCTCAAGGTCAGGAGTTCGAAACGAGCCTGAGCAAGAGCGGACCCTATTTCTACTAAAAATCGAAAGAAATTAATTGGCCAACTAAGCTATATAGAAAAAATTAGCCGGGCATGGTGGTACATGCCTGTAGTCCCAGCTACTCGGGAGGCTGAGACAGAAGGATTGCTTGAGCCCAAGAGTCTGAGGTTGCTGAGCTAGGCTGATGCCACAGCACTCTAGCCCAGGCAACAGAGTGAGACTCTGTCTCAAAAAAAAAAAATGATATTGTTGCTGGTGTATAGGAATACACCTGAATTTTATACATTAATCTGAAATCCAGCAACCATGATAAACTCTCTTAGTTCCAAAAAATGTATTAGTTCCAAAATGCTCTTGGATGTCTATGCAGATGGTATCCTATAACCTGGGAACTATTTTTATTCTTTATTCTTTCCTTTACAACCTAAACACCTTTTGCCTCTTTTTCTGTTCTTAATGCACAGGTTAGGACCTGAATCTGTCACACGGTTGCATGGAAGCGGTGGCAGGGGGCACCATTGTCTCATGCCTGACATTAAAGGAATGCTTCTCATTTAATCTTTAAGTGTGACATTTGCCGTAGACTTTTGGCACATGCCCTCTACCCAGTTACGGGCTATTTCTAGTATGTCATGATTCCTTTCCCTGGTTTTTAGAACAGTTTTTATTAATTAAAATTTTTATTATAGAAGTTAGAGATGCTCATAGAAACAGACACCAAATAGGTGAAAAGTAGAAATGCCCCTTCTAGCCTCAGCTCTAGCCTTCAGATGCCATTGTTAATATTTTGTCTTTCCTTCTCGATATTTCGATGCACGTACAAGCACATATTTTTGTGCCCCTGTTTTTCGCACATATAGGTCACATAGTACATACTGTTCCATGAGTTCTTTTTTTTTTTTTTACAAATACGGTGTCTTGGACATTATTCTCTATTGGTACACCTAGGTCTGCTTCATTCTTTGTCACAGCTGCACGGCTTCCATGGTATGGATGCCCCACGGCGTGTTGAACCAATTCCTATCTGTGCACTTGGAGGCCGTCTCCTCTGTTTATCAGTCTGTCTGTCTGCTGTTACAGACGATGCCTTAATGAACGTCCTTGGCGACAGAGCTTCGTGCACTTGCGCAAGTGTGTCTGCAGGACAACAGGAAGCATTCCTCATCGTCAGCTCTATTTTCTGGCCCCACGCCGGACGCTGCACCTGCTTCAGCGACACCCTCCAGGACGGTGGGCCTTTGCCTCTCCGTCCCCCACTGGCAAGAAGACAAAACCAGGGCCACAGAGAGTAGACAGCTGGCCTTCCGGTGCTGTCCCGTGGACCTGTCGTAGCTCTTGGCCTGTCGCAGCCTCTGCAGACTTTGGACCTAATCACTCATCTGGGCCCCTGGTGTCTCCTGCTCCTTCCTGTCCCATGGCCTGTCTGTCTGGGAGCCTGGTCCCCCCGGCTCCTCCAAGGACACCCTGGCTCCTGGACTTGGCTCCAGGGCACCTGCTCTCCTCGCTCTTCCTTAGGCGGAAGGACCTCTCAGGCGACTCGCCACACTCTGTGCCTGTGACACTGGCTTCCTCCTTCCCATAATAACCGATGACAACCCCCTGCCCCCCCAAGCCTCTCCATCCTCAACCACAGCCCAGAGCCGCCTGGGCCTCAAAGTGCATTCCTCTCTTGACTGCTGTCTATGGCTTCCCAAGGCACTCAGAAAAAATCGAAACACCACATGCACCCCAACACCTTCTCACCACCCCATCGCAAGGAGATGCGCCCCCTTTCTTCCTCCATGGCCTTTATCAAGTCTCCCCCATGGGAACAGAATCACTGGAAGGAATGATCTGTCCCCCCTATGGTAGGCGTCAGCCAGTGTGCCCCATCTTCCCAGAGGGTGTGGCAAAGGCTTGGCCATTCAGACCTTCCTTTCTCCCCTCCGGAATTTGACCCTTGTGTGCCCAGGTGGCATTGGAATTTACAGCAACGCAATGGAGCAGATTTATTTCAAAGGTGGTGCCCGGAAGAGAGAGCGCCCCTAGCTCCTGCGGGCTGCTCCCTCCTTGCCCCTGTGTGTGTGTGTTGAGCTTCGCCTCCCACCCCGTGGGCTTCCTGCGTCCTCCCCAGCCCCCTTTCTGGCTGGTTCGGCTGGCCTGGTTTCTGTCTGTGCGACCCCGCCCTCCATCCTGAGTCCGCACAGGGAAGATCTGATGGCGGGATGACAGGGGCTAATGAAGGACCCGCGTCTCTTTCCGGGATCGGGGAAGGTGTAGAAGAGGATTAGGAGTGCGGCGTTTTGAGAAAAGGGCAGACACCACGGACCACGAGTCACACCATAGACTTGCGGTTTGGTTGAAGGCGCTTCCTTTGGGGCAGACGCGCGGCTGGAAGAGACGCGAGAAGGATGAACGGAGTATCTGGGCCGTAAATCGCTCAGTATCCCAACATCCCGTCTCACCACCCTTGTCGTCGCGGGTCATGTCAGTCGTGAATGCACAGAATATTATTATTATTTTTTTATGAAAAGGGAAGTTTTACTTGAGAGTGAGACAATTTCGTATCTATTCGACTTTCTAATAATTTCCTACGTGCTGGACTCCATGTGTTTCACGTCCAGTGTGTCATCAAGCTGACTCATTCTTCTTTTTCTGCGCTTATCTTTTGCTACACTCCAGCGACCAGTGGGAAAATGTGGAAACGGCTGACATTGCTCTTCCGGATTCGGGGAGCGAGCACACATGCAAGGGGCTCAGGGTTTCCGTCCCAGCTCCGTGACCGCCGGGCAGCGCCGTCTGCGGCCACCACGCCTGGTGCCAGCGAGCCGCAGGGGCGCAACAAATGTGTGTCCAGTGATGAATTTAGTCACTTGTATTTGTGATAAAAAGCTCGCTTGGACACAGAGCAAAGTCTTTTTCTCCCTTGTTCTGGGCAGAAGCTAGAAGCAGAATAACACGATCTCAGGGTCTGCAGATTGTCTCCTCCGAGTGCCCCTCTGAAGCTGAATTCCCTGTGGGTCCCCTTGGCCAGCACAGTTGCTTTGGATGTGGGTGGCTGTTCCTTGTGTTGAGCCAGAGACCCTACTGCGGGTGTGGACAAAATGAGTTCACACTCGTACACACGGTCGCTCCCCAAATACCTAGAGGCGTTCCATCCAAGGTGACCCTCCTCCCCACCAGCTCTTACCCTAAGAAGCCTCCCCCACTCCACTCTCGTTGCTTCAACCACCTCCGGCCCCTTCCCCGCAGAACCCCCCTTTCCCTGGATAGCGGGGTATCGGGGCTCCCCAGGCCCGGCTTTGCGCTCCCTTCTCTGAGGAATCCATGGGTTCCCCTGTCCCTCGTATCCCCTTTACGCTTCATCGGCAAGCTGGTGTTTTCCAAATTTCTACCTGTGGCCCTGACATCTGCTCCATGCTCCAGACCCACGACTCCGACCGGCTGTTTGGCATCTCCCCTCCGTGTCTCATGGCCTCTCGAACCCCAGGCGCGCCAGGCAGTTTGTGATGTCCCTGCCCTCACCGGACTCCCTCTCCAAGCCAGCGGCATCCGGCATCCGCCTTCGCAGCTTCCGAGACCTGGGGTTCCCGCAGCTTCTGTCTCTCACCCCGCATTCACGTCAGCACCGAGGCTTATTGGTTCTGTTCCCAAAATACAGTATTTTTCAAATCTTCCCGCCCCCCCCGTCTCTTTCTCTCTCTCTCTCTCTTTCTCTCTCTCTCTCTCCATGGCCGTCATTCTAGACAAAGTCTCCTGAATTTCTCAACTGAAATATTACAGAAGTCTCTTCTCTTTGCATAAATCTTTTAGGTGACTTCCTGTAGGACCTAGAATAAAACCAAAACATGATCTGCCCTGCCTAACTCTTCAAGTTTGTCCCCAGTGTCTGTCCTCTGTGATCACGACTATCCATCACTCTGGCCTGATTTTGGCTCCCTGGGCAGACCCACCTCCCCCCTGCCACAGGGCCTTTGCATAGACTGCCTGGGCCTCTCCTCTGCCTGGAGTGTCCTTCCCTCCTCTGGTGATGGTTGTCTCCTCCTCCCCATTAGATACCTTCTCTGAGTGCCAGTTACTGTCTCGTGGCACCTAGAGTAATTCATCATCCTGCATTTACTTACATATATTTTTGTTGTATGTCTGTCTCCCCCCACTGATTCCAAACCCCATGTGGGCAGGAATCCGCTCAGTCTCTCTTTCTCCCATGATATCCCGACACTTAGGAACGCTCCTGGCATACCGCAGGTGTGTGATGAAGGTTTGCTGTGTGACCGTGCTAGTGGTTTCAGTATGCGTCCCAGTCGGTATCTCCTCCCTGGTGAGTGACCAGGGGCCAAACATTTCTATTCAAAACCAATCTCACGACCTCTCTCCCCAGTCTGTTTCTCCTCCCGTAACCTGGGTCTCGGTGAACAGCCCATGACCCCAGGGATGACCACCACCCCCGCAGCTAAGGGGCCAAACCAGGCCTCCTTCCTTCTGTTCCTCGATGACTGGGGTGTCTGTCCCCTCCTTTCCCCCTTTACGGCCCTGAAGGCTTTTGTTCAACCCCAGTCCTCACGCCCTGTGGTCAATGTAGCTTCTGACTCTGGGGCCCTTCCCTCCTTCCATCAACGCTGTCTCGGCCTTGTCAGCAAAGGACTGTCACTAAGTGTCACTGCCACTAACCTTCCTGAGAACACCAGGCCTTTCTTTGTCCCTGGTTGGGGGGGCATCTCCAGGTGGGGCCCTGGTGACCTCTCTCGGCCCCCTCGCTCCTTCCCCCGGGCAGGATGGCTTCCTCGATCAGTGCGTCTGGGGGAAGGCACTGGGCCCCTGGCCCTGCCGGCGCTGCCCACTCCTCAGTGCTCAAAGGCCGGGTCTCCACGGTGCAGTGCCAGAGGCCTGGACGTGGCCAAGGGCTGCCTGTGGCTCTCCAACTTAGGGGAGACCTAGAGAGGCCGAGCTGTGTGCTGTGGCAGCCCCTTTGTTCAGTTATAAAAATGATGTTTTGTTTTCAATGTTCCCAACACAAAGAAATGATAAATGTTTGAGGTGACGGATACGTTAATTGCCCTGATTCAATCATTGCACATCATATGCTTGCACGAAAATATCACACTGTGCCCCCAAATAAGTACAATTATTATGTGTCGATTAAAATAATAATAAAAGCACAAAAGATGACACTTTGGTCTCTGCCTGGCTCATGCATTTCTCTCGATCTCGCTGCAGAATAGGGACAACCACATGCCAACCTCCCGCAACAGCAGTTTTACAATGTGAGTTAAACGATGTCAGGCCTAGGCAAGGCGTCAGGCCCAGAGGAAGCGCTTCAGAATGTTAGATGTCATCATGTTATTATTACAAACTCACACGGGGACAAGGGGATTATTATCAGCGCTGGCAAACCTCAGCCGTGCCCACCCCAGGGACAGCACACGCAGAGTCAGCGGGATGTCCGAACTGAAGCTTCCACTTCCACGGGAATCTGGGACACACAGGGACCTGCCACATCCCGGATCCCGACACATCCCGCCACACCGGATGATGCTGCTGATAACGCCAGGCGCAAGGTCTCGGAGGAGCTGCCGCCGGCCCAGCCCGTTTCCTCGCAGCCTTGAAATCCAATCACTTCATCTTGCAGTGAAGGAAAAAGCTCCGGGCTATGACTCAAAGCCCTTATCACCTTCCTGCTATTAGCTCTTTCCTCCCCCTCCTTCCTCTCCCTCTCTTACTGTCCTCCTCCTCCTCCTCCTCCATCTCCTTCCTCCTCCTCCTCCTCCTCCATCTCCTTCCTCCTCCTCCTTCCCTCCCCCTCCTGCTCACCTCCTTCTCCTTCTCCTCCTCCTTCCTCCTCCTCCCACGTCCCAGACCTGCCGGGTCTACTCTGAATCATTCCTGAATCGCCTCCCCCCACCCCTGCCCCATCACGTCTCTGGCTGATTTATCATCAGTTCCTACCCCGGCTGCTCCCAACCCATCCCTCGCTCTGCAGCCAGAGGCCTCTTTGGTCTTGTCAGCCCGTGACAGGTCCTACCGCTCACGGAATAAAGTCCAGACACGTCCTGGTGAGCTTCTCCTTCCCTTCTTGTCTTTCCCCGCCCCCTCCCGCCCCGCCAGGCGTCAGGCCCGGGTCTAGACCCAGGAGCCCCAACTCCTCCGCGGGCTGGGACGTCTCCGACTCCACTGTGGTGTTAACCTTTCCAGTCGTAACTGGACCCATGAAGATTCTTAGTGACAGACGGCAAAACTGGCGCTGCTTAACTGAGACAGAAAGATAATCTACTGGAAGGACACTGGGCAGGGCAGCAGCCGGCAGGAAGACTGGGAGCCAGGTGTCAGGGACAGCCAGGACAGCCAGGACTGCGCACCCTGTACCCGGCGCGGGCCTGGCCCTCGTGTGTCCTGTAGTTACCTGCGGCGTCGGCGTGGGGGGAGGCTGGGTGAAGGGTGCCCGGACCTCTCTGCGCGGCCCCTGTAGCTTCCTGTGAATCTACAGTTACTTTGAAATAAAAAGTGTTAAAGAAAGAAAAGCCACGCGGGGACCAGGGGAGGCGGGCTGCCCGGCACAGGGCCGGGCCATGCGTGCCCGCAGGGACACAGGTGACATTGCTGCCGCCTACACAGTCTCCACTGGCAAAACCTCCCGACAGTCTCTGCTTCCACACGTGCCGCGGGGCAGAGAGCCCGTCCGCTTAGGCTTGTGTTCAGGAAGGGGAGCGGGACCTCCCGCCAACGCTTCCAGCCGGCAGGGGCCGCGGAAGTAGGGGTCAGGAGGCCACAAACAAAGGGCAAAAGTCCTCTCCAGGGAGAGTGTGTGGCCTGGGTATTTTGCACGTATCTTTATCATGCGCACTGCGCCACCTGCATCGTCACCTGGCGTCAGGTGTAGGGGGCGGGGCCGCACTCAGCAAAGCAAGCAGGAACCCCTGTCCTGGTTGTCCTGCAGTCACAGGGTGGCCTGCCCCTCTTGGGGTCAGGTTTCTGGCTCATTCATCAGTGAATGGTGACATGCTTGAAGATACCCCTGATAAGAATGCAGAAGCAACCTAAGAGGGGAGAAACGCCCTTTCTCTGTCTCCTGGCAACACCACACCTCTGTCCCAGCCCTGTCCCTGGCTTCTTGCGTTAGGTACAGCGCAAAAGCCTTTTCCTTGCTGCTGATCAAGTTTGCAAGTTTCCCTTTCGTTGTGCTTTGCATTCCCGAGATTATCCTTCGAGGTCTCTGTCGGTCTTGTATTTGTCCCTGGTAGGTAACTTTCTTTCCTTTTTAGGGAACTGTCCCTTGAAATTCTCCCCCATAGAACGATGTTTATTGTCGCTGCCCATTGTTTCCTCATTGGAAAGAAAGTAATTTGTAATTACAACATCAGAATTTCCAACTTTTCTGAACCGATCTCCCCTCTTGAGAGGCATGTCTTAGAATCACAAGTCTCCTCAATGCCTCTCGAAGTCTCTCTGCTGAAGATGAGAAAACGCACCCAGGCCATGCAAAGCGCTACAATGGACCCGGGAGGCTGGGGCAGCGGGGTGGAGGGAGAGGTGTGGGTCAGGGATCAAAAATTACCTGTTGGGTACAATATATGCTGTTCACTAGAAGCCCTGACTTCACCATACGACTCATCCATATAACAAAAAACCACTTGTACTCCCTGAATCTATTGAAATTTTTTTAAAAAGTAAGACAAAGAAAAGAAAACACACCCAATCCTGTCCATGTTATCCTTCTCAGATATCACAAACCCTCAGATGACATAGTCACTTACTTCTGTGTTTCTATTGCTTCTGCTTGGCTAACAGCCTCGCCATACAGTGGCCTTTTCCTGGGAGACATGAAATTGTTAACAAGGCAAGCCAAGAGTTTGTCAGAAGTCCCTGAAATCTAATTTCCTCATAGCGGCAAAAAGGCCTTCTTAAAACATGAAGCAGATCATGCCACCCCCTGCTGAGAACTCTGAAAGCCCTTGTCCTGCTCCTCAACCCCGTTCCATGCCACTCCCACCTGTTCTCTCCTTTCTTTGAATATGTTCAACTCTTTCCTGCCCCAGGACCTTTGCACTTGCTATTCCCACTCCCCCTTGGTTTAAGGGTTCAGAGTGAATTTCACATCCTCTGGGGGCTTCCTTCCGTAGGTCCCCCTCAATTATGTCCTATCTCAGCCCCTTGTTTCTTTAGCGTACCTACATTAACTTAGTTATTGTATTCACTGGGTTGTTTACTTGTCTAGTTTTGGCTTCTCTTTGCTTCCTGTCATGCAAACATCAGCTGCAGGGGGCCAAGGACCAAGTTCACCACTTGTTCACCACTGTGTCACTGTGTCACTGGTTCACCAAGGTCCTTGTTCACCACTGTGTCCCCAGCACCTGTCACAGCACCTGGCTCACAGTTGATGCTTAGTAGGAATCTGATTTTGGTGAACAGAAGCTTCCAGCAAGCAGATGCCCTGCTCTCTGCCCATTCGGGGAGCTCTGTGTGAATCAGGACAGAGTTCCTCCTGCGTCCAGTTATGGTGGCTCTGATGACACCATAACTTCTGTTCTTCTCTCGTCATCACCGTAAGTCCCTCTTCATCCCACAAGCCTCAGACCCACGGCCAGGCGTCTCTGTTTCGGATGGGGCACCACCTAGCTGCTCCTGCACCACCTACTTCGTTCTTAGTCTCGTTCCGCAGCCTCTGAGACCTCTGACCCATGAGGTCCCCTTCTGGGCCACAAGTATTATTTCTGATCGCTGTCCTGTTTCCCGTGTGACTCGCTGGGTCCTTCCTGCCTTCTAGTGCTTTCTGCATTGCCCGACTGTCCTCCACGGCAACCAAGTCACTGATTTCTGACCGTTTCCTCCATCCTCTGCAACATTCAGCCTAAACCAGGTCCTTAGACAAGCATATTCTTGTCCCTGGCCTGCGTGCTCTACTTCTAGCTCAGAGCCTCTTAATTTCGGTATCTCAAGGTGTGCAGGATCCAGGAAGTCAAAATCCACATAACCAGCCATTCACTTCGCTCATCTTGCCTTTCAACCGTTCTGGCGTCAGCAGGAAGAAGTCAGGGACCACTACCCCCCCACCCCTGCCTGCTCTGCTTCGTCCAGTGCTGGGCCCGGGACCCCCCAGTCTCTTAACGGTGCTGCAAGGACCAGGGAGTTCTGGGCGGGTGGTGTCAGCAGACAGGCTGGTGAGTGGCTGTTCCAGGTAACAGGCCACACAGACAGCACATCTCCATGGCCGAGTTAGCGCCAGTCGGCCCTGCCGCGCCCCTTGGCAGAGGGTACCCGACCCCTGTGACTCATCTCTTTCTCCTAGAAAGAACTCCCTTAGCCCTGCTTCTCCAGAAGATGTACTTTCTCCCTGGGCCTCCCTGTGTCCCCAGTGGCACGTGACTTCCTAGTTTCCTTCCTTGATGGCACCTTCCTCCCACCCCGCCGGAATCTGGGTCTTGACTCTCCTTACCCTCTGTTAAAATATAGACATCAAATAAAATCTGTATGCCGTCTCTTTGTTAACCCGTCTTTCATCAGTCTAATTTGCAGACCCCAGCTGCGGAACCTAAGAGTAGGGGAAAAGTTTTTCCTCCTTGATAGACACAATGTCGCTGGCTTTGAAGATGCCCTGAGGAAGGACAGTTCTCCCCACCGGGAAGTCTCACGCTGTATGAGCTCCAGCTCCGGGGAGCAGCTAAGCATTTTCCCTCTTCTGCATCACAGTCCTCCGCTCTCTTTGATCTTGTCCTGGGTTTAGAGTGATCAGAACCTTAGCATGTCTGTTCCCTCTGTTCACACTAGATTGCAGGGCTGGTTCCCTTTCTCCTGAGGGCAGGACCGTCTCTGACTTGTCTAGCCCGACAACCCCGTGCCGAGCACAGTGCCTACACGTTACGGGTGCTCTGGGTAGTTGTTGGACTGATGAATAAATTATGCCTGGGAGCTCTTCATCTTCTCCGAGGAGCCAAAACTGGCTCTGGCCGACAGGTTTTCCGTTTGCACCTGGTGACCAGCTGGGATCCGCCCCCCTCCTTAGACAGGAAGATGCACATGGCTCGCTGGTCGTGCTCGCCCCAGGATCTGAGGTCTTGGTGTCTTGGATGGGAGCGGAGTCCCAGGAGGGGTTTTCATCCTCCGCGGCTGTGACATGAGGCATAGAAGGTAAGTGCTCTGGTGCTGGGCACGGCGCACACGTGCACATGAGGAGGAGGAGGAGGAGGAGGAGGAAGGAAATGGAGGAGGAGGAAGGAGATGGAGGAGGAAGGAGATGAAGGATGAAAAGGAGGAGGAGGAAGAGAGGGAAGGAGATGGAGGAAGAGGAGGAGGAGGAGGAGTTGGAGGAGGAG